>OW028730.1:4100878-5300878 GCA_932294345.1 Pandemis cinnamomeana | reverse complement strand
ACAATGTTATTGATGATAAAGATGATGATGCTGTTGTTGTCGATGATGTTATTGATGATAAAGATGATGATAATGATGATGTCGTCGATGTTGTTATGGATGATAAAGATGTTGATGATGTTGTTGTTGTAGATGTTTTTGATGATAAAGATGACGATAATGATGTTGTTGCTGTTGATAATATTATTGATGGTAAAGAAAGATGATGATGATGATGATGATGATGATGATGTTTTTGTGGTTGTTGTTGATGTTGACAAGATTGATGATGATAATGAGTGTGTTGGTCAGGTCGACGGCGGAGTTCCAGCGCGACGTGCTGCTGATGCTCTCCAACTCCCTGATGTACAACAGCAGCGAGCACAGCGTGTACCAGATGGCGAAGCAGCTGCACGAGGAGGTAATGAGAACGAGAACGAGAATGAGAAAGAGAAAGCAAGCAAAAATGAGAATATGTCACGAGTTCATTATTAGTCATCAACGGGCGAAAATTTTAGGAATTATGTTATAGGCGATGCGGGTAGCGTCGCATCACTATTTTGATTCATACCCCTTTCTATCTAAACGCCTACAATCATGCTACGTGGTCTTGTTACCTTAGGCTCTCTCTACCCCTTAAGGGATAGAGACGTGATTTACGTATGTATGTATGTTATGTACTAGCTCAGTCTCAGTGTATGCAATTTTTAAACTCACTCGTCCTTCCCTTCATCTACTCTAAGGTTGACTGGAAGAGATCTCTTAAAGGGTTAAGTCCGCCTTTGTGCATGTATCTCAGTGTTGGTCAATTGTATTTGTCTTGTTCATTTTGCACAATAAAGAGTTTACATACATACATACATACATACTAGCTGTTTCCCGCAACATCGTCTGCAGCGAATTTGTTTAACGCGCGCCCGCTGGTACTATAAAACAGCCTAAGTCTTTCCTGGGATATAGACGTGATTTGTTTATGTGCAGGCGGCGAGCCAGCTGGGCATGCTGCTGGCTGCGCAGGCGCACGCCGGCCTCGGGGAGTGCGCGCCAAGACGCAAGCGCCGCCGCGCAGACTCGCCCAAGCACTACAAGCACTACAAGCGCCAGCACCACTAGCCACGCTACACGTGCCCTGTGACTACCGTCTCCAACAGACTCTGTGAAACGTGGCTTTGACTCCAGTTGACTCTACTACATATAGCCTGTGGCTCCCGCCTCTATTAGAGACTCTGCTAAACGTCGCCTGTGGCTCTTGTCTCCATTAGACTCTGTGAAACGTGGCTTTGACTCCAGTTGACTCTACTACATATAGCCTGTGGCTCCCGCCTCTATTAGAGACTCTGATTACACACCTGCGTTATTACACCACTAGCCACACAACACTAACACGTCGCCTGTGACTACCATCTCCAACAGACTCTGTGAAACGTGGCTTTGACTCCAGCAGACTCTACTACATATAGCATGTGGCTCCCGCCTCTATTAGAGACTCTGCGGAACGTGGCCTGTGGAGCATTACACACCTACGTTACGCCACTAGCCCCATAACACTCTAACACGTCGCCTGTGGCTCCCGCCTCTATTAGAGACTGCGAAACATGGCCTTTGAACCATTACACACCTGCGTTACTACACCACTAACCACACAACACTCTAACACGTCGTCTGTGGCTCTCGTCTCCATTAGACTGCTAAACGTGACTTTGAATCCTGACTCCAATAGACTCTACTACGCGTGGACGTCTATACTGGAAGAGAGCCACACCGTCGCTATAGAGACTGCTAAACGTGGTCTGTGGACCATGAAGAGCGACAGCACCACTAGTCCGCCACACTATACTATACTACACATAGCTTATCCTGTCTCCATTAGACTGCTAAACGTCATTTGACTCCACTAAACTAAACTACACATGGCTTGTGGCACGTGACATGTGATGTTTCCCAGTCGGCTCCATCGGACTCCGGTCTAGACTGCTAAGCGACTTGACTCGAATAGACTACTTACACGTGACTTTGCCTCCTGACTCTACCAGACTCTGCTAAACGTGACTTTGCCTCCTGACTCTACCAAACTCTGTGGCCTGGGGCGTGTTCATATACTGATTCTAATTTGACTTAAATCATAAATTTAAATAGTGATTGTCACGAAGCTTAAAGTATTGTTAAGATTTAAACATAATAGGATAATAAATTTTATTTTAACTTTAAAATGTTGTTTTATTTTCCACTCTGAGCGAACAGAATCAGCGGGTCGAATTCTAAATTCGAAGTATCATACCGTCACCCGTCTCTCTCTTTCTCTCTCCTATTAATGACTGTGCGAGCGGAAGGGCACTATACGAACTTGGGAGTTTCCAACTTAAAATACAATAGTAAAAAGTAGAAATTGGAATGAAAAAGGAAATAAAATGCTGCCTGTATAAATTTGCTTTTTATTTAAGCACCTACCTCGCATTTAGTGAAGATAATACATACGTACATTCACGGCTATTGTCAAGAGAGCGCAAAATTTTCGATATTAACCTGATTTATATGACAGCTTACGGCAAGAAATTATTTCCAATGAAATTCCGCAACATAATGCATTAATGGTTTACCTTTGATATAGATAATGCTTGTCTGTCCTATTTAAAAATGCAGTAAAAAAATAAAATTCAGTAACAGTTGTTGCCCAGAGTGCACCAGTCCAAATACTACCTCACCCCTCCCGCCTAGCCTTAAGGAGAAAGGGAACCGAACACGCGAGGAGATTATGCAACTGTTGCATTATCCAAGGATTTTACACCAAAAGCGTGTCAATTCCTACTAATATTATTGCGAAAGTAACTCTGACGCGTTCACGGCTAAACCATTGAACCGATTTTAATGAAATTTGGTACAGAGATAATTTCAGTCCCGAGGAAGGGCATAGGATCGTTTTTATCCTGGAAAACCGCACGTAGGATAGCGATAAGCGAATTCTGCGCAGGAGGAGTCGCGGGCTACATTTCTACTTTTAAAATTCCGAGCATTTGATAAAATTCCATAAATATTTTAGACGCACGCGCCAATCTTAACCTTTCGTATGCCAGAATTTGAAAAAACCGGCATTCCAGTCTCATTTGTCTCAAATAATTCCAATTTCAGAGATTAAACAAAAAAACTCAAAAATATTGGTTTAAATCTGGGCCCGAATCACGAAATTTATTTTGACAGAAATTGAAACGTTTTTCAGTTAAGTACCTGATTAGTGATTACGGTTAGCACGCTTAAAAACGTCTCAAAAGTGTCAAATCACATCAACAAACCAACATAGCGCCTTTTTAATTCATTATTATTTTATCAATTAAATGCCACTAAACAATAACAAATAACTGCTACTTTGCAAAATGTACAATAGCAAAGTAAATTGTGACTACGATTTACCCGCCTGCCATGCTTGTTTGAGCTCAAATAGAAAATTAACAATGGTAGGAGATTTGATCGATGTTTATCGCAAAATATGTGACAATTCGAGGATGGTAAGTTAATTTATTCAATAACATTATAAAAAGGAACAAATTTAGAAGCTACGACATTAATTTTTTGCTTAATACCTTTGGTGGGAAGCGCTCAAAACACCACATGAATTTGAGCTTCACTATGCCTAAAAAAAGTGTTAGCGTATTATGAGCTGCTCGAAAGAGAAAGTATTAAGCTTTTATTTATGAGTAACAAACTAGTTTCTATATTTTAGGCGGTCAAGGCTTGTGCCTTACTAATGTTATCTGAACAAAAGGCAAATAGTGCATTGAAGTAAATTCGAATTTGGGGGAATTTCGAAATTCGTGGATATCCACTAAACGGGGAACAATTACATAATCTAGCAACGCTTAACTAGAAGCTCCAATGTCTTTGGCTTCTAGATAAGTGTTGTCAAAGACTGGAATTGTTCCCCGTTTAGTGGATATCCACGATTTTCGAAATTCCCCCAATTTCGAATGTACCCCAATGCACCTTACAAAAACCATTTCATAACATGAAATAGTAAAATTGACCTACACTGTTTTCAAAATGCATCCAGAATATTTCAGATAGTGGGATTGATTTCAGTGGTGTAACTATAGGGTGGCAGCCGAGCTCTACGGGCCCCCAACTGGCTTGGCTTAGAGCACAGAAGGGACGCTAATGCACTTCTTTATATTGAGGAAGGAGCCCCATCTGACGAATTTGCCGCGGGCCCCAGACGTTTAGTTACGCCACTGGTTAATTTGACTAAGCGCTGTTTAAGGATGTTTCAATTGTTATTGAGAAATGATTCCTTACATTGGTTGAAGTTCAAAATGTAACTATTCCGTTTATTAATCCCCAACGCATAAAGGAGTGATCACATCGCCGCGTATACGCAGTGACGTGTAGGCGTCACGTTTTCTCACCATTTTTCCATACATTTTGTTGCGTAAACGCACTGGCAACGTCTTTTACTCACCGGTGTGGTCGCACCTTAAAGAGGTGTGTTATACGTTTGATGACGATGTCTATCTGTCATTGCGTGCGTGCATGCATGGCTTTATGTGTGTGTATCTATCTGTGGTAGCTCTCAAAGTAATAGACCAATTTGAATGCAGTTTCGTTTGAAAGCCAGTTTCCTTACATGTTTCTTAGTCATGTTTGGTTATTTTAAGACACCATGTTATAATGAAGTTTTGGATAAGATCAGGTCAGGAGTACCCGCAATCAATGAGCATGTATGAAGAGATTGTTGAATGTGGATAAAGCGAAAGAAGTATGTCAGGATCGTAACAAGTGGAACAAAGTAGTCTTTGTCTACTCCTGCGGGAAAGAGCAGACTGTATGTATGTTGTAACGCTTAGTTATCTTTAGAAGCTGTCTCCTCAAACCAACGTCTGCTGGGAGTGTCTGACACTGTTGAAGAAAGTACGGGCCTTCAAGAAGAAAGTGGATAATGCTCAGAAAATCCTGGACTACTGCATTGACAAACATGTAAGCAAATATATCCTACTAATATTATAAATGTGAAAGTTTGTGAGTATGTTTGGATGTTTGTTACTCTTTCACGCAAGAACGGCTGGACAAATCTGGATGAAATTTGGAACATAGATAGATTATAGTCTGGAATAACACATAGGCTACTTTTTATCCCGGAAAATTGCGTAATTCCTGCGGGATAGCGATAAACGAATTCTATGCAGACGAAGTTGCGGGCAACAGCTAGTTCATAATATGTATATTATTATACTAGCCTTCCGTCCGCAGCTTCGCCCGCGGTAAATTAATTTTCCCGCGTAAAGGTATTTTCCCGCTGTAAAAAGTAGCCTATGTCACTCGGTGATAATGTAGCTTTCTAACGGCAAAAGAATTTTTTAAATCTGTCCAGTAGTTTTGGAGCCTATTCAATGCAAACAAACAAACAATCAAATTTTTCCTCTTTATAATATTATAGTATAGATATGTAGAGAGTAGGAGGATGAATATGTAGGCCAGGACAGAGTCCCACATAACTATCCGGGCCTTCTTGCCCCAGCGGTACGCATAAATAGTTTTCACAATCAAATGAATCGAGAATTTTTGCTTCTTTTTTATGTTTTACTTTTACGGTAAAGTTAGAAATTAAATTTCTAAACGACATTGAAAATAGATTAGATTAGATTAGATTAGATTTATTTATCACCCTTTTAAAAGTACAATTAAATGTCAAACATAAGTAATTCACAAAAGGATCGTCAATTGAAATAAAATAGTAATAATAATAATAATAATAACTGAAATCAAATTAAAATAAAATTGTAACAAACAAAAATAAAACTTAATGAAATATGTCAATGTAGATTCACAAAAGGATCGTCATGGGTACATAAAAATGAGAAAATAATAATAATTTAAATAAAACCTATTTTAAAATCAATCTAAAATGTCAAATAGTAAATATAAAATATGTAATTTGTGTTTGTAATTGTGTCGTACAGACACGTTATTCAAACAGATGATGCTTGGCGACAGAAATTCGCATAGTAACGAAGTCACGTGACAGCTAGTAACAGATAGAAAAAATCGAAGGCTTACCCACCTGCTATGGGAGGTGTAGGGGTATAGCACGCGTCACGGAATGACGAGGATCCGGGTTCGATTCCCGCCCATAGCTTTACTTTTCGGTTTTTTTTTTTTTTTTTTTTTAAATGAAGATAACATGCAATCAGTCCTCGGACTATAAGCTGTTGTTTGGGTAAACTAGTATCGATTTAGGCGTTCCCTCCCACTGTCAGGTCGCCTTCATGAATCACTTGGCACAAGATTGTCCCACGTGTGTAGTCTCTGCAGTCGTCTCACTTTTAAGGGCTCCCTAAGCTCAAGCGCCAGTCTGTTTACATGATTTGCAACTCTGTCCTTGTAGGCGCTTGTCAGGTTGCTTATCTCCTCCTTGACTGTAGGAATACTGAGGTGTTTGTGAATTTCATCCATTCTGCTGAACCATGGAGCGTTCGCTATACCTTTGAGTACTCCATTTTGGAATCTTTGGAGTATTTCTATATTTGATCTTTTTGCAGTTCCCCATAGTTGTATGCCATAGGTCCAGATAGGTTTTAGTATGGCTTTGTAGATGAGGACTTTGTTCTCAACCGTGAGTCTAGACTTTCTTCTTAGGAGCCATTCAAGGGATCTGTATTTGTAGTTAAGCTCATTTCGTTTCTGCTGGATATGAATGGATTTTTCTGTGTTCTAATTTTCAGTGTTGTTTAGAAACTTAAGAGTTTTCACTCCATTTCCCTTCTTTTCCTTCTGATATTGACTATCAATTTACGCCATGTTTATTTTAATGAACAAAATTATCATTCCAGAAGCCTCCGGAAGCCAGTCTCTCTGACCTGACAACATCCATTACAGAGACAACGACATTTTTTCCTGTCCTCATTGATGAAGAGGAAGACAAACTCGGTAACATAAAGATAGAGATGATGGAAACGGAAGAGTACAACGACCTCTGGAAAGAGAGGGAAGAAGAGAGTTGGTTCAAGATAGAAGACGTGCGGGGGCGCTGCGACATTGTGGACGTGAAGCCCTTTTTAGATTTGTCATGTAAGTAGGACTGCGAGTCGGGTTGCCTCCCCGTGTGGTCAAGAACTGCGGTTCGTTTTTGGATCCGTCCGAGGGGAAGTGCAGTGCTTGTTCCGGTGGACCCTGGGCAGTGGCGTAGCTACCAAGGGGCTAGGCGGTGCAGTGCCCCGGGGCCCCCAAGCCCAGGGGCCCTCGAATCCTTACCAGAAGTAATTTTTAATAATTTTACTTAATTAACCCTAACCAGTTTAGATAGCAATGGGGCCCCATTTTTTTATTTGCACCAGGGCCCTTGGTTACCTAGCTACGCTACTGACCCTAGGCACCGATTAATGATTTCCTGGCGGTCTCCGAGGGATATCATCCGTTGGCTAAGAGCCCAACAGGGGGGTCTTTTGACCGTGTTCTACCGTACAACGTTGCCGACATTTTTGTCACAAGATTTTTGAACTGTATTTATTACTTTGACATTGGCGAAATCATCACATCGATCGATGGGGCAATATTAAAAAAGAAGAAGAAGTCATGTAAGTGGCATGTAGCGTACTATGCAGAAGTTGCGGGCAACAGCTAGTAACGCGAAAGTTTGTGAATATGGATGGATGTTTGTTACTCTATCACGTAAAAACTTCTGAATGGATTTCGATGAAATTTGGAACGGTGATAGCTGATACCCTAGATCAGGGGTTCCCAATCTTTTTCAACCTGCGGCGCAGTTACAAGTTTGGTATTTTGTAACGGCGCCTTGCCTTAGCTAAGTTGTTACCGATGCGAGCGCTCAAATAGGTACCCGCGAATATTTGTGGTTTCGGATAGTGATAGAACTCACGGCGCCCCACTTTACTTTCTACGGCGCACCAGGGCGCCGCGGCGCACACTTTGGGAACCCCTGCCCTAGATTAACATGTAGGCCTTTTATCTCGGAAAATAGCAGTTCCCGCGGGATAGCTTTTTGGGGTGGTAGGGCCTTGTGCAAGGTCCGTCCGGATCGCTACCACCGTCTTACTCGCTAATCCTGCCGCTAAGTAGCAGTGCTTGCACTGCTGTGTTCCGGTGTGGAGAGTAAGACAGCCGGGGAAATTACGGGCACAAGAGGCATTGCATCTTAGTCCTCTAGGTTGGCAACGCATCTGCAATCCCTCCGGGGTTGCGGGTATCTATGGGCAGTGGTGATCACTTACCATCAGGTGACCCACTTGCTCGTTTGCCTTCCTATTCATATAAAAAAAAAAAAAATAGCGAAAAACTATTTTGCAGACGAAATCGCGGGCAGCAGCTCTAGCTAGTGCATGTATATATTTGTTGCAGCGTCGTCGAGCGAGGTGACGGTCAAGCTGGAGCCGGGGCTGGCGGAGGAGGCGCGCGAGCGACGCTGCTGGCAGCGCTCCGCCATGCTCGTCTGCAAGAGGTGAGCTCTGACGCCAGTGGCGTGCGGCGGCGCCTCGCCCACAGTAGGCAGCGGGAAATCTTTTTTTTTTTTCCTCTTCTCATTTTTCTGCAATGTGGCAATCTGTAAGTAATCACAATGAGCTACCCCTTTGTCAATTACTTGTGCTCGTCATCGACCGAGGAACACTCCATCGAGCACCCCATCAAGAGCTGTCACTGAACCTGCTTGCTAAGGCAGGGACACTGTGTCTTTTAATTCTGGAGTGTTGTACACTTCCTGAGCCCTGTAGTTTCATTGCCAATTGGCATTGTTCATTTTTTTTAAGCTGTGGTTTTAACATCTTTATTTGATAAAATGGACTATTTCAAGCAACTAATTTGAATATTATGCTTTTACGTAGCTTTGTTAATTAATAATAAATATTCTTTCGCTGTTTGATAATTCGTGAATTTAGACAGAATCCCAATCGCCTTCGATCGGCTGGCTATAAAAAAGAACAGCTTTGTCTATGGTTTTGTCGATTTGACAGTGACACGTGACAGTTGCCATAGCTAAACTTTTTTTTTCATTTTTGTGGCAAACATTCGATGCTGGATTCTGTCTAAAAACCGGGTCGTTCGGTCAAACAAAGGTTCAAAGTACTTTTACAAAAATATCTGCAATCATAAAGTATTTTTGAAATCGGACAAGATAAATCGGATAAATGATGGTTTTCCTCGAAATGGTTATCGAATTGGAGCATACTAAAAAAAATGAACAATGCCAATTGATTTACATGGTTCAGCAACCTGGCCTGACATGATTTGCTGTGTTTGACAATTTCTTGCTTCACTGTACTGATGTTCAAGTCCATGTGTATTAATTTGTTACTTATATAGAATGGTATGTCTAGCATTGCTCTCAGTGATTTATTTTGAAACCTTTGGAGTATTTCAATGTTACTATTACATGCTGTTCCCCATAGCTGTATTCCATAAGAAATGGAGCGGGAAATGACGCATAGAAGTTTGTGCTAAGAGGCGACAAGATAGCCTAGTTGTTACATCGTGGCTTTGAAGCCCTCAGTGAGTTCGATCCCCGGTATTAACCTTTTCGCCGCCACGTCAAATACAAGAGGCGTCACCCGTACGCCAGACTTCTTTATTGCGATGCCTTAACTTAAACCTAAAGCCAACTGAACGAAGGTTGCTTTTGCATTGAAGTAACGGACGCATGTATAGGTCGTTGGCGTTGAACATGCGGTGCCGATATAGGTATGTGCCTTTCGCGTCGAAAAGGTTAAGACTCGGATCAGTGCCAAAATGAAAGCTATATTTTTGTATTTTATTTAAATTAGCAGAATTTATGGGTATAAAAACGGATGAGACTAGAATGCAGTACTTTTTTTTAGCTCCCGCATTCGATGGATTGCGACTTATTCGAGCGCTATATCTGTCGTTGGCGTCGAAAAGGTTAAATATTTGACGTATTACACACACACACACGCGCACACACACACACACACACACACACACACACACACACACACACACACACACACACACACACACACACACACACACACACACACACACACACAAATCACGTCTTTATCCCTTACGGGGTAGACAGAGCTCTAGTTAACAAGACCTACAGGTCACATTTAGCAAGACTGTAAGACGTATCACTAAATGTTATTTTTTTCGAATAGTGATTCTTTAATATGTATTCGGGTATTAATTTATTTAACTATACATTCACGTATGTTTGTCCATTGCTTATTTAGGAACTATATAGGATTCTATCACTTGCCATAGATATATTATTTGCCATAACGATCGACTGTGTCGAATGTGTGTAAATAAATGTTTCTCTTTCTCTCTTTCTTATACTATGTAGTGATTTTCGGTGTTGAACCGTTGTTTTAGAATCTGCGCACACAGCCTTGGCTTTGCTTACTTAGGAACTATATAGGATTCTATCACTTGCCATAAATATATTATTCGCCATAACGATCGACTATGTCGAATGTGTGTAAATAAATGTTTCTCTTTCTCTTTCTCTTTCTTATACTATGTAGTGATTTTCGGTGTTGAACCGTTGTTTTAGAATCTGCGCACACAGCCTTGGCTTTGCTTAGTTAGGAACTATAATAGGATTCTATCACTTGCCATAAATATATTATTTGCCATAACGATCGACTGTGTCGAATGTGTGTAAATAAATGTTTCTCTTTCTCTCTTTCTTATACTATGTAGTGATTTTCGGTGGTGAACCGTTGTTTCAGGATCTGCGCGCACAGATACGCGTGCCACTTCCTCCGGCCCGTCAGCGACGAGCTGGCGCCGGACTACAGCAAGCTGGTCAAGCGGCCCATGGACCTGTCCACCATCAAGAGGAACATCAAAGATGGCGTCATCAGGTAACAGCCCCACTATATCAAAAATTCTAAACGACACTGAAAATTAAAATACATACATACATACATAAAACACGTCTTTAGATGTCAGGATCGTAGCAAGTGGAACAAAGTAGTCTCTGCCTACCCCTATGGGAAAGAGGCGTGACGGTATGTATGTATGTATGTATGTTATGGACGTACTGCTTATCAGCCGTATGGGGGCCGCCGAGTGACTGAGTAAAACGTTTTTATTTTTGTAAAATACTAGCAACTGCCCGCAACTTCGTCTGCGTAGAATTCGTTTATCGCTATCCCGCGGGAATCACGCAATTTTCCGGGATAAAAAGTAGCCTATGTGTTATTCCAGACTATAATCTATCTATGTTCCAAATTTCATCCAGATCGGCCCAGTACTTTTTGAACCTATTCATTACAAACATACAAAAATAGGTACAAATCTTTCCTCTTTATAATATTAGTATAGATATGTCTCGATGGAAAAATCTGTAACTTTTTTCTGTAAAGGATGGTTATTCCTATCAATAGAAAAATCATCAAGCACTTTTAAAATAATCATCCATTCCCAATTAATGACCGTTCGTGAGTGCGGCAGTTACAAGGCGGCTCTTGTCGGCAGGACGCCGGGGCAGCTGCGGCGGGACCTGCTGCTGATGTTCTGCAACGCGCTGATGTACAACAGCAGCGAGCACATCATCTACCACATGGCGCACGAGCTGCGGCAGACGGTAAATTACTATTTCTCAAAAATGTCCGTTAAGCCCGTCATTGTTGACTACATATCAGAACAGGATGTTAATTGTTGCCGGTCAGTCCAAAATTAAAAAAAAAACATAACTGTTGCGCTAAACTCGACAGTAATGTTGCATACAAATTCCATTACTGTCTAGTTATTAACTTTTTAAAAATGCAAATCACCATTATAAAATAAAGGCACAAGACTTAAAACATCAAATTAAAAAAAAAAAAGCTAGTACGACAACGTGTTTATCTGTGTCTGAAATAGCTTTAGGTGTTCTGGGTAGAAAAATACACTCTTCAAATGCTATTGATAGAAAAAGGCGACAAAGCAAAACAATTTCACTATTTTTTTTCATTTATTTTTGTTGTTGTTTTATTTTCGATTTTTGAGAAAAGCACTATACTTGCCTCGGTCAGAATAGCATTGCTGGCTTCGTATTATTAAACGGACTCGCAAGCTCGTCCGTTCAAACCAATACTCAGCCAGCAATTGCCTACTTCCTTGCCTAGACAGTAATGTACTATTCCAACTTGATTTCGCTAATAGGCCGCCAGGGGGACTTCTACACGTCTTTATTTTGACGACCGAATAGCCTAGTGGTTAGTGACCCTGACTATGAAGCTAGAGGTCCTGGGCTCGAATCCCGGTAGGGGCAGACAGTTGTATGATGAATACGAATGTTTGTGCCCGAGTCATGGATGTTGTATGTATTTATCTACATTATATAAGTATGTTTATCCGTTGCCTGGTACCCATAGTACAAGCTTTGCTTAGTTTGGGGCTGGGTCAATTGGTGTAATTTGTCCGAAGATATTTATTATTAAACTACCGGCGCTAAAAATCGGATCTTTTAATATCCAACTGTATGTGAGTGACCAATATAAAATGATCTCACACTCCCTACATTTCGCTCAAGACCAGGGCTCTACCTACACTGGATTTTATTACTTAGCAAATTTGCACTTGTATTTAGACATGGCATGCGTTTGACATCAGTGGCGTAACTAGGGTGGCAGGGGTGGCAAAATGCCAGGGGCTCCTAGCTCTACGGGGCCCCGAACAGACCTTTAATTACCGTTATTTTTGCGTAACGCTATTTTTCATAACGTTAGATTATCGAATATCATTTTTCAATAAAACGTTTTTAGGTAGCGCTATTTTTCAGTACGTTATATTACCGAATAGCGTTTTTTAATAAAACATTATTTATTCTGTAGCGGTATTCATTATAACGTTATTAATAGCGATATATATCGATACTTCGGCAAGTGATATAATAACGTTATAGGCCATCTCTTTCTTACACTCTATAACACCCGCTCTATATAACGTGCGACAAACATATGCAATGACAAATCTGTACTGTTTTCGTGAATTGTCAAAACATACTTTACAAATTTGTTTCGTGGGACTAGGCCGTAAAGTTGATATCATAGTAGTAGTTCATAATCAGTTTCATAGCGTTATTATACCTAACGCTATTTCATAACGTTATGGTTTTCTTTAAACACAAACGACATATACCGGTATTATATCGTTTTTTTCACAACGTTTTAAAGGTCTATAACGCTATTTCGTAAAGTTACGGTTTTCTTTTCGTTATGATATGATATAACGTTATGAAGGAATATAGAATTTGTTTGAACGAAATTTTAAACACAAACGATATATACCGCTATTATATCGTTTTTTTTATAACGTTATAAAGGTCTGGCCCCGAACTGGCTTGGTTTAGAGCACAGAATTGGCTGATGCACTTCTTTATATTGAGGAAGGAGCCCCATCTGACGAATTTGCCGCGGGCTCCCGACGTTATAGTTACGCCACTGTGACCAATATAAAATGACCTCACACTGCCTACATTTCGCTTAGGACCAGGGCTCTGCTTACACTGGATTTTGTAACTTAGCAAATTTGTACGGACATGGCAGGCGTTTGACATGTGTGTGTTGGCAGGCCCTCCAGGAGCTGTCTCTGCTGGTGGCTGCGCAGGCGCCGCCCGGCCGGGCCTCGCGGCGCTCGCGCGCGCGCCCCCGGTAGCACTGCAGCATTGAACTACCTCACGCACGTATGCTATAGGGTGTTTGACATCATGACCAGTATTCCGCCTGGTGACTCTAACTGCCCCTGGTTGCACAGTTCTTGCGTCTGTGTCTGTATGTTCCCTCTCCGTCGACATTTCTATTTAGATCACGTAGTCACAGTAAATAGCAGTATGGAAACTAGGCTTATTTTTTGAAAAATACACATACATACATACACAAAACACGTCTTTATCCCTTACGGGGTAGACAGAGCCTAAGGTAACAGATACCTACAGGCCACATTTAGCGAGATTGTGGGGGTATAGGTGAAAAATGAAATCAAAATAGTGATGGGTTGCTAGCCACATCGCCTATTACATGATTCTAAAGATTTTTGTCCATTCCCTCGATGGGCTTTTACCATCTGCGCGGGAAGAGAAGCAACGGGTACATTCTATGTTTTTTCTTTACTCCCAAACCAGCATGGAAGTATTTTTTTTGAAAAATTGCTATTTAATTTTTATAATAATATATAAACGCTTTTTATTTCCGAGACCAAATAGGAGACGTTTTGGAAAAAGGTCCGGTCTTAGTACCCGAAACCGGCGAGCATGTATGAAGAGATTGATGAATGTGGATGAAGCGAAAGAGGTATGTCAGGATCGTAGCAAGTGGAAATGTAGTCTGCCTACCCCTGTGGGAAAGAGGCGTGACGGTATGTAACTTTTTCTTGCCATACATGTATTTTTGTGGTAGTATCTTCCATAATTAGTCATCTACTTAGCATGTCAGTATAATTTGGCACATATCTTCTAACAAACTGTTCCTACTTTTGTCGCTCTGTTGCCCATGGTGCTGCTGCAGTTTGTCCAACTGGCTTTTGACGGCTGAGGGCGGAGCTCCTTTTTCTCAACATTCTGTTGTTCGAGCAACTAAAGGTACCTAACTAACCTAACCTATTTTTGTATATCGTTTATCGCCTACACTACGGGATAAAAAGTATGTGTTACTCCAGACTGTAATCTTGCTTTGTCCCAAATTTCATCCAGATTTTTCCAGCCGTTCTGGCGTGTGACAGTAACAAACATCCGTACATCTTCACAAACATTCGCATTTATTAAGAACAGATAAATAAATTGTCACAAAATAGTTTCAGTAAGATGTTTTCTTAGAATTACCTTGGAATTATTTGTAAACGATGTCAAATACCCTATGACTTAGTATGGCGCATTACCTCTCGATCGGTTAAGTTGTCTACATACATACATAAATCACGTCTTTATCCCTTACGGGGTAGACGCTTAAGTAAGTTAAGCTATAATCTCTAAGAGATTAAATACGCCCACAGTCATGCTAAGCGCGGCCTTTGGTCTTGTTGCCTTAGGCTGTCTACCCCGTAAGGGATAAAGAAGTGAATCATGTAATGTATGTATTAGATTAAACATGATAAGTTTTTAGCTGTAGAATTTTTGGCAACTTTTTTGTGGATTGTAATTTGTTTGTATAAATTGTAAAAAATGTTGGAATATTTCTAATACATAGTTAGGTTGATTAAATCAACTGTAGTTTAAAGACATACATACATTGAAATTAGCAGCAAAGTACAGTCGCTATTAGATATATCAGAGCTATCAATGCTACAACACACGCGACCATAGATATAGGGAATTATACATCGGCATCGCAAGAGAAAGAGAGAAGAGAGAGAGAAGAGCGACGCTTCCGGGAAAATGTCGCGAGGCCCCCCCACACACACAAATCACGTCTTCCGGGATAGACAGAGCCTAAGGTAACAAGACCTAAAGGCGACGTTTAGCATGATTGTTGGGGTATAGTTTGAAAAGGAATCAAAATAGTGATGGGTTGCTAGCATCGCCTATAACATGATTCCTAAGATTTTCGCCCATTCCCTCGATGGGCTTTTACCATCTGCGCGGGACGAGCAACTGGTACATTCTATGTTTTTTTTTTACTCCCAGACCAGCATGGAAGATTTGATTAATTTGAGACAGTATGTTTGAGCCTACATAACTTTGATTTATATCACGGCGTCTGTACGTACACCGATTAAAAGTGCTCTAAATTGTTTATAATGTTAAAAGTAGTAAGGTGTATAATAGTTGTTTCATAATGTAGTTGCGTCTTTGACTATAGCATATTGTAATGATAACGACTAAATGGTAAGGTAACCCAGTCCCAGGCCCGATTTTTGAAAGCACGTGTGTGTAATACCACTCGAAAGTGGTGAAAAATTGTGCTGAATTCGAAATACGAGTAGGTTACAAGATACTTACGGCTCTCATTAATCTTGTGAATTAGTCAAAACTTTGATTAGAGCTGTAGTTTTGAAGACAAAGAGATTTATACCACTATCGAGTGATGTGCTTTCAAAAATCGGGCCTAGGTCGCCGAACTTGGTAATAACTACTCTGACACAAGTCTATATATTGCAGTGTTGTGAGCGTTACGTTTTGAAAGTAAGAAAAGACAGCAGAAAATTAATAACCTTATTTTGGTTAGTTTTGAATTAAAACTTGCATTGAAAAATTTTAAACACGCAACGCAACCACTTGAAATAGACTCGTCTCTTTCTAGAACGATTAGTAAGAAAAATACGGGCAATATATCTCGCACACCCGTGCTGCTAAAATACTCCAGAATTATTTTAGATACACATATAAACCACATCTTTATCCCATGCGGGGTAGACAGTCTGAGGTAACAATACAAAGGTCACGCTTAGCATGGTCGTGGGCGTAGGTGGAAAGGGGGAATCAAAATAGTGATGATCGCTAGCATGACCTAATTTTTGCCCATTCCCTCGATGGGCTTTTACCGTGCGCGGTAAGAGAAGCATCTGGTATATTATGTTTTTCTTTGCTCCCAGACCAACATGTTCGTAGTTTTAGAGCTTGTTGAATTTACTTTCGGAACGTAACGCTTTGTAGATTTTAAGGCATAATCTGACCCTCTAGCAGTGGCGAGGCGTCCATACAACTCGATTCCCACCGGCTTGCCTATTTTAAGGCAGTTGGGCACTTTCTTGTGCAGAATTAGAGGAAAAGCTAGTTAAATTCCCTTCGGCTTGCCTTCTGATATACTTGACGCCACGCCACTGACCTCTAGTGTAAGTTTTCGCATATAATAACGTCTCGAACGCGTTCACGTGAACGTCTGAATTACTATGGAAAAATTGACAGCCGCAGCGCCACTTGCGGATCGAAACGGCAAACTGTTCTCATAGTATTTGACATTTTAACGCAAGCGCGTTCGAGACGTGTTTTGTGACCGTGAAGGTTACTGTCAAATTCAGTCGTAATTGATATGTTAGAATGATTTCCTCAACTTGTATATAATTTGTGAGAAGTGTGACATTTGCCGTATTGGCTGGAATTTTGTGACATTTTTGTTTTGTACTTGTTATAATAATATCACAATAATTCTGTAATTTTAATACGTGTTTCTGTATACCAAAGACCTGTGGAAGGTATGTAGAATAATGTGAATTTAAGCAATGAACAAAAAATATTTACCTTCCTACTTTTTCATGCAATCCTTCAGTGCTGCCACATAAAACACATATAAATCCCACAAACTTAATTATCCTTTACACCACACAAACACTGACGCGTTTCGATCCCTCTACGGGATCATTATCAAAGTTTAGTGAGCACAACTGTCACACATACCCATCGGTGCATGAAAAACATGCCCAGGCTTGGTTATCTTGCACGTGAGTAGCGGAGTAGCAAGGTAAATATTTTTTGTTAATTGACATGGACCTCCGCAAAGTAACGTCTGATTCCACTACGCCCCATCACACAATTCATGAATGAGGTGGTAAAAGCGATGGAATAGTGCGAAGGAGGGGTAATTACACAAGATCCACGAATGGGTCGAAGTGTATCCGTAGGGACCCCTAGACTAAGAACGCCTGATTAAATAAAACGTGAAATAATTCAGTGTCTTTTGTCGTTGATAATTTTGTAAAAGCTACGCGTGGCTTATAACCACAATTACAGTACGCCAGGCTGCCGAATAGTCGTGTAAATCACAAAAAAAAACTATAAAATTTAGTACCTATTAACGCATTCACTGCCATTGACGCATATGTGCGTTTTCGTGGCTTTCGTCCAGTGCCGCTGTCATAATTTTACAGGCGTTTGGACGCACATGCGCGTCAGTAGCACCTGAAGAGAACGAGCGTTATAATACACGTATGTCAGGATGAGATAGATACACGCACATAAATCACGTCTGCATCCCTTACGGGGTAGCATGATTGTGGGCGCATAGGTGGAAGTGGAAAAGTAAATCAAAATAGTGATCGGTTGCTAGCCGCGTCGCCTATAACATGGTTCTTAAGATTTCCGCCCATTCCCTCGACGGGCTTTACCATCTTACTGTACTTGCTGTTTTTTCTTTACTCCCACACTAGCATGCTAATAATATTAAGCTATAAAAATGTAATATTTGTATGCTGCATGTGCAGCTGAATATGCCTGGACATCTATTTGTACATCATCCATATTATGTAACCATATTCTATGCAAATAAATATATCATTCATTCATATCATTCATTCATTCATTCATTCATTCATTCATTCATTCATTCATGGAAGAAATATATAATATGAAAGTAGTTTTGGGAAATGCCCTCTATGGGAAGTGATCAATCTGGGATTTGGTCTTTACAGGAATGGTCATTGTGGGAAGTGGTCATTACGTGACGAAAGCAACCCCGTATGCTTAACCTCTTCGCCGCCACGTCAAATACAAGAGACGTCACCCGTACGCCAGACATCTTTATTGCGATGCCTTAAGTTGAACCTAAACCCAATTAGTAAAGGTTGCTTTTGCATTGAAGTAATGGGCGTATATATAGGGCGTTGGCGTTGAACCTGCGGTGCCGATATATGTGTCGTTGGCGTCGAAAAGATTAAGACACGGATCAGTGCCAAAATGAAAGCTATATTTTTGTATTTTATTTAAATTAGCAGAATTTTATGGGTATAAAAACGGACGAGACTAGTATGCAGTACTTTTTTTAGCTCCCGCACTCGATGGATTGCGACTTATTCGAGCGGCCTGTCTGATGTAATAGCGCCATTGGCTATAAACGCATTATTTTTAATTCTCTGTGACATACAGCCAAGTTTAGTTTTAAGGAATAAAGTGATATTTAATTTTAAAAGTATTTTTCTTATTTCTTTTATAAAATAACGAAAAAACAAATCCCACTCACGTTAAAGGAGCGACCACACTGCTGCGTCGCATGTGTCACGTTCTCTCAACGTTACTTCATACATGCGTTTCTTGTTTGTTTATACACCTTCGAAGTCTTTTACGCACTGGTGTGGCCGGACCTTAACTCCGATTCTAAAACTCCCGAATCCTAAGGTTGTAGCGTGCCATCTCGCTCGCACCAAGTGTTTCATATTAGTGTAAGAGGGATGGTACGACATCAACTTCGAAAACTGACTTGATGTGTGCAAAAAGAATAAATCGTGGCCAATACTTTATGATAATCTACCAGAGCCCGATTTTTGAAAGCACATGCGAAAATACCACTCAAAAGTGGTGAAAAGTTGTGCTGAATTTGAAATACGAGTAGCATAGAAAATACTTACCGTCAAACACTCCAACTTTGCCACCAGGGTATACTTTGCCCAAAACACAATTTCTAAGGAAATCTACTAATAATAAAAAAAGTTACAGAATTATGGCAACATTCATGACATTGGTAGATAATAAACTATACCTGTGGCAACACAGAGTAGCGCGTGCGCTCCTGACTTCATCCAGTAACCTGTTGGCGCTTGTCGAGTACGGAGTATATTTTTGCGGGCCAATTACTGACGAAATTTAGTAGTCAATTGTGCGTCATGGGGAATACACAAGTCAATTTTATCGATTGTTTGTAATGCAAAACGATGTGCCGAGTATTTTGATGATTGTTTCGTTACTGTAACTCGTATATAACAAAAGTTATCATGATGGGCAAAATTACCCAGTGAAGTTTAGCTGTATGTTTGTCAACATTGCCCGCCAGCAAAAAACGCTTAGGGTTGGCACCTTTTCTTTTTTTTTTAACCGACTTCAAAAAAAGGAGGAGGTTCTCAAGACAAAGTATGTTTTTTTTAAAGTTTCAAGTAGGTAGATTGGTAAGTAGAAAAAAATATTTTATCCCGAGAAAAATGTGAAGTTTCCTAGCAAAAGGGACCTTATGCCTGGTTCACATTAGTCCAGTAAAATTGTTCCAGTAGCATTACATCGCGAGGCTAACGATGTCAACTGATCCACCGCACGCCGCAATGTAATAAACAAATTTGCGTCTTAGAAACTGTTTTAATACTTACCTACTTACCGACTTTGTGCTAATTAATTTTATTTTTTTTAAATCCAAATTTGACAACCCTAATACTTTTAAATCGTTACATGCCGTTTGTATGGAGAAGAGGAAAAATGACAGGCTAACATTGCCCACACATTTTATTAGGAAAGTATGAATGATATTGAATTATTTTTTAGGTCGATCGCCTTCATTGCCAAAATACTTTCATTGGTGTTGATGTCATCTGTATAAGGTCCATAATTCGCTAATAATCTACGTGGGCAATGTTGGCTAAAAGTCCAGATTATTTTGCCCGCCCTCTCGATTGGTGATATGATAAAGAAAACTTCTACTAATTTTAGATTTTGATAAATCAATGCATACACACGATCTCAGAGTTGCCACAGATACAGAAATGTGTCCGGGGTTTCATACAAAAAACTTGAAAAAATTCAGTTTTTGTCTAAAAAGTGGGCAAAGTTGGAGTGTTTGACGGTACGGCTCTCATTAATCTTGTGAACTAGTCAAAACTTTTATTGGAGCTGTAGTTTTGGAGATATAAGCCGATTTATACCACTTTCGAGTGATGTGCTTTCAACAATCGGCCCCCTGGGCACAGGCTTCTCACGCTTGCCACGCGGGCCCAGTGCGGATTGGGAACTTCACACCACACCATTGAATTAAATCGCTAGATAATTACGGCTCTCATTAATCTTGTGAACTAGTCAAAAATTTTACAAGAGCTGTAGTTTTGGAGATATAAACAGATTTATAGCACTTTTTTTTTTATATGAATAGGAAGGCAAACGAACAAGTGGGTCACCTGATGGTAACCACTGCCCATAGACACCCGCAACCCCGGAGGGATTGCAGATGCGTTGCCAACCTAGAGGACTAAGAGTGATGTGCTTTTAAAAATCGGGGCCCTGCACGGCTAGCACGAAAGCGGGCGAGATACACTATCCTTCTCTTTCTAGTAAGGAAAGTAAGAAAAAGACGGAGTCTCTCGCGCGCGACACAGCTGGATAAAGAAAAAAAATCGTCCCTATTCTTATTAGAAACGGTAGAGGGGTAGCGAAGTGGTGAAAAATAAAAAAGCATATACTCGTCTATAATATACATTTTACTTATATCTTACGTCGTACAACCTCGCCGGGAGCGGCAGTGATACATTTTCCTTACATAAATGTCAATCAATTTTATAATCAAAATGTCAAATTCATTGCGCTACAAGGGTCCAAACGAACGTGGAAGGAGCAACAACCTCCATTACAGGGAACACCAGTTAAGTTGACACGAGGTTCAGTGTTCCACACGTGGCACACAATACACTCACACACTCACGAATACACGAAGTAGTACAAAATTAGTGTTCCACATATGGCGCACGATAAAACTTCACGCCCAGCTCAACACATGGCTCATGTTGAAATAGTAGTACTAGTAAGTACCTATGATACATCGAAGTAGTACAAAACATGTTCCACATATGGTACACCAACCGCCAGCAGTGTCAACTAATCATGATCTGGGGCACGTTTCCAAGTTTTCTCATATAAAAACACTAGCAACATTAGCATTTTCTAAGAAACGAGCTCCAATCACAAGTACGAAGTGGAACTTGGCGAGACTCCTTTCAACTGCCAAGACGAAGGAATATGAACTCTATGACTTCTAATAAAGTTCAAAGTAACCTTTTTATTCTTAGCTATATTTAACTTGACAAGTTAAAATTGCAACCCTTACTCTGTTCCAGGTAGTTTTAAAAACCACATAGAAATACAGGCTCATACCTTGATTTTATACCACTATGGTGTTTCGGCACTGACTGTACATAAAAACAAGGTACATACACACAAAGCTACCTTACAAAAGGAGATAAATAACTAACGCCCAGTGTTCCATGATCCTGGCAACATTAAAACAGCTGTCTTTTTAGTACCATAGCGTACTAAAAAGCCATAGATAGCACGTTCATAAAAACCCTTACAACACATAAAACAGATGGCGCCACCAGTATCATCCAGTGTGTCTGGCAAAGCGCCACCTGGCGGTACAAAATCGTATTTTCGTTCCCTCAAGAACAGTCAAAGTTAGTATTCAACGCGTTCATCGGAACGGCGTATACGCGTTACGGTGCACACCACAGATATGACATACCACAGATTACGCAAACACGTTAGAACCGAAATTTAGTGGCGGGAAATCCGTACCGATTCAAAAACACCGATACGCCCCGCTACGGTAGAAACTGTTCAACTAGATCCGCCCAAAACGTCTTCGTATTTTCAAAATGTATGAAACAATACTCGACGCTTGATCGGTCATCTGGCACGCGAAGCAAATTCATTTGCGTGATCTATGGTATAACCCGCACAATAATAAATGTGAACGCATATGTGCGTCTAACGCGTCAAGTGCCCAGCCTCAGCCGGCACTGAATGCGTTAACTCTCGTCACCTAGACGCTAGTCATTCCCCATCCACTTCTTTTCAATTACCGATACAGTAATTCGTCGTGTCACATTATAATGTCATAATCATGTTTGTCAATATGTCAGATAGTTTTTGTCTATATGTCAGATAGTTTTTGTCTATATGTCACATAGTTTTTGTCTATATGTCAGATAATTATAATTTTTTGCCGCACAACGCTACAGTAAAGAGAAGAGAACAAACATTTTTTTTAAGCTTTTTACTTAATCTGTCTGTTATTTGTTTGGGTCAATACTGGCAAGTCTTCTAGTAGTCGGATTACCTTGAAATATGACCGAAAGAGATGACAATGCAAATGAACAAAACAAAGCTTGGATTAAAAATTACATTTTTAACCAACACTAATTTGTTATTTCTCGCGTTGTTTCTTCTCTTTATTGTAGAACTGGCGACATAATAATGAAAGTACCCTCTTAAACTAAAAATAATAAATTAATAAAAATTGCTGCGACTTACGTAAATAATTGCATTTTGAGCCCTCATCGAGTGAATTTACTCGTTAAAATATATTTAAGACGTTTCGGCAGCTACAGAGTACCGGCGCCATTGCAAAATTTTGAATACAGAAAAAAAAATGCAAAAGACGAAAATTTAAAATTTGGAAACTTTTACAACACACTAGAAAGAGAAAACAGTAAAAAAAAGTTATAGAATAGAATAAAACGTGCCGAGAGTGGGGCAAATAAAGAATGTCTCAGATCGCAGGAACATGTCGCACGAGCCATAGGCGAGGGCGATAAACATGCGACCTGACGCTTTCTTTATCACAGCCCGTGGGGTGTACACAATTTTAGGCTGGCCAGGAAGTGGAAATTTCGTAAAATAATTAAATTCTGCCTAATAAACGAAGGGTTGAATAAATCATTTTCAAATAGCAACAACGTAACATACAGTGTTTTAGTGTGATCTTAAAAACGTATAATATGAGGGTTTTGTCATATACCTCTTGCGAGTAGGAAGTACTAACTACGATATTTTACTTTTTTTTATTTGGAAGAGTCTGGATTTCGCCTCCGTTCGGGTTTCTAAGGTTTCTTGCTGTAACTCCGATTATTCTGTGAACAGAAATATGCATTTTCATTAAGGCAATATAACATACAAACAACACACACAACGCAACACAACGCACTGGCATCGCGTATAGTGTCTATGGACAGTGGTGATCATTTAACATCAGGTGACCCACTAGTTCGTTTGTCTGGCCTCTCTAACATAAAAAAAATACAAAATAAAGAACAAAACAAGGTTATTTTTGGTGTGTGAGAAAGTGTCCTTATTTTAACAACATCTATCGTGTAGTGGAAAAACTATTATTTAGACTACTGAGCTGTTCATGTGTATCTTTTGGCTAGTTCACGCTAGATGGTGTTTATATACATGTACAATAGATCTTTAGTCATATGTTGTGGATGAAAAGTTCAAATTACATTACCAATTCAGAACTTACATAATAGAAAAGCTACGACCAATGGTTGCAAATATTTCAAGGTAGGAGTAATGTCGATGTAAGAGTCTGGCGACACCGGTTTCCCTAGCGAATGTGACATATCCCACTTTTTCTTTGTTGCTGGTAAATTGGTATCGCCGGATAAACGGCATATCCATATTACTCTTGACATCCCGCAGTACGGCATCTAGATCCCCGGCCACCGACGATGCGTACCTGCTCGGTCTAGGTGCAGCAGCGCCGGGCGCGCCACGGGCCCGAAGCGCGCGTCGTCGGGCTCCGCGGCGGCGCACAGCGGCGAGCCCGCGGCGCCCGCCAGCCCCGCTGCGGGAGGAACCACACGTCAGCCCGCACCGTAGCGACAACAACCTCCAAGATAACTCGGAAAGCAAGCAGTGGCGGATTTACCATAAGGCTGAGTAGGCTCGAGCCTAGGGCGGCAGATTTTGGGGGCGGCAAATTTGGGATTTTGGGGGCGGCAAATTTGGGGCACGAGCTTTTTTTTTAAAAAAAAACTTAGAAGCCTGCAACAAATTTAGCAAGGGCGGCAAAAATTCAGCCTATACCTTGAAAATTTGTAAATCCGCCACTGAAAGCAAGCGATTCAAATCTACACTGACGTTTAGTGCGTTGTAGTGCGAGGATGCATTAAACTAATTTTATTAGGTGATATTGATAAAAAATATTAACACAACACCGCTGTGTAATTTTAAGAATTTGAACTGATTAGAAAACGACATACACAAAAATAAACTTATTTAGGAATTAACTTCTTTAATATCCTACTATCCTACTAATATTTATATAATGTATGCCCTTGATTGTACAGTACGTGTAAAAGAGCCTTTATCGGTTTATTTGCAAAATATGTAAACATTTTTGTTTTTAATTTTTTTTTTTTAACACTTTTAAGTAGTAAAGACATCCTTTATTGCTACAAAATTAGACTATGAGTAGTCTCCGAATTTTTCTACCCGTTACTAACTGTCACGTGACCTTTTTGTTACTATGCGATTTTTTTGTCGCTAAGCGTTATTGTGTCGCACAGACACATCATTTAAACAGATAACGCTTTTCGGATTTTTCTATGTGTTCTAATTTTCACGGACATTTAGAAACAAAATTAGACTATAATTATAATTTGAAATAAGTTCACTTAACTTACAGTAAATGCTTTTTTTTTCTATTCGTATTTCAAATCTAGCACAAATCATCACCACTTTCAACTGGTACTTTGTCGTAACGCATTTAAAAAAAATTGGTATCCCATGCCGCTTTGCTATTGGTGGACTTCTCACTTCACATACATACATACATACCGTCACGCCTCTTTCCCACAGGGGTAGGCAGAGACTACTTTGTTCCACTTGCTATGATCCTGACATACTTCTTTCGCTTCATCCACATTCATCAATCTCTTCATACATGCTCGTCGGTTTCGGGTACTCCTGACCTGACCTTTTTCCAAAACGTCTCCTATTCTCACTTCAGTTTGTTACAAAAGGCAGTTCAGGGTTGTAGGGTCTGAAGGGCTTACCAGTAGGGTTGGGTGGGTAGGAGGCAGGCCAGGGCCTCGAGAACAGCGACTCGTCTCGCATCTCGCCCGCCATCTCCTGCGATAAAATTCTTCTTAAGTACGATATCAACATTTTTTTTCAAATTGGAATTGTTGTGTACAGTCAATTAGCGTTGTTGATTTTTTTTAAGCTGTGCTTTTAACACCTGTATTTGATAAAATGGACTATTTCAAGCAACTAATTTGAATATTATGCTTTTACGTAGCTTTATTAATTAATAATAAATATTTTTTCGCTGTTTGATAATTCGTGAATTTAGTCAGAATCCCAATCGCCTTCGTTCGGCTGGCTATAAAAAAAAACGGCTTTGTCTATGGTTTTGTCGATTTGACAGTGACACCTGACAGTTGCCATAGCTAAACTTTTTTTTTTTTTCATTTTTGTGGCAAACATTCGATGCTGGATTCTGTCTAAAAACCGGGTCGTTCGGGCAAACAAAGGTTCAAAGTACTTTTACAAAAATATCTGCAATCATAAAGTATTTTTGAAATCGGACAAGATAAATCGGATAAATGATGGTTTTCCTCGAAATGGTTTTCGAATTGGAGCATACTAAAAAAAATGAACAATGCCAATTGTAATAATATGTATCTAGACAAAGATTGGAAAATAAGTACCATACGCTCTTACACCGTCGTAATACGGTTGTGGGACATATTTTTGAGAAGTTTCTATCAATACTTATTTTTGCACTTGACCGTACCTTATAATAGGCCGCGAAGTGTCACGTTTCAGGTGCCAGAGGTGTTTAATGAGATTTCATACAAAATTGCAATCCAAGGCTGACAATGAGCACTATTTTAATTTCTGTTGCACAAATATTTGTGACACAGATTCTTGGCATTCAGTCAATAAAAAAAAACTATAAGTTATATTCGCTATTTGGCGTTATGACCTTCATAAACAATAAATAAACAAAAGAGGTTTGTTACATTTTCTCCAGTATACTTTTACTTTAGAAATAAAGCTTTAATTAAAGTACAGTAAAGTAAAATTTATTTTCCAAAATAGAAACGAAATACAGTATTAGAAAATTCAATGACTAGGCACAGCCTGTATCGTGGCAGCCAAGAAATATCAAAATAAAAAACGGTTACCATCAATTATGAAGCGGTCAGAATAACAAAAAAGGTAAAAACAGAAAAAAAAAATATAACAATAATTTACAGATGGGAACCCAAATACCAACTAAAAATTAAACCATAGTAATAATGTAAATAGTATATAGCTGCAAATGTGTAAGTGTGTAAGTGTGTGTGTGTGTGTGTGTTACTTGGTGGTTTCTCATTTATTTCATTGCATGTTTGAGGACAGCACTACACAAGCCTTGGCCAAGAAAATTTACTGACAGCCTTGTATATAGATGATCTCCTTAACACCCGGCCCAACACTTACTACTAAACAAATATGCAACTCACCTGTCCCTTGTAAAACTTGGACTCAGTCACATGGTGTATCGTAACCTCGTTGTTCAGCTTGGAACCAACCCTCAACCTTTGGAAGTACGGCAACGGGTCCCCGTTCACCACCAGACTATCATCGTACATCCCATAGTTGGGCACATTCTTGTCATTGAACAACGCATTACGGAACACATTCCTATCCTCCTGTCCAAAAGGTGTATACACAGCATAGTCATCTTGTTTGACAGGCTCTGTTCTCACCGAGTTGGTGAATAGAGAGGAGTCGTTCGTATCAAAAGACCTGTTTGCATCCTGTCTGGTATCGAAAGGTCTGTTGGTATCATTAGGCTGCCTGGTGTCGAAGGATCTGTTATCGCTGGTCGGTCTGGTGCCTATAGGGTTAGGGGACACCACAGGCTTAGGGCTAGAATTTTCGACATAATACTCCGGTGTCAAGAAGTTCCTCTGTTGATTGTCTTCGTTCGTCTTGAATAACGAGTAGCCTTCGTCATTCTTCTGCGTAAAAGAGGCTAGGTTCATAATTCTGTTTTGGAACTCGTCTTGTTTCGGCGAGTTTCTAGAAGGATCCAGAACGTACGCCTGTGGGTTCGGTACGGTCTGGACCGGGGTGTAAGTGTTTGGGTTGACGTAGTTGTACTGCTGGCCGTACACGGGTGCTTGGGGCTGGTTAGCGCCCAGCAGACTCTGCTGGTGCATCATGCTCATCAGCGGGTTCCGTATGGTGTACATTCCGTTGGACGTAGGGGTTATTGTGGCTTGGCAAGCGTTCGGCGGCATGGGTATAGGATCTGGGATCCGGATCTCTGGCTTTTTCACCGGATTCGCGGCCGGCGGGAGGTTGGGATGGAACATGGGGTTCCGGAGGGTGACCATCTTGGTGCCGTCGGTCTTCGGCTCGGCTTCCGCGGCCGCTGCGGCTTTCTTGGCCTTCTTCTTGGCTTTCTTCGAGCGGCCGGGCTGCGGCGCCGGTTCTGGGACTATTATAGTTTTTGGTGGTTCTGGAAAAATCAAAAAAATATTGTCACAAATAACTTTTTTTCAGGATCGTATTGAAAGAAGAGTGAATGCAGGAAATATGGTCAACGGGGCGCTGCGCGCCTTTGTGAGCAGTGAGAAGGTGTCAAAGAAGGCGCGCCTGGCTGTCCACAGAGGGGTGCTTGTTCCAACATTGATGTACGGTAAACTTGGCTATGGCAAAAGAAGCATGAAAGTAGAATAAATGCAGTAGAAGTGAGAGCGTTAAGGAGTATGGAAGGTGTATCTTTGAAAGATAGAATAAGGAACAGTGTGATAAGAGAATGTGCTGGTGTGAAAGAGGATATAGCGCTAAATCCTTACCCATATTTAAATCTATGTTGAAGGAGCACTATCTGTCATCTTGTGCATAAATCTTGTAGCTGGCTTTTTTTAGGTATGTGTGTATGTGTCTATTTATATCTCCATTTATTATAAATGTGTGTTTAATGTATAATATATTATGTATTTCAATACTTAGTATATTAATATATATTCTAAATTGCACCACCTGCTCAGATCTGTTCTGTTCTCCAGTCCATTATGGTTGCCTGGAAGAGATCGCTCTGTAGCGATAAGGCCGCCGATTGTTACCTTGTAATATTCTGTATACCTTTTTTCTGTTTTGGTTGTTATATGTGGTGTTCAATAAAGAGTTATTGTATTGTATTGTATTGTATTGTATATAGTGACTAGGATAGAAAAAAGTATGCTTAGTTGGTTTGGGCATGTAGAGCGGATGGATGAAAGTAGACTAACTAAACAGATGTATATGGGGAGTGTGAATGGTTACGTTGGGAGGGGAAGGCTTAGACGGACGTTCCGAGACCAAATAGGAGACGTTTTGGAAAAAGGTCAGGTCAGGAGTACCCGAAACCGACAAGCATGTATGAAGAGATTGATGACTGTGGATGAAGCGAAAGAAATATGTCAGGATCGTAGCAAGTGGAACAAAGTAGTCTCTGCCTAGCCCTATGGGAAAGAGGCGTGACGGTATGTATGTATGTCGTATTGTATTATGGTGATATACCTGGCTGCGCCGTGTGGAACATCATCATGGAGGGGTCAGCGTTGATGACGGGCTGCGGGCGCGCGACCGGCGTGGGCGCCGCCGCCAGCGCGCCCGCCTTCCACAGCGGCTGTGACACAGACAGACACACATTCAAACACGGCACAACGTTACAACAATCTCTCATCATCATCTTGTAGTATACACCTAAATTCATACAATAACCGCGACTTAACATTACTCCCTGCAACATGTGACGCACGTAATTGAATAATAGCCAGTAACCATTAATTAGGTATTAAATAATAATAATAATAATATAGCCTTTTTATTCCGAATTCGCTACAATTTCATTTTTTTTGTTGTTGTTGTTGTTGGTGTTGTTTTTTTATTATTATTAAATTGTCGCGTAATTCGGCGTGCCTCGTGGCATAGGCCTCCTCCGTGTATTGGAGGGAGTAAGCATTAATTAGGTATTAAATATGTGTAACTAATCTTTAAGCACGTTCTTATACTTGGTCTACCGAGAATACAACATCTCTGGTACTCTGGGTGTTTTTACTTAAACCTCCTCGTCCACCCTCAACCTATCTCATGACAACCCTCAACATATCTCAACCTTACAAAAGACTCCACTGTCCTGTTTGTTTGTCTGTCACTGGACTGTATCTCAGTAACCACAGGTCTAGACACTTAGGTATACTGAAAATAGAACATTTTAATGTCTGTGTCCATTTACGTAACCAATGCTTTCATGCTGGTCTGGGAGCAAAGAAAAAACATAGAATGTACCAATTGCATCTCAACCCGCGCAGATGGTAAAAGCCCATCGAGGGAATGGGCGAAGAATCATAGGAATCATGTTATAGGCGATGAGGCTAGCAACCCATCACTATTTCGATTCCATTTTCCTCCTATACGCCCACAATCCTGCTAAATGTGGCCTGTAGGTACCTGTTAGCTTAGGCTCTGTCTACCCCTTAAGGGATAAAGACGTGATTTGTGTATGTGACCTCTATGACCTTACACTGACTAAATTTTGCTCAGGAGGCAGGGCTCTCCTAACACTAGACTTATATTAACTAGTTAAATTTGTACAGAACTCTCAGTGCGCGAATCCGTTTCACACTTGGCCGGTTTCTATAAACATGTATACGTACTTCATGTTTTCTCATTTACAAAAATGTTGTCATTTACATTAATGTAGCCGGTGAATAGGAAGGCGAACGAGCAAGTGGGTCACCTGATAGTAAGTGATCACCACTGCCCATAGACACCCGCAACCCCGGAGGGATTGCAGATGCGTTGCCAACCTAGAGGACTAAGATGAAATGCCTCTTGTGCCCGTAATTTCCCCGGCTGTCTTACTCTCCACACCGGAACACAGCAGTGCAAGCATTGCTACTTAGCGGCAGGATTAGCGAGTACGATGGTGGTAGCGATCCGGACGGACCTTGCACAAGGCCCTACCACCCGCAAACCCAACCGCGACTCAACATTACTCCCTGCAACTGTGTGACGCACGTAATTGAATAATAGCCAGTAAGCATTAATTAAGTAATAAATATGTGTAACTAATCTTTAAGCTTGTTCTTATACTTGGTCTACCGAGAATACAACATCTCTGGTACTATGGGTGTTTTTACTTAAACCTCCTCGTCCACCCTCAACCTATCTCATGGCAACCCTCAACATATCTCAATGGTATAGATGGAATGGGGATTCAAAATAGTATTTTTTTTTTTTTTTTATATGAATAGGAAGGCAACCTAGCAAGTGGGTCACCTGATGGTAAGTGATGAAACCCTTCGCGTCGGAACAGCCAGCACTCACCACAGACTTGATGGGGTTCGGCTCCTTCTTGTGCACGGGCTGCACGCGGGTGAGCGTGATGCCGGGCGGCAGCCGCAGCTCGGACACCTGCACGCCGCAGCTCAGCTGCTCCATGATGCTGCACGAGCCGCCGCCGCCGGCCTCGCGGGCGCCGCCCTGCGTCTGACAACACAACTTGTATCATAAGGGGCCGTCCGGAAATGTCACAAGGGGGGAGGGAGGGTGTAGTAAGATATCACGTGTATTTATTTTTTCATTATTTTTTCAAACGCGCGATTTTTAAATTACAGTTACATGTATTATAGTAAAATAGATCATGACATATACGATACCAAATTCATATATGAATTCAACACGCGCGCTTGCGCGCGCAAGACAATGCTAGTTCTAAAAAATGTAAGATTTTTTGTAGATACGTAAAATACACGTGATGTTGGATGGGTGGTGGGGGGGTAGTCTTAAACCTCACCATGTATCACCAAGGGGGAGGGGGGGTTAAAAAATGCTTAAAAAAAGATCACGTGATTAATGGACGGCCCCTAAGGGGTGTAAGGTCATCCGCCATTTTGGATCCAAATTTCAGCTAATTCGGTTCAACGGTTTAAGCGTGTATAGGTAACAGACAGCCCTCATTCAGCCATTCACAAGTCAAAATGTCATCAAACGTGTTGGAACCAAAAAATAATGTCAAATTTGAAATTAGCGCTACCAAATGACATGAAATGAAATCAACACCCATCCGCATTAGTTAATGCTAAAGGATATAGTTAATATGTACAAATCCGCCATCTTTGTTAAAAAAAAAGCCACATTGAAATATTATACAATCTGATGATTTCTTTGGAAGCCACAGACACAGATCAATGAAAAAAAATATCTGTACGGTAATGTTTTACAAGAATACATTATGAAAAATTCTATTTAAAAATCTGTAGGGTAGGCCATGCTTTATAAGCATACTCTATGAAAAACTAGCTGTTGCCCGCAACTTCGTCTGCATAGAATTCGTTTATTGCTATCCCGCAGGAATTGCGCAATTTTCCGGGATAAAAAGTAGCCTATGTGTTATACCAGACTATAATCTATCTATGTTCCAAATTCCATCAGATCCGTCCAGCCGTTCTGGCGCTAAAGAGTAACAAACACCCAATCATCCATACTCACAAACTTTCACATTTATAATATTAGTAGGATTATATTTAAAAATCTGTAGGATAAGCCATGTTTAACGTACCTTTTTACTGACGACCTCTATGGTGGTATCAGCCGTGATGTTGATGACATGCGGCTTGCTGGGCTGCTGTTCTTTCTTCTCTTTCTTCTGCTTGGTTTGTTTGGTGGCCGGCTGCGGCGGTGGCACTAAAAAGGTAAGACAAGTCAGTCACCGCGGACAAAAATAGTATCATACTGACTGTCAGTGTAAATCAACTTCTTCGAATGTGCTGGTAGTTTAAAAAAAGAACATGTAAAACAGCCCTTGGCGGCCTATTTACAAAATAGTTTTTTTTTAATGTGACAATATTTCTTCTGACAACACTGTACTACTCTGCGGTTACTACTTATGTGCCCTCGCTAATGGTACAGAATAACAACTATAAATGCTTGATCCACCTAGATGCAACAGGTATTTGTGTAAATTACTATGAGTTACACGACATCTGTTGTTGAGTGGCGAAATTGTTAACACATCTGTCATGTCCTGTGCTTTGTCTTTAAGCTACTCTACGCTAGATGGCAGCAAGTTAGATAAAAGGAATGAGTTTGCCTTTGTAAAATTTGTGTAAAATTGAATGCGTTTTATGTACGGTCAAGTGCAAAAATAAGTATCGACATGAAGTTCTCAAAAATATCTCCCACGACCTTATTAAGCCGGGGTAAGAGCGTATGGTATTTATTTTTGAAACTTTGACTACATACATATTATTACACTTGACTGTACAATAAAGAGTTATACATACATACATACAATTTTTTAATTTGTATACATATCTCACCTGTCTTCTCCGGCTTGTTCTCCTTCTGTTTCTCCTGTTTCTTTTTCTCTTTCTTCTCCTCCTTCTTGGGCATCTCGGGTTTCTTATTGTCTTTCTTCTCAGCCTTCTTCGGTTCCACTTTGGGCGGTTCAGCTTTCTTCTCCCTCTCCCTCTCCTTCTCTTTCTCTTTCTTGGCTTTGGCTTCTTGCTTTTGCAGCTGTTGTTGCCTCTTTCGCTCTTCCTCTTCAGCCTAAGAAAAAAATATATGGTTCATATTACAAACACTAATAAAAATAAAAATTAGAACACATAGAAAAATCCGGAAACGACGTGACTCCGTGACGTTGTCACCGAGGCTTGATGTAGCTCCCGTCTCCTGTCAGCAGTACCTCGAACCAGGCTTCCTCGCAAGTTTGCAACCCTCACTAGGGGGCGTTCAAGTATTACGTAACGCAATTGGGGGGGGGGGGGGGCGGTCGGGTCTTTTTCTTACAACACGTTACGTAACGTTTTATTTTTTGAAATAAAAAATATGGAATTCAAACGCCCAAAAGCATCTCTTGCGTTATTTAGTATTATTACCGCCGACGCGATTAAAACTATAACAAGGATATTATAGCGACTTTCTTGTACTTTACGCAACATAAATTTTGACACTTGGGTAAAAATGGTCACTTGAGTGTTACGTAACGTTTAGAGGGGGGGGGGGGGGGGTACAGAAAAACGTTACGGCGCGTTACAAGGGGGGGAGGGAGGGTCAAAAATGACAGCCGGGGAAATTACGGGCACAAGAGGCATTCCATCTTAGTCCTCTAGGTTGGCAACGCATCTGCAATCCCTCCAGGGTTGCGGGTGTCTATGGGCAGTGGTGATCACTTACCATCAAGTGACTCACTTGCTCGTTTGCCTTCCTATTTATATAAAAAAAAATGATGCCCCGTGCTGACGGCCGATGGGGCCTTTAAGTTCTCGAGTGGCGTCCGCGGACCGGAAGACGCGGTGTAGGTAGGCCTCCAACAAGATGGAGCGACGGCCTGGTGAGGGGAGCGGGAACGCGTTGGATGCGGGTGGCGCAGCGCCGGCCTGTGTGGCCGCGGGGGAGGCCTATGTTCAGCATTGGACGTCTTTCCCCTGACATCTTACCATCCATCCATCTTATCATACCATCTTACTCGCTAATCCTGCCGCTAAGTAGCAGTGCTTGCACTGCTGTGTTCCGGTGTGGAGAGTAAGACAGCCGGGGAAATTACGGGCACAAGAGGCATTGCATCCCCTAGGTCCATCCAGTCCTCTAGGTTGGCAACGCATCTGCAATCCCTCCGGGGTTGCGGGTGTCTATGGGCAGTGGTGATCACTTACCATCAAGTGACCCACTTGCTCGTTTGCCTTCCTATTTATATAAAAACTAGCTGATGCCCGCGACTCCGTCTGCGCAGAGTCGCTATCCCGCGGGAACTTTGCAATTTTCCGGGATAAAAACTATCCTATGTCCTTTCCCGGGACTCAAACTATTTGTATACCAAATTTCAACTTAATCGGTCCAGCGGTTTAAGCGTGAAAAAGTAACAGACAGACAGAGTTACTTTCGCATTTATAATATTAGTAGGGATAGTAGGGATAAAAAAAATAAAAAAAAATGATGCCCCGTGCTGACGGCCGACGGGGCCTTTAGGTTCTCGAGTGGCGTCCGCGGACCAGAAGACGCGGTGTAGGTAGGCCTCCAACAAGATGGAGCGACGACGTGGTGAGGGGAGCGGGAACGCGTTAGCTGCGGGTGGCGCGGGGCCAACCTGTGACCGCGGGGGAGGCCTATGTTCAGCAGTGGACGTCTTTCCCCTGACATCTTACCATCCATCCATCTTATCATACCATCTTACTCGCTAATCCTGCCGCTAAGTAGCAGTGCTTGCACTGCTGTGTTCCGGTGTGGAGAGTAAGACAGCCGGGGAAATTACGGGCACAAGAGGCATTTCATCTTAGTCCTCTAGGTTGGCGACGCATCTGCAATCCCTCCGGGGTTGCGGGTGTCTATGGGCAGTGGTGATCACTTACCATCAAGTGACCCACTTGCTCGTTTGCCTTCCTATTTATATAAAAACTAGCTGATGCCCGCGACTCCGTCTGCGCAGAGTCGCTATCCCGCGGGAACTTTGCAATTTTCCGGGATAAAAACTATCCTATGTCCTTTCCCAGGACTCAAACTATTTGTATACCAAATTTCAACTTAATCGGTCCAGCGGTTTAAGCGTGAAAAAGTAACAGACAGACAGAGTTACTTTCGCATTTATAATATTAGTAGGGATAGTAGGGATAAAAAAAATAAAAAAAATATGATGCCTACTGCTGACGGCCGATGTGGCCTTTAGGTTCTCGAGTGGCGTCCGCGGACCGGAAGACGCAGTGTAGGTAGGCCTCCAACAAGATGGAACGACGGCCTGGTGAGGGGAGCGGCGGAGGCCTATGTTCAGCAGTGGACGTCTTTCCCCTGACATGATGATGGTGATGATGTTTACCTGCTGCTTGGCGAGCAACTTCCGCTGCTTCTTGGACAGCGGCTGGCTGTCCGGCAGCGACTGGGAGCGCTGCACCTCCTTCGGCTTCGGCTTGGGCTCTGCTTTCGCTTTCTCTTGCTCTTTCTGCTTTTTCTACAAACAAAAGTTTATGCGATCAAGTAATTTTACGTCTGTCTCGATAACAAAGGTATGGCTCACAGATCCTTAGAATGTAGCTGTAAGAGCTCACGAAATTTTTGACAGCTAAATAAATATAAAATTGTATTACATAGAAATGATTTAAAAAAAAAAAGGCTAGCGACCTATCACTATTCTGATTCCCTTCTCCACTACACTTACTTACTTACTTACTTACTATACTTATGTCCTGTCAATCGGTCAAAGGTTAACTGGAAGAGATCCCTTTTAGGGATAAGTTCGCCTTTGTGCATGTTTTTTTTATATATAAGAGGGGGCAAACGAGCAGACGGGTCACCTGATGGAAAGCAATCACCGTCGCCCAGGGACACCTGCAAGACCTGGGGAATCACAAGTGCGTTGCCGGCCCTTTGAGGAACAGGAAGGCTCGCTTTTTAAAGATCCCTAAATTGTACCGCTCAGGGAATTGCCCTTTCCCTGTATTCATCTTTTTCTTGTGTTTTATGTGCAATAAAGAGTTATACATACATACATACATACTATACGCCCACAATCATGATTGTTACCTTGTTGTGACTTAAGTATTGTTGTGACATAGTATAAAACAAAGTCGCTTTCCGCTGTCTGTCCCTATGTATGCTTATATCTTTAAAACTACGCAACGGATTTTGATGCGATTTCTTTTGTGATTCAAGAGGAAGGTAACGTATAATTCTACGCAGAAGAACTCGCGGCCAGAAGCTAGTATGTAATAACAGACTTTGTTCAGATCTATCTATACGGGGAGCGTGAACGGTTGCATTGGGAGGGGAAGGCCTAGACGGCCGTTCCGAGACCAAATAGGAGACGTTTTGAAAAAAAGTCAGTAGTACCCGAAACCGACGAGCATGTACGAAGAGACTGATGAACGTGGATGAAGCGAAAGAGGTGTCAGGATCGTAGCAAATGGAACAAAGTATAGAAAGACACGGGAAAGAGGTACTGCCTTCGCCTTTGTGCATGTGTGTTGTCCTGTATTGATCTTTTTCTTGTGTTTTATGTACAATAAAGAGTTATACATACATACTGTAAAGACTCCTTTTTTACTCTTTATCGAATTCGAATCTTAAATTTAAAACATTAAAAAATAAACTAGAATTCGAAACAAGAGTTACGTCAGAGTTGCTTAGGGCTTCCTTGGAAGCAGCAGTTTTGTTGAATATAATCTAAAAAGTTAAAAAAAATACTGAAGGCCCAAAATCACGAAGGTGGCAAATTCGTGTTCGCGTGATTTAAATAATTGAATTTATTTATTTTAATTAAAATAAAGCTTCATAGATTATACTAATCAACTTATTTAATCGGCACATCAAAACGTTTTTTCTTAATTTATTGATTAAATATGTTTTTTTTCACAAAATACCCCCTCAAAATCATTCCGGGAACGTGTCCGTATTCGTTATCTGCTGACAACAACAGCTAAAATACACATTAAAAAAATTATTTAATGCTTTAAAGAGTACTTTTTAACTTAGTTTATATTATAATTAAACGATATTTAGAAGTCTCTTCGGTGCAACAATATTATTTTTTCTGAAAATTTAACTTGGAGTTTGTCCGACAGTTTGTGCGTCATTTCGGGAACGCACACATTTTTTTTAAATATCCACTTTCAGCGAAATGCAATAGATAGTGCTTCTGGGTAATTATATAGAGCACTCAAATGCAAATGAATGTCTGAGGTATTTTTTATTAAAATGTGAAAACTTAAAGAGGTAAGTACAGTTTTGTTTCAAATTTTAGCACCGTACATGTATTCAGCGTCATTCCGGGAACGCTAACAATTGCAAGAAAAAAAAAGTAAATGGCTTTTAATACACTACTTTGTAAAGATTATTATGGCCTATTTCTATATTAACCTCAAAAAATCCTGTTTTTGTGACAATTGTTTATTTTTTACGTATTTTTATGAAGAAACGTCATTCCGGGGACGGTCATTCCGGGAACGATTCAGGATATTACGTGCGTTCCCGGAATGACGTTTGTTTAATTCATTACAGTTTTTTGTTTGTAAATGCATTATTTTTAAATATTTATTTTTGTTACAGTATTACTTTATAAAAAACAATGGAAAGCCAATCAATTTCTCAAGATAAATAACAAAACAAAGAAATAATATATTGAAACTGTCTATACTTAAGAAGAGATGACCTTAAATGTTAATTTGTTATGTAAAACATTAAAACAAGAGAAATAGACGAGTTTAATAAATATTTAAAGGATTAATTATGACATTATTTTTGAAAGTCATAGGATTTTAGACAAAACCGTCATTCCGGGAACACTAAATCCTTTTCGGGAACACCACTATTGTTTGTTTTTTATTAGTAATGTAAAATATTTTTAAACGGATAAATTCTTACATACGAAGAGAATAAAGTTCTAGTCATGATCCTAACCAAGTTTAGTTTTCTTGTCATTCCTATTCTTTAGTATAGTAAATTTAATGCTTGAAATTTGGAACTTTATGATCATGTTGACTTTAATTATTATTTTTTTGAAATAATGGTCACATTTGTACATAAATTTCTTTTGCACTTAGTATAATATTGTTACGCCCATGGAGTAGTGCTGACACTTTGATCGTGTTTTTCCATGCTTTGGAGACGTTTTCAGCAGGCTGAAATAACGTTTCAGGCCGTTTCAGAGGGTGCTCTGTCACATATTAGTTTATCGAAATTTTGCCCAAGTTGCCGTTGTTTTCAGGCGCCTGAAACATGTTTTCAGTCCGTTTCAGGCCACCCTCTATCCGATGACGCCATAACCTGAAAACCCGTTTTCAGGCGTTTTCAGGACCCCTTATGGGCCCTTGAAGTACATTTCAGTATAAAATGGCGAAATTTCCAGTAGGAGTGAAAGAGATAGCATGATTAGACAGAGACAGCTATACTGAGAACATTCCAGAAGGGTGTGACAGAGACGACACGATCAAAGACAAAGATAGCGATACGTCGAACATTCGAGAAAAGAGTGAGCGAGACATACTGAGAACATTCCAGAAGAGTGTGACAGAGATAGCAGTATGTCGAACATTCGAGAAAAGAGTGAGCGAGACATACTGAGAACATTCCAGAAGAGTGTGACAGAGATAGCAGTATGTCGAACATTCGAGAAAAGAGTGAGCGAGACATACTGAGAACATTCCAGAAGAGTGTGACAGAGATAGCAGTATGTCGAACATTCGAGAACAGCCGAGAGACAGCCGAAGGAAGGTTCCCGAACGATCTCGTACCTTCTACGGCCGCTCTCGCTCGAATATTCGGGAATCCTTCGCGCCCAATATAAAACGCGTGGCCGACCGGCGCAGGGGAGTTCTAGTTGAGAGAGCGACGAGTGAAGAAGGAATAACTGCGACTGGAAGCGATCGAGTGCGAAATACTGTGTGTTGATTTGTGTAGTGTTTTGACTAGTGTAAAGTAAAGCTAAAGTGTGGAAATAAATCCTACTCTTATTCATCGGTGTTAATAGTGCTTTTCAATCACGAACCCACCCCTAGAACGTAACAATATAATAAAACACTGTAAGTAGTAATAATTAAGTAATGTTTGAATGAGAGTTTTTATTTAAAATGAAATAAAAACTATCGTTCCCGATATGACGAATTTTACTGCCGAGTTTGCTTAAAATCGCTATAATAAAAAATAAAGTTAACTGTGCGCGCTCCTTTTAAATCTATTAAGAACAATAACGTAGCAATTATTTTATGTCTTTAATTTTGATATTCCTTTTAAGATTTTACGTGCAAATTACCAAATCGGAATTCGCCACCTTCGTGATTTTGAGCCTGAACCTATATTCAAAGTTTGATTAAATAGATTTGAGAGCCATCTGAGCTACATCTTCCCGTACAGTTGGAAGTGCCTCATCAAGGCAGCTCTACAATACATAGTGCGACGCGTGCCTACTTGTACACACCTTCTCCTTGCTGCCCTTGGCGAGCTGGTTGATGTGGGCCAGCGCCTGCTCCCAGGTCTGCTTGCGCGGGGGCTCCGCCGGCGGGGGCTCCGGGCACGCGTTCAACACTGCGCATACAATAGTGTTAACTTACGCCAGTCGCGAGTCGTAGAACATAGAGAACCACACAAACGTGGGTTAGACTATGTGTGTGTACGTATATGTATATATTAGGTATGTGTAGTTTATTATTATATTAAAGAAAGAAAGAAGACATTTATTCCTTTTTGCAAGATAAACAAGGTATAACAAAAAAAAAACATAGACATGAAAAATAGATCATCAGCGTTGTGTGTCTTCGTAAAAGTGAAACGGTTGCTGATATTATTAAAAATTTAGACATTTAGGATTATTTTAGGTCACGATCGGTTCTTTTACTTTTTCTGCTTGTCTACTCTTGCTTAATACTTATGTCCTGTCAATCGTTTAAAGGTTAACTGAAAGAGATACCTTTTAGGGATCAGTTCGCCTATGTGCATGTGTGCTGTCCTGTATTCATCTGTTTCTTGTGTTTTGTGTACCATAAAGAGTTATACATACATACATACTATGCCTCGTTTTTTTTTAGCATTACAAAGAAAATAAAATAATTTTGACATATCTTTAAATCCAAATAACGCTTTTAAAATCATTAACTGGAAAATATAAAACCATAAGAAAACCGCAATAATCCGCGAGGATATCGCTGCTTAAATACAAAAGCGACACATTTCAAAATCGGACACTGTTGCATTTGAAACCTTATAACAACCGAATTTTGTTTATAGATGCAATGGCGAATGACTCTGGAATGCGTCCGTTTTATATTTAATCAACGATATACAGGGTGTTAGGTAATGAGTGGATAATCATTGAACTATGGATAGAGGGCACTTAGGACGTTATAATAAAGCTAAAATAGGTTTAGTAAAAGTTGCACGGTTTCCGAGATATTCGGACTTTTAGGTTTTTTTCGAAAATGAACATCCTTGTTCAATGTTTTGATCATAGCACCATTTTAAGCTAACTTTTTCAATTTTTAATTTTTGCTCATTATTCTTGAGTAGTTGTATTTTCAGATAGGCATTACTATTTTTGTGAGACTGTGGGATTTAAAAAAAAAAATCGCAAACTTAATTTTTGCCTTTTCAATCGCACATTGATCGAATTTTCAGCTCTCACGGTGAAAAAAAAAATACACTACCGCCTAGTTGCCAATAAACTTATAAACATGCCGGTTAATTGACAATTTAAAAATGGTAATTACCTCTTGAATTTAAATTCAAAATGACAAAATAATAATAAAAAATACACGCTCACCCACATTTTTCCCGATTTACTTTTTGTATCACGGGCGTAGAACTCAAAATTTTTTGTTGCAAAAATAACATTATTGGCTACTTATTTATTTAAATGCACATGGCATTTAAATAATTCCAAATTTAAAAAACATGCCAACTGCCTTTTGTTTTTTTTTTTCGAATTCGATTTTGAATGTATAAACATAGCTACCGGTGAGCTGCCTCCCGTTGTGCAGCACCTGCACCGGGTCCGACTCCGCGCGCCGGTTCGCGTTGGCTCCCACAGAGTCTGAAAAAAACAGGTACCGTGGGTGAATTGGCATAACATTAAACGGGCTAATATACCACAGATAAGAACATTTGTTTATTTATTTACCATACTAGCTGACCCGGCGAACTTTGTTCCGCCTTAAATTTGAAAAATTCCAGTGGTTTGGGCTGTGCTGTCCCGCGGGAACTATGCAATTTTCCGGGATAAAAACTATTCTATGTCCTTTCCCGGGACTCAAACTATCTGTATACCAAATTTCAACTAAATCGGCCCAGCGGGTTAAGCGTGAAAAGGTAACAGACAGACAGACAGACAGACAGAGTTACTTTCGCATTTATAATATTAAGTAAGGATTAAGAAACTTTATTAGCCATGTTTATTTGTGTGCGTATCATCACTACATAGTATAAAATAAAGTCGCTTCCATGCCCCTATGTCCATATGTCCCTATGTATGCTTATATCTTCAAAACTACACAACGGATTATGATGCGGTTTTTTAATAGATAGAGTGATTCATGAGGAAGGTATTTATGTATAATTCTACGCAGACGAAGTCGCGGGCAGAAGCTAGTTAATATTATAAATGTCAAAGTTTGTGACGTTGTTTCTTTACAATGGACTAAATCCTCCTTCTCTGCTGTTACACAATAGGGGTGCGAGTCGGGTTACCTCCACGCGTGGTCAAGAGCTGCGGTTCCTTTTTGGATCCGTCCGGGGGGAAGAGCAGTGCTTGATCCGGTGCACCCTGGGCTTCGGCTAATGATTTCCTGTCAGTTTCTGAGGGATATCATTGACCGTTGGCTAAGAGCCCGACAGGGGGGAGGGGTTTCTTTGACCATTACCGTACAACGTTGCCGACGTTTTGTCACATGATTTTTTAATCATATTTTTGTTACTTTGACATTGGCGAATTTGTCGTCGCTGTAACGACTTGAAGCGCCACAAATATATATATATATATATATATATATATATATATATATATATATTTTATATGAATAGGAAGGCAAACGAACAAGTGGGTCACCTGATGGTAAGTGATCACCACTGCCCATAGACACCCGCAACCCCGGAGGGATTTCAGATGCGTTGCCAACCTAGAGGACTAAGACGAAATGCCTCTTGTGCCCGTAATTTCCCCGGCTGTCTTACTCTCCACACCGGAACACAGCAGTGCAAGCACTGCTACTTAGCGGCAGGATTAGCGAGTAAGAATAAGAAGAAGAAGAAGAAGAAGAAGTTACACAATACAATGCAGCAAAGCAAGACTCACTTATGAACGCCTTCTGTTTCTGCTTGTCCATCTTGTCGGAGACAGTGAGCTGCTCTATCTGCTGCTGTATCTGCTGCTGCTGCAGCTGCTGCCGGTGCAGCATGGCCGCCGTCTCCAGCTGCAACGGAGCACTGTGATGAGCACCGACCGACCGACGCGAACAGCTAAAGGTCTTCGCACATTAGACCAACTCCACGCCAATCCGACACCAACTCAACTCACACTCTTCAATTCAAATGAATTCAGAAAATTCAGTGGATGCAGATATAATTTTCAGAGTCCAAAAGAAATGCTTACGGGCACTATCTGGAGCAGACTTCCTGGAACACTGTAGACCTTTATTTAAGCGCAAGAAGATTTTAACATTACCAGCTATGTATATTTATGAGATCTGTACTTTCGTAAAAAAAAATCCATTAATTTTTAAAAATACGACCACAACATCACAAAGAGGTGCATATAGAAATAAATTATGTATGCCCAAGACAAGATTAAAACTAATAAAAAGAAATGCTTACTGTATGGCAATACAAATATTCAATAAATTGACTGATAATTTTAAGGACTTACCGCTTAATAAATTTAGAAAAATAATGTTTAACCATTTAGTAGATAATACTTATTACTCTTTAGATGAATTTATGATTAATTGTAACCTATAACTTTAATTCTTAATTTAAATGTATTAAAATGCATGATAGACAATAATATAATATTTGTACGCCATTACTATGGTAAAACAAGATTGGACATTAATACACTGTAACATCAGTTTTACTTTTGTTTATGCAAATAAAAATTATCTTATCTTATCTTATCTCGATGAGTAGTCAACTAGTTGATCCACCCAATGGTCACTAGTGGGCAATGCGTTGTCAACGAGTGGACAACGCGGTGTCAACGAGTTGACAACGCGGTTTGCTGGCAAATGGTTGCCCGTCACGCGTCAGTCGCAAACGCATAGTCGTTGCGTGGACAACGTGTGGTCGTTGCGTGGACGACGTGTGGTCGTTGCGTGGACGACGTGTGGTCATTGCGTGACAAACGTGTCGGGGTTGACCTTGCGTTGACGATGCGTAGGCCACTCGTTGTACACTACTTTATAATCATTTTTTGAAATTAAACCTAAAACATATGACACAGGGCTTAAATTTCAATGTCTAGCATAGAGTCGAGTCGCCGTTGAGTTGGTCTAATGTGCGAAGACCTTAATAATGTGGTCAGTACAGCCGCTGGTGCTGGTGTGAAAGAGGATATAGTGACTAGGATAGAAAAAAGTATGCTTAGTTGGTTTGGGCATGTAGAGATGGATGAAAGTAGACTAACTAAACAGATCTATATGGAGTGTGAATGGTTACGTTGGGAGGGGAAGGCCCAGACGGACGTTCCGAGACCAAATAGGAGACGTTTTGGAAAAAGGTCAGGTCAGGAGTATCCGAAACCGACGAGCATGTATGAAGAGACTGATGACTGTGGATGAAGCGAAAGAAATATGTCAGGATCGTAGCAAGTGGAATAAAGTAGTCTCTGCCTACCCCTGTGGGAAAGAGGCGTGACGGTATGTATGTATGTACAGCCGCATACCACTAAAATTCGCTTGTTCCCCGTACATAACTATTTTACATAACCAAGATATTCTAAGGTAAATTAAAACAAATATTTATAAACAGTTACCTACTTTACTGGGAGCTGTGCATTACCGTTGGGGACGCAGTTCTAACCTAAGCTACTTTACTGGGAGCTGTGCATTACCGTTGGGAACGCAGTTCTAACCTAAAGAAGCTACTTTACTGGGAGCTGTGCATTACCGTTGGGGACGCAGTTCTAACCCAAAGAAGCTACTTTACTGGGAGCTGTGCATTACCGTTGGGGACGCAGTTCTAACCTAAGCTACTTTACTGGGAGCTGTGCATTACCGTTGGGGACGCAGTTCTAATCTAAGCAACTTTACTGGGAGCTGTGCATTACCGTTGGGGACGCAGTTCTAACCTAAGCTACTTTACTGGGAGCTGGGCATTACCGTCGGGGACGCAGTTTTAACCTAAGCTACTTTACTGGGAGCTGTGCATTACCGTCGGGGACGCAGTTCTAACCTAAAGAAGCTACTTTACTGGGAGCTGTGCATTACCGTTGGGGACGCAGTTCTAACCTAAGCTACTTTACTGGGAGCTGTGCATTACCGTTGGGGACGCAGTTCTAACCTAAGCTACTTTACTGGGAGCTGTGCATTACCGTTGGGGACGCAGTTGTAACCTAAGCTACTTTACTGGGAGCTGTGCATTACCGTTGGGGACGCAGTTCTAATCTAAGCTACTTTACTGGGAGCTGTGCATTACCGTTGGGGACGCAGTTCTAATCTAAGCTACTTTACTGGGAGCAGTGCATTACCGTTGGGGACGCAGTTCTTACCTAAGCTACTTTACTGGGAGCTGTGCATTACCGTTGGGGACGCAGTTCTAACATAAGCTACTTTACTGGGAGCAGTGCATTACCGTTGGGGACGCAGTTCTAACCTAAGCTACTTTACTGGGAGTTGTGCATTACTGTAGGGGACGCAGTTCTAACCTAAGCTACTTTACTGGGAGCTGTGCATTACCGTTGGGGACGCAGTTGTAACCTAAGCTACTTTACTGGGAGCTGTGCATTACCGTTGGGGACGCAGTTCTAATCTAAGCTACTTTACTGATAGCTATTAATTTCAATTGATACACGAACAAGAGCATTTAGTTTCCGTTGGGCGGTGTACTCACGTGTCGGGCGGTGTGCGGCGCGCGCGGCGGCTCGGCCTGCAGCGCGCGCGCAACCGCGAGGTTCCGTTCGCACTCCGCGTACTTCTTGGCGCACTCCGCCACTTGCCGCTCGCTCTCCGCCATTTCCTGGAATAAGTAATGTAAACTCTTTAAGTAAGTAAGAAAATGCAAAAAAAAGAAAAATACACTAAATATATGCACAAAAGCGAACTTATTCCTACAAGGGAAAATAATAGCAAAATATTGTGCAAAATGAACATAAGACAGATACAATTGACAAACGCTGAGATACATGCATAAAGGCAGACTTATCCCTTTAGGGGATCTGTTCTAGACGGGTGCGTAACGATGTATATAAAAATTTTTGGTATAATATTAGTAGCAATAACGCTCATTTGATATAATTATTAAATCATATAACAACACTTAATATATTTACATATGACATAATTATCATTTCTTATAATGATCATTTGATATAATATCATTTAATATAACATTCTTTAAGTATAATGCTTATTTCCTATAATGAACTTATGGTATAACGTTATTTTTATATAAAATACAACAATTGGCATAACCATTATTGATATAATGTATTAGAGACATAATCACAAAACGAACTGCTATCAAAAAGTTAGGTTAGGTTTAAACTGCGTCCCCCAACAAAAACGAACTGCTATAAAAAATATTTTTGTATATAAAATGAGCGTTATACCATATAATCGTTATAAGAAATAAGCGTTATACCGAACGATAAATATACGAAATAAATTTATATATTTTAAAATTATACCAAACGTTTATTATACACAATGAGTGATTATACCCTTTGAAATTATATCAAATGTTGATATATCGATAGAAAATATATTAAATATTTTTATATCAATCATTACACACCCGTTCTAGACAACTTTTGTGTGGATAGAATAATGGTATTGTTTTATATTTTATTGAAACAGCCATTACTTTGCGGATATCCATTTCAATGAACAAAAGCTTAGCCTTGTGGCCTTAAGGTCTTATTACCTTTGGCTCTGTCTGCCCTGTAAGAAATGAAAACGTGATTTATGTATGTACGTATGTAAATACCTTGGCCGTGGCGGTGAGCAAGTTGTTTATCTTCTCCAGCTGCTCGGTCACCAGCTGCGCCTTGGCTTGCTGCACCGGATTCAATTTGCCCTTCTTTCCTGTAAAATAATTAAAACACTCATACATCACTCAAACTCTGTGTAAAAGAGTTTTAATTATTAATATGTCTATCAATATTTGATGATATTGCTTATATACTTCGCTGTTTCCAAAACAATCGAATAAGGTTGGCTAGACAGAATTTAACACCAAAACTATTAATCCCGGCCCAACTAAACTTACTCTACAATCCAGTAGATTCATCCCATACCCCCATCAAACTGAACCCATATCCCACCTAACTCATGCCCTACCCACACCCACCCCATACTCCGCCAATCTCACTCCATATCCCGCCTATCTCACCCCATACCCCACCAATCTCACCCCATATTCATATCAGCGCTGCGGCCTGCCGCAGCAACATGCTGAGTGTGGCCCTTTTGGCACTTTCGGCACATAAGTACCTAGTTTTATTATTATTATTATTTGTTATTTTTTTTTTCAATTTTCTTTATGTGTCGTTTTGTGTCAATAAATGTTTTGTGTCAATAAATGTTTTCTTTCTTTCTTCTTTCTTTCTTTCATATTCCACCCGTCTCACCCCATATTCCACCTAACTCACGCCCTACCCACACCCACTCCATACCCCACCAATCTCACCCCATATCCCACCTATCTCCCCCCATACCCCCAATCTCACCCCATACCCCACCAATCACACCCCATACCCCACTAATCTCACCCCATATCCCACCTAACTCACGCCCTACCCACACACACCCCATACCCCACCTAACTCACCCCATACCCTAAATATCTCACCCCACACCCAACCTATATCACCCCATACCCCACTCCATATCCCACCTAACTCACCTCATACCCTAAATATCTCACCTCACACCCAACCTATCTCACCCCATACCCCACCTATCTCACCCCATACCCTACACATCTCACCCCATACCCCACCAATCTCACCCCATATGCAACCAATCTCACTCTCTACCACTACCCGCCCCCACCTTTCCGCTTGGCGAGCTGCTGCTTGAGATGCGCCTTGGTGTCCTCGCAGGTGCGCAGCGCGGCCACGTGCCGCGTCTGGAACACGTGCAGCTCGCCGCGCATGCGCTGCAGCAGCGCGCCCAGCGCCGCGTGCTCGCCCAGCAGCCGGCTCTCCATCTGACACCAAACGCCACGCTTATGTTCAACTGATGCATAAATCACGGCTACCCCTTACAGCAGGGGTGGCCAACTTGATCAGACGCAAGATCTCATGTTTACTAACGAAACCCTGTGCGATCTACCAATAAATACTTCATGAAACCTTAAATCAGCAGTTGGTGATAACGTTGCGCGGTCTGGTCTACGTATTTATATTTTTGCCTTGCCACGATCGAGTGGACTAACAGTCGCGATCGACCGGTCGATCGCGATCGACTTGTTGGCCACGCCTGCCTTACAGGGTAGACAGCCTAACACTAATGGCCGCGTTTAGTGTGCCTGTAGGAGTAAAGGGGGAAAGCGGACCGCCTATCCCTCGATGGGCTTTGACCGTCTGCACGGGAGGCAGAGCCCTGGTGCTTATAAACCGGTACAATGAATAAATGACAGCGAAAATTAGAACACATAGAAAAATCCGAAAAGTAAAGTTAGGTAGTTAGTTATTAATATTTCCATTTATTATAAATGTGCGTTTCATGTATAATATATTATGTATTTCAATACTTAGTATATTAATTGTTTTGATTCCACTTTCCACCTCTACGCCCTCAGTGTCTTGCTAAACGTGGCATGAAGGTCTTGTTACCTTAGGCTCTGTCTACCCCGTAAGGGATAAAGACGTGATTTGTGTGTGTATGTGTGTATGTATGTTAATATACATATATTCTTAATTGCACCACCTGCTCAGATCTGTTCTGTTCTCCAGTCCATTATGGTTGCCTGGAAGCGATCGCTCTGTAGCGATAAGGCCGCCTATTGTTACCTTGTAATATTCTGTATATCTTTTTTCTGTTTTGGTTGTTATATGTGGTGTTCAATAAAGAGTTATTGTATTGTATTGTATTGATAGATAAATCACGGCTATCCCTTACGGGGTAGATAACCTAACACTAAAGGCCGCGTTTAGTGTGCCTGTAGGAGTATAGGCGGAAAGCGGACCGACTATCCCTTTGATGGGCTTTTACCGTCTGCACGGGAGGCAGAGCCCTGGCGCTTCTAAACCGGTACAATGAATAAAATGACAGTGAAAATTAGAACACATAAAAAATCCGAAAAGTAAAGTTATGGCCGGGAATCGAACCCGGATTTTCGTCATTCCGTGACGCGTGCTACCCCTACACCACCCATAGCAGGTGGGTAGTCTTCGAATTTTTCTACCTGTTACTAGCTGTCACGTGATCTGTTACTATGCGAATTTTTGTCGCTAAGCGTCATCTGTTTCAATGATGTGTCTGTACGACACAATTACAAACTCCCGTGGAACATCTACTGCTCACCAGGGACAATATTTAGGGAGCAATATTTTGTGGGTGGAAAATTAAAAGTATATAACACCGATTCATAACTTATTACATTTTTGTAATAGAAAAGCTACGACCAATAATTGCCAAGATTTCAAGGTAGGAGTAAACTGTTTCTTCTATGCTGGTCTGGGAGCAAAAAAAAAAGCATAGAATGTACCAGTTCTCTACCCGCGCAGATGGTAAAAGCCCATCGAAGGAATGGGCAAAAATAATAGGAATCATGTTATAGGCGATGAGGCTAGCAACCCATCACTATTTTGATTCCATTTTGCCACCTATACGCCCACAACCTTGCTAAGTGTGGCCTGTTCAATTAGCAATAGGTAGTTATAATACGAATGATTTATTGACATGGTCTAGAATTTAAATTTAAATTTATTGCGTTTTTAATTTGGACAAGCTTATCTATTGTTTATGCCATTAATTATTATATATATTTGTAAATTTGCTATTATGAATCTTGTTTTCAAATTGAATTGACTTTAAATGTATGTATTTTCAAATGCAATGTATGTTGTTTTTTGAACAACTACGAACTATGTAGGTACCTGTGACGTTAGGCTTTGTCTAACCCGTAAGGGATAATGACGTGATTTGTGTGTGTATGTATGTGAGTAAACTGTCAATGTCAAAGTTCGGCGACACCGGTTCCCCTAGCGAAAGCGACTCATCCCACTTGTACTATATCTCTTTTGGCTTAGCACGCACTGCGGTTTTTTTCTTGCGGTTGCGGTCTGGCCAAAAACGCCGAACCGCGGAGAAACTCGCACTGCGTTTGCGTTTCCGCGTTTTCACGTTCAGTATGACAATGGATTTCCTCAGAGCAGTATGTGTTGTGGCCTTAGTTTTAAGAAATAAAAAAAATAGAAAACGTCTTCGCCAACATATGTACTGGGCGCATCCTCTAACAGATCAAAGATATTTGAAGGGATATTTCGCACCCTTCGTAGAAGAAAGTCGTAAGTTCTGTTAAGCCTTAATAGGACTTACGTCTTTCTTCCACGAAGGGTGCGATTTTTGTAAAATGTACAGTTATAATGCAGCGCACAACACACCTCACTGCTCCGCTCTCTGAGCCGAACTGACGAAAAAACCGCTTTTTACGAACCGCAGTGGGGGCGCTGCCGTACATGAAGTATGGGATACATAAAAACGCGCGGTTGCAAACCGCGAATCATAGCAAGTTGCGTTTTTAAAATCAGTCACTGAAATAAATCGCAAGTGCGTGCGCTTATAAAGAATGCCGTACATTACATTTTTTGCGGTAGTGGAACCGCTTTTTAAAAACCGCAGTGCGTGCTAAGCCTTTCTATGAATATTTTGTGGGTGGAAAATTCAAAGTACATAACACCGATTCAGAACTTATTACATTTTCGTAATAGAAAAGCTACGACCAATAATTGCCAAGATTTTAACTTTAAGGTACGAGTAAACTGTTTCTTCCACTCTGGTCTGGGAGCAAAGAAAAAACATAGAATGTACCAGTTGCTTCTCTTCCCGCGCAGATGGTAAAAGCCCATCGAGGGAATGGGCGGATATCATAGGAATCATGTTGTAGGCGATGCGGCTAGCAACCCATCACTGTTTTGACTCCCCTTTCCATCCATACTCCCACAATCATGCTAAGCGTGGTCTTTAGGTGTTGCCACCTTAGGCTCTGTCTACCCCGTAAGGGATAAAGACGTGATTTGTGTATGTGTATGTATGTATTAATTATTTGATTAATTTTTGAGTCATGTCCACATTATTGCGAGCAATGACGCAAATTTTTCCGATCTCTGCTCATCACACTTGTACTATATCTCTTTTCCATGGGTATGTTACGCACCCGCTTGCCCTTCTGGCGCTGCTTCTTGGCGCGCTTCTTGCCGCGGTCCACGTGCCGCGCCGGGCCCTCGATGTACTGCAGCAGCGCGTCCAGGTCGCGCGGGTCCTGGTGCCCGGAGCCGCCGCGCCAGCACGAGCCGCTGTGCGACGTTATCCTGCAACAAGCGCGCGCACTCACCAACCTAGACTCGTCACAAAATAAGAGGCCCGTTCTCCTGAATCTAGGTAAGAGTAGCTTAAGAATATTAACTGGCATCATCACAGGCCATAATACTCTAAACAGGCACTTGAGCATTATAGGTATAACAAGCGACCCCTCCTGCCCGCACTGCGAGAAGGAGGAGACGAACAAGCACGTCCTCACGGAGTGCGTCATGTACGCGGCAGCGCGGCGCGAAGCATTCGGGAGCGACGTACTGGAGGAGGACGAACTTAGTGACATCCAATTAAAAGATGTCCTTATGTTCGGCAGGAAGACACGGAGATTCGGGGAGAGTTGCGGTGTGGGAGCGCTGCTGGGACATTAACCGGCGGCCTCAGCCAAGGGGAACTGGGCTGAATGATCACCATAGAGGATCGACAGCCCGCCTGATCCAGCCAGGCGTCCCCACATCATCATCATCATCAAGAGGCCCGTTTTGACAGTTCACACCCATGAAGTTCTCTATTTTTTACCGATCGAAATGTTTTGAAGGTAATTTTTCATTGATGGTTACCGCCCACTCCGCTTAGTGCTGTAAAAACCATTTTTTTCATATTGTCCACAGACTATTAATAATCGGTTAAGGAAAAAATTTATCGATTAATCTATTTTTTAAGGCCGACTCGCACTTGGCCGGTGTGTTTAGACAAATTAATTAACGGTTTCTTTTTGTGATTGAGTGAATGTTATTGTAACAAAAATATCAAATGAAAGAAAATCGACCTTTCTTAACATTGTATCAGTTCAAAATACCTAAAATATCAGTTTCAGTTAAATTTTCTTATCAGAACTTTAATCCAATGCACTTTACAGTAGGTAGGTAATTACATATTCGAATCGATCACATACTCATTCAAACTGGAATCGATTTATCGTGAGTATCGAGTACCGAGTCGTATGGTTACATCACTAGTTACGTCGCGAAGACAAATGTCAAAACGGGCCTTTTATTTTGTGACGAGTTTAGTCGTACAAGGTGTTTTCAAATTAATACGAAATGATTCACCAGGTGGCCGGGTTATAGACTACAAGCCCGTGGAAAAAAAACATGTGAAATGAACCAGCGTGAATGAAGCTTAGAAGGCTGTTACTATATATATCATAAAATAACTCTAGAGCGCTATGCCGTCATTCTGAGCGGTACATTTATGGAATTTCTCAGGTACAAGTGAGGAATAACAACTAATTATTAATTTACGGCGTTTTTATAGCTTATAGATGATTAAAAATAAATGTCGAAAAACCTAGCGCCGCTTTAAAGTGGTGGTGCCGCAAGTCAGTGCAATTTTTTTTTCAATGTATGAAAAAAAATCTGTACCGCTCAGAAATGACGGCATAGCGCTCAGAGTTATTTTATGATATAGCAACAGCCTTCTAAGCTTCATTCACGCTGGTTCATTTCACATGGTTATTTTTTTCCATGGACTTGAAGTCTATTAGATTGATTAAACAGGGGGTAAATGTTTTTGTGTCGCCCCGGGCCGTAAGTACACCTACCCGGAACATCCGCTCGACGTTGAGAAGACACTGGTGTCTCTGCTAGAAAGAGACGGCTGCGCCGGCCTGCTCATGCGCTGCTTCTGCTGTAACTAGGAAAAAGGGATACTTTAAATGAAAAAAAAAATTGATTAAATATGTTTTTATACAGTATTACTTTCACATTCACATTCACAAATCACGTCTTTATCCCTTATGGGGTGGACAGAGCCTAAGGTAACAAGACCTACAGGCCACGTTTAGCAAGACCCTGAGGGCGTAGAGGTGGAATGTGGAATCAAAATAGTGATGGGTTGCTAGCCACATCGCCTATAACATGATTCTTATGAATTTCGCCCATTCCCTCAATGGATTTTTACCATTTGCGCGGGAAGAGAAGCAACTGGTACATTCTATGTTTTTTCTTTACTCCCAGACCAGCATGGAAGAAACAGTTAGCCAACAGTGGCATACAAAAATTAAAAACAAAATTAAAAATTGAAAGACAGCTTCGTCCTTGTATGTAACTAATAAGTTTGTAACTAGCTATGAACCAGCATTTATTTTCTTGCATTGTAACCAGGTTACGAACGAAGAATTCAATGGGGACTATCGTTTCTTTGCTCACCAGTTGGCGCCACTGTTGACTAAGGTCCAGAGGTATAGCTGTCAAAGGCAACTTTATAAGATCGCCGCCGAAACAAGTTTTAATAGAATTTACCACTAGCTTCTCTTCCCGCGCAGATGGTAAAAGCCCATCGAGGGAATGGGCGAGTCTTAGGAATCATGTTATAGGTGATGCCGCTAGCAATCATCACTATTTTGATTTCCCTTTCCACCTATACGCCCCTAATTATGCCAAACGTGGCCTTGAGGTTTTGTTACCTCAGGCTCGGTCTGCCCCGTAAGGGATAAAGACGTGATATATGTATGTATGTAAATCCACGCCGGTGGCATAGAGTAAATAAGAACATAGTAGAACGGAAACTCCCGCTCCGGCCGGACTCAAGGTCACGATATAAGAGTACCCGTTAAGCGGGTATTTCAGTCGGGCTGTCACGGCCGGCGTCGCCGCACGCGCGTTTGTCCGTTTGCGCGTTCCGTACCTACCTTTGTATTGGAACCAAATAACAATGGCGTCAAGTTATTGTGGTTTGTCCGTGTGTATGAACAATTCAAAAACGACGCCACACTTAAGCTTTTTTAGTTTGCCTAAAGATGATGAGGGGTAAGTACCTACCTAATATTTTCTACATATTTCATTTATGTAACTAATTAATCAAAAAGACACGAAGTTTCTTTTTGTGTAGCCAATTGTTTCACCCAATGGTAAAATTTAGTTTAAAGCAGTTACCTACAGCATTTTATTGCTTTTCGTCAAATCTTCAATCCACAGCCTAGCGATCTATAATATACGTACGTACCTAATGATTTATAAATCTCATATTTTGTAAAACTAGAATAAAATAATGATTTCACAGTAAATAAAAACTTATATTTTAGCGATATTATCTTTATACGTAAGTAACATTTAACAGTAAGCAACCCTAGCAACACGCCTGGACGACAGAGGGGTGTAACGATGTGAAGGAAGTAGGTATATAAATGGCGACGTTTTGGACGCGGTCAAAAGAGATTCCGTTCCACTGTTATTATTTATTCTATGCCGGTGGCGAGGTCCCGGCGGGGTTACAGTACCTGCTGCAGCAACTGCTGCTGCTGTTGCTGTTGCTGTTGTTGTTGTTGTTGTTGCTGCTGCAGCTGCTGCTGCCTAATCTGCTGCTGCTGCTGCGGCGTGAGCGTCGGCTTGTTGTGTATGGGCAGGTCGTAGATGGGCTCCGGCTTCTTCTGCGCCGGCGCCGGCGCGGGCGGCGGCCGCTGCTGCAACTGTTGCTGCTGTTGTTGTTGCGCCTGTTGTTGGGCTTGTTGCTGTTGGTATTGGGCCTGTTGTTGTTGTTTCAATTGCTGAAACAAGAACGGTTAAAGATTTAGGGCCTATATCACCAATCTGTTAAATTTCTTCCATACTTGTCTGGGAGTTAAGAAAAAACATAGAATTTACCAGTTGCTTCACTTCCCGCGCAGATGGTGAAAGACCATCGAGGGAATAGGCGAAAGTCTTAGGAATTAGTTATAGGTGTGGAGAGTATGACAGCCGGGGAAATTACGGGCACAAGAGGCATTGCATCTTAGTCCTCTAGGTAGGCAACGCATCTGCAATCCCTCCGGGGTTGCGGGTGTCTATGGGCAGTGGTGATCACTTACCATCAGGTGACCCACTTGCTCGTTTGCCTTCCTATTCATATAAAAAAAAAAAAAGGCGATGCGGCTAGCAACCCATCACTATTTTGATTTCCCGTTCCACCTTTACACCCTTAATCATGCTAAACGTAGCCTTAAGATTTTGTCCTTAGGCTCTGTCTACCTCGTAAGAGATAAAGACGTTATTTATGTACGTATGTATGCGTATGTCACCTATCTGTTAAATTTCCCTACAACGCCGTCCTAGGGTCGCCAGTTTAGCCATCATCCCGCTGCCTACCCTGGCGCCATATTTTTAGAACCTTGCCTCTTTCTTTAAATGTTTCTGTTGTAACTTTATTCACCTGTAACCGGATTTGCTCCATAGCGTTCGGGTTGACTTTCCCCTCAGCCTTCAGAGCCGGCGGTACGTTCACTTGCACAGGCGTCGTTCGTTGTAGAGCCTGCAATAAAGTAAATTCACTTTTAAATAACTTCCTCCATTCCTGATATTGTTCCAAGCTGGTCTGGGAGCAAAGAAAAAACATAGAATGTAGTCTAGTCTGTCCAGGATTTTTTTAGCCAATCCATTTTTAATATATTTTCTAACATACTAAATTTATTATAAAATATGTTTCATTTTATTATCACCTCGGTGCAGATCGACGTTATATTCCGACCTTACACTAGTAGAGTAATGCGTCAATATCCCGAACTTTTTAAATAGCTCCCCGCACGAGTCCCTAGGTGTACATACATACATACATACCGTCACGCCTCTTTCCCACAGGGGTAGGCAGAGACTACTTTATTCCACTTGCTACGATCCTGTCATATTTCTTTCGCTTCATCCACAGTCATCAGTCTTTATACATGCTCGTCGGTTTCGGGTACTCCTGACCTGACCTTTTTCCAAAACGTCTCCTATTTGGTCTCGGAACGTCCGTCTAGGCCTTCCCCTCCCAACTTAACCATTCACACTCCCCACATAGATCTGTTTAGTTAGTCTACTTTCATCCATCCGCTCTACATGTCCAAACCAACTAAGCATACTCTTTTCTATCCTAGTCACTATATCCTCTTTCACACCAGCACGTTCCCTTATCACACTGTTCCTTATTCTATCTTTCAGTGATACACCTTCCATACTCCTTAACGCTCTCATTTCTACTGCATTTATTCTACTTTCATGCTTCTTTTCCTTAGGTGTGACACGGGCCAACGTGCTCAGCCTGCAGCCAGCAGCGTACCTTGGGCTTGTCGCCAGAGACGCTCATGTCGGCCATCTGGTCGGCGACGGCGTCGGCGGCGCGCGCGTCCGGCCGGCGCGGCGCCGCGCCCGCCAGCGACTTGGGCAACGCCTGGAACACGAACTGCTGGATTATTTAGCCGGTGTCTGATACAATGCAGCGCGAAGGCCGACGTCGAGCAGGGACCGTTTAGACCCTGTCGGCTGTCGCGTTTCGTACATACATCCTTTCTTTTTCTTGTGTTTTATGTACAATAAAGAGTTATACATACATACATACATACATACATACATACAAAATTCACGCCTTTATCCCTTATATTAAATTTCTGCCTCTAAACGTGTCAATGTTGTTCTCGGCATGTGCATATTAATTATGTAATACTCTATTGTTATTATTATGGTGTTATGTTGTCGCTGTGGCAGCGCGACTACCGTAGTTTAGTTAAGTTAGTTTAGTTTGGTTGGAGACTGAAAAACAGCGACCTCGCTGAGTCTCCCTTCCATTTTACCTTCGCATCTAATTCTACTTTGTAATTTTTGAATTTTTGTGATTTTTTTGTGTTGGTGAATAAAAATTTCTTCTATTCTATTCTATTATAGACTACAAGTCCATGGAAAAAAATAACCTGTGAAATGAAACAGCGTGAATGAAGCTTAGAAGGCTGTTACTATATCATAAAATAACTCTGAGCGCTATGCCGTCATTTCTGAGCGGTACAGGTATGGAATTTTTCAGGTACAAGTGAGGAGTTACGACTAATTATTAATAATAATAATAAATAATAATAATAATATAATAATATTTATTTATTAATGTACAGCTTTTATAGCTTATAGATGACTAGCTGACCCGGCGAACTTTGTTCCGCCTTAAATTTGAAAAATTCCACTGGTTTGGGCTGTGCTATCCCGCGGGAACTATGCAATTTTCCGGGATAAAAACTATCCTATGTCCTTTCCCGGGACTCAAACTATTTGTATACCAAATTTCAACTAAATCGGCCCAGCGGTTTAAGCGTGAAAAGGTAACAGACAGACAGACAGACAGAGTTACTTTCGCATTTATAATACAATACAATACAATACAATACAAATACTCTTTATTGAACACCACAAATCAGTACAAAACAATACAGAAACAAAGAACAAAGTAGACAATAGGCGGTCTTATCGCTTAATATTAGTAAGGAAAGGATTAAAAATAAAATGTGTGTATGTGTGAGAATCCGCGTGAGTGAGAATGAGAAAATAGTACGTGCGATTGTGTGTGTTCCTATGAACTTCTCAAAAATGCGTCCCACGACCTTATTACGCCGATGTAAGAGCGTATGGTAATTATTTTTAAAACTTTGTCTACATACATAGATAAGAAACTTTATTTCACCACAGAAGTTACAAAGTGCATAACAAGAACACATTGTTACATAGAGATAGGTAGATGACATTTTATGCGGAAAATGAAACAGCGGCCTTCGCACTAGACTCAGGGTCTGAATCGCAAGTGCCAAGTGAAGTAATTAAAACACAAGAATAATTAGAAAGTGTGTGTGTGTGTGTGCGTGTGTGTGTGTGCGTTCGTTTGTGCGTGTGTGTGTGTGGCTACACTTTACCATTAGTAAGTGCCTGCAAGGAGATCCTCAGTATCTTGGTAATTTATACATATGATTACACTTGGGTGTACTCACTGGCGGCTTGGGCGCGGGCGGCTGCGGCACGGGCTTCGGCTTCGGCGGCTGCGGCTCGGGCTGCGCCGGCGCAGGTTTCGGCGACGCCGGCTCCACCTCCCCCTGCAACAGTCATATCATCTCTACACTAAAGATTTTTCTTCATACACGCTCCGAAATTCACTACCAAAAAGCCGTTCGGACTGACAATAACTTGTTATAACATATACGGCTATGGAATCTTTCCACCTTACCTACAATAATGCTAAACGTAGGTCTTGTTACCTTAGGCTCTGTCTACCCCGTAAGGGATAAAGACGTGATTTATACATACTTAAACATACACAAATATCACGTTTAGCATGATTGTAGGCGTGGGTAAAGGAATCAATATAGTGATGGGTTGCTAGCCGCATCGCCTATAACATGATTCTTAAGAATTTCGCCCATTCCCTCGATGGGCTTTTACCATCTATCTGAGTATTTACGTTTCACGTGATGTATGTATGTATGTATGTATGTATACGGATAACTCACGTGATTACCTATGACGACCGGATAGCCTATTGGTGACCCTGACTATGAAGCTAGAGGTCCCGGGTTCGAATCGATAGGAGCAGGCACTGGTAAGATGAATACAAATGTTTGTACCGAGTCCCCATGACTCTTGTTCATCTTGTCATGCTCATTGTATGTTTCTATGTATATTTTTATCTACATTATGTATGTTTATCCGTCGCCTGGTACCTACATGTGTGAACCAAATTTCAAGTCAACCGGACCAACCGTTGAAGAGTTCCCTCCTGCGGTGACGCTCCTGGCTGGACCACCACAATTTGTTTATTGTATTGTCATCTGACTTACACGACTATGCAAAAATTCAGCTTCAAACGGATGAAGAAAACTTAAAAAAAAAACACAAAATTGATTGACTGTTCAAACTGAGTCGCAAGATTCCACCCGGACAAACATACATACATACGTTGCACGGGTCTGAGATAATATGTATCTTTAACCTTTTCAACAACAACGACCTACACATACGTCCATTACTTCAATGCAAAAACAGCCTTCGTTCAATTGGGTTTAGGTTCAATTTAAGGCATCGCAATAAAGACGTCTGGCGTATGGGTGACGTCTCTTGTATTTGACGTGGCGGCGAAAAGGTTAAAGAGCTGCAAACTGTCTCTCATGTATTTATCAGACAGGATTTGGTAAGGACATCGTTATAACCTCCTTACGCTGGTCCTTTCAAAGTAGTGGAAAGGCATCCTAAATATTTTATAATTAATGTAGGAGGTAAAAGTACATCTATATCTATAGATAGGCTAAAACCCGCTTATATATTGGCGGACAAATCTGTAGTGCCTATTCCTTCTGCTACTATTCTTCCACCAGTTGCGCCACCGGCAGTGACTCGTGCTGGTCGCCAGGTGCGTTTCCCGCAGTTTCATCGACCGTAAAGGTCTCGGGGGGGGGGGGGGGGGGGGGGGGGGTGATGTGGCGACTGCTTCATTTTTGTATATGTATATTATAACATTGTAAATGAATAACTTTATTTTATTAACATAAGAATTAACTACTTATATTATAGGTATATACAAACACTAATACTAAAAACCTATATTTACAAATAAGAAAAGTCTCTAATCCTACTGGCTGCGGCAGGGTCCCCATGTATGTGGCGGCATTACCCCTTTGGACCGCAAGTGCGTTCCGCTGGGATAAATACACGCCAGCTCTTGGGTCCCCTGAGGCGTCGATCAACCGGGACGACAGGGACTTTACAAAAGCTTTCATGTCGGCTGACCAAGGCCCCCAAAGTCTGAACCGCAAGCGCCGCAAACTCATAATCATTGTAAATAGCCTTTTTCAACATGAAACTACCGTGAGACTCAATCATAATTACACATAAACGGATAACTCACGTATAAAAGTCGAGTGATGCTCGACATGTTACCACATCACACGCATGTCGACATGTGTGTGTCGACTTTTATACGTGAGTTATCCGTTTATGTGTAATTGTAAATAGCCTTATTAAGTACTAGCGACCCGCCCCGGCTTCGTACGGTGTATTATGCATTTATTATACATATAAACCTTCCTCTTGAATCACTCCATCTATTAAAAAAACCGCATCAAAATCCGTTGCGTAGTTTTAAAGATATAAGCATACATAGGGACATAGGGACAGAGAAAGCGACTTTATTTTATACTATGTAGTGATAGTGATGATACTGAAGTGAAGTGTTTCATTGATATCCGTTTCCGGCATCAGTGCATCTGGGAGTTTGACATCGCGCAAGCGCATCTCTTCTTATTAGGCTTGCGTGCATCTAGTTGTTTTCCTATGTCGCTCCGTTTTAATATTGTCATTTTTAAATATTGTGTGTAAATAAATTCTGATAGTGTACTGTGTGATTTTTAATCTTTCAAAAAACGTTTCCTACAAGTTAATTTAGAGCTTGTAACTTGTAATAATAATGATATACGTACATTGGCCGTCTTGCACTTCTGCTTCTTCTTGTTGAGGATGGAGCGCAGCCGCTCGCGCGTCTCATTGAAGTTGCGCGGCACCGGCGTCGTCAGCGGAGGCTGCGGACAGCCAAAAGCGTCAGCACAAACATGTTCAGTTGTATACGAGGTGGCGCGAAATTATTTCAGAAATTTCAGCAGATTAATGTAACAGAACTACAGAGATTTCCAATTGGCATTGTTAATTTTTTTTAGTATGCTCCAATTCGAAAACCATTTCGAGGAAAACCATCATTTATATCAGAGAACCTGACTATGAAGCTTGAGGTCCCGGGTTCGATCCCCGGTCGGGGCAGATATTTGTATCAAAAATACGAATGTTTGTTCTCGAGTCTTGGATGTTTAATATGTATTTAAGTATGTATTTATCCATATCAGTATGTTTATCCGTTGTCTAGTGCCCATATTACAAGCTTTGCTTAGTTTGGGGCTAGGTCAATTGGTGTCAATTGTCCCAAAATATTATTATTATTTCAAAGGTCAGTAGGGGCGGCAAACTCTTATGAATAGCTTTGAGCCGGCAAATGTTTAAATCCAGCACTGTGCAAGTGTGATGAATACTTTTCATATTTTACTCACCGCGTGTCCAAAGACGGTGCAATAGCAGCACGCGCAGGGCTGGTCGGCGGCGGCGTCGCCCGCGCACGCGCTCGACCCGTTAGAATGACCCACTGGAACGTAACAAAAACTCACTCGCATTCAACCGTCGACGCATATACGCGTTCTCGCGACTTTCCCAGTGCCACTGCCATGATTTTACAGGCATTTGAACGCGCATGCGCGTCTGTGGCCACTGAAGAAGTCTCGGGCTTGGCAGGGAATGATTTAACAGGCCAGAGTTTCAACAGATTTTGATTTTAACACCTTAGTATACTATGGTAATAAAGAGTTTTTTATTTTATTTATGTACTAGTTTTTGCGCGCGAGTTCGTCCGCGCGAGTAATCCTTCATCCAATCATTATCCCGACCTTTTATCTCGTGAGAAATTGCAAAATCCCTTCTAAATGCTCTCTTTTGATCCTCAAGGGAACATGTCGGCCATGACGACCGGATGGGGTCCCGCTGGGGTCTTCCCATCGAGTTGCGACCTGGGTGTCTTTAAGAGAGTGTACAATCTGCAGGGCCGACAACGCACTGGCATCGCGTAAAGCGCTGCGCGTGTCTATGGACAGTGGTGATCATTTAACATCAGGCGACCCACTAGTTCGTTTGTCTGGCCTCTCTAACATAAAAAAAAAATCAATAACACATTGACTTACAATAAACAACTAGACTCTCAGTCGCTAACAAAGGTTCCTCAAGAAACGTCCGAGTTGCTTTGTCTATGTGTTGTGTGTGTCAACACATCGACTTAGACAGATAACATTAACATATTCGTTCAAATTGACACCTTATTTCGTGGCAGTAATGTTTAATATCAATGGCGTAGGATCGTGAGAAGTAATGACACGACGCCACGCGCTGGAAACCTGCCTGTCTCTTTTGTTCTCAATAGTAAGATTACGGTGCGAAAGAGACATATAGATAGATAGATAGATAGATAAAAACTTTATTCTTTACAAAACAAAACATGACTCATATGACAAGAAAAAGGGAAACACTGTTAAAGGGATACACTGTTATCAAAGCGCGGTCGAAACACAACTGAACAAAAACTCTGAACAATAGACGCGTATTCAGACTTTTGCTTCGTAGTTTTTGAGCGTGATTGGGAGTCTAGTTGTTTATTGTACGTCAATGCAACACTAACCTTTGCACACGTGTTGCTGATGCGAGGCGTTCTCGCACGCCTTCGGCACCGGCTTGGGCTTGGCCGCCGGTTTGACAGCCTTCATCTCCTTCTTCTTCTCCTCCAGCCCGCTCTTGCTCTTCCCCTCCAAGTCGTAGCACTGCTTCACTATATCCCCTATACAAACAGCACCACTATCACTATCCTTACACGAGCTGCATATACAATCGTTCGTCCACTTGCAGTCGTTCTTGGGCGTGTCACACGCGTCAGATTCCGATTTGGTCTGCCCGTTCCTCATCATGTTCCTGAATGCCACCGCGTTCAACGTCTGCTTCGCGTTCCTCAACGCCTGGGCCGAGTACTTGGCCAACCACTCCGGATTCTGCGACCCTATCACGGACAGCGAATTCTTTTCCCTGTCTTCCTCTAATAACGTGTCTTGAATATCGTCGTCTAACAACTTAGCATCGATACTTGAGCATATTGATATCACGTGTTTCTTATAAGTCTCTGGTACGGGCAAGCCTTGGGTTATGTAAGATTTGATAGTGTAAAAGCTGTCTAGTAAAGATTTTTCGCCTTTCGACGTCAATATCGCTTCGCATTTCGCTAGCAACGCCTCGTTTTTGCACTTCTTCTCCTCTTCAGTTTCTTTGACATCTGGTTTTTCATCTTTTTTAAGTTTAGGTGGTTCTGTGTTAGGTTTTTTGACGACGCGCGCGTTGGCGTTCGCGCCGGCGTTAGCTTTACCTATGATTTTGCTAAGACCCTTAGCTGCTAGTATTTCGGCTTCGCTTGCTTGTGTAGCCGAGTTTTTGGGTGCCAAAGTCAATTTGGCGAAAGATTCTTTAATTTTTTCTTCTAGTTTCTCTAATCTATACAGCATTACTAACCACTGATCCCCCGTGAAGGCATCTTTGGGTAGCGTGCCCATGTAAGTCTTGTTCATACCTTTTAAACGATCAAGAAAGTATTCCTTCTTATCATGTTCGGACATAGAATGAAAATCGGGCACAGTCTCAGCGTTCTTAGATGGTATACCTGTCAATTCTTCTATAACATTACTAGCTATTTCCGGATCGAGTAATATCCACCCGGAGAGTTGGACCGAATCAGCGCATCTCCTAACGACATCCATGTATTTGAACTTCAGACTTTTGACCGACGTCTTCTTATCCTGCGACATTTTCGACAGCTTCATTATCAACAGATCGAACGTGTTCCCCGCCGACGTGCTGAGCAACTTTGATATTTGTTTCAACGACTCCTTCGACGCCGGACAACCTTCGCCATCAGATTCCGATTTAGATCCATCGTAAAAATATTCTATGTTATCCGTTGCCGTGTCACTATCGTTCGCGTACTGTTTCTCAGCTAAATCTTGTATGTACGTAAAAAACTTTTCTAACATCGCTTCTATTTCGTTTTCTAGCAACACAACAGACACGCCTTTAAATTTACTAGCTACGCAATGCTTCCAGGTGTTATACCTGGCCTTTAACAGCTCTCTGGAGTCATCCATACTCAGCGCATCCTTCACAGAATTATTGAACAACTCATGTATATCTAGCGGCGCATCTTTCAACACATCAGTGACATTCATGCACTTCAGAGTCACAGTATCGACATCCCTCTTAATTCTACGATTAGTTTTGCGTTTGGCAGTGTTCTTAGTTACTTTAACATTATCCTTATTCTTATTTAGCTTAAGCTCTCTTATCTGTCTCAATGTGTCCGGCGTCAATTGTGCTTCGTTATTAACTTCAGGCAAACTGTTCATTATAGACGCAAACTCTGGCAATTCGAACGACGCGTCTTTCGTACTACCAGAGAACGCACTCTCTAACTGCGATAGCTTTGAAGCTACCCCGGGCATATTGGCTAGTATCTGCGGCATGTTCTCAACTAGCTCCGCAAGCATAGTGTTAGCTGTATTAATATTTATAGGCTCTTCAGAATCTATCTTTTCTAAGAACTCAGCTGAATTCTTATCTAAACTCATCATGACTTCGCAGATCTGTTCTAGTGAAAGCGGACCTTCTTGTTCATCTTTCCCTTCTTCCTTATTAATACTGTTGTATGAATTGATAATATTCTGACACTCCTCCATAGCTTTTTTTATCTCTAACCCGAACGTCACGTATTTGTAAACATTAGGATCTCTATTGTCGTCTAGTTTCACACATTTGCCTTCCTCTTCTACTAGTATCGGTGTACGGCGAGCGTTGAGTGGTACATTGAGTATTTCTGGTGTGATTTGTGATTGGAAGTCGATGATTTCATCGCGGTCGAGGAACTTGTTGACCTGGAGTAACCTCTGGCTGGGTTTCGGGGTGTACACGGGCATAGACTCGGACGTGGTCGGTGACATTTCCTGTAATTACGAAAAGGGTTGACAGTGTTGACACCAAATTTTTTAAAGCCAAGTGAAAGAAAGAAAGAAAGAAAGAAGACACAATTTTATAGAAAATAAACAAGGTAAAACAAAAAAAAAAAAAAACATACGAAATAAAAAATAGATCATCAGCGTTGCGAAGTGCGAGTCGGATTCATGGTATGGCACAGAGGTTTCTGGTGCAAATTTGGCAAGTGTTTATAAAAGCCGTGTTTCTAAGCAAACTGTAGTGTGAGGTCATTCTATATTGGATAATTACAGACATTAAGAGCGTTTGTTCTTAGTGAGCTGGCAACGTCGCATATACACATACACAAATCACGTCTTTATCCCTTACGGGGTAGACAGAGCCTATGGTAACAGGTACAGGTCACATTTAGCAAGATTGTGGGCGTGTGGATGGAAAGGGAAATCAAAACAGTGATGGGTTGCCGCATCGCCTATATAACATGATCCCTAAGATTTTCACCCAATCCGATGGGCTTATACCATCTGCGCGGGAAGAGAAGCAACTGGTACATGCTATGTTTTTTCTATGCTCCCAGACCAGCATGGAAGAAACAATCATGTTAAACGTGGTCTTTACGTCTTGTCACCTTAGACTCTGTCTACCCCGTAAGGGTTAAAGACGTGATTTATGTATGTATGTATGTATCTTTTAGCTCAATTTGAGGGTTGATTTTTTAAAAGCTCCAACCAGACTTCAGTATTTGTATTAATTTCAATTTTATACATCTACATGCTTCTAAGAAATAGGGTCTTGAGGGACAGACAGACAGACGGACAGACATCAAATTGATCTCACAATTCCTATTTTCCTTTAGAGGTACGGAACTTTAAAACAAAACACCATTACATACTAGGGCATGCAGTAGGGTAGACAATTAGGCAGCGCACAAAAATCGTGTTGCGTCACCTATTATGGTTATTGCTACTGTCTTAATAACTGCATTATTATTTTTTAGAGGAGCGGGATCTCCTGTCACAGGTATATTCATATACCTACTAGGAGGTCTCTAACACTCTTGTTATGACTTGTTGGATATTCTGCCGTGATTTTTTAAAAGGCAGTCTTCTGACAATGCACCGAACGAGTAAAATATAAAGCAAAATATAGGTTATAAGATTAAACAGACACCCCTCCGCCGAAAATAAAAAAACGTAAATCTTATTCTCTTAAACGAATGAATTATAATAAAAAAACCTAAAAAAAGACTGCTATTGCGTTTCTCTCAAAAATTAATTTTGTCAGAAGACTGCCTTTTAAAAAATCACGGCAGTATTGCAATAAATATATTTTCATTTCATTTCATTTTCATTTTCATTTCACCTGCCTACCGCTGCCTACCCTACACGCCACTGGCACAAACCTGCAACGGCGGGCTCACAGAGTCAGGCAGCTCCTCAACCGGCACCGTAAACTGATGCTGCAAACTCTCATCCAAACTGTTCAGCGCGAAATTGGCCAGCTTCACGAGACACTCCTTCATATCTTTGGATAGCTCCGTCTCTTTCTCGCCCACGATCGTCTCCGCGTCGCTCTCGTCGTCCTTGTCTAGCGGGAACGCCTCCGGCGGATCCACTTCGGAAGCCTCGTCGTTGAGCTTCGGGTTTAGCAACTGGTTACGTCTTTTGAGAACCGCTTGCAGAAACTTGAAAGAGAAAGTTTTTCGTTATACTTTACGGCGCTCACGACTCATAGAATGCAAAAAAAGCAATAAAAATTATTTAAATACAGTGAAGGTGTAAAACGCCTCCACCGTCAAATAAATTAAGGTCTTCGCATATTCAAACAACTCAACGGCGACTCGACTCTATGCTAGACATTGAAATTTAAGCCCTGTGTCATATGTTCTAGGTTTAATTTCAAAAAATGATTATAAAGTAGTGTACAACGAGTGGCCTACGCATCGTACACTAAAGGTCAACCCCGACACGTTTGTCACGCAACGACCACACGTCGTCCACGCAACGACCACACGTTGTCCACGCAACGACTATGCGTTCGTTGACTGCGTTCGTCCACTCGTTGACACCGCGTTGTCCACTCGTTGACACCGCGTCGTCCACTCGTTGACACCGCGTTGTCCACTAGTGACCATTGGGTGGATCAACTAGTTGACTACTCATCGAGAGTGTGAGTTGAGTTGGTGTCGGATTGGCGTGGAGTTGGTCTAATGTGCGAAGACCTTTAATTGGAGATGTCTCCAATGTCGAAGAGAAACAAATATATATTAATAAAATTACGAAAATAGTAACGAAGCACAGCACACCGGTCTTCTCGGCCAATTTCAGCTTCGTAGAGTGTTGTCTCGCTCTAACTTCCGTGACGCCTATTGTTAAATTTATTTAACGAATAACTCAAGTGGCGCCATCTAGGTCAATCCTGATTGACCACTTCACACGTATAGATCATAAGCTCTCATGTAACTACACTCTTACTACTATTCCATTCTGTAGCAGGTTAGCTGGAAGAGATCCCTTCTTAGGGATAAGTTCGCCTTTGTACTTTTTTCTCTGTATTTTCTGTATTTAAAAAAAAAATGTGTGCAATAAAGAGTTTACATTCATACATACTACAATTTGTTTTGATTCATTAGTAATATCAGAGATGGCGCTGTAAAACTAGTACATAAGATCTGTTTGCATAGAAATAAATCCCTATTTTCGATACCACCGACAGCATCGGTCGGCCCACTAATCTGGCTCTTATTTTTTTTCCCAGCAATACTCCATTTCCAATGGAACACCCGTGTGCCATGTTTGCGGGGGGGGTTACCTTGGGGTGGGGCGGCGGGAGCTTGCGCTTGGGCGCGGCGCCGGGCGGGGCGGCGGGGGCCGCGGGGGGCGCGGGGGACGCGCTGCGCCGGCGCGCCGCCTGCTCCACCAGGGAGAGGCTGCCGTCCGCCGCGCCGCTGTAACAACACCAGCTATTACTACACTGTGTCAAGACATTAACCCGGATATAAGCGGTTGCTATTCAATGGGGACTATCGTTTCTTTGCTCACCAGTTGGCGCCACTGTTGACTAAGGTCCAGATGTATAGCTGTCAAAGGCGACTTTATAAGATCGGCACCGAAACAAAGTTTTAAATCTTGAAGCTCATTAAGTTTATATTAATATAAATAACGATATTTAATTTTAACTTTGAGGCCGCTTGTTTTTGCGCGTCTTTTTTTTAATTCCGCTTCCAAAGCGTTCACATTCATCGCCAAAGAATCCATATTTGCGATAATTTCACGAAGGAGACCACTTTTCTACAGGTAAATGAAAGAAATTATAATTTATGTCACGAAACCCGCCACAACCAGTGCAAAGTGAATGTTATTGGACCTCACGCGACACTAGCGCCTCTAGTGGCAAATTCACACGCGATAGCCCCCATTGACAATAGCAGTAAATTCAAAATTGAAAAAAAAAAACCACAAAAATGCCTTAAATCAGTTTAATATTAGTGGGGGCATTTTCAAAAAAACGTGTACCCTTTTTCCAATAAGATTACCTTAATTTCCCATACAACTTTTTCGTGTCTATTTTGTGACGCCCCATACAAATCGTATGAAAATAGTGTCACAAAACTGACAAAAAAAAAACCAATGGACACTTTTTTCTTTACAAAAATAAATAGTGCTAATAATTCTGATTCAGCAAAACCCACAATGTCATCATTTTGGAAAAAAACTCAAGGGTACATGTTTTTTTGAAAATGACCGGATTGTATGTATTAATTACTTCCATGCTAATATGGAAGCAACGAAAAAACATACAATGTACCAGTGACTTCTCATCCCAAGCAGATGGTAAAAGCATATCGAGGGAACGGGCGAAAATCATAGGAATCATATTATAGATAATGCTACTAGCAACCCATTACTATTATGACTCCATTTTCCATCTATACCTAGCCCCACAATCTTGCTAAACGTAGCCTACGTCTTGTCACCTTAGGCTCGGTCTACCGTAAGGGATACAGACGCGACTTGTGTATTGTACTGTGTAGAGCAGTGGTTCTTAACCGGTGGTCCGCGGACCACTGTTGGTCCCTGGAAGCATCCAAAGTGGTCCGCGGGGCCAATCTAATTAATAATTAGATAAGTGACAACCCGACACAACGTGTGAAAGTGCAATTCCATCCATTGGGCCCGATCGAAGCTATACGTTAGATTTTTTGTAGTTACTTAGGTGCTTTCAACATGAAACTACCGTGAGACTCAATCATAATTACACATAAACGGATAACTCACGTATAAAAGTCGATGTCGAAAATGACGATGAAAACGAGGGTAGTTGTGCGCCGCTATCAGTTGCGTCGAACAGCCGCGCGAGCAGAGCGCTGGCGCGCAGTGTTCGTGTCGCTGCCGCCGAGGCGAGCGCTCTTGGAAAAAGGACTTCGAAATAGTCCGAAACATGTCGAGCATCACTCGACTTTTATACGTGAGTTATCCGTTTATGTGTAATTATTATAGTTACTTAGGTGGTCCATGGCAAGACAGAAATTTTGTCAAATGGTCTCTCATGTCTGAAAGGTTAAGAACCACTGGTGTAGAGTATTGTATGTATTACCTGTCAGGATTTTTGTCTTTCTCCTGCCGAAGCTGCTGCTCCAGCCACAGACGGAGCCGGTGGTAATACAGCTGCTGGTCGCGCATGTGCATCACCTTGCGACGGACCTGGAACAACAGTACGTTACAACCTAATGCCGAAAACTACTAGACTACAAGCCCATGGACAAAACAAACATGTGAAATGAACCAGCGTGAATGAAGCTTAGAAGGCGGTTACTATATCATAAAATAACTCTGAGCGCTATGCCGTCATTTCTGAGCGGTACAGATTTTTTCGCATACATTTAAAATTTAAATTTCATTTAAATTTCATTCCACTTTCCACCTATACGCCCACAATCTTGCTAGATGTGGCCTGTAGGTACCTGTTACCTTAGGCTCTGTCTACCCCGTAAGGGATAAAGACGTGATTTGTGTGTGTGTGTATTTAAAAAAAAATGCACTAACTTCCGGCACCACCACTTTAAAGCGGCACTAGGTTTTTCGACATTTATTTTTAATCATCTATAAGCTATAAAAACGCCGTAAATTAATATTTAGTCGTAATTCCTTACTTGTACCTGAGAAATTCCATAAATGTACCGCTCAGAAGTGACGGCATAGCGCTCAGTTATTTTATGATATAGTAACAGCCAACAGCCTTCCAAGCTTCATTCACGCTGGGTCATTTCACATGTTTTTTTTTACCATGGGCTTGTAGTGTATAAGCGATTGCGTCGAGACAAAGCCAACAACCTAACAAATTGTCATGTAATTCATTGGCGATAATTGCGTTCTGATTGGCCAGTCAAACAGGTCACTAGAGTTGAGCAAGCAGCAACTATGAAAATTCTATTTATTTAAATGAGGAGCCGGGCGGGGGCTGTCTGTGTGTCTGTGCGTCTGTGTGCCTGTACCTCCTGGAAGCGCTGCAGATGGTACTCGGGGCAGAGCGCGCGGCAGGCCTGGTGCGCGGGCGGCGGCGGCGGGGAGCCGGGCGGGGGCTGTCTGTGTGTCTGTGCGTCTGTGTGCCTGTACCTCCTGGAAGCGCTGCAGATGGTACTCGGGGCAGAGCGCGCGGCAGGCCTGGTGCGCGGGCGGCGGCGGCGGGGAGCCGGGCGGGGGCTGTCTGTGTGTCTGTGCGTCTGTGTGCCTGTACCTCCTGGAAGCGCTGCAGATGGTACTCGGGGCAGAGCGCGCGGCAGGCCTGGTGCGCGGGCGGCGGCGGCGGGGAGCCGGGCGGGGGCTGTCTGTGTGTCTGTGCGTCTGTGTGCCTGTACCTCCTGGAAGCGCTGCAGATGGTACTCGGGGCAGAGCGCGCGGCAGGCCTGGTGCGCGGGCGGCGGCGGCGGGGAGCCGGGCGGGGGCTGTCTGTGTGTCTGTGCGTCTGTGTGCCTGTACCTCCTGGAAGCGCTGCAGATGGTACTCGGGGCAGAGCGCGCGGCAGGCCTGGTGCGCGGGCGGCGGCGGCGGGGAGCCGGGCGGGGGCTGTCTGTGTGTCTGTGCGTCTGTGTGCCTGTACCTCCTGGAAGCGCTGCAGATGGTACTCGGGGCAGAGCGCGCGGCAGGCCTGGTGCGCGGGCGGCGGCGGCGGGGAGCCGGGCGGGGGCTGTCTGTGTGTCTGTGCGTCTGTGTGCCTGTACCTCCTGGAAGCGCTGCAGATGGTACTCGGGGCAGAGCGCGCGGCAGGCCTGGTGCGCGGGCGGCGGCGGCGGGGAGCCGGGCGGGGGCTGTCTGTGTGTCTGTGCGTCTGTGTGCCTGTACCTCCTGGAAGCGCTGCAGATGGTACTCGGGGCAGAGCGCGCGGCAGGCCTGGTGCGCGGGCGGCGGCGGCGGGGAGCCGGGCGGGGGCTGTCTGTGTGTCTGTGCGTCTGTGTGCCTGTACCTCCTGGAAGCGCTGCAGATGGTACTCGGGGCAGAGCGCGCGGCAGGCCTGGTGCGCGGGCGGCGGCGGCGGGGAGCCGGGCGGGGGCTGTCTGTGTGTCTGTGCGTCTGTGTGCCTGTACCTCCTGGAAGCGCTGCAGATGGTACTCGGGGCAGAGCGCGTGGCAGGCCTGGTGCGCGGGCGGCGGCGGCGGGGAGCCGGGCGGGGGCTGTCTGTGTGTCTGTGCGTCTGTGTGCCTGTACCTCCTGGAAGCGCTGCAGATGGTACTCGGGGCAGAGCGCGCGGCAGGCCTGGTGCGCGGGCGGCGGCGGCGGGGAGCCGGGCGGGGGCGGCGCGGGCGCACGGCCGCCCACCAGCTGCATACACACCTACACACACAACTGACTCATCATCCCGTCCAGGGGCGTGCAGTGAGCGGTAGGCAGCAGGAAATTGACGCTCCACATTTTGCAGGCGTTGCCTACCCCAGCGACCCTTCACTACACGCCACTGCTCGTTGCTATGATCACGCATACAAAGTACTATTTTTTCATCACATTTGGTCGTAAATTTGTAGGCACTGCCTACCTTAAACACTCCACTGCACGCCACTGCCCTTTCTTGCACTCACGAGAACGAAATACTGTTTGACGTCTTGTAGAGCAGTTGCAACTGATTTACCTCCCACGGATTTTTTTTAATATTAAACTCCCAAGGGAGTATTAAGTGTATGGATTTTTTTAACTCCCCAACTATATCGACAAACTTAATCTCTTTCAACGAATGCCATGAATTACTTTGGTCTATTTTTTCACTTCCACGCAAATGTGATGAAAAACGTGTGTATCGCAGGCAGTAAAGGGATTACAAAACAGAGTCATTAAAATCATTCTTAGCAGCCTTGGTGCACAATGTACCTATGTAACAGCATATATATAAGCTAAAGCAGTAAGGAAACTACGAACAAAACGGTTGAAACGAACGCACACATAGACGCGCTTCTACAAGGCCTCTAAGCGGGTCTCGCGGTGCCGGCAGTCGCGAGCGCCGCGTTGAGGCGAGAGGCCGTCTGCTGCGCGCGCCCAGACAATGCGCGGTCTTTTCGTTTTAAACATGCCAAGAGCGTATTGCGCAGTGTGTCCATGTTCCCCAATAGTTTATTTCAGAAAGCTATTCATTCGGATGAGAATTTTTCATACCATAAAATTTTATAATAGAGCTTTCCGAACTTGTCGTAGCAGTCGAAAGTATTTTTCAGTGAGTAATAAATAATACTAACCAACCGACGAATAAAAAAATCTTAAACTGTTGAAGTTTTTTTTTAATACCCTATTTTATTTATATACCAGTTAATTTATTCGATTATTTAAATATTATAGAAACCAAATAAACATTTGTTTCTCTTTTACGGAAATTAAGGGTGCCAACCCTAATACTCTTAATTAAGTGTAGCTAGTTACTTTAACAGGCCTTACTAGCTGAGACAGCGCTAACTAAACAAAAAACTTTTCATTTTACAAAAATTAAATCGACAACCTTAACGCTCTATTGAAGCGTAGGTATTTATTTCAAAAAACAAGCCTTAGTTTCCATACTGCTCTATTTATTTACTGTGCCTATGTACTGTCAAATGACTCAAGAATTTTTACCCCTTAATTTTTTATGTTTACTTACTTCACTTGCTTCATGCTTCAATAAAACTAAATACGACTGACTGACTGAAAGTGACATGTCATAAACGATTCTATTATATTCTAAACCGCAGAATGTTAATCTGCATTGTGTATTTACCGTGGACAGTTTCTTCTGTTTCCGGTAGACCTGCAGCTGCCTGCGGTGCACTTCCGGCAGCCGGCGGTACATCGCCATCAACTTCCGGTCCACTTCCGACAGACCCATGTCCACACGTTTCCTGGTATACAAACATAGCAATCATACACTAAATATATGTGAAATACCCGTAACCATTGTAGTAAATAGTTTTTTCCAATAGTTACTGAAATAATAAATAATTTATATTATATACTACAAAATGGCGTCGTCTTAAGAGACAATCCTACATCGCACTATTAAGATTTTTTTGCGTATCAGAGTAATTTCATAAGTAATTTTGACGAGTAGTTTTGTCGAGTAACTGTGTTAAGTAATTTTGTTGAGCAATTTCGACGAATAATTTCGTCTAGTAACTCGGTAAATTTTGACGAACAATTTCAATAAGCCCTTCTGTCGAGTAACTATGTGCAGTAATTTCTATGAGTAGTTTCGTCGAGTAATTTCTACGAGTAGTTTCGTCAAGTAATTTTGAGGAGTAGTTTCGTCAAGTAATTTCGACGAGTAGTTTCGTCAAGTCATTTCGAGGAGTAGTTTCGTCAAGTAATTTCGACGAGTAGTTTCGTTGAGTAATTTTGAGGAGTAGTTTCGTCAAGTAATTTCGACGAGTAGTTTCGTCAAGTCATTTCGAGGAGTAGTTTCGTCAAGTAATTTTGAGAAGTAGTATCGTCAAGTAGTTTCGTTGAGTAATTTCTATGAGTAGTTTCGTCAAGTAATTTTGAAGAGTAGTTTCGTCGAATAGTTTCGTTTAGTCCTTAACTAATGTGAGCGTGTGTGTACCTCGCGCTCCGCTCGTCGGCCGCTGTGGAGTCGCGGCGGCAGTGCGCAGCCGCCGGCCACTCGTCGCAGTGCTTCAGTACTCTGTCCATCAGTCTGCGGAGGACATAGTGAACCATTTCTTATCTAATCATACAGGGTAGGTAATAATTTTTTTCAGTCTTGATTACTTTGTAGGTAAATCACTCATAGAAAAAGTGTATGCAGCGCATACAAATTTTGATACGTCATTTTTACGCTGCCTGCTTAACCTACCCAATGAGGTTATTGTCATTATTATTATGGTACCCGGCCATAAAGATTGCACATCGGTTTTCTCGCCTAATTTCGGCTTCGTAGAGCGTCCGTCTCGCTCTAACTTACGTGACACCAATTGTGTCTTTCCAAAGACCGACATACAATCTCTGTGGCCGGGGACTTTACTTACCTACACTTTGCAAATAAATCGATTGTATTTTCAACACGAACCTACCGTAACACTCAATCATAATTATACAAAGAACGGATAACACATACATACATACATAGCGTCACGCTTCTTTCCCACAGGGGTAGGCAGAGACTACTTTGTTCCACTTGCTACGATCCTGACATACTTCTTTCGCTTCATCTACACTCATCAATCTCTTCATACATGCTCGTCGGTTTCGGGTACTCCTGACCTGACCTTTTTCCAAAACGTCTCCTAGTTAAAGCGGATAACTCACGTATAAAAGTCGAGTGACGTGTTTCGGATAAGTTCGTAGTCCTTACACTCGGAGCGCTCGCCACGACGGCAGCGAAACGAGCACAGCACGCCAGCGCTCCGCGTACTCAACGCCACCGACAGCGGCGCACAACTACCCTTGTTTTCAAAGTGTCTCAAAATAGATCGTAGTCTGTTCTAGCCGCGTACCTCTCTATGCTGGCTATGGAGCGCATGAGGTGCCTGACGGTGCGGCAGAGCGAGCCCGGCGCCAGCTCGTCGCCGCCCGAGTCCACGGCCGCGGCGGCCGCCAGCAGCAGCGACGAGGCCGAGTCCAGCGACGAGCTCGACAGCCCCAGCGAGCCCGAGCCGCCGTCCGACTCCGACACTGCAACAATACTGCTTGTGATACGCGGCCTCGCTGCCACTCGGTGTGCCGACCCTACTCGACCGGCCCCGAGATAGTGTTCATCTCGAATATTGTGAAGATATTTAAAAAAAAACAGCCGAGTACGAATCGGACGGAGGGTTCCGAACGAATTCGCGAAGTTAATATAAAATCTAGGCAGTGTGAGGTCATTCTGTGTTGGTTACAGACATTAAAAAACAAATTCATAGATTTATTTACATAGTTGTGCTGTAAAAGCTTCAGACCGACCGCTTGAATGAGACCTCACCCGCGCGGTGCAGGGGCGCGGGGTAGGCGACAAAGGGGAGCTCGGTGCGGGCGGGGAGTGCGCCTGCGCCCGCACAGAGCCCCCCCCGCCCCCGCGCCCCTGCACCGCGCGGGCGACAACTTTTATACCTTAGTGCTAAATTTCGAATATCTAGGACAACTAGAAGTACCCCATATGTTATTAAGGCTAGACAATTTGTACGAAAACACGTTTTCTAATAACTATCTATTGATTAAGTTAATTATATGATGTTTGGTATCAATTTCAATTTTATATCACAACGCGTTCCTGAGAAACAGGGCCTTCACGAGCATACAGACAAACGGACAACAAAATGATCTTAAAGTCGTCATTGCTAACTACATATCAGAACAGGAAGTTAATTGTTGCCGGTCAGTCCAAAATTAAAAAAAAAAACATTAGTGTAACGCTAAACTTTCAAGTAATGTTGCATACAAATTCCATTACAAAAATGCAAATCACCATTATAAAAAACAAAGGCACAATAGTTAAAACACCAAATAAAATAAAAAGCTAGTACGACAACGTGTTTATCTGTGTCTGAAATAGCTTTAGATGTTCTGAGTAGAAAAAAGGCGGCAAAGCAAAACAATTTGTCATTTATTTTTGTTGTTGTTTTCTTTTTCGATATTTGAGAAAAGCACTATACTTGCCTCGGCCAGAATAGCATTGCTGGCTTCGTATTATTAAACTAACTCGCAAGCTCGTCCGTTCAAACCAATACTCAGCCAGCGATTGCCTACTTCCTGGCCTAGACAGTAATGTACTACACAAGGTTTCTTTTCTTTCCTCTACAGCTACGGATCCCTAAAAATGGTGTTGCACCAACGTACAGTCATCGAGGTCGCCTATGGACTTGTCGTCGCTTTCCTGGTCTTGCTCCAGATCCTTGTCGTCGCTTTCCTGGTCCTGCTCGAGATCCTTGTCGTCGATTTCCTGGTCGTGCTCCGGAACGTTGTCGGAGCTCGCCGGCTGCCCCTCTGTGCTGTCTGGAGGCCTGCAGCAACAAACAACAATCTCAGCTAAAAATACATACATACATGAATCACGTCTTGATCCCTTACAGACAGAGCCTAAGGTAACAAGAGCTAAAGGCGACGTTGAGCATGATTGCGGGCGTATAGGTGGAAAGGGGAATCAAAATTGACGACCGGATAGTCTAGTGGTTAGTGACCCTGACTATGAAGCTAGAGGTCCTGGGTTCGAATCCCGGTAGGGGCAGACAGTTGTATGATGAATACGAATGCTTGTGCCCGAGTCATGGATGTTGTATGTATTTAAGTATGTATTTATCTACATTATATAAGTACGTTTATCCGTTGCCTGGTACCCATAGTACAAGCTTTGCTTAGTTTGGGGCTGGGTCAATTGGTGTAATTTGTCCCAAGATATTTATTTATTTAAAATAGTGATGGATTGCTTCCCGCATCGCCTATAAAATGATTTTTATTTGTCCATTCCCTCGCTGGGCTTTTACCATCAGCGCGGGAAGCGAAGCAACTGGTACATTCTATGTCTCTCCTTTGCTTCCAGACCAGCATGGAAGACTTTGGATTTAATTCCAAATGCATCAACTCACTTGGCCCCCGTGCCGTCGCCTTGCTGTAATTCCCGGCTGCCTGTTTCCTTGGATGCTTCGTTCGGCGCCTGAAAAAAAAAACAACACATTTTACAAGCTCTACATTAACTTGCTACGTATGTATGTATGTTCGTCCGGGTGGAATCTCACACACACATTTATTTATTTTATTTATTTATTTATTTAATGCAATCCACATGTCACAGGTACAGTAGAAAGATGGCAATATGCACAATATAACATATGAAACCCTATATTTCTATTTTTGATATTGTTGTTTTTATTATCCCTGCGTTTATCCTGTCTATTTGTTTCCACCACCTACGTAAACTGTCTCCAACTTATTTCTTGTATTGGTTGTCTGGAAGAGATCGCTATTAAGCGATAAGACCGCCTATTGTCTACTTTGTTCTTTGTTTCTGTATTGTTTTGTACTGATTTGTGGTGTTCAATAAAGAGGTATTTGTATTGTATTGTATTGAAACCCTGTTGGGCGCAGCATTTTGGAGAGGAAGAAATAGGCCGAAGTTACATAACAGAAATGAACTGTCTATACATTATGTGAAAAGCTACTTAAACTATACTATAAAATAAACTATATCAAAAATTTGTGTCTATTATACAATATTATAACATTACATTGTCATTAATCTTAGTACAATATAATTAAAGAATAGAATTAAAAGTATGAATAGGTATATCCGGAGTAGGTATGTCAAATATTAGAATTACAATGTCAGAGTCCTAAACTAAAGCCGGGGAAATTACGGGCACAAGAGGCATTTCATCTTAGTCCTCTAGGTTGGCAACGCATCTGCAATCCCTCCGGGGTTGCGGGTGTCTATGGGCAGTGGTGATCACTTACCATCAGGTGACCCACTTGGTCGTTTGCCTTCCTATTCATATAAAAAAAAAGCATCAGATTAAAATTGTCCACCACCCGGGGACGCGCCATATCGGAGAACTCCACTCCGCCTACTTACACACCTAAGCAGGTCCGTGGGTGTTCCTTCTAAATAGGCCGACATCTGGAACATTCATTAGACGACCGGATAGCCTAGTGGTTAGTGACCCTGACTATGAAGCTAGAGGTCCTGGGTTCGAATCCCGGTAGGGGCAGACAGTTGTATGATGAATACGAATGTTTGTGCCCGAGTCATGGATGTTGTATGTATTTATCTACATTATAAAGTATGTTTATCCGTTGCCTGGGACCCATAGTACAAGCTTTGCTTAGTTTGGGGCTTGGTCAATTGGTGTATTTTGTCCGAAGACATTTATTCTGGAACAATTCTGAGACACGTTGTATGTGTGTCTTATTGTATATGTATAACCAACAAACCTTTTCGTCGACAGCGGTCTCTTCCGGCTTTCCGTTGAACTCGTTGACAGCTTGCATCATGCCAAAGAACGATATCCTGCAATACAACCTAAGGTTAGCTGGAAGCCCTTTAAGGGATAAGTACGACATCTGTTCTTCTCATTACTTGTAAAATTGAATGAGTTTTACGTACAGTCAAGTGTAATAATATGTAAACAGTTTCGTTTATCACTGTAAACCCATTTATGTATACTAAATGTACGTTCAACTTCACTTGACAAGGGAGCAAATTTACAAAATTCGTTGTTCATTCATTCTTTATGCCTGAGTATGGCAAAGCTGAAAGGTAAGTTTATTTTATTATTCAACTAGCGACCCGCCCCGGCTTCGCACGGTATATCATATTATACATTATAAACCTTCCTCTTGAATCACTCTATCTATTAAAAAAAACCGGATCAAAATCCGTTGTGTAGTTTTGAAGATATAAGCATACATACGGATTTGGGGACAGAAAAAGCGACTTTGTTTTATACTATGTAGTGATGATGATAAATAACTTTTATAAATAATACTCGATATCGATAAAATGATGTTTCTATCGCTAGCCAGATTGCGATAGTGTTTTGTTTTGTATTAGATAGTGTTTTCTATGTATTGCATTGTTTACGTAAAAGTTTATGGATTATGTAGTATATTTTATCTGTGCATCGTTTCGCGAGTCACAGACGGTTCTGGCTGAAAACCAGTGCTGCAGGCGTCTAACCTCAGCGCAATGCTGAGCCAGCGACCGTTTCAATTTTGCGAAGACACACAACGCTGATGATCTATTTTTCATGTCTGTGTTTTTTTTTGTTTTACCTTGTTTATTTTCTATAAAACTGTGTATATTATTTTATTCTAGATGAAAACCCGGCTTCGCTCGAGTGAAATGTGACTCATAATACATTATCTAGGTACAAAATGTAGGTAGATATTTCTGTAGTTTTTGATTTTAGTGTAGTTAAATGTTGAGAATATTCTTGTACAGAAAAGTCTAAATTTAATGGAGGTTCGCCGTTTTCTCCTACAAAGATGAACGCTACCTCATTATTTGATGGTGTGTTATGCCGACGCAAATCGAGATATTTACCTTTATAAAACTGCATTGATACCGAATGTTTGGATCGATTTTTTGAGGCTGCTTTTAATTCCTCTTCAGCTAAAATTGCAGCCACCCTTTTGTATAGTTTGACAAAAGGATTTAAAGAAAAAACACATGACACAGATCATATGAAAAAGTTTTCAAAGATAATTAAAAGAAGGTTTACGGCAAGACGTTTCGTTTTACACAGTCACATGAGTCACAGTTCTTTGGCGCGACGTATTGAGTGGCGAGGCGTATCTGTGCGCTGGCATGAAACGGAACGTTTAGTAACTACTCAAGATGACAACTGCGATTTGTCTGTCATGTCAGTACCATTGGATTTTATTTTAATTTAATTTAACAAAATACTGGACAATCCGAATTTTGCGGATATATGTTGTCGACTCGAAATCATTATTTTTTTATGTTTTATTATTCAGATGAGGTTTCGATCGAGTCTACCGTACCCCGCGACGAAGTTATTAATATAGATTTGTGTGTCTTGCAAAAAGGAATAAATGTCTTCTTTCTTTTCTTTCTTTGCCATGAAATTCCGGGCTCTGGTACTACTAATAATAATGCTTGTAACCTCAGCAGCAGCTTCCGTTGCTGCGCGCAGACGGAGCGCGGCGTGAGACAGTCGCACTTGTGCCGGTAGCCCGCCCACGCGCTCACTGCAAACGAGAAGACACAAAATAAAAACAACACTCGGGTAGGCAGCGGTAGGCAGCGGTAGGCAGCGGGTGGCGAGACGGACGCCCTGGCCTGTCGCAGAATTGGCTGAGTAAGTTTTTTGAAGAGCTTCCAATCTTTTTCCGGCAGTCGTACATGCACAAACCACGTCTTTATCCCTTACGGGGTAAACAGAGCCTATGGTAACAAGCTACAGGCCACGTTGAGCATGATTGAGGCCGTATAGGTGGAAAGTGGAATCAATCTAATGATGGGTTGCTAGCCGCATCGCCTATAACATGATTCCTATGATTTTCGCCCATTGTTTCAATGGGCTTTTACCTAGCGCAGGAAGAGAAGCAACTGGTACATTCTATGTTTTTTTTGCACGCGGCAAGCTACTCACAGTCGTGCGGCGTGGGGCGCGCCAGCATGTCGCGCAGGCGCGCGGCGGTGGAGCAGCGCTGGAACGGCTGCAGGTAGCGCTCCAGCCGCGCGCGCCGCGAGCCGACGGGGTCAGCTCCACCTGCACGCGGCAAGCTACTCACAGTCGTGCGGCGTGGGGCGCGCCAGCATGTCGCGCAGGCGCGCGGCGGTGGAGCAGCGCTGGAACGGCTGCAGGTAGCGCTCCAGCCGCGCGCGCCGCGAGCCGACGGGGTCAGCTCCACCTGCACGCGGCAAGCTACTCACAGTCGTGCGGCGTGGGGCGCGCCAGCATGTCGCGCAGGCGCGCGGCGGTGGAGCAGCGCTGGAACGGCTGCAGGTAGCGCTCCAGCCGCGCGCGCCGCGAGCCGACGGGGTCAGCTCCACCTGCACGCGGCAAGCTACTCACAGTCGTGCGGCGTGGGGCGCGCCAGCATGTCGCGCAGGCGCGCGGCGGTGGAGCAGCGCTGGAACGGCTGCAGGTAGCGCTCCAGCCGCGCGCGCCGCGAGCCGACGGGGTCAGCTCCACCTGCACGCGGCAAGCTACTCACAGTCGTGCGGCGTGGGGCGCGCCAGCATGTCGCGCAGGCGCGCGGCGGTGGAGCAGCGCTGGAACGGCTGCAGGTAGCGCTCCAGCCGCGCGCGCCGCGAGCCGACGGGGTCAGCTCCACCTGCACGCGGCAAGCTACTCACAGTCGTGCGGCGTGGGGCGCGCCAGCATGTCGCGCAGGCGCGCGGCGGTGGAGCAGCGCTGGAACGGCTGCAGGTAGCGCTCCAGCCGCGCGCGCCGCGAGCCGACGGGGTCAGCTCCACCTGCACGCGGCAAGCTACTCACAGTCGTGCGGCGTGGGGCGCGCCAGCATGTCGCGCAGGCGCGCGGCGGTGGAGCAGCGCTGGAACGGCTGCAGGTAGCGCTCCAGCCGCGCGCGCCGCGAGCCGACGGGGTCAGCTCCACCTGCACGCGGCAAGCTACTCACAGTCGTGCGGCGTGGGGCGCGCCAGCATGTCGCGCAGGCGCGCGGCGGTGGAGCAGCGCTGGAACGGCTGCAGGTAGCGCTCCAGCCGCGCGCGCCGCGAGCCGACGGGGTCAGCTCCACCTGCACGCGGCAAGCTACTCACAGTCGTGCGGCGTGGGGCGCGCCAGCATGTCGCGCAGGCGCGCGGCGGTGGAGCAGCGCTGGAACGGCTGCAGGTAGCGCTCCAGCCGCGCGCGCCGCGAGCCGACGGGGTCAGCTCCACCTGCACGCGGCAAGCTACTCACAGTCGTGCGGCGTGGGGCGCGCCAGCATGTCGCGCAGGCGCGCGGCGGTGGAGCAGCGCTGGAACGGCTGCAGGTAGCGCTCCAGCCGCGCGCGCCGCGAGCCGACGGGGTCAGCTCCACCTGCACGCGGCAAGCTACTCACAGTCGTGCGGCGTGGGGCGCGCCAGCATGTCGCGCAGGCGCGCGGCGGTGGAGCAGCGCTGGAACGGCTGCAGGTAGCGCTCCAGCCGCGCGCGCCGCGAGCCGACGGGGTCAGCTCCACCTGCACGCGGCAAGCTACTCACAGTCGTGCGGCGTGGGGCGCGCCAGCATGTCGCGCAGGCGCGCGGCGGTGGAGCAGCGCTGGAACGGCTGCAGGTAGCGCTCCAGCCGCGCGCGCCGCGAGCCGACGGGGTCAGCTCCACCTGCACGCGGCAAGCTACTCACAGTCGTGCGGCGTGGGGCGCGCCAGCATGTCGCGCAGGCGCGCGGCGGTGGAGCAGCGCTGGAACGGCTGCAGGTAGCGCTCCAGCCGCGCGCGCCGCGAGCCGACGGGGTCAGCTCCACCTGCACGCGGCAAGCTACTCACAGTCGTGCGGCGTGGGGCGCGCCAGCATGTCGCGCAGGCGCGCGGCGGTGGAGCAGCGCTGGAACGGCTGCAGGTAGCGCTCCAGCCGCGCGCGCCGCGAGCCGACGGGGTCAGCTCCACCTGCACGCGGCAAGCTACTCACAGTCGTGCGGCGTGGGGCGCGCCAGCATGTCGCGCAGGCGCGCGGCGGTGGAGCAGCGCTGGAACGGCTGCAGGTAGCGCTCCAGCCGCGCGCGCCGCGAGCCGACGGGGTCAGCTCCACCTGCACGCGGCAAGCTACTCACAGTCGTGCGGCGTGGGGCGCGCCAGCATGTCGCGCAGGCGCGCGGCGGTGGAGCAGCGCTGGAACGGCTGCAGGTAGCGCTCCAGCCGCGCGCGCCGCGAGCCGACGGGGTCAGCTCCACCTGCACGCGGCAAGCTACTCACAGTCGTGCGGCGTGGGGCGCGCCAGCATGTCGCGCAGGCGCGCGGCGGTGGAGCAGCGCTGGAACGGCTGCAGGTAGCGCTCCAGCCGCGCGCGCCGCGAGCCGACGGGGTCAGCTCCACCTGCACGCGGCAAGCTACTCACAGTCGTGCGGCGTGGGGCGCGCCAGCATGTCGCGCAGGCGCGCGGCGGTGGAGCAGCGCTGGAACGGCTGCAGGTAGCGCTCCAGCCGCGCGCGCCGCGAGCCGACGGGGTCAGCTCCACCTGCACGCGGCAAGCTACTCACAGTCGTGCGGCGTGGGGCGCGCCAGCATGTCGCGCAGGCGCGCGGCGGTGGAGCAGCGCTGGAACGGCTGCAGGTAGCGCTCCAGCCGCGCGCGCCGCGAGCCGACGGGGTCAGCTCCACCTGCACGCGGCAAGCTACTCACAGTCGTGCGGCGTGGGGCGCGCCAGCATGTCGCGCAGGCGCGCGGCGGTGGAGCAGCGCTGGAACGGCTGCAGGTAGCGCTCCAGCCGCGCGCGCCGCGAGCCGACGGGGTCAGCTCCACCTGCACGCGGCAAGCTACTCACAGTCGTGCGGCGTGGGGCGCGCCAGCATGTCGCGCAGGCGCGCGGCGGTGGAGCAGCGCTGGAACGGCTGCAGGTAGCGCTCCAGCCGCGCGCGCCGCGAGCCGACGGGGTCAGCTCCACCTGCACGCGGCAAGCTACTCACAGTCGTGCGGCGTGGGGCGCGCCAGCATGTCGCGCAGGCGCGCGGCGGTGGAGCAGCGCTGGAACGGCTGCAGGTAGCGCTCCAGCCGCGCGCGCCGCGAGCCGACGGGGTCAGCTCCACCTGCACGCGGCAAGCTACTCACAGTCGTGCGGCGTGGGGCGCGCCAGCATGTCGCGCAGGCGCGCGGCGGTGGAGCAGCGCTGGAACGGCTGCAGGTAGCGCTCCAGCCGCGCGCGCCGCGAGCCGACGGGGTCAGCTCCACCTGCACGCGGCAAGCTACTCACAGTCGTGCGGCGTGGGGCGCGCCAGCATGTCGCGCAGGCGCGCGGCGGTGGAGCAGCGCTGGAACGGCTGCAGGTAGCGCTCCAGCCGCGCGCGCCGCGAGCCGACGGGGTCAGCTCCACCTGCACGCGGCAAGCTACTCACAGTCGTGCGGCGTGGGGCGCGCCAGCATGTCGCGCAGGCGCGCGGCGGTGGAGCAGCGCTGGAACGGCTGCAGGTAGCGCTCCAGCCGCGCGCGCCGCGAGCCGACGGGGTCAGCTCCACCTGCACGCGGCAAGCTACTCACAGTCGTGCGGCGTGGGGCGCGCCAGCATGTCGCGCAGGCGCGCGGCGGTGGAGCAGCGCTGGAACGGCTGCAGGTAGCGCTCCAGCCGCGCGCGCCGCGAGCCGACGGGGTCAGCTCCACCTGCACGCGGCAAGCTACTCACAGTCGTGCGGCGTGGGGCGCGCCAGCATGTCGCGCAGGCGCGCGGCGGTGGAGCAGCGCTGGAACGGCTGCAGGTAGCGCTCCAGCCGCGCGCGCCGCGAGCCGACGGGGTCAGCTCCACCTGCACGCGGCAAGCTACTCACAGTCGTGCGGCGTGGGGCGCGCCAGCATGTCGCGCAGGCGCGCGGCGGTGGAGCAGCGCTGGAACGGCTGCAGGTAGCGCTCCAGCCGCGCGCGCCGCGAGCCGACGGGGTCAGCTCCACCTGCACGCGGCAAGCTACTCACAGTCGTGCGGCGTGGGGCGCGCCAGCATGTCGCGCAGGCGCGCGGCGGTGGAGCAGCGCTGGAACGGCTGCAGGTAGCGCTCCAGCCGCGCGCGCCGCGAGCCGACGGGGTCAGCTCCACCTGCACGCGGCAAGCTACTCACAGTCGTGCGGCGTGGGGCGCGCCAGCATGTCGCGCAGGCGCGCGGCGGTGGAGCAGCGCTGGAACGGCTGCAGGTAGCGCTCCAGCCGCGCGCGCCGCGAGCCGACGGGGTCAGCTCCACCTGCACGCGGCAAGCTACTCACAGTCGTGCGGCGTGGGGCGCGCCAGCATGTCGCGCAGGCGCGCGGCGGTGGAGCAGCGCTGGAACGGCTGCAGGTAGCGCTCCAGCCGCGCGCGCCGCGAGCCGACGGGGTCAGCTCCACCTGCACGCGGCAAGCTACTCACAGTCGTGCGGCGTGGGGCGCGCCAGCATGTCGCGCAGGCGCGCGGCGGTGGAGCAGCGCTGGAACGGCTGCAGGTAGCGCTCCAGCCGCGCGCGCCGCGAGCCGACGGGGTCAGCTCCACCTGCACGCGGCAAGCTACTCACAGTCGTGCGGCGTGGGGCGCGCCAGCATGTCGCGCAGGCGCGCGGCGGTGGAGCAGCGCTGGAACGGCTGCAGGTAGCGCTCCAGCCGCGCGCGCCGCGAGCCGACGGGGTCAGCTCCACCTGCACGCGGCAAGCTACTCACAGTCGTGCGGCGTGGGGCGCGCCAGCATGTCGCGCAGGCGCGCGGCGGTGGAGCAGCGCTGGAACGGCTGCAGGTAGCGCTCCAGCCGCGCGCGCCGCGAGCCGACGGGGTCAGCTCCACCTGCACGCGGCAAGCTACTCACAGTCGTGCGGCGTGGGGCGCGCCAGCATGTCGCGCAGGCGCGCGGCGGTGGAGCAGCGCTGGAACGGCTGCAGGTAGCGCTCCAGCCGCGCGCGCCGCGAGCCGACGGGGTCAGCTCCACCTGCACGCGGCAAGCTACTCACAGTCGTGCGGCGTGGGGCGCGCCAGCATGTCGCGCAGGCGCGCGGCGGTGGAGCAGCGCTGGAACGGCTGCAGGTAGCGCTCCAGCCGCGCGCGCCGCGAGCCGACGGGGTCAGCTCCACCTGCACGCGGCAAGCTACTCACAGTCGTGCGGCGTGGGGCGCGCCAGCATGTCGCGCAGGCGCGCGGCGGTGGAGCAGCGCTGGAACGGCTGCAGGTAGCGCTCCAGCCGCGCGCGCCGCGAGCCGACGGGGTCAGCTCCACCTGCACGCGGCAAGCTACTCACAGTCGTGCGGCGTGGGGCGCGCCAGCATGTCGCGCAGGCGCGCGGCGGTGGAGCAGCGCTGGAACGGCTGCAGGTAGCGCTCCAGCCGCGCGCGCCGCGAGCCGACGGGGTCAGCTCCACCTGCACGCGGCAAGCTACTCACAGTCGTGCGGCGTGGGGCGCGCCAGCATGTCGCGCAGGCGCGCGGCGGTGGAGCAGCGCTGGAACGGCTGCAGGTAGCGCTCCAGCCGCGCGCGCCGCGAGCCGACGGGGTCAGCTCCACCTGCACGCGGCAAGCTACTCACAGTCGTGCGGCGTGGGGCGCGCCAGCATGTCGCGCAGGCGCGCGGCGGTGGAGCAGCGCTGGAACGGCTGCAGGTAGCGCTCCAGCCGCGCGCGCCGCGAGCCGACGGGGTCAGCTCCACCTGCACGCGGCAAGCTACTCACAGTCGTGCGGCGTGGGGCGCGCCAGCATGTCGCGCAGGCGCGCGGCGGTGGAGCAGCGCTGGAACGGCTGCAGGTAGCGCTCCAGCCGCGCGCGCCGCGAGCCGACGGGGTCAGCTCCACCTGCACGCGGCAAGCTACTCACAGTCGTGCGGCGTGGGGCGCGCCAGCATGTCGCGCAGGCGCGCGGCGGTGGAGCAGCGCTGGAACGGCTGCAGGTAGCGCTCCAGCCGCGCGCGCCGCGAGCCGACGGGGTCAGCTCCACCTGCACGCGGCAAGCTACTCACAGTCGTGCGGCGTGGGGCGCGCCAGCATGTCGCGCAGGCGCGCGGCGGTGGAGCAGCGCTGGAACGGCTGCAGGTAGCGCTCCAGCCGCGCGCGCCGCGAGCCGACGGGGTCAGCTCCACCTGCACGCGGCAAGCTACTCACAGTCGTGCGGCGTGGGGCGCGCCAGCATGTCGCGCAGGCGCGCGGCGGTGGAGCAGCGCTGGAACGGCTGCAGGTAGCGCTCCAGCCGCGCGCGCCGCGAGCCGACGGGGTCAGCTCCACCTGCACGCGGCAAGCTACTCACAGTCGTGCGGCGTGGGGCGCGCCAGCATGTCGCGCAGGCGCGCGGCGGTGGAGCAGCGCTGGAACGGCTGCAGGTAGCGCTCCAGCCGCGCGCGCCGCGAGCCGACGGGGTCAGCTCCACCTGCACGCGGCAAGCTACTCACAGTCGTGCGGCGTGGGGCGCGCCAGCATGTCGCGCAGGCGCGCGGCGGTGGAGCAGCGCTGGAACGGCTGCAGGTAGCGCTCCAGCCGCGCGCGCCGCGAGCCGACGGGGTCAGCTCCACCTGCACGCGGCAAGCTACTCACAGTCGTGCGGCGTGGGGCGCGCCAGCATGTCGCGCAGGCGCGCGGCGGTGGAGCAGCGCTGGAACGGCTGCAGGTAGCGCTCCAGCCGCGCGCGCCGCGAGCCGACGGGGTCAGCTCCACCTGCACGCGGCAAGCTACTCACAGTCGTGCGGCGTGGGGCGCGCCAGCATGTCGCGCAGGCGCGCGGCGGTGGAGCAGCGCTGGAACGGCTGCAGGTAGCGCTCCAGCCGCGCGCGCCGCGAGCCGACGGGGTCAGCTCCACCTGCACGCGGCAAGCTACTCACAGTCGTGCGGCGTGGGGCGCGCCAGCATGTCGCGCAGGCGCGCGGCGGTGGAGCAGCGCTGGAACGGCTGCAGGTAGCGCTCCAGCCGCGCGCGCCGCGAGCCGACGGGGTCAGCTCCACCTGCACGCGGCAAGCTACTCACAGTCGTGCGGCGTGGGGCGCGCCAGCATGTCGCGCAGGCGCGCGGCGGTGGAGCAGCGCTGGAACGGCTGCAGGTAGCGCTCCAGCCGCGCGCGCCGCGAGCCGACGGGGTCAGCTCCACCTGCACGCGGCAAGCTACTCACAGTCGTGCGGCGTGGGGCGCGCCAGCATGTCGCGCAGGCGCGCGGCGGTGGAGCAGCGCTGGAACGGCTGCAGGTAGCGCTCCAGCCGCGCGCGCCGCGAGCCGACGGGGTCAGCTCCACCTGCACGCGGCAAGCTACTCACAGTCGTGCGGCGTGGGGCGCGCCAGCATGTCGCGCAGGCGCGCGGCGGTGGAGCAGCGCTGGAACGGCTGCAGGTAGCGCTCCAGCCGCGCGCGCCGCGAGCCGACGGGGTCAGCTCCACCTGCACGCGGCAAGCTACTCACAGTCGTGCGGCGTGGGGCGCGCCAGCATGTCGCGCAGGCGCGCGGCGGTGGAGCAGCGCTGGAACGGCTGCAGGTAGCGCTCCAGCCGCGCGCGCCGCGAGCCGACGGGGTCAGCTCCACCTGCACGCGGCAAGCTACTCACAGTCGTGCGGCGTGGGGCGCGCCAGCATGTCGCGCAGGCGCGCGGCGGTGGAGCAGCGCTGGAACGGCTGCAGGTAGCGCTCCAGCCGCGCGCGCCGCGAGCCGACGGGGTCAGCTCCACCTGCACGCGGCAAGCTACTCACAGTCGTGCGGCGTGGGGCGCGCCAGCATGTCGCGCAGGCGCGCGGCGGTGGAGCAGCGCTGGAACGGCTGCAGGTAGCGCTCCAGCCGCGCGCGCCGCGAGCCGACGGGGTCAGCTCCACCTGCACGCGGCAAGCTACTCACAGTCGTGCGGCGTGGGGCGCGCCAGCATGTCGCGCAGGCGCGCGGCGGTGGAGCAGCGCTGGAACGGCTGCAGGTAGCGCTCCAGCCGCGCGCGCCGCGAGCCGACGGGGTCAGCTCCACCTGCACGCGGCAAGCTACTCACAGTCGTGCGGCGTGGGGCGCGCCAGCATGTCGCGCAGGCGCGCGGCGGTGGAGCAGCGCTGGAACGGCTGCAGGTAGCGCTCCAGCCGCGCGCGCCGCGAGCCGACGGGGTCAGCTCCACCTGCACGCGGCAAGCTACTCACAGTCGTGCGGCGTGGGGCGCGCCAGCATGTCGCGCAGGCGCGCGGCGGTGGAGCAGCGCTGGAACGGCTGCAGGTAGCGCTCCAGCCGCGCGCGCCGCGAGCCGACGGGGTCAGCTCCACCTGCACGCGGCAAGCTACTCACAGTCGTGCGGCGTGGGGCGCGCCAGCATGTCGCGCAGGCGCGCGGCGGTGGAGCAGCGCTGGAACGGCTGCAGGTAGCGCTCCAGCCGCGCGCGCCGCGAGCCGACGGGGTCAGCTCCACCTGCACGCGGCAAGCTACTCACAGTCGTGCGGCGTGGGGCGCGCCAGCATGTCGCGCAGGCGCGCGGCGGTGGAGCAGCGCTGGAACGGCTGCAGGTAGCGCTCCAGCCGCGCGCGCCGCGAGCCGACGGGGTCAGCTCCACCTGCACGCGGCAAGCTACTCACAGTCGTGCGGCGTGGGGCGCGCCAGCATGTCGCGCAGGCGCGCGGCGGTGGAGCAGCGCTGGAACGGCTGCAGGTAGCGCTCCAGCCGCGCGCGCCGCGAGCCGACGGGGTCAGCTCCACCTGCACGCGGCAAGCTACTCACAGTCGTGCGGCGTGGGGCGCGCCAGCATGTCGCGCAGGCGCGCGGCGGTGGAGCAGCGCTGGAACGGCTGCAGGTAGCGCTCCAGCCGCGCGCGCCGCGAGCCGACGGGGTCAGCTCCACCTGCACGCGGCAAGCTACTCACAGTCGTGCGGCGTGGGGCGCGCCAGCATGTCGCGCAGGCGCGCGGCGGTGGAGCAGCGCTGGAACGGCTGCAGGTAGCGCTCCAGCCGCGCGCGCCACGCGCCCAGCCACGCGTCCGCGCCGCGAGCCGACGGGATCAGCTCCACCTGCAAGCCACCAACTACAGTACTGCTGCCTCCGCGGCGCCGCTCGGGGGCTCCTTATACCGCATTTAGGCTAAGTTCAGATGACCGCGCGGCTCGGCGCGGTTGGCTCGGCGCGCGGTTCAAGATTGTAACAAATCTATGTTGCCGCGCGCGACAAGAACTTGCGCGCGGTGCACGGCGGCGCGCGGTCCCGCGCGGCACCGCGCGCTCATGTACACAGCAACATAGATTTGTTACAATCTTGAACCGCGCGCCGAGCCAACCGCGCCGAGCCGCGCGGTCATCTGAACTTACCCTTACACTCGCGTACGAGGCGCGAGACGAGGCGCGAGGCGAGGCGAGAGATGGGCGTGTGAACAGACGCTCGCGGCTCGCCTCGCGCCTCGTCTCGCGACTCGCAGCGCTCGCGTCCGGAGCGGTATTTTGGGCACGAGTCGAAAGGCCTCGCGACGAACGCGAGCGTAATGTTTACATTCGCGCTCTCGCTTCATTCGAGTTTCAACTTTGTGCCGCGCAGGTTGGACGCAGTATATTTTGAAAGTTAAGCGGCATCAGTAAAAATGGATTGGTCGTAAGAGACGTATCGGTTTATAGAGTTATTTCAAAAGGAACCGATAATTTGGGATGCCAAGCATAAATTTCACAAGAATAGCCAAAAAGTAAATGATGCATGGGCGAGGTTATCGGATGAAATGCGAAGACCTCAAACCAAATTAAAAAAAATCTCTCATGGCTACCTTTCGCCAGCATCTTCGGCGCATAAAACATACGTCCTCCATTGTTGCTAGCTCAAAGACAACTGAACTCGCCACGAAAGTGTAAACAGTAGGCACGAGACGAGGCGCGAGGCGAGGCACGAGACGAGAGTATAAATCCGGCATTACATATTGTATGTGTGGGGAGTGCCACAATAGAGAGATGTCTTTACAGACAGATGTTATGCCTGGAGACCGAAGTCCGAAGGAAGAGAGTTGAGAATTGTATTTATGCAGCCGCATTGAGAAACGTCGTTAGCGGCATGTAGAACGATGTGACAGCTGTCATCAGAACTGGCGCTAGCTGCTCGTGCGTCGTAGTAGTTATGTAGAGGCCAACTAGGTGGCGCTAGGGTCGCTACATATGTGTGTACGCATATTGTGTGTACCGTGTATGTATGTATGTGTAATGATATTTAGTAATTTGGATATTTTAAACTCGCTCTTTGTCGGTCTCTCGCTTAATGCTCCTCTCATTTACTCAAAGGTTAAAGTAGAGATCTCTTATAGGGATAAGTTCGCCTTTGCGCATATATCTAAGGTCTGTTTTTGTGATTTGTCTCTGTTTCTTCATATTTGTACAATAAAACATTTACTTACAAACAGACTATACTCCGCACCAATCCCGTTTTTGTAAACAATCAAGTCCCCCCCTCCCCCCCCCCCCCCCCCCCCATGCATATAAACTTCAAAACAATAATCATAGTACAAATACATACTTTATCCCGTCGGTACGGTGTAGACGGAGTCTAGGGTAAGGGTAACTAGTGCTAAAAGCTTCGTTAAGCGTAATGGGGACTATCGTTTTTGCTCACCAGTTGGCGCCACTGTTGAGTAAAGTCCAGTGGTATAGCTGTCAAAGGCGACTTTATAAGATCGGCGCCGAAACAAATTTAAATCTTGAATGTCATTAAGTTTATTAATTATAAATAACTATCATCATATCGAGCAGCTATCCCGCAATGTTGAGCAGTTCCGTTTTATTCGAAGAAAAAAAAATGACGAATTGGCATTGTTCATTTTTTTTTGTATGCTCCAATTCGAAAACCATTTCGAGGAAAACCATCAATTATCCGATTTATCTTGTCCGATTTCAAAAATACTTTACGATTGCAGATATTTTTGTAAAAGTACTTTGAACCTTTGTTTGACCGAACGACCCGGTTTTTAGACAGAATCCAGCATCGAATGTTTGCCACAAAAATGAAAAAAAAAGTTTGGCTATGGCAACTGTCACGTGTCACTGTCAAATCGACAAAACCATAGACCGTCGTTTTTTTTATAGCCAGCCGAACGAAGGCGATTGGGATTCTGTCTAAATTCACGTATTATCAAACAGCGAAAAAATTATTATTAATTGACAAAGCTACGTAAAAGCATAATATTCAAATTAGTTGCTTTAAATAGTCCATTTTATCAAATAAAGGTGTTAAAAGCACAGTTTAAAAAAATGAACAATGCCAATTGCGTGTTCTGATATTAACCTTGTTTAATGTTACGAATTTATTGAAATTTAAAGCTGCTACGAAATGTTTGAGGACCTCGCCCGCTACGATATACCTGATGGCGACTGTACTTGCCTAAATAAAGCTGTAAACAGTCTTCGCAACTACAGGAACTCCCAAAGCACTAACCTCAAAGGTGATGATGGATGCAGCCTTAAAATTCTCCAAGATCTGGCACAACCTCTCCATTGCGTTTCTGGAATGACAAAAACATTGAAATATTCAAATAGGTTATAAAAACACACACAAACGACATTTTTCCACTTTTCACGTTAGTTTTTGTCGATCAAATTACGCGCGTAACACTTTCTTCAGACGGGCTTGTCGCGATTACAATAGAAGCTTTATGGATTTGGACATCTTTTCATCATCACTGCAGAGGTACAGAGATTCACTACGTAATTTGCTTTATGATTAGAGGTTATGTTGTAGCTGTTCCATGTTTTCACGTAGGTTTATAAGACATTGCAAGAAAAACAGTGTAAAGCAATGTATGTAGGTAAAACTGTTTTGTTAACGTAGGCATGATTCCTAAGTTTGTTTATACTATATGGAACTGTTGGTTTTTATGGATTTATATTGGATGTTACAATATTTAAATGTAACCGTTTGTTTCCTAAATAAATAAATAAAAAAAAAATAAAAAAAAAATACATGCATACATACATACATACACATATCACGTCTTTATCCCTTGCGGGGTAAACAGAGCCTAAGGTAACAAAACCTTATGGCCACGTTTAGCATGATTTATTTAATTTATTTTTGCATATTGGCCGCCAAGGGCTCTTTTACATGTCTTTTTTTAAACTACCAGCGCATTCGGAAAGAGCATCATTGCCAAGAATGCGCCGCAAGAAACTTGGCAGAAAATCATTTTTTCGAAATAAAATACATCAAGCTACTACAATACTTATTACAATACTTATTTGTGATTTGTCTCTACTTCTCTATATTTGTACAATAAAGCATTTACTTACTTACTTACTTACTTACTTAAATTCTACTTAAATTAAATACATTTATAAAAGGGATGTATAAGGTCCCCGAGTCTTAAATTACTACAATAGAGATTATGAAGTCTTTACTAGTCAAAAATGAAATGCTACTATCCTACTATAGTAGGTACATTAAAGTAGGGGATTTCCGGTCGAGTAGTTATAGACGACCGAGTGTCAACGAGGCCGGTAATCCCTGTTCGCGGCCAAGGCTTGTATAGCGCTTTTCTCAAACATGCAATGAAATAAATTGAACACAGCCAAAAATTAAACTTTTATTTCTAGACAAACTTAAAGTAAACTAGACAAAATAAACCTGTAAAATAGAACAAACCTTGCTTATCGTTTTTTTAAATAAAGATTCCCATAACGCCAGAAAGCAAAAATTGCTTATAGATATTTTTTTTATGGCTAAATGCTGTCACGAAAATTAAAAAGAGCACATTGCCGGCCTAAGTTGGCAATACTGTATGAAATCCTATTAAAAAGACCTTTCGTCTAGTCGCACCTGAAATGTGACACTTTGCGGCCTATTTTAAGGAACAACATAAATATTTCATTGAATGTTTAAGAAAAAGACATCGTGTACTCACTCTTTCCTCAGCGGAGCGGGGACGGGCCGACAGAGACAGACATTATTCACTATTTCGTTCGTCATCTCGCTCTCCCCTTCCAACTTGAGCAGCTCGGCGTGGATTGCTGCTAACCCTGAAAAAACAACATTATTATTACCAAATTTGAAAGAAAGAAAGAATGTATCGTGGCGGCACGGGGCGCCGGCGTCGCGCATGCGCAGCGCCCGCATCAGCGCCCCGGCCGGCGGGGGCGTGCTGCTGTCTGTGTGTGTGCCTGTGTGTGTGTGCGCGCGCCTCACCCGCGTCGGGCACGCGCAGGCGCCGCAGCCGGCGCAGCCGCCAGCCGGCGTGGCGGCACGGGGCGCCGGCGTCGCGCATGCGCAGCGCCCGCATCAGCGCCCCGGCCGGCGGGGGCGTGCTGCTGTCTGTGTGTGTGCCTGTGTGTGTGTGCGCGCGCCTCACCCGCGTCGGGCACGCGCAGGCGCCGCAGCCGGCGCAGCCGCCAGCCGGCGTGGCGGCACGGGGCGCCGGCGTCGCGCATGCGCAGCGCCCGCATCAGCGCCCCGGCCGGCGGGGGCGTGCTGCTGTCTGTGTGTGTGCCTGTGTGTGTGTGCGCGCGCCTCACCCGCGTCGGGCACGCGCAGGCGCCGCAGCCGGCGCAGCCGCCAGCCGGCGTGGCGGCACGGGGCGCCGGCGTCGCGCATGCGCAGCGCCCGCATCAGCGCCCCGGCCGGCGGGGGCGTGCTGCTGTCTGTGTGTGTGCCTGTGTGTGTGTGCGCGCGCCTCACCCGCGTCGGGCACGCGCAGGCGCCGCAGCCGGCGCAGCCGCCAGCCGGCGTGGCGGCACGGGGCGCCGGCGTCGCGCATGCGCAGCGCCCGCATCAGCGCCCCGGCCGGCGGGGGCGTGCTGCTGTCTGTGTGTGTGCCTGTGTGTGTGTGCGCGCGCCTCACCCGCGTCGGGCACGCGCAGGCGCCGCAGCCGGCGCAGCCGCCAGCCGGCGTGGCGGCACGGGGCGCCGGCGTCGCGCATGCGCAGCGCCCGCATCAGCGCCCCGGCCGGCGGGGGCGTGCTGCTGTCTGTGTGTGTGCCTGTGTGTGTGTGCGCGCGCCTCACCCGCGTCGGGCACGCGCAGGCGCCGCAGCCGGCGCAGCCGCCAGCCGGCGTGGCGGCACGGGGCGCCGGCGTCGCGCATGCGCAGCGCCCGCATCAGCGCCCCGGCCGGCGGGGGCGTGCTGCTGTCTGTGTGTGTGCCTGTGTGTGTGTGCGCGCGCCTCACCCGCGTCGGGCACGCGCAGGCGCCGCAGCCGGCGCAGCCGCCAGCCGGCGTGGCGGCACGGGGCGCCGGCGTCGCGCATGCGCAGCGCCCGCATCAGCGCCCCGGCCGGCGGGGGCGTGCTGCTGTCTGTGTGTGTGCCTGTGTGTGTGTGCGCGCGCCTCACCCGCGTCGGGCACGCGCAGGCGCCGCAGCCGGCGCAGCCGCCAGCCGGCGTGGCGGCACGGGGCGCCGGCGTCGCGCATGCGCAGCGCCCGCATCAGCGCCCCGGCCGGCGGGGGCGTGCTGCTGTCTGTGTGTGTGCCTGTGTGTGTGTGCGCGCGCCTCACCCGCGTCGGGCACGCGCAGGCGCCGCAGCCGGCGCAGCCGCCAGCCGGCGTGGCGGCACGGGGCGCCGGCGTCGCGCATGCGCAGCGCCCGCATCAGCGCCCCGGCCGGCGGGGGCGTGCTGCTGTCTGTGTGTGTGCCTGTGTGTGTGTGCGCGCGCCTCACCCGCGTCGGGCACGCGCAGGCGCCGCAGCCGGCGCAGCCGCCAGCCGGCGTGGCGGCACGGGGCGCCGGCGTCGCGCATGCGCAGCGCCCGCATTAGCGCCACGGCCGTCGGTATCGTACTGTTGTCTGAAACAACATTATACATGTTCATATTGTATAAAAAAAAGCATAGGGGGGGGGGGGGTAAGAGGTTTGCTTACTTTTGCTGACAAGGGGAAGGCGGGGGTAAATAATTGTAATGGTTACGTAGTACTTGAATGGCCCTTTATCGGAACCTTGTAGGATACCGGTTCCTGGTTCAAGGCCACGATACCGGTTCCGAAAAATACAAGTATTCCAAGCCGTGGTTGCCAGCCTAGAGGGCAAGCTGTAATACTTCGTGTGCTAGCAGTGGCGTAGTTATCGGAAGGCTAGACGGGGCAGTGCCCCGGGGCCCCCAAGCTCAGGGGGCCCCTCGGACTCTGACTTACATACTATAAATTGAACTAGCGCATTTCAACAGCACTAAAGTTAAATTATCAACGGTCGCTATTAATTTAAACTATCTTAACATTACGATGACAAATTAGAAAGGCCCTTTTTTGTTCTGTAAAAATACCGTTCGAACTTGTATGGATCGCCAAACAACAGGTGACCAGATTCCTGTAGTGTGATGTGACACTTGTAAGACATTTTATATTGGCTTTTTATTAAACAAGTAAACTTAAGCTGTAATTCATAAGCACTAAGGTATAAATATTGTCATTGGAATGTAGGGGGCTTCCCGGAACTATCTATTTCGACTAAGGAATAAGGTTCAATTTTATTTAAACAGCAATCTCTCTCTTTCTCCCGATTTTTAGTTGTTAGCAACGATTTCATAATGCTAGTAATTTCATTCCTTACCCTCCACGCTAGTAAACGAGACAAGACACACCAACATAGCAATACCTAAAGGCCACGTTTATCGTGACTGCGGGCGTATAGGTGGAAAGGGGAATCAAAATGGTGATGGGCTGGTAGCCGCGTCGCCTAAAACATGATGATTCTCTCGATGATCTTTCACCATCTACCCGGGAAGCTGGTGCATTCTATGTCATTTCTTTACTCTCCGACTTCTACTTGTGTAAGTCAGAGTTCTGGTGGTCCAGCCAGGACCGTCTCCGCAGGAGGGAACTCTTCAACAGTTGGTCGGATTGACTTGAAATTTGGTACACATATGTAGAACGGATGACAACGCAAGTACAGTCAACAAAAAGTACAGTCAGCCAAAAATCTGTAACGTCAGTATGATATTTACTGGGAAAGGGCACCACAGTGGATCAAGCATCACTTCGTTCGATAGCATATACTGTACAGAATCACATGACTTATATACCTCTAGCAAGGGCAGTGAGCAGAGGCCTCAGCCAGCGAGCGAGGGCCTCCGAGTTGTTGGCGAGGCACAGACACAGCCGGCAGTGGCATCCGAAACGCGCGCGGTACATCCAGTCCTCACGCACCATCTCCACGCTCCTGTGTACACAAATGTTAAACTGTAATAATAAGATACTTGTAGATGGTGGCAGGGTGTTCGGGCAAGACAAACCAGTTGTATGTTGGTATAAGTTGGTAAGGATAGAACCTCGTTTAATCAACGTATGCCTATTTTATAATATTATAATGCTTAGGTTGTCGCTGACACAAGCAATATGCGTTTATGTAGCAGTAAACTATTGTTTTACTGCTAAACACTTAAAGTGGCTAATCGCCATACTACAAAACTGTGAGAAACGGAACGCTGCCCCAGATACTGCCGTCTCTCTCGTTCCCTCCCATTCCGACACCGTTATTGTTACTGGGTTTACAATTGATAAAATCGCTATTAATTAAATAAAATAAAAGAATATTTTGTGCCAAAAATATTTTAATTAAAAAACACTTTTATGTAATTTTTTTTCGTCTGAATATAGATTATAGTATAATAATAAAAATAAGCATGAAACAATAATAAATGCAGTAGAAATGAGTGTTAAGAAGTATCGAAGGTGTATCACTGAAAGATAGAATAAGTAATAGTGTAATAAGGGAATGTGCTGGTGTGAAAGAGGATATAGTGACTAGTATAGAAAAAAGTATGCTTAGTTGGTTTGGTCACGTAGAGCGGATAGATGAAAGTAGACTTAAACAGATCTATATGAGGAGTAGACCTAGACGGAAGTTCCGAGACCAAATAGGAGACGTTTTGGAAAGGGGAGTACCCGAAACCGACGAGCACGTATGAAGAGATTGACGAATGTGGATGAAGCGAAAGAAGCATGTCAGGATCGTAGCAAGTGGAACAAAGTTGTCTCTGCCTAGGGGGCGTCCATTAATTACGTGAGGCATTTTTAACGATTTTTTGACCTCTTCTCCCGCCTTGGTGAGATGTCGTAAGATTTTTCTCGACCCCTCCCCCCTAACCCAATCTCACGTGAGATTTTTCAAACTTGTACTTTGGGTATAAAAGTATTGAATTTATTAAAAAACATAACACAATTTGTTTGATTACTTTTATTTTTATTTGTCAGATTTTGTCATATTTTATTCAAGATACGTTTTTATTTTCATTCATCTTTAATTAAACTTAATTTTCACGCAGCTTTACACCAGTTTTTGCTAAAAAAAATAAGTGATATTTGCCAAGTCCCCCCCTCTCCCGCAAGTGAGATTTAGTAAGATTCGGCTCGACCCCCTCCTTCCCTAAATACCTCACGTAATTAATGGACGCCCCCTACCCCTGTGGGAGAGCCGTGACGGTATGTACGTAATAATAAAAAAATGTTCACATAAGAAAATGAATGATGAATGATGGTGGTAGCGGTCCGTCGGGATCGCTACCACCATCTTACTCGCTAATCCTGCCGCTATGTAGCAGTGCTTGCACTGCTGTATTCCGGTGTGGAGAGTAAGACAGCCAAGGAAATTACGGGCACAAGAGGCATTGCATCTTAGTCCTCTAGGTTGGCAGCGCATCTGCAATCCCTCCGGGGTTGCGGGTGTCTATGGGCAGTGGTGATCACTTACCATCAGGTGACCCACTTGCTCGTTTGCCTTCCTATTCATATAAAAAAAAAAAAAAAAACACAAAGGTGATATATTTTTATCCGCTCCGCTTATGCTTGCCGCGCAGTGTACTCACATGTTGCACCCTATGAGCGTGTACATGAGCGCGCTGATCTCGCACCACGCGTGGTACACCCCCAGCAGCCACTCCGGCACCGGCGTGAAGCCCTCCGGCTGCGTGCAGCTGCCGAGCCGCTCCGCTTCTACAAAACGTACAACATTATCAGACACAATTATTGACTTACAATAAACAACTAGACTCAGTCGCTAACAAAGGTTCCTCAAGAAACGTCCGAGTTGCTTTGTCTATGTGTTGTGTGTGTCAACACATCGACTTAGACAGATAACATTAACATATTCGTTCAAATTGACACCTTATTTCGTGGCAGTAATGTTTAATATCAATGGCGTAGGATCGTGAGAAGTAATGACACGACGCCACGCGCTGGAAACCTGCCTGTCTCTTTTGTTCTCAATAGTAAGATTACGGTGCGAAAGAGACATACACATTGTTATCAAAGCGCGGTCGAAACACAACTGAACCAAAACTCTGAACAATAGACGTGTCGTTCTGACTTTTGCTTCGGACAGTTTTTGAGCGTGATTGGGAGTCTAGTTGTTTATTGTACGTCAATGGACACAATACAATAACTCTTTATTGAACACCACATATAACCAAAACAGAAAAAAGGTATACAGAATATTACAAAGTAACAGCGGCCTTATCGCTACAGAGCGATCTCTACTAGGCAACCATAATGGACTGGAGAACAGAACAGATCTAAGCAGATGGTGCAATTTAGAATACATATTAATATACTAAGTACTGACAATAACAACAAGAAATAATTGATTCACCCATATACGTAGAATTTATGACCATTCTTAAACCTACACCAAACAAAATCCTACTAATATTATAAATGTGAAAGTTTGTGAGTACGGATGTTTGGATGTTTGTTACTCTTTCACGCCAGAACGGCTTGACAGATCTGGATGAAATTTGGAACATAGCTAGATTATAGTATGGAATGACACATAGGCTACTTTTTATCCCGGAAAATTCTATGCAGACGAAGTTGCAGGCCACGGCTAGTTGTATATGTCGGCGCAGGGCGTCCTTAAGTGTGTAGCGATTGCTACAAGCGCAGGCGACACGCATTCCTAGTTCAATGTTTACATTAACAACATAAATCTTGATTGTAATTTGGACACAGAGAAGTCTTTGTCCGTAGAAACGGGGCAGTGTGAGGTGTTTAAAGTAAACACTGCTAAACGTAGCCGTGGGTCAGAGTGTGGAATGAAATTTGATACATGTGCTTTTGTTCTGAATCCTCTGGGGCATTCAGGATCGATCTATGGTTGAGACGGGACGTGTGCGCCCTGACCGTGCTGTGTGAAATACCACTTGACGTGACCCACGGATTCGTTTCCGTTTCAATTAGAGTTCTTAGTTTAAAAGCTGCTTAGTGTTAAGACTTTACGAACCTGATTTATAACGTTAGTTAAGTGACTGAGTGACATTTATTTTAGTGCTACTGACACTGTTGTGCGGTTTGATTTTTGTCGTAATTATAATTGTTGAAATTGGACTTGTGTGCGTGATAGTACCCATTATTCCGCCCACTATACATGGATCACAGAAGCAACACTTCTGACGCTTTGGCGGCCCAAGCCACGACATATATAATTTATGCCACCAACACCAACTGCATATCTTCTTTCTCCCTCCCGCACTCACCGCAGACGTAGTGGAGCAGCGCGGCCTCCTCCTCGGGCGTGACCGGCGGCTCCTCGAAGTCGTCCAGCTCTTCCGACATCCTGCCGACACATAGAACCATGTAGCTTTGCCATACCAAAATACCCCCCCCCCCCCCCCCCCCCCATACCCCTTACTACAGTATCTTATACAGCATACATACAAACATCACGTCTTTATGCCATACTAGACTACAAGCCCATGAACAAAAAAACATGTGAAATGAACCAGCGTGAATAACGCTTAGAAGGCTTTTACTACATCATAAAATAACTCTGAGCGCTATGCCGTCATTTCTGAGCGGTACAGATTTTTTCTCATACATAAAAAAAAAAATACACTAACTTCCGGCACCACCACTTTAAAGCGGCACTAGGTTTTTTGTCATTTTTAATCATCTATAAACTATAAAACGCCGTAAATTAATAATTAGTCGTAACTCTTCACTTATACCTGAGAAATTCCATAAATGTACCGCTCAGAAATGACGGCATAGCGCTCAGTTATTTTATGATATAGTAACAGCCTTCTAAGCTTCAATCACGCTGGGTCATTTCACATGTTTTTTGTCCATGGGCTTGTAGTCTATACAGGATAGACAGAGCCTAAGGTTAAAAGACTTAAAGGCTACGTTTAGCATTTAAGACGTATAGGTGGAAAGGGGAATCAAAATAGTGATGAGTTTCCAGCCGCATCGGCTATAACATGATTCCATGATCTTTTACCATGCGCGCGAAGAGAAGCAACTGGTACATTCTGTTCTTTCTTTGCTTCCAGACCAGCATGGAAGAAATGACTCTGTCTACCCCGTGGAAAAGGCGAATTCTGTGCACCGCTCGCCCGATCCCTTGAGGCCAGCGGGAACCTGCATTGCACGGTCTCATCGTCTAAGGAAAGCCAGCCCAGCGTACGCGTCCTCTTGGCGCGGTCCTGGCGGGCGCCGGGGCCACCTGGCGAAACCCTAGTGGCATCCCACTGCATCCCCATCACACCGGATTGAGGCAACGCCTGAGTTTCTAGTTCGGGTATACCCCCGTGCCTAGGGCATCCATAAATCTCTGCTAAAAAAAAAGAATATACCAGTTGCTTCTCTACCCGCTCATGGTAAAAGCCCATCGAGGAAATGGGCGGAAATCATAGGAATCATGTTATAGGCGATGTGGCTAGCAAACCATGACTATTTTGATTTCATTTTTCACCTATACGCCCACAATCTTGCTAAATGTGGCCTGTAGGTATATGTTACCTTAGACTCTGTCTACCACATAAGGGATAAAGACGTGATTTGTGTATGTAATATCTTGTGACAATTGACACCAATTGAACTAGCCCCAAACTAAGCAAAGCTTGTAATATGGGCACTAGACAACGGATAAACATACTTATATAGATAAATACATACTTAAATACATATTAAACATCCAAGACTCGAGAACAAACATTCGTATTTTTCATACAAATATCTGCCCCGACCGGGGATCGAACCCGGGACCTCAAGCTTCATAGCCAGGTTCACTAACCACTGGGCCATCCGGTCGTCAATGTGTATGTCTATTTATGAGACTGGGGGCCCTAAGGCACTTGTCCCACCAAGAGCGAGTAAGCGATTAGCTATCGGCGATTTTCTCGCCCAAGAAACGAACAAAAGATAAGGATCCTGTGTTAGTAAAAGAGACACGTATACTAATCGTTCATCGCTGGCTGTTCACACTGCCGGCGAGAACACTCGCTCTACTAGTTTGTCGCCGCGATAAGAGCGATAAGATAAAACTAGCTCAGCGATACTCGCTCGGCGATACTCGCTTGGTAGTTAGAACTCAAGCTGACGCGAGTAATAGCCCGTCGCACTCGAACACTCGCCTATAGCCGAGCGACAAAACTATTGGAGCTAACACTCGCTTCTCGCCGCTCGCCCACTCGTTTCTAGTTTATCGTTCTACTCGTTTATCGCTCATCGTCGGCGGTGGGACAAGTGCCTAAGGGTTAAAACTAAACAGCTTACGAGTCAGTCTGGTCCAACGGAGTATCATCCTGCAGAGGGAACTCCACCCGCGCACCCTCCTCGCTCGAAGTCAACAGCTGTACACAAACGCACACTTGTAACAGTTGTAACAGAAGAAAAACCGGCCAAGCGCGAGTCGGACCCCGCTCGCCGAGGGTTCGTACAAATTCAGCAAGTTAATATAAAATCGCTTGCAATCAGGGCTGTGCTCTTAAGCAAAATGTAGGCAGTTTGAGATTTTATGTTGGTTCCTTACATAGACAAAATTTCAATTTTAATATTTTTTTCATTGTATAGTCCCTTTCATTCCTTTTCGCTACAATTTCAGTACATTGTGTAGTCTTTTTTAATTATATAAATTTTCGCGTAATCCAGCGTGCCTCATAGGGCTTCTCTATTTATTGGAGGGTTTGGGCTTTAGTTAACAGTTAACACACACCATTGAATTGCTTCGCAGATGTGTGCAGGTTTCCTCGCCATGTTTAACTTCACCAAAAAGCTCGCGGCAAATTTCAAATGTAATTTCGCACATAAATTCCGAAAAACTCTGAGGTGCGAACCCAGGATTCGAACCCACAACCACTGGGCTACCACGGCTTTTTCATTAGTTGTGCTATAAAAGCTACCTTCATACCAAATTTAAAAAATCTAAGACAGCTGGAAGTATCCCATAAGTTTTGCAAGCAATTTGTATGAAATCATTATCTAATAACTGCATCTTGTGGATGAAGCGAAGAAGGTATATCAGGATCGCAGCAAGCGGCACAATGTAGTCTCTGCCTACCCCCATGAAAAAGTGGCGTGACGTGTATGTATGTACTTACATGTAAAGGCGCTAACCGCACCGCCTGCAACAAAGATTTATATGTAAAAAAAAAGTACAATCTAATTAAGTAACTATTAATAGTAGATTAATGCCGAGGCCTGGGAAGTAGCCGATTGCTGGAAGAGTAACTTGTTTAAAAACACGAACCGCAGTCGAGTGTTTTTTTAAGTAACGAATCCAGCCGAGGCAGATATAATGTTTGTCTCGAATATTGAGAGGAAATTAAAATAAATTTTGCACTAAACTTCCTCGCAACTTAGGTGGTTTTCACGTTCCCGCCTTTTTTCTTTAAGTTTTTTTTTATGTCATATCACTGTAAGCTATTTGAGACATTGCTAAAAACGTTAGACTCGAACAAAACGCGCGCTCCTCGGCCATCGACTTGGCTGTAAGACATTGTCGTTCATTATTCCATAGTCTCTTTGACTTAAAAAAAAGTTAAAAACAAATGAAAAACAGTCCAGCAATCCGATTTATGGTCAGAAGACAGTATAGCGGCACTTGAATGTCAATATTGGCTGCATTTTTTCGTTTATCTATGGCAGACCTGCCCCCCTTGGCGACGCTCGTTTTCAGGTCTGAAGCATCAGGTTTATTTTACATTTTCATGAAGCCATTTTGCAAGCTCGGTCCGCTCGGGCGCCCCCGGGGCGCTCAGGGGGCGTTCAAGTATTACGTAACGCAATTTTTTATCGTAAAACGTTACGATGCGTTACAGAGGGGGGGGGGGGTGTCTTTCTTACAACACGTTACGTAACGTTTTCTTTTTTAAATAAAAAAATATGGAATTAAAACTGCCAAGTTAACAAACTACGCATGTATTGCGGGTTAAACATCTCTTGTGTTATTTAATATTATTACCGCCAAGGCGATTAAAACTATAACAAGGATATTATAGCGACTTTCTTGTACTTTGCGCAACATAAATTTTGACACTTTTAGGTAAAAATGGTTGCAAAATGGTAAAAACTTGTGTTACGTAACGTTTAGAGGGAGGGGGGGGGGGGGTTCAGAAAAACGTTACGGCGCGTTACAAGGGGGGGGAGGGAGGGTCAAACATCTTCAATAATTGCGTTACGTAACACTTGAACGCTCCCTCAGCAGCGGCAGCAGGAGCTGGCAGCCATGTTGGAAGTGGGCGTGTCTGTTACCTGCAAGATGTCCTCGTGCCGGATGAAGAGCTCGGTCCGCTCGGGCGCCTCCGGGGCGCAGCAGGCGGCAGCAGGAGCTGGCAGCCATGTTGGAAGTGGGCGTGTCTGTTACCTGCAAGATGTCCTCGTGCCGGATGAAGAGCTCGGTCCGCTCGGGCGCCTCCGGGGCGCTCAGCAGCGGCAGCAGGAGCTGGCAGCCATGTTGGAAGTGGGCGTGTCTGTTACCTGCAAGATGTCCTCGTGCCGGATGAAGAGCTCGGTCCGCTCGGGCGCCTCCGGGGCGCTCAGCAGCGGCAGCAGGAGCTGGCAGCCATGTTGGAAGTGGGCGTGTCTGTTACCTGCAAGATGTCCTCGTGCCGGATGAAGAGCTCGGTCCGCTCGGGCGCCTCCGGGGCGCTCAGCAGCGGCAGCAGGAGCTGGCAGCCATGTTGGAAGTGGGCGTGTCTGTTACCTGCAAGATGTCCTCGTGCCGGATGAAGAGCTCGGTCCGCTCGGGCGCCTCCGGGGCGCTCAGCAGCGGCAGCAGGAGCTGGCAGCCATGTTGGAAGTGGGCGTGTCTGTTACCTGCAAGATGTCCTCGTGCCGGATGAAGAGCTCGGTCCGCTCGGGCGCCTCCGGGGCGCTCAGCAGCGGCAGCAGGAGCTGGCAGCCATGTTGGAAGTGGGCGTGTCGGTTACCTGCAAGATGTCCTCGTGCCGGATGAAGAGCTCGGTCCGCTCGGGCGCCTCCGGGGCGCTCAGCAGCGGCAGCAGGAGCTGGCAGCCATGTTGGAAGTGGGCGTGTCTGTTACCTGCAAGATGTCCTCGTGCCGGATGAAGAGCTCGGTCCGCTCGGGCGCCTCCGGAGCGCAGCAGGCGGCAGCAGGAGCTGGCAGCCATGTTGGAAGTGGGCGTGTCTGTTACCTGCAAGATGTCCTCGTGCCGGATGAAGAGCTCGGTCCGCTCGGGCGCCTCCGGGGCGCTCAGCAGCGGCAGCAGGAGCTGGCAGCCATGTTGGAAGTGGGCGTGTCGGTTACCTGCAAGATGTCCTCGTGCCGGATGAAGAGCTCGGTCCGCTCGGGCGCCTCCGGGGCGCTCAGCAGCGGCAGCAGGAGCTGGCAGCCATGTTGGAAGTGGGCGTGTCGGTTACCTGCAAGATGTCCTCGTGCCGGATGAAGAGCTCGGTCCGCTCGGGCGCCTCCGGGGCGCTCAGCAGCGGCAGCAGGAGCTGGCAGCCATGTTGGAGTGGGCGTGTCTGTTACCTGCAAGATGTCCTCGTGCCGGATGAAGAGCTCGGTCCGCTCGGGCGCCTCCGGGGCGCTCAGCAGCGGCAGCAGGAGCTGGCAGCCATGTTGGAAGTGGGCGTGTCGGTTACCTGCAAGATGTCCTCGTGCCGGATGAAGAGCTCGGTCCGCTCGGGCGCCTCCGGGGCGCTCAGCAGCGGCAGCAGGAGCTGGCAGCCATGTTGGAAGTGGGCGTGTCGGTTACCTGCAAGATGTCCTCGTGCCGGATGAAGAGCTCGGTCCGCTCGGGCGCCTCCGGGGCGCTCAGCAGCGGCAGCAGGAGCTGGCAGCCATGTTGGAGTGGGCGTGTCTGTTACCTGCAAGATGTCCTCGTGCCGGATGAAGAGCTCGGTCCGCTCGGGCGCCTCCGGGGCGCTCAGCAGCGGCAGCAGGAGCTGGCAGCCATGTTGGAGTGGGCGTGTCTGTTACCTGCAAGATGTCCTCGTGCCGGATGAAGAGCTCGGTCCGCTCGGGCGCCTCCGGGGCGCTCAGCAGCGGCAGCAGGAGCTGGCAGCCATGTTGGAGTGGGCGTGTCTGTTACCTGCAAGATGTCCTCGTGCCGGATGAAGAGCTCGGTCCGCTCGGGCGCCTCCGGGGCGCTCAGCAGCGGCAGCAGGAACTGGCCCATCGCCGGCGGCTCCGCCTCCTGAGCAAGCAACAAACCCGCGTGATCAACGCCCGATATAATAAAAACAATACACTTTTTACTAGATATGGCGGCAAACATCCAATAGGGAATATTCATGATTTTATTCATTGTTTTAATTTTGAGCTCATTATCTAATGAACAATATAAAAAATCCTTCCATCAATGTCTTCCATGCTGGTCTGGGAGTAAAGAAAAAACATAGAATGTACGAGTTGCTTCTTTTCTCGCCCAGATGGTAAAAACTCATCGAGGGAATGGCGAGGGGAGGGCGACATTTTAGGAATTATGTTATAAGCGATGCGGCTAGCAACCCATCACTATTTTGATTCCCCTTTCCACTTATACGCCCACAATCATGCTAAACGTGGCCTTTAGATCTTGATACCCTACATACATACATAAAATTGTCATCCCATTTCATTAAAGAATGTGATATTTTTTAAAATGCTTATTCCCTACTAGCTATTGCCCGCAACTTCGTCTGCATACAATTCGTTTATCGCTATCCCGCAGGAACTAGGCAAATTTCCGGAATAAAAAGTAGCCTATGTGTTATTCCAGACTATAATCTATGTATGTTCCAAATTCCATCCAGATCTGTCCACCCGTTCTGGCGTGAAAGAGTAACAAACACCCATCCATACTTACAAACTTTGGCGTTTATAATATTAAGTAGGATATATAGATAGAAAACATAGAATGTACCAGTTGCTTCTCGTCCCGCGCAGATGGTAAAAGCCCATCGAGGGAATGGGCGTAATTCTTAGGAATTATGTTATAGGCGATGCAACTAGCAACCCATCACTATTTTGATTCCTTTTTCCACCTATGCGCCCACAATCTTGCTAAACGTGGCCTGTAGGTCTTGTTATCTTAGGCTCTGTCTGTCTGTCTGTCGGGTGGTAGGGCCTTGTGCAAGGTCCGTCCGGATCGCTACCACCATCTTACTCGCTAATCCTGCCGCTAAGTAGCAGTGCTTGCACTGCTGTGTTCCGGTGTGGAGAGTAAGACAGCCGGGGAAATTACGGGCACAAGAGGCATTGCATCTTACTCCTCTAGGTTGGCAACGCATCTGCAATCCCTCCGGGATTGCGGGTGTCTATGGGCAGTGGTGATCACTTACCATCAGGTGACCCACTTGCTAGTTTGCCTTCCTATTCATATAAAAAAAAAAAAAAAAAAAACCCCGTAAGGGATAAAGACGTGATTTGTGTATGTATGTGTATGTATGTATAGATAGACTTACCGCTCCTTCGTGCTGGTAGCCGTTGCAGGCCGCGTCAACAGCCGGCGCCGCCTCCTTAGTGGACGAGTTGTCTGACGAACCTGACAACACACCACCATCATCCACTACTCCATATCGACGGTATACTTCACAAACACACTAATTATAGACTACAAGCCCATGGAAAAAAACCATGTGAAATGAACCAGCGTGAATGAAGCTTGGAAGGCTGTTACTATATCACAAAATAACTGAGCGCTATGCCGTCTTTCTGAGCGGTACATTTATGGAATTTCTCAGGTACAAGTGAGGAATTACGACTAATTATTAATTTACGGCGTTTTTATAGCTTATAGATGATTAAAAATAAATGTCTAAAAACCTAGTGCCGCTTTAAAGTGGTGGTGCCGGAAGTTAGCGCAATTTTTTTTTTTTTTTTCAATGTACGAGACAATTTTTGTCGCTAAGCGTCGTCTGTTTGAATGATGTGTCTGATACGACACAATTGGGATTGTCTAAAAAAAATACTTATCCTTTTTATATATTTTTTGTGCAGAATAGTCAATTATAAGAAACCAATTTCAATATTCTCTAATATATTATAGTAAAATAAAATAAAGTAAATACAGAAAACGATTTAAAAAGCATTTATCTCGAAATGGTTTTCGATTTACTATACACTGTAAAAAAATAGACAATCCCAATTACAAACTCCCGTGGAACATCCACTGCTCACCAGGGACGAGAGAAGGCGGGTCAGCTTCACCTCGTTAACTGGACCCTGAAACGCATGCGTGCACTCACAGGCGTCCTCCAGCTCGGTCCACTGGCCGTCGGAGTCGGAGTCGGCGCCGACGTCGGACGCGTCCGAGACCACCTCCACGCGGCGCACGCGCAGCGACGCCGCGCGCCGCGCCGCCGCGCTCCGCCGCCGGGACATCTGCAACGCACCCCGTATAGTACCACACAGCGCTTCATCATCATCATCATCATCAGCCTATATTAGTCCACTGCTGGACATAGGCCTCCCCTAATGAGCGCCATAGCGCCCTGTCTTCAGCTCGACGCATCCAGCATCTGCCTGCAGTCTTTCGCAGATCGTCATCCCACCTGGCCGGAGGGCAGCGCTTGGCGTACGCATAATGTAGGCAGTGGGAGGACATCATTACACATAAACGGATAACTCAAGTATAAAAAGTCGAATGATGCTCGACATGTTTCGGACTATATCGTAGTCCTTTTTCCAAGAGCGCTCGCCCCGGCGGCAGCGAGACGAACACTGCGCGACAGCGCTCTGCTCGCGCGGCTGTTCGACGCAACTGACAGCGGCGCACAACTACTCTCGTTTTCATCGTCATTTTTATTATTGTCAAATGTCGGCGAGCGCTCTTGGAAAAAGGACTACGAAACGTTTATGTGTAATGATGATTAAGTCTCACGGTAGTTTCATGTCGAAAGTGGGAGGACATTTTATATCGGTTACTTTCGTAAACTTAATTGTAACTAGATGTTATTTAGTTTCAATTAAAAGTAATGTGAGATTGTTTATCTTCTTTCTTATGCTAAAAAACAGCTATTGAAGAATACCGCACGACAGACAGACACTGTAACATAATTTACTAATATAATTAAAGGATGGGGACCTTATACATCCCTTTTATTAATGTATTTAATTTAAGTAGAATTAAATTATTATAGTACCTTAATGTATTTTACTTTGAAAAAATGACTTTCTACCAAGTTTCTTGTGGCCCATTCTTCTTGGATTTTTCCGAATGCGCTGGTAGTTTCAAAAAAAAGATTTGAAAGAGGACAGCTTGCATAAATAATTTTTGAACTTTGAAACCTTAGAAGACTTAGTATTATAACAATGCAGTGGTGATAGACATAAGCCGTATAAATAAATGTGTTAGCACCTCCTTCCCTTTGGCGATGGGCTTGCGGCGCGGCGCACGCTGCGGCCGCGAGGCGCGCCGGGCGCCGCCGCCGGACCACGAGGAGGACGACGACCCACTGCCCGACACGCGGTGCCCCATCTGTAACAGGTCACCAGAGAGAGATGTACAAAACGGTTTTAAAAAAGCATTTAAATACAAAATGCAAAATACTTTTCAGATTTAATATTTCAAATGCAAAATACCAAATAGTTTTGCGTTTTGTATTTCAAATGCTAAATGGAAAATAGGTATTTTCAAAATACTTTTTCAAAAATATCAGTCATTTTTATTTATTTTAGGTATTTATCATGAGAAATAGACACAATGGCGAGCCGAACAAAAACGTCTAATAACATGGAACCTTATGCATGACATTTTGGTCAAATTTATCAGTACGCTTATCAAAAAATTCTGTTACGTTAATAATTAATAATAATAATAGTCACTTAAAATAATGTAAAGCGACTAGACTAACGAAAAGAGAGCCATGGCTCCATTTTGTAAATTGTGTGGCCTTTTATTTCCGTTGATTGTGCATCTAGTGCGGCAGTACAAGCGTCATTCGTTCATTTCATTTTGTTTGACTGGCAATGTTGGCTAAACTTAATCACAAAGTATTTTGCATTTTGAAATGAATATGAAAAATGCAAAATACATCTCGAAAGGTATTTCAAATAAAATACAAAATAGTTTTTACTAAAAGGCATTTAAATGCAAAATACAAAATAGGCATTTTGCATTTTGTATTTGCATTTTAAATAGAAGTATTTCAAATAAATCGCATCTCTGCAGGTCACCATTCTTTGCAGAGTTCTGTTAAGTAATTAGAATGCAACCTTAATTGACTAATTTTTTTTAAATGGCAACACTCCATTACTTAATCTGTCACTTGATCTTTGTTAGCTACTATTAAATACATGACTACCGAACAACGGCTGATTGAAAACAAGTAGTGTCTCCTTCGACCTCGGCATTGGCAGAACCATCGACAGTATCGATGGAGCTAGATTTTTGAAAATTGAATTGAAATTGAATACACAACTATTTTCGCCTTAAATATTACTTTATTTCTAGTGTTCTACCTAAATACCATAAAGTACAGTCAAGTGTAATAATATGTATCTAGTCAAAGTTTCAAAAATAAGTACCATACACTCTTACACTGGCGTAATAAGGTCGTGGGACATATTTTTGAGAAGTTCGTATCAATACTTATTTTTGCACTTGACCGTACCTAGACAGACGTTCTTAGACCAAATAGGAGACGTTTTGTAAAAAGGTCAGGTCAGGGTCTTCACAATGACGTCTTAAAGCGGATTCAATGCCGACTCAGTGTAGGTTCGCTCGCTGTCAGATCCATACTAAAAATGACAGCTAAAACCTGAACTGAGTCGGAATTGAGTCGCATTAAGACGTGATGGTAAGGCCCCAGTACCCGAAACCAGTGAGCATGTATGAAGAGATTGATGAATATCAGGATCATAGTAAGTGGAACAAGGTAGTCTCTGCCTACCCCTGCGGGAAAGAGGCGTGACGGTATGTATGTATGTAAGTTCACACTTGCTAAACAGTTTAACCTTTTGTATGCCACATTAAAAACAAACCAACTCCTGTGCCATGCAGACCTGCAGGTCTCTCAGCAAACTGTCACTATACACTCATTTAGTTTACAATAAATGTATCAGTAACAAAGTAGAATTTAATTATTGTACATAATATTTGTTTTGAAAAAATGACATTCTGCCAAGTTTCTTGCGGCGCATTCTTGGCAATGATGGTGTTAAGGAAAGTGCTTGTTTAAAAAAAAATGTAAAAGAGCTCTTGGCCACCTATCCTATATAATCAACCAGTATCTAAACATTATCAAATTAAGAATTCTCCACATCAGCTGTTTAGACACTAACCTTTGTTTTGATATTTTGTTTACTTGACTTGTATTTATTTTGTGTGAGTGAATGTTACATTTTACACTTGAATCAGGCACAAAACACAAAGGGAAGTGGTAATTACTAAGCTTTGTTGAATGTACATTGATGTTAAGATAAAACAAAAACAAATGGTTTGCTACAAACCATTTGCAAGTAAAATTCTAAGTGGAAAATGTTTTTGTTTCTAAAAAGAATCCAATAACAACTTTGAATTACCAATCAGGCTCTCCATATGAATAAAATAAGCATAATAAATTAAACATCAACATATTTTTAAGAATCATTTCTTCATTTGAGCACACATACTCTTATTTTGTGCTATAGTAAATAGATAATGTACATAATGCATGCCCTTGTCTAGCCTTGCCTTGTCACATGGCCAAAATGTACATAATAAAGGTACTAAAGGTCAATGACACATTCTGCTTAACTCTAGTCGTGAAAATCACGCAAATATTCGATTTTTTCAGCGTGGGAACGTCATTTGATTCAAATGCACTTTAGAAAGAGAGACAATTAGTCAGCCATTTTGGTGGATTTCAGACTGGACTTACTGCGATTTCGAAGAGGGAAGGGAAGTCTTGCTGAGGCTCGCCATCGGCCAGGCCGGCAAGGAGCCCTAGCTCGGCGCTGAGACCTGCCAACTCCGCGCCGATGCGGTCAGCCCTGTCCGCGTCACCCAGCTCATCCTTCAGAATGTCCCCAATCTCGTCGGAGACCGCCGCTACGGCAGAGGCCACCTCGTCTGGAGGCACTCCCTCCTTCCCCAAACCCTCGCTGCCACCGGTCTGATGCTCCGTAGCCTCCGAAGTACCCGTGCTCAGGTCCGAACATTTCTCCGTCGAAAACATCATTTGCAAACCAAATTACACAACTGTTTCGAAAAACGAAACATCTATAGTCACGCACGGTTATGATAGATCACACAAACAGTGACAATACAGTGGTACATAAGTGAAAAATCATTTTTCCTCGACACTGATTTAGCCCGAACTTTTTGACAATACCAATATGGCGACGATATTTTTAGGTAATTTGTGACCAGCCTCAATTGGGTTTTATATCATTTTAGTACATGGCAGCACATGAATTATAATCGGAAACTATGAACCGAAAATCAAAAGTAAACAAAAAATATTTTCTACACAAGTTGATAGTGCTGCTCGAGTATTACTCTTCAAATTGTTAACGGAATTACTACTTAAAGATTGCTGTTATCTTCCTATTCATAAAATAAACTGTTTGTATTCAAAAATCGATTCACCAATAATCGAGTTTAATTTCAGCTTATGCAGCTTATAGTATTTTGTGAAAAAAGAAGCACGTTTTGTCGTTAGTTTTGCAAGATAAGTAAACGAGTTTTTTTAAATAAAATTAAAAATATACCTATTACAATAACACTGCCAAACAAACACTTTCTTTCAATTATTTTCATTTTTCTCCGTTGAATTAAAGATTGACATTAATTTTTATTTTTCTTTAATTGCAACCCAAGCACAGCTGTCAGTGTCAGGACCGTACGTCAACTTGACACTGACACATGACATTTTCAGATTGTGCGCGAACGAGCTCAGCTGGAAATTCACATCTAATTATAAATTTTATATAAAAAAATGTATTGCAGGTAAAATACCGCAGTGCGATGCACAGGACACGTGCCAGATATTGTTTTAGGCCACCAAACAGTTCTATTTAATTTAATTAGCTTGGTTTATTCCCTGTAATCTTTCATGTGACACCGGAGCTATTTGAATTCTAAATTTAGGAGTAAATGTGTATTAAAGATGTTATAGAGTCTCTTTGAAATTGTAGTTTAAGAAGTGACTAGTTTTTAAGTGAATTATGGCTGTGCAAAATAAGGTTTTATACGCTTTTCGGGGGTGGATAGCGTTCGTAGCTTTTATGGACTTGGGTACGGCCGGGAGATCATACATCGAGCGCCGGTCGTTCCTTAACCAGAACGTCGACGGTGAACATTTGGATGGTGAGTGGCCCTATAACAGCGACTTAATGCAGTGATATATGTGTAAATGTAAACAGCAGTGATGTGCCGGATCGTTTAAAATGTATATCCGCGGATACGGATCTGATTACGGATATTTAGTGTCAAGAACCGCGGATACGGATACGGATCTTTATTTTCTTATTCGATTGGTGTCGGCGCCCGCGACCTTGAAGCGATAGTTGACGTCTATTATATTTGATGTCTAATATTTTTCTTTTTGGATTGCAGGTGACTTCACTATCTCCCGCATGCTGGGCATGTATTCGCTGCTCAAAGCGCTGGCCCTGATCCACTGCACGCTCTACATACATTACAGACCGTAAGTATTGATAACAGAAAGGCGGCTGAAAAGTTCTAAGCTTAAGGTGAAAAAAAAAAAATAAAAAAAAAAAACTTGTACATCTATTTTTCAATATAATCCCCCCTAAATCAGTGATTTTAATCGAATGATTGTTTTGAGTCAAACAATGATTTAATTCAATTATTTTTTATTGTTACCAAATCATCCAAAATTTGACTAGGGTAAATATTTTTCAGGATTTTTCAATTGCTCTTGACAAATTTTTCAAAAATATCTGCAATCATAAAGTATTTTTGAAATCGGACAAGATAAATTGGATAAATGATGGTTTTCCTCGAAATGGTTTTCGAATTGGAGCATACTAAAAAAAATGAACAATGCCAATTGGAGAATAATTCTGAGAATGATTCTCATTTTATAATGTTTACAGGGTGGTGTCGATGGGCTACTGGTCCCTGATGCTGACGATCATCCTGTATTTCTCGGAGGCTTTCTATTTTCACTCCACCAATCTCAACTTCTACGTGGTCTTCCCCTGCATATTAAACAGTAAGTCATTTTTAACTTTTCTTTTGTTTAATATGGCCCCATCAATCGATGCGATGATTTCGCCAATGTCAAAGTAGTATTCAAAAATCTTGTGACAAAAGACCCCCCCCCCTGTCGGGCTCTTAGCCAACGGATAATGATATCCCTCAGAATCTGCCAGGAAATCATTAACCGTTGCCCAGGGTGCACCTGGCCAAGCACTGATCTTCCCCCCGGACGGATCCAAAAACGAACCGCAGCTCTTGACCACACGCGGAGGTAACCCGACTCGCACCCCAATTTTTAACATAAAACTGTGTAAAATCTATTCTTTTACATCGGATACTAAATTGACGATTACAAATGTCAAGTCGTCAATTAATGATACCAGCTTTTATTGTTTAGTTACCAGTGGCGTGGCGTCCGTAAAACTCGATTCCCACCGGATTGCCTATTTTAAGGCAGTTAGGCACTTTTATTGTGCAGAATTAGAGGAAAAGGCTAATGAAATTCCGTTCGGCTTGCCTTCTGATATACTTGCCGCCACGCCACTGGTATGTACACACAGCAAAGCTATTCGGTAAGCAGGATAGATACGGCGCGAGCGTGCTTAGGTGCTTACCTGATTATATTGCCGTGAGTACATACGTACTATGTATGTATACGGATAACTCACGTGGTGACCTTTAACTACCGGATAGCCAGTGAGTGTTTAAAAATAGCTTTATCTCATTCCAGTACTAACCTTAATCGGTTTAATCTACTTACCAACCAAACTGAAGCTCTGGGGCACCATCCCTGGCACGTCGGGCATGGAGAGGGAGATAGAAGATGAAAACACACAGATATTACGGCAAATGGGGAACTTCAAGCGGCGGAGAGCGGGACACAAGAACAAAAACGTCTGATGGTTGGGATGGTGAGTAACACTCGGAAGACTGGCCACTTGGTTAACTTGCTGATGTAGAAATGTGAAAGATAAATTTTAAAAATTCCAGGCCATAGATATGGCCATACATACACAATTACACATACACAAATCACGTCTTTATCCCTTACGGGGTAGAGCCTAAAGTAACAGGTATCTACAGGCCACATTTAGCAAGATTGTGGGCGTATAGGTGTAAAATGGAAACAAAATAGCAAAGATACAGCAAGGGATCAAAGAGACTCAATTATTTCGCAATTATCCGCGCAGCATTCACTTTAATTTGAAATTATGAAACGTCAAACTTACTTGATGACGTTGCAGCTAGATGGCGCTGCGCTCAGTTCTGCTAGAAGCGCCACCTATCGATATTCTTAGGGAACTATTGAGTAATGAATGAGCTTTTTATGAAAATGTAGTTGATTTGTGGAGTGTTTTTCTATGAACCTAGATCTCACCTTCCCTTTCTTGAATTATTTTTGCAATATGTTGAAGATAGTAAATATATTGCAAAATTAATTGTATTTATCTTACTGCGTGGTTTAAGAGCACTTAGTTATTAAATTATAATGTAAGCAAAATATAACAGTGTTTTTGGGAATTAATTAAAAAAACAGAGTTATTTCTGTAAACACTGCAACCGCAATAGTCCAATATTAAGTGCCAATCAATATTAAATATTCCTAAAATAGAACAATAGTCAAAATATTCATATATAAACTAATATACAATAGAACAATAATACTCGTTTGAAAATGCGCTTTTAAAATGATCTATGCTAGGATGACCGGATAGCCCACTGGTTAGAGAACCGGACCATGAAGCTTGAGGTCCCGGGTTCGATCCACGATCGGGGCAGATATTTGTATGAAAATTACGAATGTTTGCTCTCGAGTCTTTGACGTTTCATGTGTATTGAAGTATGTTTATCCGTTGTCTAGTACCCATATTACACGCTTTGCTTAGTTTGGGACTAGGTCAGTTGGTGTTAATTGTCCTAAGATATTTATTTATTTTTATATGATTTAGTGGGAGTACCACTAGGCTACTTCAGCAATAACTTTAACAATAACCGACGATTTTGACACACATTTCATAGGTTTTCGGTCAAGTATACTTCAAAATCCATCAATTCTCTCACACTTAACTTATAATATTTATAAACTTATTCTTAACGCTAATTCAGTGAAGAGAATATCGTATACTGTATTCCCATGATGCTCGACAGATGGCGCTTGATACATACAGTTAAAAGCAACGCCATCTGTCGGCAACTGTTACTAACTTATCAAAAAATATAAGAATAAATATACAAATGTTTTATAAGCGCAATTTCAATTTATTCAAACAAAAATAATAAAACTACTCTCAGTAACCATATCAACTTTCAATTTATTATAAAACGGAATCTCTCACCACACTGTTTTTTATTCTAGTTTTAATTTTAAATATTCATTCCTAAGTATATCGATCTGATTTTAACTGTAAAACCCTCGTCTTTTTATGTCACCCACTGCTATACTGCATTCCAGATAGTAATAGACAACTCTGATAAGATTATGTTAGTATGTTTTGATTCCATATGGTCGCTGTTCAGAAAGTTTTACTACAGTCAATATGGGCCAACTCAGGGTTTCCCAAACCATGGGTCGCGAGCGAATATTAAGTGGGCCCTGCCTGTAGAACTTCTTTGATGTAGAAACTACATTGTAGGTAGTTATTTAATTAAGTAATAAAAAAAATATTAACTCCTCGTTTGTTATTTGAAAAGTATTTTCTTCATATTGGTAACGGTTGAATTTCTTAGAGGTGGGCCCCAAGTTTGTAAACTTGTATTAGATGGGTCGTAGCCCAGACTTTGGGAACCCCTGGTCCAACTACCTTCTAGTACCAGCTGCTAATAACTGAACATTACTTTTACAATGTCGTAAACTTGGGTGACAGTGCTTGAAACTGGCGGATTTATGTTGGTGAGTCGTTTCAAAGTTGCTATAACCTGTTATGATGCCTCAATGTCTTTAGGCAACGTTGTTCAAGATTTTATTATTTTTAAATATTTTGAGACATCGTTTCCCATTGGTGGTACACGCCCGAATGCGATGAGAACAAGCAAGAATTTTTCCGACACTTATTTGAACGACTGCTGTTAAGTATTTTCTGGGTTGGGTACACAAAAAGATCGATGATATGCATTGACGTACAATAAACAACTAGACTCCCAATCACGCTCAAAAACTGTCCGAAGCAAAACTCTGAGCACGCGTCTATTGTTCAGAGTTTTGGTTCAGCTGTGTTTCGACCGCGCTTTGATAACAATGTATATTATGTCTCTTTCGCACCGTAATCTTACTATTGAGAACAAAAAAGACAGGCAAGTTTCCAGCGCGTGGCGTCGTGTCTTACTTCTCACGATCCTACGACATTGATATTAAACATTACTGCCACGAAATAAGGTGTCAATTTGAACGAATATGTTAATGTTATCTGCCTAAGTCGATGTGTTGACACACACAACACATAGACTAAGCAACTCGGACGTTTCTTGAGGAACCTTTGTTAGCGACTGAGAGTCTAGTTGTTTATTGTAAGTCAATGATGGTATGAGGTAATTTTGATAGACAGCTGGTGCGGCTAAAATAACTCAGTCCGTCATCTTTTCAAAGCACGTTACTAAGTTGTCGATCCCTATCTGGAATGATATATACAGCTGTATTTGTAGGTAGATAATAAATAAATGCAATAAGTATATTAAAGCAATAAGCTCAAGACGATGTGCTTTCAGTAGTGACGTAAGCGTTTAAAGTTAATATTTAATAGTTTTTAATTGTTTGACTGTACTATATTCTGTAGCCAAATGTATTATGTATTTCAGTACTTAGTATATTAATATACAGGGTGTTAGGTAATGAGTGGATAATCCTTGAACTATGGATAGAGGGCACTTAGGACGTTATAATAAAGCTAAAATAGGTTTAGTAAAAGTGGCACGGTTTCCGAGATATTCGGACTTTTAGGTTTTTTTCGAAAATGAACATCCTTGTTCAATGTTTTGATCATAGCACCATTTGAAGCAAATTTTTTCAATTTTTTATTTTTGCTCAATATTCTTGAATAGTTGTATTTTCAGATAGGCATTACTATTTTTGTGAGACTACATGGGATTTTTTTGAAAAAAATCGCAAACTTAATTTTTGCCTTTTCAATCGTACATTGATCGAATTTTCAGCTCTCACGGTGAAAAAAAAATACACTACCGCCTAGTTGCCAATAAGCTTAAAAACATGCCGGTTTATTGACAATTTAAAAATGGTAATTACCTTTTGAATTTAATTTCAAAATGACAAAATAATAAAAAAAAATACACGCTCACCCACATTTTTCCCGACTTACTTTTTGAATAACGGGCGTAGAACTCAAATTTTTTTGTTGCAAAAATAACATTATTGGCCACTTATTTAAATGCAAATGGCATTTAAATAATTCCAAATTAAAAAAACATGCTGACTGCCTTTTGTTTTTTTTTTCGACTTCGATTTTGAATTTCGCTATTATTATTGCGTAATGAATGGTGAAATTGTGCCTTGGCACTCACCATAAATGTAATGCATTTGGACATATTCTATCAGTGTGTATCATGTTCGAAGCAGTATTAAAGTAAAAAACTTCAACACAACGATCTAAACCCAAAATTAACCATTCATTACGCAATAATAATAGCGAAATTAAAAATCGATTTCGAAAAAAAAAAACAAAAGGCAGTTGGCATGTTTTTTAAATTTGAAATTATTTAAATGCCATTTGCATTTAAATAAGTGGCCAATAATGTTATTTTTGCAACAAAAAATTTTGAGTTCCACGCCCGTGATACAAAAAGTAAATCGGGAAAAATGTGGGTGAGCGTGTATTTTTTATTATTATTTTGTCATTTTGAATTTAAATTCAAAAGGTAATTACCATTTTTAAATTGTCAATAAACCGGCATGTTTTTAAGCTTATTGGCAACTAGGCGGTAGTGTATTTTTTTTTCACCGTGAGAGCTGAAAATTCGATCAATGTACGATTGAAAAGGCAAAAATTAAGTTTGCGATTTTTTTCAAAAAAATCCCATGTAGCCTCACAAAAATAGTAACACCTATCTGAAAACAAAACTATTCAAGAATATTGAGCAAAAATAAAAAATTGAAAAAATTTGCTTAAAATGGTGCTATGATCAAAACATTGAACAAGGGTGTTCATTTTCGAAAAAAACCTAAAAGTCCGAATATCTCGGAAACCGTGCAACTTTTACTAAACCTATTTTAGCTTTATTATAACGTCCTAAGTGCCCTCTATCCATAGTTCAAGGATTATCCACTCATTACCTAACACCCTGTATATGTATATTCTAAATTGCACCACCTGCTCAGATCTGTTCTGTTCTCCAGTCCATTATGGTTGCCTGGAAGAGATCGCTCTGTAGCGATAAGGCCGCCTATTGTTACCTTGTAATATTCTGTATACCTTTGTTCTGTTTTGGTTGTTATATGTGGTGTTCAATAAAGAGTTATTGTATTGTATTATATTGTATTGACAGCTCTCTAAGTCACGAGGATCCGGGATCAATTCCCGGCCATAGCGTTACTTTTCAGATTTTTCTGCGTGTTCTATATTTCTGTGTCATTTAGAAATTTGCATTTACTTATTGCCATAGAGGAAGAAGGAAGTAACCTAGAGTGTAAATGCCATACAAAACGTAACGAGAAATTATTACTGCAACAATTCAATTGCTGCGCTTTCATTGTTCAGTGTATTCCTTTTTTGTGTACTAAAAGTGAAAAAAACACTGATGAATGTAATAATCATCAACATGAATCATTAAATGAACGAAAAATATTTACCTTGCTACTCCGCTACTCACGTGCAAGATAACCAAGCCTGTGCGAAATATATGTTTTTCATGCAATCCGCCCTCCACTACTGCCGCATAAAACACATATAAATTCGACAAACTTAATTATCTTTTACACCACACGAACAGTACATTACACTACTGATGGAAATAAAACTCGTGAAGAATTTAGGCTTGCTGTATTTGGGATGACTTTTTGAACAACCGACATTAGAAAAACAAAACTTGCTTTCAAAAATTAGACGTTTAGTAAAATTCATATAAAACTACAAAGAGTCCGCAACATCCTCCCGCCTTTGGGGCGAAAGCCACAAATCACTGTGCACTGTGCTAGTCGCGATCTCTAGGGGTATAGGTGTTGATGCGGTCTTGTATATGCGTCGGCCATGGTCCGAACCTTTGCAACTCGAGGGTTAGTATCTCTTCCCGAGTAAATCTTTAGCATTAATCCTAAAGGCCACTTAATACGCTCTACTGGATCAACATCGCTTACTCTTAAAAGAGTGCCCTTCTCTCTGCCGTTCTTGTGCAGGTATTTTAGCCGTCTGTCCAACCTTAGTCCCAAATGCATGGTTTCGTAAATCGCAGCGGTAAACAAAACTATCCAGCCCTTCCCTCCAGACAGCAAAAATAACGGCCCAGTCAAGTCAATTCCTGTGTCTTTGAACGCAGCTGCGGATTTCGCTTTATCTCTAGGTAGCGGCGCTGCTGCTGCTTCGGCGTGCTTTGCTGATTGGCGTTTGCAGGTAATTTTGGATATAGTGGATTTGACTGGTTTCCAAGGTAAGTCCTCCTCGTGACACCCCTCCGTGTTTATTATAGACTCTGGCTTAGTTTTGCTTGCAATTTCGGCTGGGTCTTTAGTTCCTATTGACTCTAGATCCCTTAAATCCGACAGTTGAAAGTTTACTGACACCACATTCGTAACTGTGCTACATACGTTCATGATGGGTCCTTGGAGTGTCCATCCGAATTTGGTTTTGATCGCAATTAAATTGTCGTTTAGTTGTAAGAGACTCCCTGTGAGCAATAAGCCAGCGTAGTCCGCGCCGATTAACAATCCAATTTCTGGCGTCGCGTCCTCGCTGACGTCGCTCAGAGCGATATTATGCTTCTCCAACTGCGACAAAATGGCATTGTTATTATTAGGTACACGAGGAATATGTCCGCAGATTGTAGTCTTATCGAGAGCCGTCATGTTTAGTTTAAATTCATCATCCAGGCTGCTGACACAAAATTCGTAGCATTTATATTGCTGCCGTTTAGTTTCGATGCCACCAAAAAGACAATGCGATAAAGATTCAGTACTCACCGACTTCAGACTTAATTCTTTAATTATATCGCGACGTATATATGACCTCTGTGAACCAGTGTCTATAAAGGCTCGAATTTTTACGCATTTATCACCATTCACGATTTTTATTATAACCGTTTGGAGTAACGTAGTTTTATTGCCTTTGTTTTGTGACACATTGTTATTTATTTTTGGTGAACTGACGTTGACAGGTTCTTCACTTTTATTTGTCTTAGTGTCAGGACACATTCAAATTGAGTGACGTTTATGGCAAATAAGGCACTTCGAAAAGTTCTTACATATTTTATAATTATGCCCCGTCCTCAGACATATTATGCAGCCTCTTTTTTTCTCTAGTAACTCTTTCCTTTCCTCATACGACATTTTATTAGCCTTATAGCATTCCAAACTGCTATGAGTAGTTTTATCACACCAAATACAAGACTTCTTACCTGCCGGGTCTTCTGTGGATACCAGGCAAGCTGCGGTGGGTTGAGCAGGAGCACCAACTAAATTATCACCCGAAGCCAAACCGCTGCGGGCGAGCTGGATACGTTCCTCCGTCTCCACTTCGCATTTCAGAAACGCCATGAGCTGGCCGAGATGGTCTTCAGTCTTCACTCCTTGAGTTTGAGATCTCTCCCAGGCACGAAGTACAGATTCGGGCAGGGCGGACTCAACTAATGGGAATAGTAAAGCTGCGTATTTATCCATCATTACGCCCAAACTCTGTAACGCTTGTAATTGCGTATTTAACTTGTCGTATAAGTGGCCTAGATTATGCAAAGTATTACCTTTAGCTTCGGCAAGTACTAAAGTGAGGAGCTCACGTACGTATACTTCAATTAGCAAGTCATCCCGGGCAAACCTGGACTTCAACTGTTCGATCGCCTTCCTGTAGTTAGCCCCTGAGGGAGGGAAGCTATCGATAAGTTCTCGAGCTGGAGATTCTGAAACAGTGCACTGGTATAGATATTGAAATTTATCCTCGTCGTCAATAGTCTCGTCGCTGTCAATTTTTCGAAACTGTCCCCAAAAACCGATCCAATTTTTTAAATTTCCATCGAACTTGCGTAATTCAATTTTTGGTAAACGAAATCTCCTTGATTGACGGTTAGAGCTGCACGTTGACTTGGCCTGCTGCTGCGATTTCACCGTATCGTTTGACACTTGGCTTCCGTTGGATTCGCTTGACCTTTTTATGTGTCCGTACTTCTGGAGAGCTTTATCATACATTACTTTCATACGCTCCCAGTCGTAGCGGTAATTATCACTAGTCGCACTATCCTGCAAGAATGCTTCTTCGTCTATATCATCCTCGGAATTAAGCCACTGTTCTTTAATGCGCTCGTCGACGCCAAACAGCTGTTCTGCTTTATGTTCGAGGAGCCCGAAGGCGGAAGTCGCGTCGTCGATGTCGCAGTCGCGCAGTTTTTCTTCTAATACATTTTTAGCTTTTGTAAACAAACAGCGCGCCACTGTCCTCTCCTTTTTAAATCTATCCATGTTCACGGTCGCCACTTGATGGAAATAAAACTCGTGAAGAATTTAGGCTTGCTGTATTTGGGATGACTTTTTGAACAACCGACATTAGAAAAACAAAACTTGCTTTCAAAAATTAGACGTTTAGTAAAATTCATTTAGTAAAACTACAAAGAGTCCGCAACAACTACATTATGTTTATTTATGTTTTTAACGTTGGTTTGCACATGCAACAGTTGTGCTCACTAAACTTTGATGATGATTCCGTAGAGGGATCGAAACGCGTCAGTGTTTGTGTGGTGTAAGGGATAAATAAGTTTCAACATGAAACTACCGTGAGACTCAATCATAATTACACATAAACGGATAACTCACGTATAAAAAGTCGAGTGATGCTCGACATGTTTCGGACTATTTCGTAGTCCTTTTTCCAAGAGCGCTCGCCCCGGCGGCAGCGACACGAACACTGCGCGCCAGCGCTCTGCTCACTCACCACATCATCACAGCATCACTCGACTTTTTATACGTGAGTTATCCGTTTATGTGTAATTATGATAAATAAGTTTGTGGGGTTTATATGTGTTTCATGTGGCAGTAGTGGAGGGAGTAGCAAAGTAAATATTTTTTGTGCGCCTGTTTCAATAAAATAAGAAACCATGAATATCTATTGTTATTTGTGTTTGTATGATTTTATTTTAACAATTTTATGTATTTGTACAGTCAAACGGTTTTTTGGAACATTCTTCGACTTTGTAAATTAAATTATTACCTTCTTAGGGCTACAAACTTTTGCCTTTATAATATTAGTAAGGTTGTAGTTTTCCAATGTTATTGCACGAAACGAATTATCGATACCTATCCATCGGCAGAGCAGAATAATTAAAAAAAAAAACTCGCAAAAATTCGTAAGCAACGCCATCTATGATTACATGACAGAAACTATAGGCTTATTATCTAACTCGCTCGCGATCGCCATCGTGTTCATTTTGACAGTTCATGTATGGGCTGACATTTGGCATCGGAATCAGCTAGCTGTCACATTCATACAAGAACTGTCAAAATGAATACGATGGTGATTGCGAGCGAGTTAGACAATAAGCCTACGGATTCTAAGTTTGCAGTATCAGTTAGTATAAGACACTCGTAGTTATCCTACTAATATTATAAACGCGAAAGTTTGTAAGTATGGATGGATGGATGCATGTTTGTTATTTATTCACGCCAGAACGGCTGGACAGATCTGGATGAAGTTTGGAACATAGATTCTGGCTACTTTTTACCTGCGGGATAGCGAAACGAATTCTATGCAGACGAAGTTGCGGGCAACAGCTAGTAGATTTATAAAACAACTAGCTGTTGCCCGCGACTTCGTCTGCGCAGAATTCGCTTATCGCTATCCCGCGGGAACTATGCAATTTTCCGGGACAGAAACTATCCTATGTCCTTCCTGGGGACTCAAACTATCTATATGTATACCAAATTTCAACTAAATCGGCCCAGCGGTTTAAGCGTGAAAAGGTAACAGACAGACAGACAGACAGAGCATTTATAATATTAGTAAGGATCATGGCTGAAGGTAATGATTTAACTGAAAAGAAGCGAGATATATTATTATATTGTAATTGTAATACTATATTTAGAAAATGGACCACACTGACTAGTGCCATATCATGTTATAGGATTTGTTGAATTTTAAATAAATAAGTTTTCACAAATTTGCGTTTTATTGCACACTAGCGACCCGCCCCGGCTTCGCACGGTATATTATGCATGTATTATACATATAAACCTTCCTCTTGAATCACTCTATCTATTAAAAAAAACCGCATCAAAATCCGTTGTGGTTTTGAAGATATAAGCATACGTACGGACACGGGGACAGAGAAAGCGACTTTATTTTATACTATGTAGTGATGATGACTATGTAGTGACTAGTGACCCGCCCCGGCTTCGCACGGGTGCAACCAGTATTTCTCTACTGCATTACATACATACACAAATCACGTCTTTATCCCTTACGGGGTGGATAGGGCCTAAGGTAACAAGACCTACAGGCCACGTTTAGCAAGATTGTGAGCGTGTAGGTGAAAAGTGGTAAATTTTATACAATAAAACATCAGATGTTCAACGCTGTCTATTTAGGTGTGGGTTGAAAAAAGGTTGTAAAAAAACTACCGTTTCTCAAAAAACATTTATTTTTGTTCTTTAAGTATTTGGACGGCTTAATTAGAATAATTTATTGTTTGTAATTATTTTTGGAATGTCATTTAAACTTATTTAATTTTCAAAGATTTATTTTTACCTTGTTATCAATAAGCACGGACCTAAATTGAAGTAGATGACATAAGTACGGTGATATGTATGTTACAGGGCGTGTAAAAATTTTAATACTTCATTCGCACAGGGGTGGGAACCGGTATTTTAAAAATATTGCCCTATATATTGCATTATTTTATGGTCTTTATATAGGTCTCAATCATGTACAACTGAATAATTATTATTAATGAATTAGGTTAAGAATTTGCATGCCCAATTTTAGCAAAGCATACATGACGTACCTTCCTCTGCCATGTGTAATTTTTTTATAAAATAACACCTGTGTACTCGCGAATTCAATCATTGCATTTCATTTTATGTATTCAAGTAACAGATGCTTATTACAAAAATTTCTCATTAAAAATTAAATGATAACCAAATAACGCAATAATACCAGTATTTGTGTATACAGTAATACCGGTTTCCGACCCCTGATTAGCACATTTCCCGGGCATAAAGAAGTGCATCGTTGTTCCCTCTGTGCTCTAGGCCCAGCCGGTTCAGGGCCCCTTAGCGCTAGGGGCCCGTGACATTCCGCCAGTCCTGCCACCCTATATTTATGCCACTGCCTGTGTCATCTATTTTAATACAGGTCTGTGCTAGGGCGTGCAGTGGGGTTTCGCCAGGGTACCATATAGAAATCTTTAGTTTTTGGGTGATGCCTATGTGATGATGCGAATAAATCAGATGTGTTGTCATAATTTTATACCACTTTAATTGGCTATTTCCTTTATGTGCGTCACCCTCCGGCTGCCTACCAGTGCCTACCCTGGCGACCCCCAAGCACGCCACTGTGTGGTACAGACAGTCTAGTAGTAGTCGGGGACCGGCGCACAAGCAATCTTCACGAAGTCTTCGTAGCGAACTGTACCGTTATTGGACACGTTCGCTTCGCGGAAAATATTGTCCACCTGTCAAAAGTAAGTAAGTAAGTAAGTAAAAATGCTTTATTGTACAAATATAAAGAAACAGATACAATTCACAAAAAAAAAGTCACGTACATTGTGATCAGTCCATTATGGTTGCCTGGAAGAGATCGCTCTGTAGCGATAAGGCCGCCTATTGTTACCTTGTAATATTCTGTATACCTTTTTTCTGTTTTGGTTGTTATATGTGGTGTTCAATAAAGAGTTATTGTATTGTATTGTATTGTATCAGTCGAATTGAGAACCTCCTCCTTTTTGAAGTCATACATACATACACAAATTACGTCTTTATCCCTTACGGGATAGACAGAGGCTAAGGTAGCATGTACCTACAAACCACATTTAGCAAGATTGTGGGCGTATAGGTGGAAAATGGAATCAAAATAGTGATGGTTGCTAGCCTCATCGCCTATATGATTTTACCAAAAAAATAAAAAAAATAGCAATATATCAAAAATGTAGCAGTAGGTCTCTACCGACAGTAAATTATGATCTACGAGAAATAAAAGCTTGGAAACGTCTGGTTTGAACGCTTGTGTTTACTATATTTATCTCGTGTCCTTGGTCGTTCTTTAGTTGTTGCATTGTGTACCTCTCTGGCGGACAGGCCTTCGCCCCAGTTCTGCAGCAGGTTCCGGAGCTGTCGCGCCGGGATGGCGCCGCGCTTGTCTGTGTCGCCCGCCTTGAACGCTGCCACCACCTGTGATGTTTTTTTTTGGAATGTTATTTCAGCTTGTTTCCCGTACATAACCAAGCATAACCGGCACTGGTAAAACCAATGTAAGATGATTAATTTGGATTTGTTTGTTTGTTTCAATTTAGAAAGTCTTTTTTTAATATTAGAATGTCCTATACATACATAAATCACGTCTTTATCCCTTACGGGGTAGACAGAGCCTAAGGTGACAAGACCTAGAGACCACGTTTAGCATGATTGTGGGCGTATGGATGGAAAGGGGAATCAAAACAGTGATGGGTTGCTAGCCACAACGCCTATATAACATGATCCCTAAGATTTTCACCCAATCCCTCGATGGGCTTTTACCATCTGCGCGGGAAGAGAAGCAACTGGTACATTCTATGTTTTTTCTTTGCTCCCAAACCAGCATGGAAGCATAGAATGTCCTGTAGGCTTATTACCTAACTCGCTCGCAATCGCCATCGTGTTCATTTTGACAGTTCATGTATGGGCTGACAATTGGTATCGGCATCAGCTAGCTGTCACATTCATACAAGAACTGTCAAAAGGAACACGATGGCGATTGCGAGCGAATAAGGTAATAAGCCTACAGGTTATGTAAAAGGAACAAGCGGTTATTTCCCAGGTTAAGTTAGAGGTAAAACATTGCATGGGCCTAAGCCTGTAAGGGTAATGGCACCAGAGTTAGACACTTTAAGCTGACAAGATCCAGCTATGGGCCACCCACCCAGGCCAGGTGACCCACTTGCTCGTTTGCCTTCCTATTCATATAAAAAAAAAAAAAAAAAATGGGCCAAGGACAGGAAAACCCCTTGCTTAAGCCTTTTCATAGGGTAACCCTATTAAACTGTTACCCTATGATATGGTAAGCTTATCGTGCTAAACCTATCATTATAGAAACCGTTTTGAATAAGGTTAACCATTTTCTATATGGTTTCCGAGTCGAATACTGTAGATAACTTGATCATTTAACCAATTACCATTTAATAGGGTTACAAATGCTTTGCACTTAAAGTTTAAAACAGCTTGATCGTTTTTTAAAATTACGGTAACGCTACGGTAACTCTATTAAGGGTTTTTAGTTTTGGCAATTGCTTATCAGAATTAACTATGTTATTACGGTCAGACTTTCTTTCGGGTAACCCGATGATATGCTTACCAAATTGATAGGGTTTGTGTAAACAATTCTATAAAATACCCTATCCAACACCCCTTTAGTGGTAACCGGTTCCGGTCCTTGTTATGGACACTTCTTTCTTAATTAAAAGATAATATGGTTATAAAATTACTGTTGTAAAATGAATCAATGTATTATTGAGTCCAGTGGCGGACTAACAGGGGGGCGGAAGGGGCGGCCCGCCCCGGGCCCCCGGTCTTTGGGGGGCCCCAAATTTTTAACTTTGCTGAACGCATCCAATACGCTGAGGGGGGGGGGGGATTCCCATCTCTGTGTACGGCCAAAACTACATATTTTTTTAAGCTGGGGGGCCTCATTTAGTTTTGTCGCCCCGGGCCTCTGACAGGCTTAGTCCGCCACTGATTGAGTCCTTGGCCATTAATGTGCCTTCACCCTGTACGCATTAAATATGGTAATACATACCTCATTGGGAAGGTTCTCTGCTCGGGAGTGTATGTGCATGACCTCCAGGAAATCGGCAAAAGACATTTTTCCACCCTTCCCTTTAAGGTAACCTGCAATATACAACAGCCATAGGGAAAATCCGCGTAATTGGCACTGGTTAATACCGCGTATCTAACAAAATATAGCCAAATTAAAATTTCCCGCAGATAAACTTAAGATCCTGATTAGAATATACCAGTTCAAACAAGTATAAAGTAGGGTGTAGTGTAGATACGCAGTATTTACCAGTGCTAGTTACGCGGTATTGCACTATCCCCGATGATATGTTAAATATAATAACTTACTTTTGTAAGTACATAATATTAAACTTAAAATTAATAATATACTTTTATAACTTATAATAGTTTAGGTACTCTACTTATCATCTAAAAAATATAATAAAAAAAAATTAAATAAAGAAATATTTGGCTTTATGGACTTACCAGCAAGCTCCTGGATGGTGGGACTCATTCCTAGAGACCGCATGACCACAGTCAGTTCATCCAGAGATGTAATTTGTCCTGATCTCGCAAACAAGTAGAAGCATTCACGGAATTCTGGTGAAAAGCATTAAAAAAATTGTGGTAAATAAATTCATTCCATAGCTTGCTCGACATAATTGCCTTTGCTTTTTGTGCAATAACACAAATAAAAAATATAAAAAATGTTGACAAATTATTGGTAAGACAACATGAGTGTATAATAAGAAAATATATATAGGACTACTATCTCAACGAAAAAACATGGGAATAGCTCAGAAGATTAAGCGAATAATTTATCAGTTAATCACGATAATAATTACTCATGCATACCATCGATATCCTGTTCTTTGAAGTAGCGCGCCTGAAACGGAAACAAACAGTAATTACAAAAAACAACTAAAGTAACAATAAACACATAACAACGGACCAAAGTTTACCATTTTGTTTGATAAACGAACTAGAAAAGTACTCGAAAACTTGTAGAAAGTTTTTTATGATATGATATAAAAGGCGAAGATACGTCACGTCACATCAACAAGTGCTATGGGAAAGCAAATGTCAATGTCAAAAATTACTTTTTCTTTCTCTTCTCACAAACCGAAACTCGCTCATGTTAAAAAGAGACAACAGACGGACATATCAGTATTGCCAGCTGTTTTTGACAATCAAGACCTGGTGAAGCTCTTTGAGCTATTGGTTTTAGCGCCATTATTCAAAGTGGCCGACACTAGATTAGTCATCGCCCTTTAGGTTAGAATACAATTTCTCTTTAATCTGTGGATAAAAATGAAGGGCGACCAATCAGCTGACAGTTGCGAAGGTCTATTTTTCCATGGTATAATTATCTAAATTGAGTAAATTATTACATAAAACCTTTCTGAATCACGTATTTACTGTCCGGTGTGATTGTGACAATGTTATTTTACTTGTGACAGCTATGGGGACACGGTTTTACCACTGGTAAGTAAAGTGTTTTTTCGTTAACAGACATACCTGCGTATTATTAGCATATGTCCTTAACCTTCGTTGGTTATAGTGGTTACATGACTGGTTCGCGTTCTAGGAAGTAGAATACAATGTTTTTCAACCATTACTAATGGTAAACACATTAAATGGCCGCATAATCCAGGCATATGAAGGTACTTGCACGGATAATATTCATAGTCAATATCATAGTTGCTAGGTCGTACTTTGTCCACATTTTGTGTGCTTATCTAATGATATCGAATCTCCGCCGTCCTTGCTTCCCTAATTGATAAGGCCATGGCTGCTAACTACATTGTAACTTGGTTAATTTTATGAAAAAGTATACGTACTCGTTACTGTCAATTTGTAAGTATGTATACTGTTGCCAACTGCTTAATTTGTCTAGTATTTGTCTGTTGTGTTATTTTGTAGTTATCTAGGAATCCATTTAACCCTAGAATCACTCTGTTTATACTCCGATTGATCTCTAACTGGAAGTTACTATATAGGAGCTTTGTCTATGCTGAAGTCAGAAATAACAAAGCCTGAGGTAGTCAACCTAAAGTTTCTTGTTTGTAGTGCTAGAGTATTGTCAAGCTGTATCACTTGAGTTTAGCATCCCTGACATAACAAAAAATATTAGAAAGAGTACTTAGATTAGAGAGAATTCACAAAAATCCGTCAAGTCCCAAACTAAGTAAAACCTGTACCTACTTTAATACATATAACATCCGTGATTCGTTAGAAACAAACATTCATATTCAGCATACAAATGTGCCCCTGGATTCAAACTCGTGGCTTCCATCATAGAAGTGTGCCCCAAGATTTTTTGAATCCGGGACCTCTAGCTTCATAGTCAGGGTCACAACCACTATCGTCGTTACTATTAATTAATAAACGTTTATTGTTACAGCATAAAAGCATTACGAAGAATGTAATCGAGCCACGATGGAGGAGCCCTCGATGATATATGTTAACAAAACACCATAGACATTATTGTTATAGTTAAATCAGAGATCTCTAGTCTCATAACTGTTAAATAATATATTTATTTTAATATTTTACGTTTACAAAGTTTAATTCCATTTTTTTTTAAATTAAAAATCATAACGTAAGGTACCAAAGATTGTAATTATATATAGTTGTCAAGTTTTTGTTGAATAGTGGTTAAACAGAGTAGATGCTACTTGACTTATGGAATAGGGAGAGTGTAGACAGTAGAGAGAAACAGAAAGAGAGAGACAATATGGCCGCTACTATGGTCGAGACGCCGCCGCCGCAGCTCATAACGACGATAGAGTGGAGTATGATGGATAAGGGGAAGTTCTTCCCGTTGTACACCTTAAGCAGTTTCACAGGTGAGTATTTCGTCCTAATCCAGGGTTTCTTAAAATAGCCTCCATGGACTCCTTAAATAAATAAATAAAAAAATAAAAATAGCCTTTATTCACTGATGATGACATTTTCTTGAACTTAACCTAATTTACACCCGCCTCATTCGCATCAGGTTGCCCATATTGGACATAGGCCTCCTCCAGTTGCCGCCATTTCTCCCTGTCCCTAGCAAATCTGCGAAAGCCTTTAGGTAGGTCATCCTTCCACCTGTTGTGGTGCCTTCCTTTCGATCTCTTGCCGTCTCTGGGGTACCAAAGTGTGATCGCTTTTGTCCATTTGTCTCTCGTAGATCTTAACACATGACCTGTCCATTCCATGACTCCTTAGGGGTCCATAACTCATGCAGTACAATGTACTTAAAGTGATTCTTTAATATTAGGCTTTGTTTTCGGTTTCCATAATAAACTTCGATAGGGGTCCATGGACTTTTTGAAATTGAAAGCGGTCCTTGACCACAAAAAGGGGGTGCGAGTGGGGCTACCTCCGCGTGTGGTCAAGAGCAGCGGTTCGTTTTTGGAACCGTCACAGGAGAAGAGCAGTGCTTGATCTGGTGCAGCCTGGGCATCGGTTAACGATTTCCTGGCAGATTCTGAGGAATATCGTTATCCGTTGGCTAAAAGCCCGACAAGGGGGGAGGGGTATTTATATACAATGTTGCCGACATTTTTGTCACAAGATTATTAAATACTGTATTTATTACTTTGACATTGGCGAAATCATCGCATCGATCGATGGGGCCGTATTAAAAAAGAAGAATGGCCCAAGCCTTACGGCCGCCATTAAGGGAGAATAGAATAGAAAAAAGAAGAATGAGAAGACCGCAAAAAGTTTAAGAAACACTGTTGTAATCCTAACTTCACTATCACTATCACTACATAGTATAAAATAATGTCGCTTTCTTTGTCCCTATGTCCCTATGTATGCTTATATCTTCAAAACTACACAACGGATTTTGATGCGGCTTTTTTTAATAGATAGAGTGATTCAAGAGGAAGGTTTTTATGTATAATTCTACGCAGACGAAGTCTCGGGCAGAAGCTAGTATATTATAATTGCATGTGATTAAGTAATTACAGGTAGTTAAAAATGATTGTAATGAAGGTTGGTCCCTGCATGCTGTATTTAATACAAAGCACACTCTGTGCTGGTGTTTCGGGGTTTGTTTTTTAACTTGTGATCTCTTACCATCAGGCAACCCACTTGCTCGTTTGCGCGTTTTTATTTTAAAAAATGCGAGGCTATGTTACTTTTTATTTGGTTGGAGGCCTGGCCTTGAATCTTTGACTCATTGCATAGAGCTCACTTTTTGTTCTTTTCTTGAGTCTTTTTTATCTCGAGTTCAACGCCCTAGAGGTCAATAGTCGAAACAAGGCCAGTTGTGACTGCGGTAAATTCAACTGTGTTTTTATACTACGTGTTAGGGTACACTTCCGAGCAGTGGCGTAGCTACCTAGGGACTAGGCGGGGCAGTGCCCCGGGGCTCTCAAGCTCGGAGGGCCCTCGAACCCTTACCAGAAAATCTCGATCGAACTATTATTATTAAAACGTAACCAGTTTAGATAGTAGTGGGGCCCCATTTTTTTATTTGCACCAGGGCCCTTGGTAACCTAGCTACGCTACTGCTTCCGAGAGGTGACATCAAAGTACAGCGTCTGAATGCACGACCCATTAATCTACTTCCTGTAAATCGTGTCCATAGAAGCTTTTTTTGCGGACTGTACTTGCATTATCATCCGTCCTAGAAATATGTACCAAATTTCAAGTTAATCGGACCATCCGTTGAAGAGTTCCCTCCTGCGGAGCCGATCCTGGCTGGACCAGAACTCCACTACCAGATTATTGTATTGTCATCTGACTTATTCAAGTATGCAAAATTTGAGCTCAATTGGTTGAAGATTTGCTTCAAAATTGAGTCGCAAGATTCCACCCATGCTAAACGTGGCCTTTAGGTCTTGTAAATAAATAAATAAAAATAAATAAATATCTTGGGACAAATTACACCAATTGACCCAGCCCCAAACTAAGCAAAGCTTGTACTATGGGCACCAGGCAACGGATAAACATACTTATATATTGTAGATAAATACATACTTAAATACATACAACAACCATGACTCGGGCACAAACATTCGTATTCATCATACAACTGTCTGCCTCTACCGGGATTCGAACCCAGGACCTCTAGCTTCATAGTCAGGGTCACTAACCACTAGGCTATCCGGTCGTCAGAGGGGATAAAGACGTGATTTATGTATGTATGTATGTATGTATGTACATTCTACCCGAGCAAACATAAAACACAAAAACTTGTCCTAAAAATGAAATTATTGACGAAAACATTTCTTTTTTCAGTACGCTGCGCCCTCTACCCGCTGACACTGGTGAAGACACAGATCCAAGTGCAGCGTAAGAAGGAGGCCTACAGCGGGGTGGCGGACGCGATCTCCAAGATATACCGGCACGAGGGGGTCTCCGGCCTCTACAGGGGCTTCTGGCTCTCTAGCGTGAGTACCAACTCAGATGCACCAACCAAGGGGGCCTACAGCAGGGTAGAGCCATCTCGAAGATATACCGGCACGAGGGGGCCTCCGGCCTCTACAGGGGCCCCTGACTCTCAAGCGTGAGTACCAAGTACCAACATAGAGGAACTATAGCGACTCTAGCGCCACCTAGTCGTCGACTACATAAACTGCTGCGACGCACGAGCGAGACGCAATGATGTCACAATGTTCGACGCCGCTCCAATGAAATATCTCTGCGAATGCATAATACAACTTCCAGCTCTTCATTCTTTTTTTTTTTTTTTTTTTTTTATATGAATAGGAAGGCAAACGAGCAAGTGGGTCACCTGATGGTAAGTGATCACCACTGCCCATAGACACCCGCAACCCCGGAGGGATTGCAGATGCGTTGCCAACCTAGAGGACTAAGATGAAATGCCTCTTGTGCCCGTAATTTCCCCGGCTGTCTTGCTCTCCACACCGGAACACAGCAGTGCAAGCACTGCTACTTAGCGGCAAGATTAGCGAGTAAGATGGTGGTAGCGATCCGGACGGACCTTGCACAAGGCCCTACCACCCGCAAAAGACTTCTGACTTCGGTCCCCAGGCATAATATCTGGAGAGAGATCTCTCTATTGTAGTACTCTGTGGGGTACTCTAGCCTGGACAGGGCCGTCTTAAACTAGACTAGGGGCCTTGGGCACACAAGAATTTGGGGCCCTTTTGGAAAGTAAAAAAAGCGAATTGTAATTTAAAAAAATTACTAAGTATGGCCATTTGTTATAGAAATTGTCGGTCCTTCGGGGCCCCCTGGAATGGGGGCCCTGGGCACGGGCCCCGTGTCCCCTTATGGTGAAGACGGTATTGAGGCTGGAACGCATGTGTGATGCTCTGGTGTTGCGGATGTCCATGGGTGATGCTTAATTAACGTCAAGTAAACCACTAAAAAACATTTTTGGTAAATGTTATAATTGGAATTGGTTGAAAGACTTGCATCTTAAATATACTTATGAGTTTGTCTGTCTTTTGTGGAATCTGAATAGAGGTGAACAACCCTATTAATTTACTATTAATGTAGTAATTATGTTACATTTAATTGATATAATCTATACATATAATAAATCAGTAGAAAGTTCGTGTCTGTACATTGAATAAATTCATCAAAAAGAGTTCTAACGATCAGGGAAGAGCAATAAAACAGAAAAGGTTGATTTTATATTTTTTGTCTGTATGTATGTATGGATGTCTTCATTAATGTCTGTGTTCGCTAATTTCCAAAACTAAGCAACGAATTTTATTGCGGTTTTCACAAATAGTTAAAACTTATATCAGGGCGTATATTAGATTAGGCTTTGTTTTATTGAAATCTAATGTCTGCAAAAAAAGTAATCGTCATTATAAATTTGAAGCGTTAAGCGGCTGTTTAAATATGCATAGCTATATTTGAGTAAATTACGTCTATATTCCTTACTGGGTAGAAGTTACCTACAATCAGTGGCGTAGCTAGGTAACCAAGGGCCCTGGTGCAAATAAAAAAATGGGGCCCCACTAATATCTAAACTGGTTATGTTTTCATTACACATAAACGGATAACTCACGTATAAAAAGTCGTGTGATGCTCGACATGTTTCGGACTATTTCGTAGTCCTTAATAAAATAAAAAAAATCAATAATAAAAATGTCGATGAAAACGAGGGTAGTTGTGCGCCGCTGTCAGTTGCGTCGAACAGCCGCGCGAGCAGAGCGCTGGCGCGCAGTGTTCGTGTCGCTGCCGCCGGGGCTCGCGCTCTTGGAAAAAGGACTACGAAATAGTCCGAAGCATGTCGAGCATCACTCGACTTTTTATACGTGAGTTATCTGTTTATGTGTAATGATGATTAAGTCTCACGGTAGTTTCATGTTGAAAGTGGTTATGTTTTAATAATAATAGTTCGATCGAAATTTTCTGGTAAGGATTCGAGGGCCCTCTGAGCTTGAGGGCCCCGGGGCACTGCCCCGCCTAGTCCCTAGGTAGCTACGCCACAATGCTAATTTCACGCAGACGAAGTCGCGGGCAGAAGCTAGTAAGTAATAATTCCGTTTCAACCAACTGTGTGTTATCACTGACCTGAATGCTATGTTGATAAGAAAGTCTAGCCTGATGCATTATGAATACCTGATAACATAGTATCTGTATACCTACAGTAGATATAGGCGCCATAGCAACGATGGAATAAAGTAAATAAATAATATTAAGCCCATCGAGGGCATGTTATAGGCGATGCTAGCAACACAGGACTATTTGATTCACATTTCCACCGAAACGGCAAGAATCGTGCTAAACGTGGCCTTTACTTGTTACTTAAATATAATCGGTACATTTACAATATTGTTAACTCCCCCTGCGTTCCGAAATGCGACCAAATTTAATAACAGTCACAAAATGTAAGGGCTATTGAGTAATAATTGTTACTTTTTACCGCATTTCGGAACGCAGTCGGTAGCCGCGCGCGTCTTTTGTTTTGACAGTTACAATAATAAAATGAAAGAGACAGAAGAACGTCGCGCTCGCCTACTACAGAGTCGTTCCACCTATTACGCATATAAGTTGTTACTTGTTCCTTGTGTGGGATTCCTAAAATTTATCATTTAATGTCGCATATTCTGCCAATTTTGGTGCATATTTCAAGCATTTTTCATGCATATTTGCATGCATATAACAAGCTTTTTATGTTGCATATAATCCGGTCTCTAGTCATAACATCTATATTTATAAAAGAAAGTTGTGTTAGTTACACTATTTATAACTCGATAACGGCTGAACCGATTTGGCTGAAAATTGGCGGGGAGGTAGCTTAGAACCAGGAGACGGATATAGGATACTTCTAATCCCGATTTTCCCGCGGGATTGGAAAATCCCGAAATGTTATACCAATAAAGCTACATTAGATTTGGCATACCTACATAATTATTATTCCTTGATTAGTATAAAGGTGCACTACAAATATTTTTTTCAAATCTCCCACGGGATAAAAACATGAGGTAAATAATTAAGTTATTCCTAGAGGATCACGTAGGTGCTCTAAGAAGGGATTTTCCGAATTTCCCACGGGATAGGAAATAAAAACCTTATACTTGGAGACATGAGTGGATGTATGGGGTATGTCGTCACTCTGACGTTATCTGCGCGGACGAAGTCGCGGGCAAAGGCTAGTTATTATTAAAAACCCAAGATGACAAAGAACGGCGTCTTGCCTTGCCTCCACCGAAACTCTCACGGTTCCAAGAGTCCAACAGTTTGTTGCTCCTAGAGCAGCATGGAAGAGACGCAATAAAAGCCAGCGGCCTGCGCTTGGGGGTGGTAGGGCCTTGTGCAAGGTCCGTCCGGATCGCTACCACCATCTTACTCGCTAATCCTGCCGCTAAGTAGCAGTGCTTGCACTGCTGTGTTCCGGTGTGGAGAGTAAGACAGCCGGGGAAATTACGGGCACAAGAGGCATTTCATCTTAGTCCTCTAGGTTGGCAACGCACAATCCCTTCGGGGTTGCGGGTGTCTATGGGCAGTGGTGATCACTTACCATCAGGTGACCCACTTGCTCGTTTGCCTTCCTATTCATATAAAAAAAAAAGCAACTAAATATTTCACGTGTTGTTTTTTCTCCAGTTTCAGATAATTTCTGGCGTTTTCTACATTTCCACGTACGAAGGTGTCAGACACGAGCTGGGGAACTATGACATGAGCCCTAAAGTTAAGGTAACACCCCGTTTTAATTACCAACTCTATTACTCCGGCAACAGAATCCATTTTGAATTAAATACAGCAGTCCCCTGCTATATTTACATCACGTCTTTATCCTGTACGGCGTCGACAGAGCGTAAGGTAACAAGACCTACCGGGCCCGGTCTGGGAGTAAAGAAAAAAAGCTGCTTCTATTCCCGCGCAGATGGTAAAAGCCCGTCGGGGGTATAGGCGATGATGATGGTATCCCCTTATTTGCTATAAAATCAATGGCTATAAAATCACATTCTATAAAACCATTTGCTATAATGATTCACTTTCTATAAATTCAGATGCTATAATCATTGCTTGCTATAATGCTCACTTGCTATAACACTTAAATTCTCTAAAGTTACTTTCTATAAATTCAAAATCTATAACATTCATTTGCTATAATATTCATTTGCTATAACATTCATTTGCTATAATATTCATTTGCTATAACACTCATTTGCTATAAGGATTAGATAGTATAACATTTGTTTTCTATAACTATTGAAATCTCTAAACTTTACTTAGGCAGCGGTACTACAACTGAAAAGTCGCGGAAAAGGGGGGTGTGGGGGGCAGGGCCCCCCACATGGGGGGCTCGGGGGCGCAGCCCCCGCCATTAGAAAAACACGTTACCAACATCCAATTTAAGACAGATAGGTTTGTTAGTTACCTTGTGTCCTTCAGAGCAGAAAATAGGAGCCCCGCGCAGCGGGGCTCTTTCGACCTCGCATTAGGATGCCTGGCTGAATTTAAGGAATCAGTAGAGGAAATAAAAAACAAATATAACAATAAAGAATATATTTATGAATCTTATTTACTTTAATTTTAAATTTGATGCTAAGGCTCTGAGAAAATTGACGTACAACAATAAACAACTAGACTCCCAATCACGCTCAAAAACTATCCGAAGCAAAAGTCTGAACACGCGTCTATTGTTCAGAGTTTTGGTTCAGTTGTGTTTCGACCGCGCTTTGATAACAATGTATATGTCTCTTTCGCACCGTAATCTTACTATTGAGAACAAAAGAGACAGGCAGGTTTCCAGCGCGTGGCGTCATGTCATTACTTCTCACGATCCTACGCCATTGATATTAAACATTACTGCCACGAAATAAGGTGTCAATTTGAACGAATATGTTAATGTTATCTGTCTAAGTCGATGTGTTGACACACACAACACATGGACAAAGCAACCCGGACGGTTCTTGAGGAACCTTTGTTAGCGACTGAGAGTCTAGTTGTTTATTGTAAGTCAATGGAGATTTCAAATTAATTTATTGTATGGTTATGTTTTGTTCCAGTCGTTCATTGGAGGCGGGTGCGCATCGCTGGTGGGGCAGACCATCATCGTGCCGTTCGACGTGCTGAGCCAGCACCTCATGGTGCTCGGGCTGGTCGCCAGCCGCGCCGGCGGCAGCAGGAACCCCGTGAGTTACCACTTTACTTAATTTCTAAGACGTAACAGACAAACTGCTACTGAGATGCTGGTCTGGGAGCAAAGAAAAAACATAGAATGTACCAATTGCTTCTCTACCCGCGCAGATGGTAAAAGCCCATCGGGGGAATGGGCGAAAGTCATAGGAATTATGTTATAGGCGATGAGGCTAGCAACCCATCACTATTTTGATTCCATTTTCCACCTACATGCCCACAATCTTGCTAAATGTGGCCTGTAGGTCTTGTTACCTTAGGCTCCGTCTACCCCGTAAGGGATAAAGACGTGATTTGTGTATGTGTATGGATGTGTAACAGACAAATAGACTTACAGTTTCGCATTTATAATATTAAGGAGCGACCACACCGCTGCGTATACGCAGTGACGTGCCGCATGCGTTGTCTCACCGTTTCTTCGTACATTTTGTTGCGTAAACGCACCGTCTACACAGTGGCGCAACTATAGGGTGGTAGGGGTGGTACAATGCCAGGGGCCCCTAGCTCTACAGGGCTCTTAACTGGCTTGGTTTAGAGCACAGAAGGGACGCTGCAGCACTTCTTTATATTGATTGATTGACGAATTTGCCGCGGGCCCCAGACAGTATAGTTACGCCAATGCGAATACGTCTTTTATGCACTGGTGTGGCCGGACCTTAACTAAGGATTTATATTTCTAAATGTTAGTGAAAATTAGAACACATAGAAAAATCCGAAAAGTAAAACTATGGCCGGGAATTGAACCCGGATCCTCGTCATTCCGTGACGCGTGCTATACCCCTAGCAGGTGGGTAGTCTCCGAATTTTTCTACCTATTACTAACTGTCACGTGACCTTTTTTGTTACTATGCGATTTTTTGTCGCTAAGCGTCATCTGTTTGAATGATGTGTCTGTACGACACAATTACAAACTCCCGTGGAACGTCTACTGCTCACCAGGGATGAGAGAAGGCGCTGTTTTTCAAATGATAGGTACTATCAAATTAATCAAGAAATTTTATTTCTTAGGTAAGGATTTATGTAACTTGTTTTTATTCCAGAAAATCAATCCTCTCGGCTTGAACCTAGACATCCGCCACTCCAAGGCGGCGCTGGCGCGCGAGGTGGCGGTGCGCGTGTACCGGCAGCACGGCGTGCTGGGCTACTACCGCGGGTACCTGGCCTCGCTCGCCGCCTACGTGCCCAACTCCGCGCTCTGGTGGGGGCTGTACACCGCGTACCAAGGTAGCTGACCCGTGTCGAGGCTGCCTCCATACTGGGGCCCGATTTTTGAAAGCACATCACTCGAAAGTGATCTAAAGCTTATACCTCCAAAACTACAGCTCTGCGGGGATTGCCACAAGACAGATCTCTCCAGGCAGATGCTGTGCCTGGGGACCGAAGTCCGAAGGAGAATTGAAAGTTGTATTGTATTTATGCATGTGACAGCTGTCATTAGAACTGGCTAGCTACTCGTGCGTCGTAGTAGTTATGTAGATACCAACTAGGTGGCGCTAGGGTCGCTACAGCTCTAATCAAATGTTTGGCTAGTTCACAAGATTAATGAGAGCCGTAAGTATCTTCTATGCTACTCGTATTTCAAATTCAGCACAATTTTTCATCACTTTCAAGTGGTATTTTCAGACATGTGCTTTCAAAAATCGGGCCCCTGGCCTGGGAGCAAAGGAATAATATAGAATGTGCCAGTTGCTTCTCTTCCCGCGCAGATGTAAAAGCCCGTCGAGGGAATAGGGCGAAAATGTTAGGAATAATGTTATAGTCGATGCGGCTAGCAACCATTCACTATTATGATTCCCTTATATAACCGTGGCCTTTAGGTCTTGTTACCGTAGGCTCTGTCTACCCCGTGAGGGATATAGACGTGATATGTGTATGTATGTATGTGCGCATTGGGTCCAGGAGGGCCAGCACGTTGGGCCAACGTGTAGAGATCTGCTTGGTTGTATGTTGGTAGTTGTGGCGCCAACGCTGGGTAGCCAACCTAACGTAGTCTATTTTTAAGGCTTTTTGTAACACCGTTTTTCCATAATTACAGACGAGCTACTAAAGATCTGTCCGTCGTGGGTGTCGGCCCTCCTGATCCAGTGCGTCGCGGGCACCCTGGGGGGCTTCACCACCACCATACTCACAAATCCACTGGATATAGTGCGAGCGCGGCTACAGGTAACTTATCATAGTCACCCGACTTATAGTCGCCCAACTTATCGTAGTTATCCAATTTATCGTAGTTACCCAACTTCCTAGTTACCCGACTTAACATAGCCACCCAACTTATAGTCCAACTTGTCATAGTCTCCCAACTTATCGTAGTCACACTAATTATCATAGTCACCCGACTTATCATAATGGCCCGACTTACCGTAGTTACCCAACTTATCATAGTCACCCAACTTATAGTCGGCTAACTTATCTTAATTACCCAACTTATCATAGTCACCCAATTCATCGTAGTCACCCGACTTATAGTCGCCCAACTTATCGTAGTTATCCAATTTATCGTAGTTACCCAACTTCGTAGTTACCCAACTTTTCGTAGTCACCCGACTTAACATAATCGCCCAACTTATAGCTGCCATCTTATCGTAGTCACCCAACTTATCATAAGTGACCCAACTTACAGTAGCCCAACTTATAGTAGCCCAACTTATCGTAGTTATCCAACTTATCGTAGTTACCCAATTTATCGTAGTCACCCGTCTTATCATAATCGCCCAACTTATCGTAGTCACCCAATATCATAGTCACCCAACTTATAGTCGGCTAACTTATCTTAATTACCCAACTTATCATAGTCACCCAATTCATCGTAGTCACCCGACTTATAGTCGCCCAACTTATCGTAGTTATCCAATTTATCGTAGTTACCCAACTTCGTAGTTACCCAACTTTTCGTAGTCACCCGACTTAACATAATCGCCCAACTTATAGCTGCCATCTTATCGTAGTCACCCAACTTATCATAAGTGACCCAACTTACAGTAGCCCAACTTATAGTAGCCCAACTTATCGTAGTTATCCAACTTATCGTAGTTACCCAATTTATCGTAGTCACCCGTCTTATCATAATCGCCCAACTTATCGTAGTCACCCAATTTATCATAAGTGACCCAACTTACAGTCGCCCAACTTATCGTAATTACCCAACTTACAGTAGCCCAACTATAGCTGTATTTTAGCCCCTTACCGTATAATAGTCACCCAACTTATACTTGTTATAGTCATATTATAGCTAGTTACCTAACTTAAACTATAGTCACACAAACTATTATAGCCATTCCCTGACGATTCACTGTTCTAAGTAAGTTTTCAAACATTCAATCACTACAGGTGGAAGGAGTCGGGACGATGAAGAAAGTATTCAGAGATCTATGGGCGGAAGAGGGCCTGTGGGGTCTCTACGCGAAAGGGCTCTCGGCGCGGTTGCTGCAGTCGGCCTGTTTTTCCTTCAGCATCATATTAGGCTACGAGAGCATAAAGCGGATAGCGCTCGCTGACCAATACCGCGCCAGAGTGCGCTGGTGAATATAACATCTGACAAATACAGTCTTTTATTTACCTACCCTCTTTAAAAATGTACCAAAAAAAGTATGGTCGACAACCATTGACGTACAATAAACAACTAGACTCCCAATCACGCTCAAAAACTGTCCGAAGCAAAAGTCTGAACACGCGTCTATTGTTCAGAGTTTTGGTTCAGTTGTGTTTCGACCGATGTATATGTCTCTTTCGCACCGTAATCTTACTATTGTAATAAGGTGTCAATTTGAACGAATATGTTAATGTTATCTGTCTAAGTCGATGTGTTGACACACACAACACATAGACAAAGCAACTCGGACGTTTCTTGAGGAACCATTGTTAGCGACTGAGAGTCTAGTTGTTTATTGTAAGTCAATTTCGACAACACACACACAAATCACGTCGTTATCCCTTACGGGGTAGATAGCCTAGGTGACAAGACCTTAAGGCCACGTTTAGCATGACTGTGGGCTTATAGGTGGAAAGGGGTCATGATTCGTATGCCCATTCCCTCGATGGGCTTTTATCATCTGCGCGGGATGAGAAGCAACTGGTAAATCCTATGTTTTTCTTTACTCCCAGACCGAGCCCGGTAGGTCTTGTTACCGTAGGCTCTGTCTACCCTGTAAGGGATAAAGACGTGGTTTGTGTATGTGTATGTATGTAAATATAGCAGGCGGGGACTGCTGTATTTAATTCAAAATGAATGATTTTACTTCGAACTGTTTTTTACATTTCTAGCCGTTTCGTAGATACGAGATAGGGAATGGGCGAAAATCTTAGGAATCATGTTAGCATCCCATCACTATTTTGATTTCCCTTTCCACCTATACGCCCTTAACCATGCTAAACGTGGCCTTGAGGTTTTGTTACCTTAAGCTGTCCACCCCGTAAGGGATAAAGACGATGTATGTATGTATATCTTTCTTTACCGGAAAATAACATCAGTCCAATTAACCAATCAAAGGTCGAGTATTTGACTAAATTATAAAAATATGGGTAGTGTAGCGATATAGCATGCATCACTGTATGACGAGGATCCGGGTTCGATTCCCGGCCATAGCTTTCGGATTTTTCTGTATTCTAATTTTCTGTCGTTTAGAAATTTACTTGTAAAATTGTAACTTGTAGCTTCGGGGAACGGGCTCAAAGAAATCCTTGGTTGACTATACCGATTCTATTAAGGAACGTAACTTTAGCGTAACGTTAGGTGTGTTTACATCGCTCGCCTTTGGTAATATGAAGTGGCCTAAAAATATCTCACATACTATTTTAAAACGACCTTCCGTCTGGTAGTACAGGCACCAGCCACTCATGACTGCAGAATCTGTTTTCCCTTCCCCAAATGATATGATAGGCAGTGGCGGACTAACAGGGGGGCGGAAGGGGCGGCCCGCCCCGGGCCCCCGGTCTTTGGGGGGCCCCAAATGCCTCCGCGTTCTCCTGATCAAATAATAAACAAGACTTTAAAAATGTGCTTAGTAGTTAGTACCTACATATCTTTTTAAGTTGGGGGGCCTCATTTAGTTTTGTCGCCCCGGGCCTCTGACGGGCTTAGTCCGCCACTGATGATAGGAATACTATTACTACATAGTATGCTCTTGGTGGTAGGGCCTTGTGCAAGGTCCGTCCGGATCGCTACCACCATCTTACTCGCTAATCCTGCCGCTAACTAGCAGTGCTTGCACTGCTGTGTTCCGGTGTGGAGAGTAAGACAGCCGGGGAAATTACGGGCACAAGAGGCATTTCATCTTAGTCCTCTAGGTTGGCAACGCATCTGCAATCCCTGCGTTGCGGGTGTCTATGGGCAGTGGTGATCACTTACCATCAGGTGACCCACTTGCTTGTTTGCCTTCCTATTCATATAAAAAAAAAAATAACAAAGTCGCTTTCCGCTGTCTGTCCTGTGTATCCTTAGATATTTAAAACTACGCAACGGATTTTGATGCGGTCTTTTTTAAAGAGTGATTCGAGAGGAAGGTTTAGGTATATGTATAATTCTACGCAGACTAAGTCGCGGGCAGAAGCTAGTCATAGATAAATGACACTTAAGATAACTGGGACTTAACAGACAGTGGTGAGACCCTTTGTAGTCTTAGTTAGACCATATTTAAAACTAACTATAACCACATATAACAACCAAAACAGATATACAAAATATTACAAGGGAACAATAGGCAATTCCATGCTGGTCTGGGAGTAAAGAAAAAACAGAATTTACCAGTTGCTTCTCTTCCCGCGCAGATGGTAAAAGCCCATCGAGGGAATGCGCGAAAGTTAGGAATCACGTTATAGGCGATACGACGATTTGTTAGCCGTTTGTCCAATACGCAGTTCGTCCAAACGATATTTGTATTCGCATTTCGTCCAATACATATTTGGTCCAACATACATATCGCCCAACAGCAGCTCGTCCAAGACGTATTATGTCAACACGTATTTCGTCCATCCCATTTTTTGTCCAGCAGACGTTCGGTCCAATACGTATTACGTCAACACGTGTTTTGTCTAAGATGCAGTTAGTGCAACACGTATTACGGTCACTTTTCATGTCACATAAACTTTACACTGTCCTTATCTATTCGTTCGTTACATAGACATGACAGTATGCTTAGTGTAAGTTTTCAGTCACAAAATACGTATCGAACGCGTTTGCGTTAAAATATCAATTACTATGAAAACGTGAACAGCGCCTCCAGCGGAAAGTTTGCACAACAAGGACTGCGAGTATAAGTTTTCGTGAACGCGCTCACCGTCGAATACGTTAACGCGGAACTCATCGATAGCGTTTCCTAAACGCTCTATGTTGAGTGCCAATCAGTGTTGCCAATTCTAAAGCAACTACGGTAATTTCATAATTCGAAATAAGAAACGTTTATTGTTTAAAACTGTGTTAGTTTTTTTTATACCGTATCATGCTAAGCAAAATAAATCTAAATCTAAACCAATAATTGGGATAACATTACTTGCTTGCTTACAATTAGGTGACTCACTTGCTCGTTTGCCTTTCTTGTCGTATATAAAAAATATGATTTTAATGAGTCTTAACAGTTTGTCCATTTCGAAAGTACAATATTATAATTATTGTAGTATATTCATTTTATTTTTGTAATAATAATAATAATCACCATCTTCCAGCCTATATACGGCCCACTGCCGGGCAGATGCCTCTCAGAATGAGTTACCTATGTTCTTGTTATTATTAATTTTGACGATTTCATCAGAAATAGGTACTTATATTTGTGACAAGCATGTTTTTATACATACATACAAAAATCACGTCTTTATCCCTTACAGGATAGATAGAGCCTAAGGTTGTAGACCTACGACACTGTGGACGAAAAGGTGGAAAGCGGAACCATAAAATGATGGGTTGCTAGCCGCATCGCATATAACATGATTCCTATGATTTTCGCCCATTCCCTCGATGGACTTTTACCATCTGCGCGGGGAGGAAGCAACTGGTACATTCTATGTTTTCTCTTTGCTACCAGATCAGTATGGATGGATGTTTTTATATAATATATTTTTTGTTAAGTAAATAAATAAATCGAATATAAATATATACTGAGCCAATAGTAATTAAAAGCTATTAGTAGGTAGGCGATAATGTACACCGTAATATTGGAACTTAAAATCTTTCTAGAAAGATCGTCACTGAACACGGCAATTGAAAGATGGGCGCTGGCAACACTATTGCTTTGACAGCTGTAGCGGCAGCTATTTTGAATTAAAGAAAAAAACCTTAAAAACGTAACGTTAATCGATGCGAGCATACGCATTCGAACGAGTTTTTCGAAACGAAACGAGTATAACGGTTTTGAGAACATTCGACCGTCGCATTCGACAGCTCCCGGCGACATTCTATACTAATATTATAAAGAGGAAAATTTTGATTGTTTGTTTGTTTGTTTGAATTGAATAGGCTCCGAAACTACTGGACGGATTTCAAAAATTCTTTTGCCGTTAGTAAGCTACATTATCACTGAGTGACATAGGCTACTTTTTACCGCGGGAAAATACCTTTTCCTACGGGAAAATTAATTTATCGCGGGCGAAGCTGCGGATGGAAGGCCAGTCGTTAATAAATTTGCCAAAGAAACTTGAACCTTATTTTTACTAAATTATGAGGCGGGAGAGCCTTTTCACTAGTTCTGAGACGGTACGTAAACTTTGTCATAATCATCATTCACATTTGACGCCTTATTTCAATAGCAGTAGGGTCGATACTAATATCTAGTTTTTAGTATAAATATATCGACGCTTGAGAGGCGAAATGGGATAAGCGACATTTTTTGTGATATTGAGTTATATATATCATTGAAATCAGCAGATTTTTCTGCGTCGAGGTTTTGGCTCTCCTGTAAAATTACCATTTTGTCGCTTATGACATTTTGCCTTTCAAGCGTCGATATATACCCAGTTGTAAGAAGGTGTCATTCACAGCAACGGCCAACGTGGCTCTTATTATTATGTTATTAAAAGGTAATTTTGATAAATGTCCAAGGATGACACTAGAGTAGCGGATACCAATTAACAAATTCAATTATGCTTGCAAAGTAGCCGTGGCCCAACGGAAGGCATGGCGGTCGAAACTGTATACGCAGCTCTTGAATTTCGCGTTCGAACCCCTGGATCGGGAGGAGTCATTTTTGCTTTTTTCTTTTTTTTTCCTTTTTACATACATACACATATCACGTCTATATCCCTTATGGGGTAGACAGAGCCCTTCCTTTTTTTTCTTTTTGCTTTTCATTTAATTGTAATTAAGAACGTTTGCGCTTTATTTTTAAGGAGTTAGCACGGTAAGTCGTTTTTAATTTTTAGTTCACACGTATTCGTGTGCGCGCACAACGCTTCCTACATGTAAAATATATAAGTAACTAGGTAGTTTGTAAAAAACAATTAAAATAAATATTCAAAAACGTGCTTTATTCCTTAATTAACCTCCCATACTTTTTTGCGAGCCATCACAATGTGTAAGAAAGAGATACAAGATCGCAAGCACTTTATTGCGTCGCGCTTACCACATGTCCACAACGCAACATCGTTAATAAATTTGCTAAAGAAACTTAAACCTTATTTTTGCTGAATATGAGGAGTGAGAGCGTTCTCACTAGGTAAAAACGTAGTGACAACTTAACTACTGTGTTCACGAACTTTAACTGTTACGAAAGTGATAATTGGAACTTATACTCGCGAGGAACTTACGCAGTCGAAGTGAGCAGTGACATCTGTGAGAAACGCAACGCGAAGTGAAACGAACTCACTGAATTTGTATGGAATACGCGCCGCGACGTGACAACGCAACAGCGTTCGAGCGCATACGATTGTGACGGTGAAAAGAAACGTATCGTTATGAGTTAGCTCGTTTAACTATTTCGAATAGTAAACGAAAATTTGTTGCAAAACTTACACTAGACGTACTGATAGTGTCCATCTTACCAATAGTTTCCACAATCGTGCAAAGATTTCTGATACCCCACTACCCCTCGCTAGCCTCGCAGTGGTGATCACTTATCATCAGGTGACCCACTTGAACGTTAGCCTTCCTATTCATATATAAAAAAAAAAAAATACCCTTCATAACGGTTACTCCTAAAACTGACTACCTTGACAAGTTTCGCACTTTTTTCAATCACAATGTAACAATGTTACGCTATGCGGGTGCCATAATTCTACCGTTTTTCTTTTGAATTCATCCTTTTTCCATTATAACTATGTCATGTATCTGGCCTACTTCTAAAACTGACTTATCGCATGTGACGTTATTTCATCGTAAAACAATTTAAATTCGATCTGGTTAAACGCTGGATTGAAAATGGATAAAAAATTAGATCTGACTTTTATCAAAACCATTTAGACAAATATTCACTCTACATTTGGATTTGGATCGAGACACCAAATACCAAAATATTGTACCAGTTATTTACTGCTTGTTACCTAACAAGACTGAAGATACCTACAAGAGATGCTTTACCATCATAAAAGAAGAACTGAATGTCAAAATCAAATATTTCAAGGCTGATTTCGAACTCGCACAGTTGAACGCTGTCAAAAGTGTTTACCCGGATGTCTACGTGAGCGGATGCTTTTTCCACTATTATAAAGCAGTCAAAAGCAAGTGTGAAGAACTCAACCTAAAACAGACACTCATTGGAAGAAATATTACGATCCTGTGCTCGTATATGACATTATTACCCACAAATCTTTTATTGGACACGTGGGTAGAGATTAAAAAAATGGGAGAAGTGTGCCAAGACTCTGTTGCTTTTCAACAGTTTTCCGTTTATTTTAAAAACAGTGGGTCCCTCTTTTTGACATGTTAAGTGTAGCCGAAGAAAATAACCGCACGAGAAATGCATTAGAAGGATGGCACAATCGACTGAATAAGAGAACCCCTCCGAAGCCCAATTTACTCAGACTGATTGAAATATTAAAAAAGGAGGGTCGTCACTATGATATTTTTATCAAAAGGACAATACCTATGAGCCGCAAACGACGACAAAAAGACATTCGGTTCAACGAATTTCTAAATAAAAAGCTAAAATCGCTGAAAACATTTAAAATAAGTGCCATGGAGTTTCTGCGAAAAGTTATTAAGGCAAAACTGCTATAAATTAGCGTTAGAAATATAAATAAACTAAGCAGGGCAGTTTTCGATAAGCTGTACAGTCAAGTGTAATAATATGTATCTAGTCAAGGTTTCAAAAATAAGTACCATACGCTCTTACACCGGCGTAATAAGGTCGTGGGACATATTTTTGAGAAGTTCCTATCAATACTTATTTTTGCACTTGACCGTACATAGAAAGGATTTTTTTGTTAGTTAAATATTACTACTTTTAATATACCACTTATTGGAAACAACCCTATAGAGTGGTTTCGTCCTACCTTACTACGACCCATGGTTTGACGTAGCTTATTTTAGTTTTATTTTTGTGTAAGGTTCATATTTTTTGTTATCTTGGTGACTAAGCTGTTCTGTAAGTTAAAGGAGTTTTATTAATATATTTTGTCGGGTTTGTTCAGTTTTTTATTCATTTTTGAGGCCATACACATTATAATTTATTAACAGTTTTAACTTTTTGTCGCAGTCCATAATTAACAACCTTTCATTTTTCTAACCCCTTTCTTTTGTTTAGGAATTTAATAGTACTCGAAAAGTTAGGAGACCCATATTTTATTCTTTTCAGTTTATTTTTAGTTTAGCCTCTTTTTTTTGATATTTTATTGAATCAGGCGTTACTTTGCGGAGGTCCATTTCAACGAACAAAAAATTTACCTTGCTACTCCGCGTTCTTGGCGCTGCGGGCACGACACCTCGTAACGACTTTAGTGGTCGTTGGAGTTCAAAAGGTTCACTATGAAAAAATTAAATGCTGTAAATTATGTAGATGTTTATGGTAGAATTTCGCTCGCTCGATGGTAAACAAACTTCCGCAATTTCATTTTAGATACCTATACTTATAATATAACTATCTATAATAATAGCCTACTATGATCGAATACTTTTAATAAACTCTTGAAAATTCTCACGCTTCGCTTGCTCATGATGATTCGATGAAATTTCATTAATTCCAGTTCTGCGTAGGTAGTGTACTATACGTAAGTACGAATCGCGAAATGGATGAAATAAGGAATGACAAATAGCGAAATGGACGAACTGCGTCTTGACGAGTCGCGAAATGGACGAAATCCGGAATGAGAAACAGCGAAATGGACGAACTGCGTATTGACGAATCGCGAAATGGGCGTATCATATTATGGACGAACTGCGTAGTTGGCAAACGGCAAAATGCGATTTGGACGAACTGCGTATTGGACAAACGGCTAACAAATCGATACGACTAGCAACCCATCACTATTTTGATTTCCCTTTCCACCTATGCGCCTAATCATGCTAAACGTGGCCTTAAGGTGTTACCTTAGGCTCTGTCTACCCCGTAAGGGATAGACGTGATATATGTATGTATTCGCCCGTACCCATGACTTTGTTTTATTGTATGTAGTGACTAAGGCATGCATCATACAAATTAATATCATACATACACGTTACAACGTATTATGAGTCACTGTTGTGATCGTGCACTACGGAAACAATGATACGTAATGTGAAACACATGATGTTACACTTATAAATATCTACGGGGAGCTTATTCATTCACGGAGAACTTATTTGTTTAAAGTAGGTACCTACCTAACCTTTTTTTTTTAATACGGCCCCATCGATCGATTCAGTGTTGGAGTGTGAACGCAACCTCTTTAGACCTAAGAGAACTATTTTATATGTTTACTAGCTTCTGCCCGCGACTTCGTCTGCGTATAATTCTGCATAAAAACCTTCCTCTTGAATCACTCTATCTATTAAAAAAGCCGCATCAAAATCCGTTGTGTAGTTTTGAAGATATAAGCATACATAGGGACATAGGGACAGAGAAAGCGACTTTATTTTATACTATGTAGTGATAGTGATAGTGATAATAAATGACGTTATTGTCACTGTCAACGCATCTTACGTTAAAAGCCTTCGTACCGAACACCACTCTTTCTATTTTCCCTATACACCCGTTTTTATATCCACTTAGGTAAATTTATCAAAATAACAAAGTATCAAATTTTTAACTAGTTCACAAGATTGATGAGAGCCAGTGACGTAACTATAGGGTGGCAGGGTGGCAAAATGCCTAACTCTACGGGGCCCCGAACTGGCTTGGTTTAGAGCACAGAAGGGACGCTGATGCACTTCTTTTTATTGAGGAAGGATCTGACGAATTTGCCGCGGGCCCCAGACGTTATAGTTACGCCACTGATGAGAGCCATAATCACTACATAACATAGTATAAAATAAAGTCGCTTTTTCTGTCCCCGTGTCCCGATGTATGCTTATATCTTCAAAACCACACAACGGATTTTGATGCGGTTTTTTTAATAGATAGAGTGATTCAAGAGGAAGGTTTATATGTATAATACATGCATAATATACCGTGCGAAGTTTTCTTATAAGCTAGAAGCTAGGTAGGTACCTACGGTCAAGTGCAAAAATAAGTATCGATAGGGACTTCTCAAAAATAAGTCGCACGACCTTATTACGCCGGTGTAAGAGTGTATGGTACTTATTTTTGAAACTTTGGCTAGATACATATTATTACACTTGACTGTAGGTACTTGTATTTCAAATTCAGCACGATTTTTCACTTTCGAGCGGCATTTTTACATGTGTAATTTCAGAAATCGGGCTGTTGCGAGATAGATTTAGAACTGCGTAGTTACACGTGTTACCTAAGTAGCAAGTTTTTGCGCAATGCCTTTTATTTTGCTTTGTTTTCTGAGCTGCGACCTCGTTTGAGCTCGGGCAGACAACGCGGGAAGTGCCTAACTGTGTTTACATAAAAATACTGACAACTAATCACATAACTAATAACAATGAAAACGACAAAGCACTAACGACTGAATACTAGATGGGGAAATTATACAGGGTGACATCAAGATCCAGGATCTCCTATCTTACAAAGTTCGAATTCTTTTGAGATAACCAATAGCTCGTATTATCCGAAATTACAGATCAGATCTTGTTTCTTCACCGTCGATATTGTGAGCAGAAGCCAGTATTTCAGATCCCCAAAACTACAGCTCTAATCAAAATTTGGACTAGTTCACAAGATTAACGAGAGTTATGTGATTGTCTTCTGTGCTACTCGTATTTCAAATTCAGCACAATTTTTCACCACTTGCAAGTCTTCACACATTGCTTTAAAAAATAGGGTCTAAAACATATCTATTGCAACGAAATATGTTATACAAGCCGAAGTTAATTAATTGAATAGTTCATTCACTTCGTATTTAAGAGTCATTGCCCCAGCCCACGCCAAAGAAAGGACATCGCTCTGTCCCTCTTTCTTTGACAAACTGTTGTCATCAAGAATTTCGCCTCATTGCTTTCCGGCATTTTGAACGCGAGCCAAACCACAATCTGCAGATTTATGCAAATTGATAAGTCAAATTTTACCTGGCACTTAACGTTGTTGTTGTTCTCTGATTATAACAAAAGTGGAAAAAACATTATTTAACAAGTCACATGTAAATATTTTTAATGAAAGAATATACAAAAGGGGAATTAAAAACGAATTAAACTATGATTAAATTAGAAACGAATTTAAAACCAAACTAAAACTAATCTTAAAATAAAATTCTTCCAGCTGGTCTGGGAGTAATATAAAACATAGAATTTACCAGTTGCTTCTCTTCCCGCGCAGATGGTAAAAGCACATCGAGGGAATGGGCGAAAGTCTTAGAAATCATGTTATAGGCGATGCGGCTAGTAACCCATCACTATTTTGATGTCTCTTACCATCTATAGATACGCCCTTAATCATGCTAAACGTGGCCTTAAGGTTTTGTTACCTTAGGCCCCGTCTACCGCGAAAAGGATAAAGACGTGATAATATGTATGTACCTATGTATGTAAACTAAAATAATTAAAAAAGGAGGGGCCCTCGTGGCTTCGTTCCACAGACGCTGCAAACATTAGTTACGTAAAAAGATCGGGGATCTTACTCGCAAATCCTGCCGTGACGCTAAGCAGCAGCAAGGGTAAGACAATCTGCAGGCTTATACGGAACTCGCTCGCGATCGTAATCGTCATTGTATTTGATTGTGATTACGATTCCGAACGCCTTGGCATAGGCATTAGGTACGTAAAGAAATTATTCTGATTACCCTTGCAATCGCTTTCATTAACGAAAGCAAGTGAATGCACCGAAAAGTTTTTAGACTACAGGCCCACGTACAAAAAAATTTATGTTGTGTCAAATCACCCCCCGGACCACGGAAAAAGAGGGGGTTGCAACCCTCGATTTTGTCCCCTTGTCGCACAATTTTTGTACGGCGTTGCGGAATAATGGATTAGAAGCTGTATCGAAACAGTATGAAACTGTTGCCGTACAGAATGAAATGACCAAATTTACCCTGGAAATTGTCAGAAAATCAAAAGAAAATATCGACTTGGTGGCTCACCATTTTTTTACGGCACTGCGCGCTTTCTTATTATTTTTCATGGATCTATCGATGCTAAAAATGCCGTACATAATCATATGACCAAAATGTACTCACTCTACCTGCACTTTTGAATTCTCACCAGCACCCAGTTGGACAGCTTACAAGTGACGGCATAGTGTTGAATCTTATTATTTTATGCTCTTATATCGTCCTATATACGTCACCTGGTGGTTCATATGACCCACATTTTTTGTACGTGGGCCTGTAGTCTATTTATTTATGCAAACAGCTTTCAGTGACGTGACGAATGATTTTTATTATGTCAACTGACCCTAAGTCTCGCGTTTTTGGAAATCATTCGTTCAATTGGTTTCAAAAATGGCTCGCAATCGCTTTCGAAATCGATGACAAGCCGATCGAATTAAGCGGAACGATTGTTTTCATTTTGAAAGCAATTTCGCCATCAACTGTCAAAAATGAAGACGATGGTGATGGCTAGCGAGTTACGTAATAAGTCTGTAGATTGTCCAGTCCTATGCCTACCTAATAATAGTAGGTACTATTTGTACCTATCTACCTTTAGTTTTAGTATCTGGGCAGTTCTCCGAGACAAGCTGTTTTAGGTGACTTCGGTGGCAAATTTTTCTACTAACTTTTTTAATGTATCACCTCAAAATCTAAATACAGGCCTCAATTTAAAAAATATTAGTACTAAAGGCCTTCTAGTAAACCTGTTAGTTAGTAAGATATTTAAATTTAAACAATCACCGAAATCAAACATACTCACCGAAATCAAAATTCAAAAGACAGTGCCACTTAAATCAAAAAGGTTCCAGTGAAATCAACTTGATAATGATAAAACGCATTTTAACTATACCAAACACGCTTTAATTACAAAAAAATATATTTAAAAAAATTTATACAGTAATTCTTACATAATTGCGAAAAGCGGGATGGTTTCAAAAAACACATTCTTACTTAACTTGCTTAAATGCCTCCAGCTTCAAATGTGCCAGAGTAACTAAATAAGTAAGAGATAAGTAAAGAATAATGATTTTTGAAGTCTCTCATTGCACCATAGTTTCAAACAATAAAAAGACATTCAAAGAAATTTAAGAATTAGGATAACAAAATTCCACAATCTCAACTTTTCTTCAAAATAAAATAATTCGTCTAGCCTATCTAGGCACTTGGATCCTCATAATGGTAATCAGTCTTCGGTTAAAGGGAATATTTAAAAATAATCGTAAAATTTCTTTCATCTCTTCTGGGATATCTTTTCCTATTTTTCGCTTTGTATGCCTCGTAGAGTTCTGGATCACTTGACGAAACATATATTTTAATCTTTCTGGAGCACATACTATATTCATTTTCATATAAATCGATTCAACCGTATAAAAAGCGTAAACAAGCGACAACTTGACTGAGAGATGGACAGACATACTTCTTTAATTTTATTATGTGCGTGCAATAAGTATTCGTGCAGAAATAAAGAATATTTTAACGTTTTTCTAAAATAAATATTGATAGCTGTGGTGGCTTTATTGATTTCGGTAGCAGTTTTTTGACTTCAGTGGCAGTTTTCTTGATTTCGGTGACCCAAAACCCCACCGAATCCACTGAGATCATTGCCACCGAATTCAAAATTAAACGTTTTTTCCAAATAACAGAAAATATAGGAATAGTACTTACAAGAGCCACTTAATAATGAAATCACATACCCCTAGAGATGACTTACTTACTATCAAACTACCAATAGAACTAACACTGAAAAAATTAATTGCCTCACCGAATTCAACAAAACACGAAACCAAACCCACCGAACGACGAACATTACCTCGAAAAATTTGGCGCTGAGTTGTGAATCGACTTCCGCTCTCGCCAGCAAACACGGCACATCTGAGGCTACCTACACGCGCGTCGCGAGATTCCTGGTATGTTTCTTTGTTAGGATGCCGGCGCGTTTCGTAAACTCCACCGAGTTCAAACGTTACCCTCGGACATGGGGAAAAATTGTTTTAATTGAATGAATTTAAATGATATTTTTTATTAGTGTGTATTATATGATTTATAAACAAGTTTTGTATATAGGAACCCATTTGAGACCAGGAAATAAAATTCGTATCTTAAGATATAATTTTTTTTCTCCGCTCATCTGCGTAGGGGACACTACCACCGAATGTCAATTTTTAAATGTAATATTTTTTTCTTTAGAGTTGGAAATAACTATGGAGTATTTTAATAGTTCTCCAAGCGGGACTGAGCCTAAAGTATACGTCTGATTTTTTTCAGTATTATCTAGCGACGAAATCTATTATTTTTTGCCCCGGACACGTAAAAATACCACTCCGGAGAACTGCCCATCTATTAACCGAATCGATTTTTCTAGAAACCCGTTCTACTTGAATCCGGGCTACGAATTATTAATATTTTCAATAGAGAACAGTAATTGAGGGAATTGAACCTATGACCCCTGCTGGTCAGGCCATATCACACCAATTGTGTTGACAAAGAAAATGTGGGCCGACGCCACCAACGGAAGCAGACCTCTCGTTTATCCAAACAGAAGTGATTGTAGAGTCCAACCGTGCTAGTTACGCGTACCATTATGCGTAGACCCCCCATTTCTATAACGTTGAGGGGTTGCGGGGTTCATCCGTGATGGTTATAACCACCAATACATGTAGACCTGTCATTTATATCAAGTAAAGTGACTGTAAGGATCAACCGTGATGGTTATCATCACCAACACGTGTAGACCCCTCGTCTCGTTCAAGTAAAACCGCTGTAGGGATCAAACGCGGTGGTTAAGTAACCACCATACGTAGGTCCTTCGTTTCTATGAAGTGATTTCGTGGTATGAGGTCAAGCGTGGTGGTATTTGTTGTTTTTATTATTGAACCGTTTCAATTTGACAGTATTATAGGTTAGCGGTATCGGGCATGCCTCACGCGATGTGCGGCCTTGAGATAGTGACGTTTTTTGGGGTTGACCGATTAATTATCGATTCTAGAGCTTAGGTATCGGTATTCGATTCCAGTATCTATCACAAGAGTAACGTTTAGTTTTTCAACAAATACATATATGTATTTTTATTATTATTTTGTATATTTACTTTAATTCTCTAAGCTTATTAGTGAAAAAAATACAAAGGGGGAATTAAAAACGAATTAAACTATGATTAAATTTAAAACGAATTAAAAACTAAACTAAAACTAATTCTAAATTAAAATAATGAAAAAGGAGGGGCCCGTGGCATAGTTCCACAGACGCTGGCAGCATTCCCCCTTTGGACAGTGATACAAATACGCTGTCCAAGGAAGCTGCCAGCTCTGCGGTCACCCGTAGCGCCCGTAGCGTAGGCTAATGCCTCTTCGAAATATCTTTGAAGAGGCTAATAGCGCTAGGACCCCACGGACCAAGGGTCTCAACAACATGCATGCCTGCCGTCGCGGGCGAGCCCCACATACCCCCGGTAATCTCGTACGGGGGTTTCACACGATAAAAAAAGCTCTGTCTACCGAGTAAGGAATAAAGACGTGATTTATGTGTTTGTAGTTTTACTAAATTTAATTTTAGTGTGGAGAGTAATAAACGGGAATACAAACCAACTTACGCATTTATAACATTACTAGCTTCTGCCCGCGACTTCGTCTGCGTAGAATTATACATAAAAACTTTCCTCTTGAATCACTCTATCTGTTAAAAAAAAACCGCATCAAAATCCGTTGTGTAGTTTTGAAGATATAAGCATACATAGGGACAGAGAAAGCGACTTTATTTTATACTATGTAGTGATAGTGAAGTATAAGCTAGATGCTTATCAAGCTATACAGCGGGTACTAATTAACGATAATTGCTCTTTGTAATTATGTCCATCGCAACTGCATTTAATGACAACGTAAATGATTAATCTACTTAATCTCATTACTTACTGAATCTCACAGAGCATTTTTAGACCCAAAGGCGCCAACGTCAACCATCGATGATCATACACGTTTTGTATTCTCAACAATTTATTCTAATTCTGATAATAGACTACAAGCCCATGGAAAAAAACATGTGAAATGAACCAGCGTGATTGAAGCTTAGAAGGCTGTTACTATATCACAAAACAACTCTGAGCGCTATGCCGCGCTATACGTAGGTAGTATTAGCCAAGGGCCCCCTAAACTCACGGTCCGGCCCTGAATTTGTAGGAATGTTATACATTCCGCGTTCCGTAAAGGCAACTCCTGTCAGTTCTTCGCCCAAGGTTTTCTTACTTCGTTAATTATGTATTCTGATTAATGTGATTAAACATGTGACACGCGAATGGGATGTTATGTATCATGAACAAGGTCCACCTGGGTTGCTTCTTTACATACACATATACAGGGTGTATACGGGGGTGTGGATCAAACGAAGACCAAAGGTAGGGGACCTCGGGAGCTACCGAATCGACCCCCATGTATGTTCAGCGATTTTCATTTGTTTCAGAGTTATGAGCATTTTAGTGAAAATTTCAGAAATGTCGGATTTCAGGTATAATGTCTTAGTGGTAGCTGAACTATTCGACCTACGACCGTGATTTTTTTTTTGGAAATAGTGAGTTAGCGGGTTTTACCAATAACAATTCCATTTTAACTCGTGTCATCATACATTTAACAACAAAAAATAAAACTCTCAATAATTTGAGTTTATTAAAAAAAGTCATAAATTTTCAAAGGTCATTTTTTTATTTTTTTCACATAACTTTTTTTTCTGCAAAGTACTTTAAAAACTACTTTAGTTTATGTAGAATTTAACCAGCAAAATTTTCTTACGTAGTCCCAAGGCATCACTTTAAAAATAATATGGGAAGGGCACTAGTAGTAAAAAACACTTTTTTAAATCGCTACGTAAAGTTGATTTTAAATGGAAAATGGAAACGGAACTTGATAGAAAAAAAGAAAATGGAAGAACAAAACACAAAAATAGCTTTTATTTTGAAAAAAACAGTAATAAAAAAAAATATAATTATTATTAAGTAGAAAAACATTGGATGCTTTCGTTTTTTAACTACAGTAAGTGTTCAAAATGTCCACCGTTATTAGAAATACACGCTCTGCACCTTTTTAAAACAATACTTTTAAGTTTGCGTATTGTTTCTTCGTTTTCATTAAATTTTTTCATGAGTTTTTAAGATTTTTTTTTATGAAAACGAAGAGGCAAGACGCAAACTTAAAAGTAATTTTTAAAAAAGGTGCAGAGCGTGTATTTTTAATAACGGTGGACATTTTGAACACTTACTGTAGTTAAAAAGTGAAATCATCTAATGTTTTTCTACTTAATAATAATAAAAAAAAAATACAATTTTTTCAAAATAAAAGCTATTTTTGTGTTTTGTTATTCCATTTTCTTTTTTTCTATCATGTTCCGTTTCCATTTTCCATTTAAAATCAATTTTACGTAGCGATTTAAAAAGTGTTTTTTACTACTAGTGCCCTTCCCATATTATTTTTAAAGTGATGCCTTGGGACTACGTAAGAAAATTTTGCTGGTTAAATTCTACATAAACTAAGGTAGTTTTTAAAGTACTTTGCAGAAAAAAAAGTTATGTGAAAAAAATAAAAAAATGACCTTTGAAAATTTATGATTTTTTTTAATAAACTCAAATTATTGAGAGTTTTATTTTTTGTTGTTAAATGTATGATGACACGAGTTAAAATGGAATTGTTATTGGTAAAACCCGCTAACTCACTACTTCCAAAAAAAAAATCACGGTCGTAGGTCGAATAGTTCAGCTACCACTAAGACATTATACCTGAAATCCGACATTTCTGAAATTTTCACTAAAATGCTCATAACTCTGAAACAAATGAAAATCGCTGAACATACATGGGGGTCGATTCGGTGGCGCCTGAGGTCCCCTACCTTTGGTCTTCGTTTGATCCACACCCCCGTATACACCCTGTATATCATGTCTTTATCCTCTACGGGGTAGACAGAGCCTAAGGTGACAAAACCTTAATGCCACGTTTAGCATGATTGTGAGCGCATAGGTGGAAAGGGGAGTAAGGATGACAATACAATGATATGGTAGTGGAGTTCTGGTGACCCAGCCGGGACCGTCTCCGCAGAGAACTCTTCAACGGCTGGTCCGATTGACTTGAAATTTGGTACACATATGTAGGACGGATAATGCAAGTACAGTCAGCAAAAAAGCTTGTAATAAAAATGGAATTTTCGACATATATTTTTTAAACCTTTTCGACGCCAACGACATATATCAGCACCGCAGGTTCAACGCCAAACGACTTATATATACGTCCATTACTTCAATGCAAAAGCAACCTTCATTCAATTTGCTTTAGGTACTATCAAATGAATCAAGAAATCTTTATTTCTTGATTTTATGTTTTTACTTTGTCGGTTTTACCGTTAAAAATTTAATTTCTAAATGTCAGTGAAAATTAGAACACATAGAAAAATCCGAAAAGTAAAGCTATGGCCGGGAATCGAACCCGGATCCTCGTCATTCCGACTACCCACCTGCTATGGGTGGTGTAGGGGTATAGCACGCGTCACGGAATGACGAGGATCCGGGTTCGATTCCCGGCCATAGCTATACTTTTCGGATTTTTCTGTGTTCTAATTTTCACTGACATTTAGAAATTTAATTTGCTTTAGATTCAACTTAAGGCATCTCAATAAAGAAGTCTGGCGTATGGGTGACGCCTCTTGTATTTGACGTGGCGGCGAAAAGGTTAAAAATTGAATTTTTGACATTAACTTTTTTTAAAGGCAAAGAACCTATAGTCATGTTGCCTGTTTTGTTTACATATCTTATCATAATGTAGAGTGGTCAGACCATATTTATTATCTGTCAACGTCTGCCGAAAAAGTGTAAACAGTGTGTTCCGATTTAGCCGACACGAGATAAGATAATTCTATTACCTTTATGTACTAGCTGTTGCCCGCGACTCCGCCCGCATTCGCTTATCGCTATCCCGTGGGAACTGCGATAAACTATCTTACGTTCTCCGGGACTGAAACTGTATACCAAATTCCAACTAATGGTTCAGCGGTTTAAGCGTTAAGAGGTAACAGACAGACGACACTTGCGTTTATAATATCAGCAGGTATGGATTATGTAGGTAGGTTACTGTAGAGCTAGGTATAGGTTTTCGGGCTGGCTGGTAAGGCTGCTGTCGAAGTTCATAAATCGAACGTTCGTTCGATTTGACGTCTGATTATTTTTTAAAACTCGGAGACTGGCCTATGAGGCACTTTTATTCTGCACGGGGTTCGTTATAAGTTTCCTCACCAAACTAGGTAGTACATTAAATTAAAACATGTAAAACATTTTACTTTCTTTTATTTAGTTTTTAAAAATGCAACAATTACATAACAAAGGATGTGTGTTTTCTGTTCTCGGATCAAATTGGTCTGAGCCATTTCCCGAGTTCTTGAAAAACAATCAAACGTCAAATCGAACGTTCGATTTATGAACTGCGAGAGTAGACTCTTACCAGCCAGCCCGAAAACCTATACTACCTAGCTCTACTACACGGTTACAATGAGATAGTGAGCGTTAAGTTAGCAAGCCTTCAAAAATCCCCACAAAAAGCAAATCAAAAGCCCGTTTTTGAATTGTGCTGAATTTGAAATTTGAAATACGAGTAGCTTAGAAGATACTTACGCTCTCATTAATCTTGTGAACTAGTCAAAAATTTGATTAGAGCTGTAGTTTTGAAGATATAAACAGATTATAACACTTTCGAGCGGTACTTTCGAGTGATGTGCTTTCAAAACTCGGGCTTTGTAATCCGAAATTCGAAATTTTCGAAGTTCGTTTCCTGCTGTTCCCCTAGTGAGAAACTAATCTATAGATACTAATATTATAAAGAGGAAAAATTTTATTGTTTGTTTGCATTGAATAGGCTCCGAAACTACTGGACAGATTTCAAAAATTCTTTTGCCGTTAGAAAGTTACATTATCACTGAGTGACATAGGCTACTTTTTACTGCGGGAAAATACCTTTTCCTACGGGAAAATTAATTTACCGCGGGCGAAGCTGCGGACGGAAGGCTAGTAGTTATTAATTTGAGTGAGAGTGACGGTGATACGAACTTCGAAAATCGAGTTTCGGAGTAGCCCCCCTTTGTCGGCTTTTGACGTGTGGTTTTTTTTTTTTTTTTTTGAGCATTGGCTACGAGTGCCATCAGCTTAAACATTATAACAACATAGAAACACGTGTGGATATTGATTTACATACTTGCACAGCTAAATATACACGCACTAGCTGGAGGGCATCGCGCCAAATCCGTGAGGTAAATAAATAACATATGTTCGGCCGATGTAGGTATGTAGGTATATAAGTACAAGATGGTAAAAGGTTGGATGAAGCTGGGGCCCGAACGGGTTAACTAGAAGATCTATTTGTTTTGGGTATAAGTTCGCCTGTATAACTTTGATACTGTATTTTTTATTGTTGTGTGCGTTGTTGCCCATCGAGGGAATGGGCGAAAAATGAGGCTAGCAACCGATCACTATTTTGATTCCATTTTCCAGCTATACGCCCACAATCTTGCTAAATGTGGCCTGTAGGTACCTGTCACCTTAGGTTCTGTCTACCCCGTAAGGGATAAAGACGTGATCTTTGTATGTATGTATGTATGTACCTATGTATGTGCGTTGTTTATATGTTCGTTCGAAGTTTTATAGCATTTTTAAGTTTAGGGCTAACTAATTGTAGACTGTTTTATTTTACACACTTAGGTATAGTAGATATATACCTATTATGTCCAACACAAATGTAAATAAATGACTAAGGAATAAATGACTATGACTAAGATCAATAAGAAGTTTTCTTTTTTATACGACAAGAGAAATGATGGTAATTAAGTTGGCACCACCACCCAACACCCGCAACACTAGAGAACTGCAGATGCGTCGCCTATTTATGGTGTGGAAAATGCGCCTTATGCATCCGCCCGGCGCGTTACCGGGGGTATGTGGGGCTCCCGCGACGGCAGGCATACCCACTAAACCACACGGATTCCCTATTCGGTCGTATGTGAGGCGTTACGGGACTCGGTGTCACCGCGACGCCCCCCGACCGCCCCGGGATGGGGTTCCCTCTTCGCGGCACCTGATGCTGATGCAGTGCAGGTTTGTGAAGTCCCGCCCTCCCCCGCTGGTGCCGCTAACCATAATGTAACCCTAAAACGTGGCCTTTAGGTCTTGACCCCTTATTGTCTACCCCGTAAGGGATATAAGCGTGATTACCGTATGTATGTATGCAGAGGCGGATTATCCATAAGGCAAACTAGGCACGGGGACGTGCCTATAGGGGCGCGTAGTTACGAGGGGCGCGCGAGCTCAGAATTTTTAAATAAATATGCTAAAACAACAAAATTTGTGATTTTGGGGGCGGCAAATTTGGGGCACGAGCTTTTGTTTTTTTTTAAACCTCAGATTTTTTTTTAAATCCGCCGCCGATAAAGTGTTGCCTAGGGCGCTCTGGACCTTTAATCCGCCACTGTATGTATGTAACCGGGCCACCTTGTAACAATAAGTGATTAGCTTGTAATTTGTGTCTGTCAATGTCAAAGTACTCCGAAGTTAATTGTGAAAAGGTTCTAGAGTGGCCATGTCTTCCTTCCTGCATTATACCTACATACATACACAAAACACGTCTATATCCCGTACGGGGTAGACGGAGCTTACCTAAGACCTAAAGGCCACGTTTAGCATGATTGTGAGCGCATATGTGGAAAGGGGCCTAAGCTAACGTGATTCCTTAAATTTTCCCCTATTCTCTCGACAGGCTTTTCCGAGAGCGGGAAGAGAAGCAACTGGCACATTCTATTTTTTCTTTGCTCCCAAACCAGCATGGAAGACATTACGCAACCAGAAAATTAATTCCTAAGAAAACGCGAAGCAGCTATAGGACTCTGATTACAAAGACACAACATCATTGTGTGAACGCCTACAAATGAGATCTGCCTCTTTAAACAATTATTCTGTCTACCGAGTGCTTGTTCGTTGTTTTTTAGGGTTCAAAAAACCGGTCAAGTGCGAGTCGGACTCGCGCACCGAGGGTTCCGTATCATTATCTATAAATATCTAAAACCAGTGTAAGCAGAGCCCTGTTCCAAAGCAAAATGTACGCAGTGTGGGGTTACTTTATATTGGTCACTGCTATATACAGACATACATACACATTTACGGTTTTCGCAATTATTCTTTAATCTGTGCTATAAGACCTACCTTCATACCAAATTTCAAGATTCTGCGTTCACGGGAACTACCTTGTAGGTTTTGATTCCCTTGAGAGTTGAAAATTTGCGGAAATTTGCGGCATAAACGGCTGTATCTTTTGATTGCGTTGGCTTAGAAGTTTGATTTTTTCACAGCTTCAAGGGACAGTAGACCTGAGTAATTGATATAAATTTCAGCTTCATACCTCCACGCGTTCCTGAGAAAAAGGGTCTTGACAGACGGACGGACGGACAGACGGACAACAAAGTGATCCTATAAGGGTTCCGTTTTTTCCTTTTGAGGTACGGAACCCTAAAAATGGAGGGTTTAGGGAAAATTTATTGTACTTTATGGCCGCTAGAGGGCGCCTCAAGATTTAGTACTTAACATAGCCTATAAACAGCGGACGATCAAGACGCTTCTAACAATAGCTGATTTGTCCAGTTCTAATAAGTCACCATCACCACATAGTATAAAACAAAGTCGCTTTCTCTGTCCCTATGTATGCTTATATCTTCAAAACCACACAACGGATTTTGATGCGATTTTTTTTAATAGATAGAGTGATTCAAGAGGAAGGTTTTTATGTATAACTAGCTGACCCGGCGAACTTTGTTCCGCTGAAATTTGAAATATTCCTTTGTAAGTGCATCTTATACTAATCAAGGAAGAATGTGTAGGCATGCTAAATTTAATGTCTGTAGCTTTATTATTAGTACAACATTTCAGAATTTTCTTATCCCGTGGGAAAATCGGGATAAAAAGTCTCCTATGTCCGTCTCCTGGTTCTAAGTTACCTCCCTACCAATTTTCAGCCAAATCGGTTCAGCCGTTCTCGAGTTATAAATAGTGTAACTAACACGACTTTCTTTTATATTTATAGATTCTACGCAGACGAAGTCGCGGGCAGAAGCTAGTAGTTTAAACTTTAGTGAAACACGGCACCGGACGCGGCCACAAATCTTAGGCGACATTTTTGTAGGGTAGTATCAGATTTGTATGAAAACAGATTACGCAATTCGCAATTTATAACATTGCTCGTTTGGCTTCACTTTTCTTTAAGTAGTTTTTATAAATGCCGCGACACAGATTAAGCTTCTTAGTATGGTAAACGATGGGAAATCAAACATTGAAAGGTTGACTTATTAAAATGTATAGCACTTTTATTTTCCAATAATTATTCATATGTGGAAAGGAATTAAATTCCGTTGACATTTAGTACTAAAACTTAACAATAATCTATTTGCTGACATAGACAAACTGGATTTAAGAATAATTATCGATCTACATCTTAAAGTAATGAGTAGAGTGCATAAAAGGGCAGAAACTAAATTTAAAAATGTAACTGGCATGAAACTCTATGGTGGACATCACAGACAAAATACAAAATTAAAAATAACTGTTTAAATCTATATCGTTTAAGTAGTTTTACACATTAAAGACAATAGCTACGAAAATTCATTATTTTACCTAAAAATCGCAACCTTTCACAAATACGTCATAAACATTTCTCTCGAAAAACCCGCCAATTTTGACACATTTCCAAATGGCGGTCTAGTTACTTTTTATCGGAAAGGACCAAGGTCGCCTTCATACAGCCAGGAAAATACTTAGATTGCAAAACCCACAGGAAACGACGACGTGTGGAAACCACTGAGTGTATAATAAGCGCTAATCATCCACACTTTGGGGAAACACGCGTAAATATTATAAAACTGTTACCAAAACACTATTTCTAACATCTCCATTGAGCATGCATAGAAAAAACATCGTATTATAATAAACATCAAACACTCAGAGACTAAAATTGTTGTATTTAATACTCTTCAGTTAAAAATCCTAAATGTATCACTAAAACCACCCTCTGGATATATTTTCATATATTTTTTTGTACATTATTTACTGATTTGATCACATTGACTATAACTTGCAAGGTGGTATAAATAAAATGCTAAATCTACATCCAGTTTATAAATACTGGCCGCTTTATTATATCAAGCTTTTCAAGCTCTCATCACCTTGTTCTAGAATGGGGTCCGTAGCAAAAACTGCCAAACCGGACCCCTATTTATAAACACACTTGCAGCTTCTAAGCATCTACTAAATTCATATAATAAGCATCATCACGTAAAAAACGAGCACAAATTGGGCGACCTGAACTAAATCTGCGTAAACTGGTCATCTCGCTTGCGCTTTCGCAGCCTGAGTCAAGGCCTCTCCCACCTGCACCCTGTCACCAGATTTAAATTGGAATTTGAAGTCTTTCGGAGCCTCAAACAGCAATATTATCGTACTTCCCATATTAAATTGGCCAAACAGTTCTCCTTTTTTAATAGCTATCTGCTCTAAATCAGCTTCGTCAATTCGATTGCGTCTGCCCTTGGTATTGGTCCGTAACTGAGGGTCACTGTAAATCTCTATGGAGCCCACATTTGTGGCTCCCACCGCAGTCATACTGAAGAATCCATGCTCCCAATTACCAACGTACACAGCTCTTTCATTCATTGTAAACAGACCAGGAATGAGTCTGGCCATCCACGGGTTAACAGAGAGTAGCTTTCCAGAAAAATGACGTCTAAAACTGGCCGTCCAGTCACACGGAGAATGGAATCTATGGTAGTCTCCCGGAGCGAGGTAAATAATGCATTGGTGTAGTACATTGTCCTTGTTGGTCAACAGAGAGCTGTAGTAGTCTTTATCCACGTTTTTGGACCACTTGTTCGGCCCCAGGAACTCCTCCAGACTGTATGTGACTCCTTTCACTTGTTCTATTTTCTCTGTGTCCGCTGGCCCACAGTTCAGAACAACTCCGTCGCAGGGAGACACGCAAGGTACAGCGGAGATGCAACGCGCGCCGTCCCGGAGCGGGCGGGCAAAGAACGCAGACAAACTCTTGTAGTAAGTGAGATCAGTTACCGCAGCATCATTCAGATTCACGTTGAATATTCTAATGTACGTACCGTAGACCAGGTTGCGGAGCGACGTCGGCAGCTCACAAGCCGCCAAGTGTCCCCATATCCGACTGGTTATGCGGAAGGGGAACATTTCATAAAACTTGATTTCCACCTTCGACACTTCATAGTTAACGCTCGCACGAATGTAACACCAGCCTACGTAAATAACGCTTCCGAGCGGCACCCAACGCGTAATTATAGCTTGCAAATTCATCCATTTATTCCGTTGAAATTGTGCTGTTGCGTTCTTTGTTTGACTGTGCAGCGTCGCGGTCTGTCGAAATGGCCTGTGCGGACGCAGACGCTGCCTGAACATCGGGTTTATGACTGGAAGGCAGCTACGAATGCGCGTGGGCGGAAACATTTTGCACCCGTCTGCCTTCCGTCGGGTTTTAAAATAAATTTGTTTATCTGACTTTTCGCGAATTGATTTAATTGCGTCGACCAGAAATGTCTGATAACGAGGGCCAAGGCCGGACAAAAAAACTGTGGCCCGTTTTTAAGACAGACTTCTTTAGCTTCTTTGTATTACCGTTGAATTTGAATCAATTCGAACTTTGCCTTAGAACAATGAGTCCTATTTTAGTCACTTACAGTCGATATGAATTAATTTATTTATGAATCTGGTTTTACAAAAATAGACTTATCAGAATCTAATCAGATTAACATTACTCACAACATTATTCACAGCTCCTCAGGTTTTAGAACGGATTTCACTTCTGTCACTTGTCAAAAAATGTAAACGAAACGTTTAAAAAAAACATAAAATTCTATTCCATTTTAAATTAAAATCATATAAAAATGGAATATTGTTCGTTTCACCTAAAGAAACCGAAAATAAAATTTACAGTTGTTTAAAAGATCTTAAATGTTTGTGTTGTTATCAAGTAAGGCGCCAACGTGTAAAAAATTTACTAATTTTTCATAATAGCCACGACAACAACTATTCCAAGCATTTTTTTAAATTTTCTTTCTTTGTTGGTCAAACTAATTTTATTTTGTTGTAATTTAAAATAGAGGCTTCACTCCTTCTGACATTTATTTTATACATTATCTGTGCTCATTAACTGATTGACATACGAGAGCAAAGTTGATGTTGTTAGCAATATTTTTAGTTTTCACCTTTATTATTTTATTTTTAACTTTAAATTTCCACTTCTATGTCCCCACGTTGCAATGGAGTTAAAACACACTCGAGTAAAAGAGCGGGGAACGGAGCAAATAATGGTAAAAGGCGATTTAGTGTTGACGCCGCAGCAGCGAAAAGTTACGCGGTTGAAGAAGCTTTCCGTGGGTTTAGGAAGAGCCCTGTAGTTTCCGTGACGCGGACTGATATATCGGCGTATTTAAAGAGCATGAGCCAGATATCTGCGGCAAAAAGTCCAGTGCACAAGAGTCTATCGAAGTTACAGTTGGCGGTTCATTCGCGAAATTTGGCGGCTAAATGTTCTGTGAGCTTGCTGCGTGAAGACTTAGGAAGCTTAAAGATGGCTTTTCAAAAGGACCCTGACAACCCTATCTTCAATACAACTTTCAACATGGCCAAACTAAAGTGTAAAATATGTGAAAAAATTTACTCGAGCGAGAAAAAGCTACAAAACCACCAGGAGAATAAACACATGATTATTTATAAGTCCAGCGAGAAAACGCCGAAGCGCGTGTCTTTTTCTGACCATGTGATAGTCCACGAAATGAAGGAATACCACAAATGCAGGAAATGCACCCGGATATTCGAACACTACAAACTGCTGAAGTTGCACATGAAACTAAAACACAAGAAACGTAAGTGCTACATTTGCAATTATTGTAATAAAAACTTTGTGGATAGGATGTTCTTTAAAGTGCATATAAAGCTGCACTGCGATATTTGCGGTCATCTAGCACCTAACAAATCAAAATATCTAGAACATAGACGTAATATATGCAGAGTCACGAAACTGCACAAGTGTAAGACGTGTGAACTGTTGTTTTTCAAGTTCATGGATCTCAAGGACCATAGTTACGACCATATGCCGCCGTCATATGTGTGCGATGTGTGCAAGGATAAGTTTACAACCAAATGTGCTATCGCCCATCACTTGTTGTACCTCCATGCTGAGAAACGGCCATCTCTTTACGCTATGCGTAACTTAGGTAGCGAACGTCTGTACCTATGCAACTTTTGCGAGAAAAGTTCTGTAGAACGTGACGAGATAGAGTCCCACGTAGCAATGTTGCCGGACTTAACGAACCGCGCCATGACTGGTTACAAAGACTTTTACTTCTGTGACCAATGTTTTAAACAGTTTGATGTGGAAACAGATATGCTGCAGCATAAATGGACGCATTTTTTAAAGACCAGCGATAATTCCCAACTGAGGCCTAAAGGTGCTAAGCCGAGGCTGCTTAAAAGGATATTCAAGGCCGAAGAAAAAGTCCCGGAGTATATGCAGCCGAAAGTGTTACTGGAGAAGATTAAAGTGGGTGGGAAAGAGTTGTCGGACGACATTGATTTTGTTGATGTGAATTGCTTCAATGAGTTGACTGGGGAGATTAAAAAGCCCGTTGTCCATCCGTTGTCCAAAAAGACAATTATTTCACAGCATCAGTGTCAGGTTCGTATTGCCGACACTTTGGACAAATATTGTTTAAATAGTAAAGCTTTTCTTTAAGTTCAGTTTTGGTAGTGTAGAGCTAAACAGCTTACCAGTGGTTCCTAATGCAAGGGCTTTGGAAGCTACATCTATTAAAGTATATTTTCTTTACTCTTTACTTTTTGCATTTTAGCATAATTCTGCTCAACAAAATTTATGATTCCTAAAGCCTCTTGGCATACACATTGAAAGAGCTGATGAAATGATTTACTTACCTAATTTTTTCTCTCAAAATACCAAAAGCTGAACTAAATTTGAGATTCCGAATTTTGGTAGCTCTGAATAAACTATGATCCAAGAGAAATAAAGGTCATAGGAACCGCTGGAAATTAATGCAGCAGTAGAATATTGTATTTAATTTTTTTTTGGTCAGTAGTGGTATCTGGCATTTATTAGTTAAACTTATTTTTGTCTTTTCTCTGGCGAATTTAATTGTGTTTGGTTCACAGAAGTATGTAGTATTCTTTTTTATTTTTCGCATTCTTAAAAATTTGCGCTGCGGTTTTTATACATGTATAATAAGGTGTTTTCGGGTAATTCCGGAAATCGGATAATTTCGAAAATTATGAAAATCCGTTCTAATAAGAATTCCATTTTGGAAGTAATCGATTAATGAAATGGGACTTACAACGGAACGGATTAACTGATTTCCATGATTTTCCGAATTATCCGATTTCCGGAATTACCTGAATACAATAAACATATTTTCAAGACAAATTTTGCTATATGTCTCTCATGCTTTGAAAAAAACTAAGACCCAGATGACATACGGTACCTCAGGCTGCGGGTGTTTATCATTCAAAGCTCTTACTTGCCGTTCTGCTCCCACTAACACTGTATAATAGGAGAGTAAGAGGACGGCATGATACGAACTACGAATTTCGTATTTGCCCCCCCCCCCCCCGCAGTATCATTTTGTGGGTACTTTTTTCACGACTAGGTATGTATGTTAAAAATAAACGTTTGAAGTTGCCACGCTTTTCTTTTGTGATGGCTATGTTATAGTCAAACCTAAAATCGTAATAACATAGAATGTACCAGCTGCTTCTCTTCCCGCGCAGATGGTAAAAGCACGAGGGAATGGGCGAAACTCTTATCAAACTCTATTTTTTTTGCCATCTATATGCCCACAATCTTGCTAAACGACGCCTGTAGGTCTTGCCACTTTAGGCTTTGTCTACCCTGTAAAAGATAAAGACGTGATTTGTGTATGTATGTATGTACCTATGTACTTTTTATCCCGGAAAATTTCACAGTTCTCGGAGGATAGCGATAAACATGTCAAAATTATAGCAAAATATACCTATTGTCAACATCAGTTCGTAAGGCTAAGCGCGCACTGCGGTGCGGCGAGTTGCGGTTGCGGCTTGCACCGCAACAAATCTGTATCAAATCACAGATTTTGTAGCCGCATGCGGTTTGACAACCGCAACCGCAGTGTGCGAACTTCCACTGTTCATACGTCACAGATTTTTGCGGGAGTAAACCGCAACTAACCGCACCGCAGTGCGCACTTAGCTTTAGTCTTAATTGCACGCGGACGAAGTCACGGGCAGAAGCTAGTAAAGAAAAAATAACCGTGTGCTGTGACTGATGTCCAGAATTAAAGTGAAAAACGCGGGTACCCTCCACTTTTAACTCCCAATCTCTGTTAGATAGTATAAAACAGGAGCATGGAAGTATTAAAAAAGTCGTCTGTTTTAATGTAGGGTACCTACCAGTTATCTTCGTTCCCTATTTGGTCCAAATCCGTCTAGTCGTTTCAGCGAGAAGAAGGAACAAACATACACTCACTCATTCACATCCTGACATTATAAATAAATAAATAAATATCTTCGGACAAATTACACCAATTGACCCAGCCCCAAACTAAGCAACGCTTGTACTATGGGTACCAATCAACGGATAAACATACTTAAATACATACAACATCCATGACTCGGGCACAAACATTTCTATTCATCATACAACTGTCAGCCCCTACCGGGATTCGAACCCAGAACTTCTAGCTTCATAGTCAGGGTCACTAACCACTAGGCTCAGCAGCGGCGTTAGAGCCCGGGCAGTAATATTTAGGCGCCCACTTAAGGACAGTATTGAGGGTACACAGCCGGTGAGCCAGGAGGCCGAGGCCCCAGACCTCAGCGCCCCCCAAATTTGGCGCCCCGGGCCGTCACCCCATCGCGCCCCCCCTAACGCCGGCACTGACTAGGCTATCCGGTCGTCAAAAAATTTATAATATAAGTAGGTAGGCAGTAGGATTCTAATCATTGAAAATACAAATCCGTAATGATGGTGCATCTTTGTCAGCGTCTTCGCAAGACGTCTGGTGCTGGCGTTACAAAACTACCCTCATTAAAAATGTTAAAACGTTTTCATGTGCGCGGTTTTCTAGTTATACATTTTTTGTTTTTCATGATATTCTGCCGCACTCAAAAACGTCTAGCATTTAATGATGAACAACGATTTTTTATCATAAAAATTAAATCAGATCAATGTCATGTCACACACATAACCTAATAAAGTTAGCTAACTGATATTTCTGAGTGCGTCAGTTATTTTGTAGCTATGTGTCTGGTTTTTTTAAACTTAAGTTAAAAGCCAAGGCGGAGTTCTACAATGGGCAAAGTGGCGGTCCAAAGTGCGCCTTGACGTGTGCGTACAGTTACACGCACACAAACGCAAGCAAACTAGTCGAGCCTCCTGTACGTGGAGTAGGCGTAGTTCAAACTGGCCTCAGTTAAACTCCGTTTTTACTTTTTGAGCGGATCAACTTTTTCTTGTCACTCTTTGCTATTGTTACGTTCTCCGTCACTCTTTACATCTTAAGTTTATGCGTTTTTAATTTGCCAAATTTGGTGTTTATCCGCTAGAGGCAGCCTAGGGTCGAGAGGCTGCCTCGCCCCGAGGCCGCGCAAGTGCAGACGCTGCTTAAGATTGGCATTGTTAATTTTTTTTAGTATGTTCCAATTCGAAAACCATTTCGAGGAAAACTATCAACTATCCGATTTATCTTGTCCGATTTCAAAAATACTTTATGATTGCAGATATTTTTGTAAAAGTACTTTGAACCTTTGTTTGACCGAACGACCCGGTTTTTAGACAGAATCCAGCATCGAATGTTTGCCACAAAAATGAAAAAAAAAAGTTTACCTACGGCAACTGTAACGTGTCACTGTCAAATCGACAAAACCATAGACAAAGCCGTTTTTTTTATAGCCAGCCGAACGAAGGCTATTGGGATTCTGTCTAAATTCACGAATTATCAAACAGCGGAAAAATATTTATTATTAATTAACAAAGCTACGTAAAAGCATAATATTCAAATTAGTTGCTTGAAATAGTCCATTTTATCAAATAAAGGTGTTAAAAGCACAGCTTAAAAAAAATGAACAATGCCAAACCTCGGAGCGAGGCAGCCGCTCGACCCGAGGCTGCCTCTAGTCAATAAGCACCTTATAATTGGTCAACTACTAAGTATGTTAGTTTAGTAGGTATAATGAGACAACACTTCTTTTAACAAACTACTTTTTTAAAGAACAAGAAATAGTTGATCCTTCTGAGGTGATATTAAGAATTACTATTTAATTACGCTCTGCCATTTTGAATGTCTATATTGTATTAATGTATTAGTTGGGTAGATCGCGAGAGCTGTGTCGCGAAATAGATTACCCGTCCTTATCTCACAGTTCATTCTAGTAAGAGACAGGTAATCTAATTCGCGCGTTCTTGGGCTAGCCGCGGTGAAGTGGAGAGGGGGAAGGGAAGGGAAGACTATCATAAGGGTGCGGCTCCACTGAGGCGGAGACGAGCGGAGCGGAGAGGAGACGTGTGGGGATCGACCAATCATATTACAGAGCGGAGATGTGCGCGAAGAGCGATGTGGATTTCATGTAATATGATTGGTCGATCCCCACACGTCTCCTCTCCGCTCCGCTCGTCTCCGCCTCAGTGGAGCCGCACCCTAAGTGCTGCTTTCCTGGTTGATTTTTCCGCGCAAACCCTTTCTCCACGTCTAACGGCATTTAAACGCAGCGATATTGACGCCGCGTCAAAGTCGCTGTACGGTTGCATTACGGTCGAAGAAACTGAATAAAACTTAAAACCTGTTGTATGTGTGAGTAATGTGTGGGAATAGACAAATTGACGTTCCAAATTAGAAATACATACATACATACATACATACATACCGTCACGCCTCTTTCCCACAGGGGTAGGCAGAGACCACTCTGTTCCACTTGCTACGATCCTGACATACTTCTTTCGCTTCATCCACATCCATCAATCTCTTCATACATGCTCGTCGGCTTCGGGTACTCCTGACCTGACCTTTTTCCAAAACGTCTCCTATTCGGTCTCGAAACGTCCGTCTAGGTCTTCCCCCCCCCAACGCCACCATTCACACTCCCCATACAGATCCATTCAGTTAATCTACTACAGAAATATGACTTACCTAAGTCCTACCTATATCATTTCTTGAACACTACTACATACAACAGGTAATTTCCTTAAGTTTTGTACCTATACCTCTGTGGAACTATTTTGATACGATTTCGCAATAATTTCTTAGGCAGATATATGGTAAGCGCGTACTCGTGTTAGCTGTACTGTTTTTGAATTGCTGTGAAAAGTCTCCACATTGGTACGTGATTGAGTTTCTTTCACTGTACATTGATTGGCTGCTTTATTTACAGCGTCTCTGGCCTTATTTCTAAGGGATGTAGACCGCTTACCGTTATCAAGCTCCTGGTATTTTGACGCAGCATGCATCATGCCTACCCCTGTGGGAAAGAGGCGTGACAGTATGTATGTATGCATCATACTGGTAGACTGAAGAAATGATGCATTCTCACTCTTCACTTGCGGCCTCCATCCCGTAGATAATGCCTAATGTAATTAACCGTGTATATACTAGGGCGTGTAGTGGCTATCGTCAAGGTAGGCAGCGCGTACAAGTAGTGCGCCCTCCCGATTGCTACCGCTGACTACCCTGGCGACAACACGGCACGTCACTGACTGTATTATTTATGAGTATTACTGCGTCAATGTCGTTGCGTTAATGACGCGGCGTCAATGTCGTTACGTCAATAACGCGGCGTTTCTGACGCCACAAAATCATTAGTTTGACTATAGATAGTTTTAATCGTATCGACACCTATCGATTACTATTGTATATCGAAAAAGCGGGTACAACTCCTTTTCTAAAGTCGGTTTTATTTTCTTTTCAGACTTGCGGCAAGTATTATTCGACGAATTACTGTCTGAATCGACACATTGTTACGCAGCACTCTGACTATGAGACACTGAAATGCAAGGTAAATAGCAATTTATACTTAGTTTTATTTCACACTAGCTGTTGCCCGTGGCTTTGTCCGCGCAGAATTAAATTTAGCCTATGACACTCAAATAATGAATTGAATGTGTTCATGTACAATAAAGAGTTATACATACATACATGTGGCTTTCTATCGGTGAAAGTATTTTCAAAGGTTCAGTAGATCGTGAGATTACCCCTTACAAACTCACAAACTCGCAAACTTTACTTCTTTATAATATTAATAAAGAAACTTGAACCGTCTTTCAAAACATTCTATGTCGTGCTCTCTGCCCAGTAACATTTGAAAAATAACGGAAAACCATAGATACGAACAGACTGACGCACACACACACATACAGGGAGGGAGAGCCAAACGGTTCAATCTTTTTTGTCATACTTTTTACCATAAATTCGTATCGCATAGTTTCGTATAAGGCTGTTTGTCCACCGCCGCCGTCACCGGGCCGTCGCCGAGAACGAGATTATTTCGGGCCGAGTTTAATATGACGTGACGGCGATCGTTTGTCCACCGCGACCGATGGTTTAGTTCGTCTTTGTTTCTCTGGTCCATATCCTCAAAGTTCGGCTCTAAAAAGGCACAAACATCGCGCCATGCATTTCTACGCAAAATTTTATCTTTGGACACTTCCTTGGTTTTATCCCACAAACATTCTTTACTTTCTATAACTTCTATTAATGAATAAATATCGTATTTAAATTTTTTGGCCATTTTTGTTACAATGATATTATTACGATAATTGATGACAGACAACTGAACTGAGCTCATGTACGGTGCGACGGCGACGGCAGTGTGTGGACAAGTTCATACGTGTTTTGTATTGCCGGCACATCGGCCCGTCAAAATCTCGGGCCACGTTCTAGCGGTCACGCCGATCTACTCGCAATTTCGGCGGCCGGGATGACGGCGCTCGGGTGACGGATGTGCGGTGGACACGCGGCTTAAGTAAATGTATGTACCGCTACTTCGGCGCCGTCATCTCGTTCTCGGTGACGTGACGGTGACGGCGGCGGTGGACAAACAGCCTTAGCATAATTATCAAATCGCATAATCTTGTTTGGGCTAATAATAATATAGAAAAAGAGATTTATTCAATAGTTTGTTTACAGTTTCAGAAGTACACAGCTATTAAACACACACACAGTTAGTTTACAGTTAGCTATGACATAATTTTGTTTGGCCTAATTCTGCTAAAAGAGTTTATGCCAAGCGAGTTTCGGGCAAAAAGATTATGCCAGATGAGGGGTACCCGAGTCAGACACATACACTACACATAGCTGTCATACTTACGAACACCCCTCTTTTACATGGGGGTAAATAACATAATCACCTGGTGGTGATCGCTTACCATCATCTTTTTTTTTTTTTTTTATATGAATAGGAAGGCAAACGAGTAAGTGGGTCACCTGATGGTAAGTGATCACCACTGCCCATAGACACCCGCAACCCCGGAGGGATTGCAAATGCGTTTCCAACCTAGAGGACTAAGATGAAATGCCTCTTGTGTCCGTAATTTTCCCGGCTGTCTTACTCTCCACACCGGAACACAGCAGTGCAAGCACTGCTACTTAGCGGCAGGATTAGCGAGTAAGGTGTCGAAAAAAAATGCTGAACTCAAAACACCAATTTACCTTCATTTTTACCCCACCAGGTGTGCGAAGAAACCTTCGTCTGGCCGTCCCTCCTCACCAACCATAAATGCATCCGTCTCAGTCTCCCAGAGATACCGTTTGAGGACGCCAGACCGGAGATACACTTTGACAACCTTCACGAGCTGAGGGCTTTTGATGATCTGCCTATAACTGATAATTATATGAACACTGTGGATTTTGAAATCCCAGCGCCTATTGTTGAGTTGGTGGAGTACGAGGGACAGTACGGGCAGAGTCAGTGCTATAGTGGTTGTAAAATTGTAATGCAAGAAGTACCTATAGAGTTTTAATGTTCATGTGGCAGAAGACATTATAATAGACTTTAAAAAATATGAAATAAACGGTTTGATTTGCACCGGGTAGAGCGGTAGTGCGGGGATCGCCGTCGGTGAACGCGCGAGCCCATAAAGAAAAAGAAAGAAAGAAGAAATTTATTCCTTTTTGCAAAACACACAAATATAATATAATATACACAATTTTATAGAATATAAACAAGGTAAAACATAAAAAACATAGACATGAAAAATAGATCATCAGCGTTGTGTCTTCGCAAAAGTGAAACGGTCGCTGGCTCAGCATTACGATCTTCGGGTAAGATTGAAACTAGTCGGATCGTCCTCGGCGTATAGTGAGTTGAATCGTTTGTTTTGTAGTTTTTATTAGTATATAAGAGTGACACACTGACAAGCTTAGAATAATTGATAACGACGGTATTGTCTGTGGGTCGGATGATCGAATAATTGTTTGTTCGAATGACGATCGACTTGAGAATTATATAATTAACGTGGTCTGTTAATTCATATTCAGCTGAAGAAATTTTTAGACCAAACGATAATTCGATGAAACGTTACGTTAGACGAAAAATTCGACCAAACAGGGCACCCGTGATGTTATGTTATGAGACATGTTTACAAGATTTAATTAATTTTTTAATGTTGGACAGCGGAAATTTGTTATTGTTAAATTGATACGTCTTTCAATTGGAAATTGTTATTATCAGGAGTTTGATTCTTATCGTCCAAATTAGGGTCAATACGCGGGTCTCACAAATCAGGAACGGTTCAGCAGGTGGTCGTATCCCTTACGGTGTAGACAGAGTCCAGGGTAACAAGCCCTAAAGGCCGCGTTTAGCATGATTGTGGGTGTATAGGTAAGAGGTCTAATTCAAATTCATAATTTTATTTAAGCAAATTGGCCGCCAAGGGCTCTTTTATATGTCTTTTTTTAAACTACCAGCGCATTCGGAAAGACCATCATTGCCAAGAATGCGCCGCAAGAGACTTGGCAGAAAGACATTGTTTCAAAATAAAATACAATGTTTACAATACTTAAATTCTACTTAAATTAAATACATTTATAAAAGGATAAGGTCCCCGAGCCTTAAATTATATTAGTCTATAGTAGAGATGTATCCCTTACGAGATAGACAAAGCCCAGGGTAAAAATACCAGAAGGCCACGTTTAGCATGATTGTGGGCGTATAGGTAGAAAGAGCAATCTAATGATGGGTTGCTAGCCGCATCGCCTATACAATACAATACAATACAATAACTCTTTATTGAACACCACATATAACAACCAAAACAGAAAAAAGGTATACAGAATATTACAAGGTAACAATAGGCGGCCTTATCGCTACAGAGCGATCTCTTCCAGGCAACCACAATGGACTGGAGAACGCAGATCTGAGCAGGTGGTGCAATTTAGAATATATATTAATATACTAAGTACTGAAATACATAATATATTATACATGAAACACACATTTACAATAAATGGAGATATAAATAGACACATACACACATACCTAAAAAAGCCTGCTACAAGATTCATGCACAAGATGACAGAACACATAACATGATTCCTAGGATTTTCGCCCATTCCCTCGATGGACTTTTACCATGCGCGGGAAAAGAAGTAACTGGTACATTCGGTTTTTTCTTTGCTCCCAGACCAGCATGGACGCTTCTTATCCGTCTGCTGAAACATTCCTAAACTATTCCGGGACACCTAGTATTTATTTTAGCCAAAGGCGAGTGCGATAAACAAGCGACCTGAGGTTTTCTTTATCACCGTCCGAGGTGTGTACAATTTTACGTATTGGAAGTGGAAGTTTCGGCTCGCGTAGCGGGCGGTAAGTTGCTACTTACGGCTCGGGACGACGTAAAATATTCTGGTACCAAGTTTGTACTAAGTCTGCATTACTTTATTAAGTATATCTGACGTTTTATCTTACTGAGTAAGATGTAGCCTAAGTAAATTCTATTAAACGTATGTGTGTAAGTTTATTGTGGTGCTCTAGAGCCGAAACGCTTTGTCCTATAGATTTATCATTGATTTTGTGAATGAGCGTTTTCGAAAAAAATTATACAAGACAAAATGTGTCCCAAAATTTCCATTCCAGTTTGTCACTTTTTTTTATAGAGGTTGTATGGAACGTGACGAACAGGAAAATAAATTCCATAGTTAAATCTGGGACACACTTTTTCTTGTATGAGAATCGATAGGGTAAATGATTCGGAGTAAGAAAAACCCAAAGTATTTTTTTTTTTGAAAACGCTCCAATGTGGATCGAAGAAAGTTCAAGTTTTTCTTTTGAGATCCATATCAGGGAAACAAATGAGTCTGATTGTGACTTTGTAAAAATGCGTATTATTTAAAATGCAGAGATTTTCGTTGTTTCTTTATAATGTGGAATCATATGATTTTATTTTGGTATAGAATAGTGATGGGCACATTTTCGGGGTCAAGGACCGTATCGGACATGAAGTGTCACTGTGGGCTGCACACTGGACTTGAGATTATAACATACTAGCGGTGGCCCGCGACTCCGCCTGCGCATAATTATCGTTATTTTTCCGGGATATATGTCTACCCGGGACTGAAAGTATCTACTAAATTTCGTTAAAATCGGTTCAGTGTTTTAGACAAAAGCGTAAGCGTTAAAGTTATTATTAAAGACCGGATTATATTCATTTGCATATTCGCATATGCATTTGCATATTTTACCTAAGATCTAGTTATGATGCATATTATCGGTACATTTACAATATTTTTCATGCGTTCCGAAATACGACCAAATTTAAAAACGGTCACAAAATATAAGGGCTATTGAGTAGGTAATAATTGTGACTTTTTACTGCATTTCAGAACGCAGTCAGTAGCCGCGCGCGTCTTTTGTTTTGACAGTTACAATAATAAAATGAAAGAGACAGAAGAACGTCACGCTCGCCTACTACAAAGTCGTTTCACCTATTACGCATATAAATTGTTATATGTATACGCATATAAATCCTAAAATGTATCATTTAATTTCGCATATTCTGCCAATTTTCGTGCATATTTCAAGCATTTTTTATGCATATTTGCATGCATATAACAAGTTTTTTATGTTGCATATAATCCGGTCTCCAGTTATTATTATATTATAAGTTGTTTGCTAGCGAAGGCGGGCCGCGGTTTTACTACCAGTGTTATGGAAGATGAGCTACCGCGTATGAATGAATTCGCCGCTTGAGGCGCTAGTGTAGCGTGAGGTATATTATTGAGACGTCAGTAGTATATTCAAACGTCACAGTAATGAAAGTTGCATTCGGCTTATCACGGATTTTCTATCGGCCACTTAGATTGTTCCCGATTTTTATGTCAGATGCTCAAAGTGAATCAAAATTTTGTATGATTTTTTTTTGTAAAGAATTGAGACTATTTTATGATATGCGAAGGGTTTTCAGGGCGGCAGACCTCAAGTGTTTGGGTAATGGTACTTAATTGTCATGCTGAGAGGAGGCCTGTGCGGGACGTATAGGCCGGCAATGATGATGATGATGACTTTATTGTATGTTTAATTTGTTAAAGTACGAAAAAAATATCAGCTCAAAATGTTTTTTTGGGTACGTATTTTAATACATAACGTTTAAAATGCATAATGGGTTAAAATACATAGTTCAAATGGCTTGGTTCATGTTTCTTCCATGCTGGTGTGGGAGTAAAGAAAAAACATAGAATTTACCAGTTGCTTCCCTTCCCGCGTAGATGGTAAAAGCCCATCGAGGGAATCATGTTATAGGCGATGCGGTAAACCCATCACTATTTTGATTTCCCTTTCCAGCTATACGCCCTTAATCATGCTAGGCGTGGCCTTCAGGTTTTGTTACCTAAAGCTCTGTCTACCCCGTAAGGGATAAAGACGTGTTATATGTATGGTTCAAAATATATAATGCGTTTTATCAGTGGCAAATCAACAGGATTGTTATTAAACAAACCAAACCTAACCAAAACCAATCTGTAGATTACGACTTCAAAAAAGTATATCTAGCTAAAAGATTCACAGAAAATGGCATTATATAGTTTGAACCGTTATGTATTTTAACCTATTATACATTTTAAACTATGTATTCTGACCCGAACTCGTTTTTTACATAATATACGTATTAGTATTAAAATAGTGTTATGACAAGTACATCTAGATAATAGTAACCTGGTTATCACAATAGCTTAATGCGCACAAAGTTCTATTCACCGTAAGGGACGGAGTTATATTGGCTGCATAACTGTCCCTTACGCCGAATAGAACTTGGTACGCACTAAGCGATTGTGGTAACCCCCTGTACATATTTATTAATCTGTAATTGTATGTATGTTAGTGTTTGTACATGAAAAATACGCTTGTGCCCCGTACATAACTATTTTACATAACCAGGACATTCTAAGGTAAAATAAAGACTAATTCTAAATTAAAACAAACATGTTCGCGGCTTAGTCTCGCCGCACCTTAACCTAAATTTATCCAAATAAATCATCATCATCCCACATTGGGTTTACCAGTGCCGATTATGTAACTTGGTTATGTACGGGGAACAAGCTGAAAAATATTGTTTTTAAATTCTTGCGTATTGAGATCAGTTTTTTGGTGAACATAATTTTTAATGTTATTCATTAAACGTATTATTTCTGCTTTGTTACTTAAAGTGAACTAGAATTTTATTTGGCAGAAAAGTCAGTCGTTTTCTACCTTCGACGTAAGCCTTTGTCTGGTTTATCTTAGTTTTTTACAGTACATACGGACGGCGGGAAGTGATATTGTTTTGTACTGTAAAAATTGTACATACATACCGTCGCGCCTTTTTCCCATAGCATAGAGGTTGCCAGAGACTATATTTTACCTCTTTTGCTTCATCCACATTAAACAATTTGTGTACCTAGTTGTTTAAATTACTATGGGTTATAAGTAACAGATTGCTGATTTAAAAAAAGCGTTTTAGCTGAAAAAGGTCAATAACAACTGATTTTCTTAAACTACATGAAAAACTGTGGTCTTTGGTTTGTTGTACCTTTTTTATAAATGAAGCGTTTTGTTTTAAAGCTCCTCAAGTACATATATAAAAATCTTTCTTACGATAATTATGGAAAATTGATAATTATTTATGTTCTATTATTATGTTGATAACTGTCGCACCTAGAGACGCCAATTGATGGTTAATTATTATTTCCGTGCATGGCGGGAAGAACTTGATAACTCCAAAATGGCAATTTTACAGGGCAGCGATTTTAAAGTTTGTCATTTTCTCCAAAATCCGTTTTTATCTCAAACTCATATCTATAGCTTGATTTATGGATAATTTTATGTAATCTTTCAAATTATGTTACGTATTCTCGTGAATTCTGCTTATTTTGTAAGATATTAGACTTATCAACATACTGCCAAGAGACTTATCAACTTATTACCCATACATTAGTGCTCAAACCAGTGAAAACATTGTTTAATTTAATTCCTAAAAATCAGCTTTTCAGTGTAATTGAAATGTCTAAATTGATCTAAGAGTAATTTTTGATGGTTTTTCAAATATGGTTATGTTTATCTTTCTTACTATCTTATTATTCATAATAATTGACTTATCAACATGTTCACCGATCATGATCACCGAACATGTTAACTTATTCACCATAGAATTGGTATAGTGTAAGTATAAATTGACATATCAAGTTACGTTCGTTTTATCAGTAAGTAGATAAAACGATATATTTATTTGTTAACGTAATAGTGTATTAGTCGACTTTTATTTGAGATCTTGTTTTGTCAATTTACGTACGTTAGATCGGTTTTTGAGCATAAGTTGATGTAAGGATATATTACGATATTATATTTTTTATTGTGACTCATCGCGTACATATCTCGTTTCGTTAAATAAAACACGCAGCGTATGGATATATTCAAATACTCACAAGGCAATATCTCTAAAAGTATCGTAGATATCGAGTTGAAAATTTTTTTCCTACAAAACCAATGCTGTAGGAAGCCATTGCGACGATAAAAAAAAAAACATGTAAGTCGAGTTATCAAGTTCTTCCCGCCATGCACGGATTTAAACTAGCGGTTGCCTGTGGCTTTGCCCCGGGTCAAGTTTTTTTTGGCAAAATTTAGCCACAAACACAGAATTTGTAATTTGGAATTTGGTGCAGTCTTTCGGAAGTTGTATTTCATTGTCTGCATTTCGGCGATCCTTTTTTTTTATTTTGTTCTCCATGGTCGGATGTTTTTGTTCTGTATAGGTAGTTTATGGTCTTTGAGAGTTTAATAGACTTTTATGCTTTAGAAATACTTAATTTCGGAATTTCAATGTTAGCGAATATTGCGCGATTGCGTAGACCAAGTTCAGGATTTGTTATTCTTAACATGCGCTTCTTACAATGTGTACATAAATCACGTCTTAATCCCTCACGGGGTTGACAACTTAAGGTAACAAGACCTAGAAGCCACATTTAGCATGATTGTTTGGTTTAATTTGTACAATCAGTGCCGTCTTAAACTAGGCTGGGGCCCCTGGGCACACAAGAATTTGGGGCCCTTTTGGAAAGTAAAAAAAGCGAATTGTAATATCATTTTTTTTAAATTAATATTGTTTTACTAAATTTTCGGTCCTTCGGGGCCCCCTGAGAATGGGCACGGGCCCCGTGTGCCCCTTATGGTGAACACGGTACTGTGTACAATATATATTTGTATATACAGTTTAATTTACGTTTCTTGTGCCAGACAGTGCTTATTGTATTTTGTCTTGTGCCATTAAAATGTTATAATTATTAATAGTCTCAATTGTTATATTTTACATGTGTTACAGCGAAAGATAAAGTTGCGTTTTTGTCGACGATAAATTAATGTAAAACTGGGCTATTCCGGTATTCGGAGTTCGTATCATACTGTGCCTCTCACTCTGCTATCAATGATTATTATTAGTGCGAGCCGAACGGCATGATATGAAATTTATTTTTTCGACTTCGGAGTAGGTAGGCCTGCTGTCTCCACCGTGAAGGTTTTCTCGAAAATTCTATGCTATGTGAAATGTACATATCAAAAAAAATGTTGTGTTGAAATTTTGGTTAAAATAATAAATTAGGAAAGAAAATATTTTTATTGTGACAGAAAAATTAAATAAAACTAGCTGTTGCCCGCGGCTTCGCCCCCGATTTTTTTCTAAATTTCAGTATTTTTTCACCATCTAGGTATCTATACCTTCCCTGGGCTTCCACGAATATTTCTTCCACTATTAGACAAATCGTTTCAACTGTTCTCGAGTTTTAGCGAGACTAACGATCAGCAATTCATTTTTATTTATATAGAATAGATAATTTAAAAAAAAAACAGATCGAAATCAAAACTTTATTTCTTACTCTAAACTTTATTGTCAAACTTAAGCCATATTTTTTTTTACTGTAAGAGGCCCGTAGCCATTAGTTCTTCAATAAGTTAAAAAAAAAATAACTAGAGTATAAAGCCAGCTATTCAAAAGCAGGCCAAAATGGCTGGATGTATAAATACTGCAGACAACGAAACTATTTATTATTTTACTTTCCGTCAGCCTAAACGGAAATACTCGCGCTGGGAGTTAAGCTATTATAGTAGCTCATAAAGTACATGGAGTTTGTAATTTGAATTATGTTCCCTTTCTTTCTGTAAGTACATAAATAAATGTTGTTCTTACATTAATTGTAGTTTTCTTTAATATACGTGGGACTCCGGCCAAATAACCAAGTTCTGCGGAAGGCAAGGTGAAGTCGATTTAAACTGCGCCTTATAATGATACTTACAATAGTGCGTAAGCGTATGCAAATAATATGTATGTATTAAACCCTTTATTGTGCTTAATAAAAATAAAACAAACTTAACTGACAGTCATTGAGATAAATGCCGAATGGTTCCGTTTTTGTGTGCACGCGCACACGTAGAAAGGCATAGTTCAAATCTGCCTCATTTTGCTGTTCGAAAATTTGTCTTAACTTTTTATTTGGTCTGTGCCATAAGCGACAATACGTGCAGGTACATAACATAGGTCTATGTTTAGATCTGTCTGTCAATCAAATTTTAATTGATGAAGCAGTGGTTTTGATTTTATTGTTTCATACGCCGTCAAAATCGCATTTTATTTATCATACTGTTCCTAACACATTGTATACGACAGGATAATAGTTTGACACCGATAAATAAACATGATTTCTGAACGTGTCTTGGGCGTCGGCGCTAGTGATGCACCAAAAACAAAGTTGGCGATAATTTGATAAAAACGCAACAGTCAGGACTGCACAATCTCCACACTGAGTTAATCAAGCCAATCCATAACGATTTCTTATATTCCTATCAAAAAAACAGACAGTCCAGAAATGTATATTCAACTTTTCGGCAATAATATTTGCTTTCCATTTTGAACTTTCAAAATCGATACGAAACTAAAACAGCACTTTATTGCAGCACATCACTCGACTGAGTGTTTTGCTGTCAAGTCAGTGCATTGCCGTATTTATTTTTAATAAGTTAATAATACTATCAAAACATCATTCCAAGATTACTAATAACTCTTCTAATTAGTTAGAATTACTCCAACAGTGATAGAGAGTCTCTAAGTTCATTTAAACGCCATTATTGACCGTTTCCTGTGTGTGGTCTTCGCGTGTGTAGTTTCGCGTTTTAAAGTCTCAAAATTATGTCTGTTAGTGAAAAAGTGTCGTTGTCGGACGCTTTAAGCAATGTGGATGTGTTGGATGAGCTCACGCTGCCAGGTATTTGAGTTTTTTCATGTTTTACACGCCTTATAACTATGATTCATACCACATCCGTACATCTTTTACCGTAGTACATTTGTCGTGATTCTGAGCTTACAAATCGGTTTATTGAGAAGTACTGTGGAGTACGAAGTGTTTGGTAAATTAGAATCGATTTATTTGCTGTTCCGAGGGCTAGTTTGCTGCTAATTAAGTGATAGACCTCTCCAAAGTCAGTGGCGTAACTATGTACAATGTCTGGGCCGGAGCAATTTCATCGGATGGGGATCCTTCCTCACTATATAGTAGTGCATCATTGTCTTCTGTGTTCTAAGCCATGCCAGTTCGAGGCCCCCGTAGAGGGCCTGTGGCATTTTGCCAGTCCTCTTGTCTTATAATAACAGCACTGTCCATGGGCGTACGCAGGGTGGGGCAGGGGGGGGCAGCTGCCCCCCCCTGGATAATGTTGACGTCCCTACTAATTAAGTATCTTATCTAGTACTTTTATTGTAGGTACATAAATATTAATAAACGCATTTTATCTATTTTAATTTAATTTTTTTTAAGCACCTAGCTTATAAAAAATCTGATTAGCCCCCCCCTGGCCCAGAACCTGGGTACGCCCATGGCACTGTCCAAAGTAATGTCTCATTCAATCAATCCAGTAAAAAAATACCTGTGTGTATTGTGGATTTTGAACTTGCTTTTGCTATAATCTATGTTAACCATTATGTTATAAACTATCTTTTTTGTAGGTTTTTTATTCTCTGATAAAGCACAGGGCTCATAAAAAAAGTAAGATGTGCAATCCTGGGATTCAAACCCACGGACTTCTGCTTGGGAGGCCCTAGGTCAAACTACTGGGCTACCACTCTTTATATTTCAACTGCCAAATTTTGCTTTAAAATTTTGCTGGAATCATGTTATAGGCGATGCGGCTAGCAACCCATCACTATTTTGATTCCACTTTCCACCTCTACGCCCTCAGTGTCTTGCTAAACATGGCCTGTAGTTTTTGTTACCTTAGGCTCTGTCTACCCCGTAAAGGATAAAGACGTGATTTGTGTATGTATGTATGTATGTAAATTTTGCTTACAGATGAGCAGCCATGCATCGAAGCAGCGCCATGCTCCATCCTGTATCAGGCCAACTTCGACACCAACTTCGAGGACCGGAACGGCTTCGTCACTGGTATCGCCAAGTACATCGAGGAGGCTACTGTTCATGCCAACTTGGTATGTACATTCAGTACTAGCTGTTGCTAGCAGCTTCGCCCCCTTCCAGGGTTTTTTACGACATTGGCTTCAGCAAAAAAAAAATAGATTTTGGTCTAGTCTCAAGTGATGGCGACAAAGATGATTGTGATTCATTTTCATATAGAAAAATCCCGAAAGTAAAGCTATATCGCCGGGAATCGAATCTGGATGCTTCATCAATCCATGATGCATGCTACACACAGTGGCGTAACTATAGGGTGGCAGGAGTGGCAAAATGCCATGGGCCCCTAGCTCTACGGGGCCCCGAACTGGCTTAGATTAGAACACAGAAGGGACGATGATGCACTTCTTTGTATTGAGGAAGGAGCCTCATCTGACGAATTTGCCACGGGCCCTAGACGTTAGTTACACCACTGGCTACACCTTTACACTACCCATAGCAGCTGGGTGATCCATCTGTACCAGGTGTCATGTCATTACTGTGCCCATTTTGTTGCTAACACCATCTGTTAGGATGACGTGTCTCTGCAACACTATTACACAAAAATCAGGAAGTAAAATTCAGCATAAACAACTTTATTTTCTACTAGCAGTTGCCCGCAACTTCGTCTGCGTAGAATTCGTTTATCGCTATCCCGCGGGAATCACGCAATTTTCCGGGATAAAAAGTAGCCTATGTGTTATTCCAGACTATAATCTATCTATGTTCGAAATTTCATCCAGATCGGCCCAGTACTTTTTGAGCCTATTCATTACAAACATACAAACATACAAAAATAGGTACAAATCTTTCCTCTTTATAATATTAGTATAGATAACACAGATCTAAGTCAGTAAGTATAGAAATAAAGTTGTCTATGCTGTCATGGCAGTGCTTAATGTCTAATATTGGAGTATAGATGTCTCCATCAAGTATTAACAACATCTTATTATATTGTAACAAAATATCAGTAGTTTTATCTTCTAGCTAACTAAATAAACAGTAGCTTTATCTTCTAACAAGATACATAATAATTAAAACTTTTAATTTATATACTAATTAAGTTTTAGTATCTTAAGTATTATACAATAATGTTATGTGCGTAGGTATGTGTGTATGTATTAGTTTATTTTACTTACTTAGCTATGTATTATATTTATGTTGGTATTGTTGTTTTTATTATCCTTGCATGTCTCCTGTCTATTTGTTTCCGCCACATACTTAAACTTACTTTTATCATACTTTTTTCTTTCTTTTATTGGTTGTCTCGTAGAGATCGCTATTAAGCGATTAAGTGATCTACCTTGTTCTTTGTTTCTGTTTTGTTTTTCACTGATTTGTGGTGTTCAATAAAGAGTATTTGTATCATATTGTATTGTAACTAGTGACAATAAAATCTTACAAAAATGATGCTCTGCATGTAGAATTTTTATTTAATGTGTCCTCCAGAACGAGCTGCTGGAAGAAGGCAACGCGCACGCCGTGATGCTGTACACCTGGAGGTGCTGCAGTCGCGCCATCCCGCAGCCGCGCTCCAACGAGCAGCCCGACCGCGTCCACATCTACGAGAGGACGGTCCAGGTCCTGGCGCCCGAGGTGGACAAGCTGCTGCAGTTCATGTACTTCCAGGTGAGGACCCAGGTCTTGGTATAAGCTGGACACCTGTAGCTGCTCCAACGAGCAGCCCGACCGCGTCCACATCTACGAGAGGACGGTCCAGGTCCTGGCGCCCGAGGTGGACAAGCTGCTGCAGTTCATGTACTTCCAGGTGAGGACCCAGGTCTTGGTATAAGCTGGACACCTGTAGCTGCTCCAACGAGCAGCCCGACCGCGTCCACATCTACGAGAGGACGGTCCAGGTCCTGGCGCCCGAGGTGGACAAGCTGCTGCAGTTCATGTACTTCCAGGTGAGGACCCAGGTCTTGGTATAAGCTGGACACCTGTAGCTGCTCCAACGAGCAGCCCGACCGCGTCCACATCTACGAGAGGACTGTCCAGGTCCTGGCGCCCGAGGTGGACAAGCTGCTGCAGTTCATGTACTTCCAGGTGAGGACCCAGGTCTTGGTATAAGCTGGACACCTGTAGCTGCTCCAACGAGCAGCCCGACCGCGTCCACATCTACGAGAGGACGGTCCAGGTCCTGGCGCCCGAGGTGGACAAGCTGCTGCAGTTCATGTACTTCCAGGTGAGGACCCAGGTCTTGGTATAAGCTGGACACCTGAAGGTGCTCCAACGAGCAGCCCGACTGCATCCACGTCTACGACGGGACAAGCTGCTGCAGTACATGAACTTCCAGGTGAGGACCCAGGTCTTGGTATAAGCTGGACACCTGAAGGTGCTCCAACGAGCAGCCCGACTGCATCCACGTCTACGACGGGACAAGCTGCTGCAGTACATGAACTTCCAGGTGAGGACCCAGGTCTTGGTATAAGCTGGACACCTGAAGGTGCTCCAACGAGCAGCCCGACCGCGTCCTCATCTACGACAGGACGGGCTAGATTCTGGCGCCCGAGGTGGACAAGCTGCTGCAGTTCATGTACTTCCAGGTGAGGACCCAGGTCTTGGTATAAGCTGGACACCTGAAGGTGCTCCAACGAGCAGCCCGACCGCGTCCTCATCTACGACAGGACGGGCTAGGTTCTGGCGTCCGAGGTGGTCAAGCTGCTGCAGTTCATGAACTTCCAGATGAGGACCCAGGTCTTGGTATAAGCTGGACACCTGAAGGTGCTCCAACGAGCAGCCCGACCGCGTCCACATCTACGAGAGGACTGTCCAGGTCCTGGCGCCCGAGGTGGACAAGCTGCTGCAGTTCATGTACTTCCAGGTGAGGACCCAGGTCTTGGTATAAGCTGGACACCTGAAGGTGCTCCAACGAGCAGCCCGACCGCGTCCACATCTACGAGAGGACGGTCCAGGTCCTGGCGCCCGAGGTGGACAAGCTGCTGCAGTTCATGTACTTCCAGGTGAGGACCCAGGTCTTGGTATAAGCTGGACACCTGAAGGTGCTCCAACGAGCAGCCCGACTGCATCCACGTCTACGACGGGACAAGCTGCTGCAGTACATGAACTTCCAGGTGAGGACCCAGGTCTTGGTATAAGCTGGACACCTGAAGGTGCTCCAACGAGCAGCCCGACTGCATCCACGTCTACGACGGGACAAGCTGCTGCAGTACATGAACTTCCAGGTGAGGACCCAGGTCTTGGTATAAGCTGGACACCTGAAGGTGCTCCAACGAGCAGCCCGACCGCGTCCTCATCTACGACAGGACGGGCTAGATTCTGGCGCCCGAGGTGGACAAGCTGCTGCAGTTCATGTACTTCCAGGTGAGGACCCAGGTCTTGGTATAAGCTGGACACCTGAAGGTGCTCCAACGAGCAGCCCGACCGCGTCCTCATCTACGACAGGACGGGCTAGGTTCTGGCGTCCGAGGTGGTCAAGCTGCTGCAGTTCATGAACTTCCAGATGAGGACCCAGGTCTTGGTATAAGCTGGACACCTGAAGGTGCTCCAACGAGCAGCCCGACCGCGTCCACATCTACGAGAGGACTGTCCAGGTCCTGGCGCCCGAGGTGGACAAGCTGCTGCAGTTCATGTACTTCCAGGTGAGGACCCAGGTCTTGGTATAAGCTGGACACCTGAAGGTGCTCCAACGAGCAGCCCGACCGCGTCCACATCTACGAGAGGACTGTCCAGGTCCTGGCGCCCGAGGTGGACAAGCTGCTGCAGTTCATGTACTTCCAGGTGAGGACCCAGGTCTTGGTATAAGCTGGACACCTGTAGGTGCTCCAACGAGCAGCCCGACCGCGTCCACATCTACGAGAGGACGGTCCAGGTCCTGGCGCCCGAGGTGGACAAGCTGCTGCAGTTCATGTACTTCCAGGTGAGGACCCAGGTCTTGGTATAAGCTGGACACCTGTAGGTGCTCCAACGAGCAGCCCGACCGCGTCCACATCTACGAGAGGACGGTCCAGGTCCTGGCGCCCGAGGTGGACAAGCTGCTGCAGTTCATGTACTTCCAGGTGAGGACCCAGGTCTTGGTATAAGCTGGACACCTGAAGGTGCTCCAACGAGCAGCCCGACCGCGTCCACATCTACGAGAGGACTGTCCAGGTCCTGGCGCCCGAGGTGGACAAGCTGCTGCAGTTCATGTACTTCCAGGTGAGGACCCAGGTCTTGGTATAAGCTGGACACCTGAAGGTGCTCCAACGAGCAGCCCGACCGCGTCCACATCTACGAGAGGACTGTCCAGGTCCTGGCGCCCGAGGTGGACAAGCTGCTGCAGTTCATGTACTTCCAGGTGAGGACCCAGGTCTTGGTATAAGCTGGACACCTGAAGGTGCTCCAACGAGCAGCCCGACCGCGTCCACATCTACGAGAGGACGGTCCAGGTCCTGGCGCCCGAGGTGGACAAGCTGCTGCAGTTCATGTACTTCCAGGTGAGGACCCAGGTCTTGGTATAAGCTGGACACCTGAAGCTGCTCCAACGAGCAGCCCGACCGCGTCCACATCTACGAGAGGACTGTCCAGGTCCTGGCGCCCGAGGTGGACAAGCTGCTGCAGTTCATGTACTTCCAGGTGAGGACCCAGGTCTTGGTATAAGCTGGACACCTGAAGGTGCTCCAACGAGCAGCCCGACCGCGTCCACATCTACGAGAGGACTGTCCAGGTCCTGGCGCCCGAGGTGGACAAGCTGCTGCAGTTCATGTACTTCCAGGTGAGGACCCAGGTCTTGGTATAAGCTGGACACCTGAAGGTGCTCCAACGAGCAGCCCGACCGCGTCCACATCTACGAGAGGACTGTCCAGGTCCTGGCGCCCGAGGTGGACAAGCTGCTGCAGTTCATGTACTTCCAGGTGAGGACCCAGGTCTTGGTATAAGCTGGACACCTGTAGGTGCTCCAACGAGCAGCCCGACCGCGTCCACATCTACGAGAGGACGGTCCAGGTCCTGGCGCCCGAGGTGGACAAGCTGCTGCAGTTCATGTACTTCCAGGTGAGGACCCAGGTCTTGGTATAAGCTGGACACCTGTAGGTGCTCCAACGAGCAGCCCGACCGCGTCCACATCTACGAGAGGACGGTCCAGGTCCTGGCGCCCGAGGTGGACAAGCTGCTGCAGTTCATGTACTTCCAGGTGAGGACCCAGGTCTTGGTATAAGCTGGACACCTGAAGGTGCTCCAACGAGCAGCCCGACCGCGTCCACATCTACGAGAGGACTGTCCAGGTCCTGGCGCCCGAGGTGGACAAGCTGCTGCAGTTCATGTACTTCCAGGTGAGGACCCAGGTCTTGGTATAAGCTGGACACCTGAAGGTGCTCCAACGAGCAGCCCGACCGCGTCCACATCTACGAGAGGACTGTCCAGGTCCTGGCGCCCGAGGTGGACAAGCTGCTGCAGTTCATGTACTTCCAGGTGAGGACCCAGGTCTTGGTATAAGCTGGACACCTGAAGGTGCTCCAACGAGCAGCCCGACCGCGTCCACATCTACGAGAGGACGGTCCAGGTCCTGGCGCCCGAGGTGGACAAGCTGCTGCAGTTCATGTACTTCCAGGTGAGGACCCAGGTCTTGGTATAAGCTGGACACCTGAAGCTGCTCCAACGAGCAGCCCGACCGCGTCCACATCTACGAGAGGACGGTCCTGGTCCTGGCGCCCGAGGTGGACAAGCTGCTGCAGTTCATGTACTTCCAGGTGAGGACCCAGGTCTTGGTATAAGCTGGACACCTGTAGGTGCTCCAACGAGCAGCCCGACCGCGTCCACATCTACGAGAGGACTGTCCAGGTCCTGGCGCCCGAGGTGGACAAGCTGCTGCAGTTCATGTACTTCCAGGTGAGGACCCAGGTCTTGGTATAAGCTGGACACCTGAAGGTGCTCCAACGAGCAGCCCGACCGCGTCCACATCTACGAGAGGACGGTCCAGGTCCTGGCGCCCGAGGTGGACAAGCTGCTGCAGTTCATGTACTTCCAGGTGAGGACCCAGGTCTTGGTATAAGCTGGACACCTGAAGGTGCTCCAACGAGCAGCCCGACCGCGTCCACATCTACGAGAGGACTGTCCAGGTCCTGGCGCCCGAGGTGGACAAGCTGCTGCAGTTCATGTACTTCCAGGTGAGGACCCAGGTCTTGGTATAAGCTGGACACCTGTAGGTGCTCCAACGAGCAGCCCGACCGCGTCCACATCTACGACAGGACGGGCTAGATTCTGGCGTCCGAGGTGGACAAGGTACTGCAGTTCATGAACTTCCAGATGAGGACTCCAGGTCTTGGTATAAACTGGACACCACTGATCTTTTCGCGTTTACTTTTGTATATACACAAATCACGTCTTTGTCCCTTACGGGGTAGACAGAGCCTAAGATAACAGGTACGTACAGGCCACATTTAGCAAGATTGAGGACATATAGGTGGAAAATGGAATCAAAACAGTACAGTGTTGCTAGCCTCATCGCCTATAACATGATTCCTGTGATTTTCGCCAATTCCCTCGATGGGCTTTTAACATCTGCGCGGGTAGTGAAGCAACTGGTACATTCTATGTTTTTTCTTTGCTCCCAGACCAGCATGAAGAAACTTACTTTTTTGTACTTTTTTGAGGTTATATTTTGCAGTTTTATTATCTCAACACAACTTTTACTCTATCTAGAAATTAAAGCTTTAATCAATTGATTAATTAATTTCTTTGCTATTTTTGAGAAAAGTACAACACATATCTCTGCGGGAAAAGGGGTTGCCAGCCTCAAATATCCAGCCTCGCTCGCGCTCGTCTAGAAAAGAAAGAAAGAAAGAAAAAGTTTATTTATGACAATCACAAAAATCAAATAAAATAAATTAAACACACTTAAAACAATATAGATAAATTGTCACAAAATGGTCCCAACTCGGCATTTGCTGGCCTCACAGCCAGCGCTGCTCTTCCGTTGGGACCACAGGGTGAATACATTAAATAACATTAAATAGACACTAAACATAATAAAATATAACTGGATGTGGTTGCCTGGACACAAAACCCTTTGTCTTTAAAAAGGGAATAATGATGATACTTAGTAGTTTTTTATGTTTTGTTTATTGTACTTAGATATGTACGCTCTATTGTGGCTTTCACTATCTGAAATTTTAAACTTTCACTTTGTCGGTCCCTCGTTTAATGCTCCTCTCATCTACTCAAAAGTTAACTGGTAGACATCCCTTATAGGGATAAGTTCGCCTTTGTGCATATATTAATGTTATTTTTATTCTTTTGTGAATTGTATCTGTTTCTTTATACACACACACACACATAATCACGTCTTTATCCCTTATGGGGTAGACAGAGCCTATGGTAGCAAGATCTATTAAAGGCCACGTTTAGCATGATTGTGGGCGTATAGGTGTAAAGGGAATTAAAATAGTGATGGGTTGCTAGCCGGATCGCCTATAGCAATTCCTATGCCCATTCCCTCGATAGGCTTTTACCATATGCGCGGGAAGAGAAGCAACTGGTGCATTCTATGTTTTTTCTTTACTCCCAGACCAATGTGGAAGCATATTTGTACAATAAAGCATTTACTTACTTACTTACTTACAAAATACGTTTTCTATATGTCGAGAACTCGTTGGAGAGCTGGTTTATTTTAGGGAACTTCACTGATTCAATTAAAAGCACCGTAAATTAATCAAGACGCGCTTTATTCGCCATTGGTACAAACCAGAGAGAAAAAATTTAGGCTGTAATGCCAACTTAACAATAGTAGTGTTGGGGTTGCCAACACTATCTACGTTTTCGTCTGGCAACATCTTACTTCCCAGCCTCTGTAGCAATGTATTCCTGTTGTCAGCGTAAAGCGATCGAGCGCTTCTGCGGCGAGGTCCGCCGGCTGTGCCACGCGGAGAAGCGACGCGACTTCGTCTCGGAGGCCTACCTGCTGACCCTCGGGAAGTTCGTCAACATGTTCGCGGTGCTCGACGAGCTGAAGAACATGAAGAGCTCGGTCAAGAACGACTACTCCACGTACAGGAGGTGAGTGGCGTGTTGGTAACGGTAGGCAGGCGACGCAATGGGGAAAATGCATTGAAAATATATTAGAGAGAGAGAGAGAGAGAAAAATTTATTTACACACATTCGATACAAGTAGACATAAAACAAGGAGAAATACAATATACTAAGAAATAGTACCGATATGGTGTAAAGTGGACCCCACTCAGCATAATGTTGCGGCAAGCCGCAACGCTGTTTTTCAGTGGGACCCAGATAAAATTATAAAACTAAACACAAAAAACACATACACTGTGGCGACACGAACGCCAGTGGAAAGCACATTGCTTAGCAATGAGAATATCGTGAAAGAGATGACGAAAAGTGAAATCAAAAGTAATGTTGGTCAAGATATATTGGAAATACAAGTTAAACTACTAATTAGACAGATTAGAAAGAGAGATCCGACATGACATGTGACTTCATAAAACACAACGCCCATAATAGATTTGCTTATTTATTCATTCAATAAAAATTACATCATAAATCGCGACGACCGGATGGCCCAGTGGTTAGAGAACCTGACTATGAAGCTTGAAGTCCCGGGTTCGATCCCCGGTCGGGGCAGATATTTGTATGAAAATACGAATATTTGTTCTCGAGTCTTGGATGTTTAATATGTATTTAAGTATGTATTTATCTATATAAGTATGTTTATCCGTTGTCCAGTGCCCATATTACAGCTTTGCTTAGTTTGGGGCTAGGCCAATTGGTGTCAATTGTCCCAAGATATTATTATTATATTATTATCATTATTATTATAAATTGTACATTGTCAAGTTAGGAGAATTTAGATTGAAACCACTAAGAGTAAATAAAATAAAATTAAATAATACAAATCAATTGAATATTTTGTAATTTCAAAATCAAAAACAATAATAATAAAACAATTAGGTACAATTAAATTAATTCTCCGTTAGGGAATTACGGAATAAACTCTATGTTAAAATTCTGTTTTTTTAGAAAGAGATACATACAGACAAATCTTTGATAAGCTAGCGGGTGGCAGGACCTCTTACAAGCTCCGCCCATATTGCACCATCTTACAAATCTTGCCGCCAAGCAGCAGTGCCAAAGGATTGCTACTGCTGGCCCAGAACACTAAGACATAACACCTCGTGTGCCAGTAGTTTCACCAATGCTTACTTCAATCTGAAACTCAGCAGCGCGGGCGCTGCTGTTTGGCGGCAAGGCTAGTGCGATGGTGGTCCAAACAGACATTACACTGGGTCCTAATTCCTGTCACCTGTCAAGATCCTAAGTTGCCTTTTTATTAAAAAAAGTCACCAATGTCAAAATAACATGTTTTATTCATCACCCGCAGAGCCGCCCAGTTTCTGAAGGTGATGTCGGACAGCCAGAGCCTCCAGGAGTCCCAGAACCTGTCCATGTTCCTGGCCACGCAGAACAAGATCCGGGACACAGTCAAGGACGCCCTCGAGAAGATCACCGGTAAGTTACTCCATCACCTACATAGCACTACATAGCTCTTGATACCTCAGGTTATCCCGTATGGGATAAAGACGTGATTTAAGTAAGTAAGTAAGTAAATGCTTTATTGTACAAATATAAAGAAACAGATACAATTCACAAAAAAATAAAAAACATTAATATATGCACAAAGGCGAGCTTATCCCTATAAGGGATCTCTACCAGTTAACCTTATTTATGTATGTATATATTTTTTTAGGCTACGAAGACCTGCTAGCAGACGTCAACATTTGTCATGTTAATCGTGGCCTTTAGGTCTTGTAACCTCAGGCTCTGTCTACCCCGTATGGGATAAAGACGTGATTTATGTATGTATAATTTTTTTTTAGGTTAAGACCTGCTAGCAGACGTCAACATTTGTCATGTTAGACGTGGCCTTTAGGTCTTGTAACCTCAGGCTCTGTCTACCCCGTATGGGATAAAGACGTGATTTCTTGTTATATAATTAGCATGTGTGGCTTGTCTGTAAGTGTTAATTATGAGATTAAATAAATAAATAAATTTATGTATGTATATATTTTTTTAGGTTACGAAGACCTGCTGGCAGACGTCGTCAACATTTGTGTACATATGTTCGAGACGAAGATGTATCTAACGCCGCATGAGAAGCATATGCTGGTCAAGGTAAGCTTATTCATATCATGTGTACAATACCAATTAATCTGTATCCAGTGTCCTTAGCAAAATGTGGGCATGGTGAGGTCATTTGATATTGGTTACTTACATAGACAGACATGCAGATAAACTGTTTTTAGTATTTGTTGTCATAGCGGCAATTTGTGTTCATCATCATCATCATGTTAGTCGTTGGTGTCATCATCGTCACCACCATCATGTTAGTCGTCGGTTTCATCATCGTCACCACCGTCATGTTAGTCGTTGTCGTCATCATCGTCACCACCATCATGTTAGTCGTTGTCATCATCGTCACCACCATCATGTTAGTCGTTGGTTTCATCATCGTCACCACCATCATGTTAGTCGTTGTCATCATCGTCACCACCGTCATGTTAGTCGTCATCATCGTCACCACCGTCATGTTAGTCGTTGTCCTCATGTCGTCATGGAGATGATAGATATAAAATTTCTAAACGACACTGAAAATAAGAACAGAAAAATCCGAAAATTAAAGCTATGGGCGGGAATTGAACCCTGATCCACGACATTCCGTGACGCGTGCTATACCCCTACACCACTCGTAGCAGGTGGGTAAGCCTTCGATTTTTTCTATCTGTTACGATAGATATGTAGCTGCGACAGTGCCGGATTAAGCCAGCGCGGGGCCTGTAGCAAATTCTGTCAAGGGGCCCTTGGTTTGCTTTAGGTTCTCAAGTTTAGGGTATTAAATAAAACAAAACTGTTATAGTTGGTTTCTTTTTAAATGACGAAAATGCAATTAGCTCGGGATTTTACAACTTCTTTTGTTGCTGAATATGAAAGGAAAAAATAACAAAGAGACGTAATAAAACTGACCGAAGTATGGCACGTGTACTGGAGTAGCTCAACCCTTCTTGATCTTTGAAATGAAAGATTATAAATTTTGTTTAAAATATGATTATTAATAGGAACTTACACAGAAAATCAACACTTATACATATTACATATTCTTATGGCTAACATTCAATATAATTTATAATATGATTATTAATAAACCGAAAATCAACATTTATACATATTGCATATTCTTATGGGTAACATTTAATATAATTTTAAATATGTTTTTTTTAAATATGAAATATAAACAAAAAAAAATCAACATTTATACATATTGCATATTATTATTGCTAACATGCCAACAACATCAAAACTATCAAGATTGTTTGTTCACAGTATATTTGGACTGAACGCTAATGGTTTTACAACCCCACTTGAAGTTAACAATTGAACAATAGATGTCGGTTTTAAGTACTTTTCGTCATTTTAAATGATTAAATGAAACAAACCATACAAAGATATTTTGCGCTCCTATCTAAATTAATATTTTTTTATTACGGTCAGACAGGCGTGGGAGCGCGGGGCCCGTGGCATTTGCTACTCTTGCTATATTCATTTACTTTAGGATGAGAAACCACAACAACATTATATTGCGGCTCGTGAAGTGCACTCCCTTTACAATTTGTACTAGAGTAATTGTAAACGACACGAAAATAAAGTGGCGTTAAAACAATTTTATTTTGCGGCTCCCCGACTATTGCACTGTACTAATTGCTAAGTAAGAAATAGTTGACCAGACGCAATATAATGTTGTTGTGGTTTCTCATCCTAAAATAAATGAAGTATAATCCGGCACTGAGCTGCAATACCAAACTGTATCCCCGATTTTGCAATGATTCGTTTTTTTGGATTGCCCCCCATTATTGAAGCAATTTCAAAGACCGTATTCACGTAAAAATAGACCGTAAAATATAATAATTTTACGGACCATATTAATATAAGTAGCATAATCTTAAACGAAGAGAGGGAATAATGTCAAAATTGTACTTTGTGGGATAATTCTGCATGTAATGTTGATACGACCTCTATATTTAAAATCAATTTATTGTAATTATGTTTTCAAAACCACTTGTTGTTTGTTTCTCTTCCCGCGCAGATGGTAAAAGCCCATCGAGGGAATGGGCGAAAATCATAGGAATCATGTTATAGGCGATGCGGCTAGCAACCCATTACTATTTTGGTAAAATTTTTGTGCTGCCTTTACGCCCACAATCTTGTTAAACGTGGTCTGTAATTCTTGCCACCTTAGACTCTGTCTACCCCGTAAGGGAGAAAGACGTGAATTGTGTATGTGTATGTATGTTTTCAAAATCATTAAATTTTTGTCATCAATGTCAGTATCTCTCCTAGGCCACATTCCTTTCGTATATTATGTAAACAATTTATTTTACAAAAAAAAAAAAAAACATACACAAACAAACATCAAGACACATGTATATAGGCGATCTTTTTAAAGGATTCCTTCAGTCAACCTCTTTTACTTTACTTTTCTCGACTTTGTGGCGTGTGCTGTTTTTGTACTTTTCTCAACTTTGTGGCGTGTCCTGTTTTTGTACTTTTCTCAACTTTGTGGCGTGTCCTGTTTTTGTACTTTTCTCAACTTTGTGGCGTGTCCTGTTTTTGTACTTTTCTCAACTTTGTGGCGTGTGCTGTTTTTGTACTTTTCTCAACTTTGTGGCGTGTGCTGTTTTGTACTTTTCTCGACTTTGTGGCGTGTGCTGTTTTTGTACTTTTCTCGACTTTGTGGCGTGTGCTGTTTTTGTACTTTTCTCAACTTTGTGGCGCGCCCTGTTTTTGTAATTTCTCAACTTTGTGGCGTGCCCTGTTTTTGTAACTTTATCACTCTGCGTTGCTCTTTTTGCTTGTTGTTAACTGAAACATGAGATCCGGCTTGAATAGTATCTTGTACATTTTGTCTAGCCTGATACTTGGTAGGCTCGCCAAAGACTTTGGTATTGTTTCTCTGTATTTGTTCTCGAGGTGCCATAGCCAATTGTTTGCTGTTTATATGTTTCTGTAACGTTGTGTGGTTGTCTTCGAAAGAGGGCCTCGTTACCTTGTTGCATAGAATACAGTGGCTCCAAAGTGCTATCTGTAACCAATATATAATTTTACAAGTGAATGTAAATATATTTCTTCTATGCTGGTTTGGGAGCAAAGAAAAAACGTAGAATGTACCAGTTGCTTCTCTACCCGCGCAGATGGTAAAAGCCCGATGGGAATGGGCGATTATAATAGGATTCATGTTATAGGCGATGAGGCTAGCAACCCATCACTATTTTGATTCCATTTTCCACCTATACGCCCACAATCTTGCTAAATCCGGCCTGTAGGTCTGTTACCTTAGGCTCTGTCTACCCCGTAAGGGATAAAGACGTGATTTGTGTGTGTGTGGTTTGGGAGCAAAGAAAAAACATAAAATGTACAGTCGAGGGCATACCGGTCATCGTCACCGGCCTCATTGTTTGTGGCATAAAGGTGTATAGATTATTGGCAACGCATCTGCAATCCCTCCGGGGTTGCGGGTGTCTATGGGCAGTGGTGATCACTTACCATCAGGTGACCCACTTGCTCGTTTGCCTTCCTATTCATATAAAAAAAAATAGATGTTTGTGACGTCTTGTAATAAACGTATATATATTTATGCTATCTTGCATCTTCTCTTCCCGCGCTCTTAAAATCCCATGGAGGGAATGGGCGGAAAGCTTTAGGAGTCTACAAACAAATCAACATACAAGCTTTCACAATTATTATATTACTAGCGGTTGCCCGCGACTCCGTCTACAATAAATATCGCGGGAACTATGCGATATTCCGGGATAAAAACTATTCTATGTCCGTTCCCGGGACTGTGACTATCACTGTACCAAATTTCAATAAAATCGGTATAGCCGTTTTGCCATGAAAGAGCAACAAACATCCATACTTACAAACTTACGCCTTTATAATATTAGTAAGGTAAGATAAAATAAGATACCACTCATAAGCACTATAATACGTTCAGGAAACGTACGTAATGACCTTAACGTCGCCCCGAGCCGTAAGTAGCAATTTACCGTCTACTACGCGAATGGAAATTTCCACTTCCCGGCCGGGGAAGACGTGTACAAACCTGGGGCGGTGATAAAGAAAGCCTCAGGTTGCATGTTTTTCGCCCTCGCCTATGGCTCGTGCGACAACTTCCTGCGATCTGACACGTTCTTTATTTCACCAACCTCGGAACGTAATGTACTATTACAACAGTATTATTATGGCGTCATAATGATACCCAAATTGATATCATAATGAAGATAAAGTTTTTCTCTGTACCAATCCTTACTTCCTTACTAATATTATAAATGCGAAAGTAACTCTGTCTGTCTGTCTGTCTGTATGTCTGTTACCTTTTCACGCTTAAACCGCTGGGCCGATTTAGTTGAAATTTGGTATACAGATAGTTTGAGTCCCGGGAAAGGACATAGGAAATTATCCCGGAAAATTGCATAGTTCCCGCGGGATAGCACAGCCCAAACCACTGGAATTTTTCAAATTTAAGGCGGAACAAAGTTCGCCGGGTCAGCTAGTATTAGAATACTTTTAATTATGTGTGTAGATAATTATTGTATGCAACTGTACATAATTAGGCCTTACAACACCCGTCTGATCTTATTATGAAACTCGCCGCTACTTAAACGTTTTTGATGCCAACGACCTATACATACGTCCATTACTTCAATGCAAAAGCAACCTTCGTTCAATTGGGTTTAGGTTCAACTTAAGGCATCGCAATAAAGAAGTCTGGCGTATGGGTGACGTCTCTTGTATTTGACGTGGCGGCGAATAAAGTTACACTCGTGTTGTAAGGACTCCCATTATGTATCAGTTGCATAATCTACTATTACCCTTCTAAAACAGTTACTGTCGTTTACAGGAAGCATTACGTTGTCCATGTGTTTATTAGACATTATGTGGTAGTCTTCAATTGTAAAATTTTCGTTTTTAAAATCCTCCATACAAACTCTGCATCGTGTCTTACTAGGATTTCTCTGGAAACTATGAAAGTCATCATATGATACATTAAGTCTGTAACTGTCCACTAATATCTGTATTTTGGTACCGTCTGGGCGTATATTTATGGATCTATAATGCGGATATTCGAGTTTGTACCGTTTTACTAAAGCCCAGAAGAAACCATGTTGAGGATCGTAAGGATCTGACGCACTTCCACTTGCTTCATTTTTATTCTTCTCATCAGATTTCTTTTCTCGATCAGTTTTACCAGCATTTATGCATTTAGCTTTTGCGCTACTGTCATTCTTAGGATTGTTAACTTCACGTTCTTTTGTATCATCGATTAAATTATGCGAGTCTTTATTCAGCTTTTTAACATTAGTTCCGTTTTCTGCCACTTGAGCTTGTTTCGCGTTAAATGCAACTGTATTGTTTTCTGTGCCAGTATCGTTCTTAGATTCTACATTACCGTCGTCTTTGTTCTTGGAATTGTCAACATCCTCCTTACCAACTTCCTCATTATCTTTAGCTGCAGCTTTGTTTTGCTCATTTTCTATAAATTTCTCTTTGACAGCTAAATTGGTTTGATTAGCCCCCTTGTTATCATTTCTATCATCCCTAGACTCTCTATTTGTAGCATTATCAGCATCGTGTTCCTTAATGACTTCCGCATTGACTGTTGCTTCATTTGGCTTTTTTTCTACAACTTTCTCGATGCGAACTAAATCTATTTGATTAGCTATAGCTGCGTTAGTATCATTTCTGTCATCGTTACCCGCTTTATTTTTAGCATTGCCAGCATCTCCCTTACCGACTTTCTCGCTAGCTTTAACTACAGTTTCATTTTGCTCTTTTTCGACAATTATCTCTTCGACAGCTAAATCTGATTGGTTACCTCTGGCTGCGTTATTATAAAATCCATCACATCTAGACTCTTTATTCTTGACATTGTCAGTATTTTCTACCTTACCGACTTCTAGATTATCTGCAGCTTCATTTTGATCTTCGACAGTTTTCTCTTCGTCAACTAAATCTGTTATGTGAGCCACTCCAGCTTTGTTATCATTTCTATCATCGCTAGACTCTTTATTCACGCCTATTTCATCATTGGTGCTAGTATCATCGTCACAGTATAGGCTCGCTAGCACACCCAATAGTTGATCGTCCCTGACCGCTTGCTTGTGCTTTGCGGTTTTGTCGTGATCAGCTGCTGCTATGGTGTTACATACATCGCAGTATTTGGCAGCGGGGCGGGGGGTGCGGGGAGGGGGGCGGGCGGTGATGACGGCGCGCATGCGCTCCGATGCCTCGGCCAGTATACTAGCGTTTGCCCTGTGCTTTTTACTCGCGTTGTGGTCTTCAGAGAATGCTGCCGGTATTTCGATAGAGCAAATGTGGCATCTGTATTTAATATTTAAGATTGATGAATCTGAAATATAATTTCGTGTTATAATAATGGTTTAGTTAGTTAGACATGACATGTTATAGGCGATGCGGTTAGCAACCGGTTACTGTTCTGATTCCCCTTTCCACCTATACGCCCAATCATGCTAAGCGTGGCCTCTGGGTCTTGTTTACCTAGGCTCCGTCTAGCCCGTTAGGGATAAAGACGTGATATATTTATGTACATACATACATACGCATATACAAATCACATCTCAGTACGGGGGTCCCTTACGGGGTAGACAGAGCCTAAGGTAACAGGTACCTACAGGCCACATTTAGCAAGATTGTGGGCGTAGTTGGAAAGTGGAATCAAAATAGTGATGGGTTGCTAGCCTCATTGTCTGTAACATGATTCCTATTATTTTCGCCCATTCCCTCGGTGGGCTTTTACCATCTACGCGGGTAGAGAAGCAACTGGTACATTCTATGTTTTTTCTTTGCTCCCAGACCAGCGCGGAAGACATGTATGTTTGTATTAGTTACAACTTGATCATATAAATACTTTCGTAATGACAAAAAGATAAATTTTGTCTATTTTTTGCCTGTCTCCCCGTTTTGATGGCATAGCTCAAATGTGACTTTTAAACATTGACGTACAATAAACAACTAGACTCCCAATCACGCTCAAAAACTGTCCGAAGCAAAAGTCTGAACACGCGTCTATTGTTCAGAGTTTTTGTTTAGTTGTGTTTCGACCGCGCTTTGATAACAATGTATATGTCTCTTTCGCATCGTAATCTTACTATTGAGAACAAAAGAGACAGGCAGGTTTCCAGCGCGTGGCGTCGTGTCATTGCTTATCACGATCCTACGCCATTGATATTAAACATTATTACCACGAAATAAGGTGTCAATTTGAACGAATATGTTAATGTTATCTGTCTAAGTCGATGTGTTGACACACACAACAGGTAGACAAAGCAACTCTGACGTTTCTTGAGGAACCTTTGTTAGCGACTGAGAATCTAGTTGTTTATTGTAAGTCAATGCTTTTAAATGCGTCTTTTTAGAGTAAGTACGTTACTATGTGCTAGACTGGCGTGGATATGACGGTCAATATTGTCGTCAATATAGGATCGTGGATTTCAAAGCGGTTGGATTCGCTGCGGTACTCATCAATATTTCGTGATATGGATCACGATATTCGTGGATCGCATGATAATATTGACCGTCTCTCCAGCCTATACACGTCCCACTGCTGGGCTCAGACCTCTCAGAACGAGAGGGCGTGGCTTACAGTTCCGGGAACTTCACACGAACCATTGAATTGCTTAGCAGATGTCTGCAGGTTTCCTCGCGATGTTTTCCTTCACTGAAAAGCTCATGGTAAATTTCAAATGTAATTTCGCACGTAAATTCCGAAAAACTCAGAGCTGCGAGCCCGGGGTCGAACCCACGACCCTCTGGTTGAGAGGCCACAGGTCTAACCACTAGGCTATTCATGCCATTGCGTTGGATTCCATAGTTTACAAAAAAATACCTTCATCTCCTTCCTTCTTCACCGGATTGACAGCATCTGGCGATGACATTCTGCAATGACAATACAACAATACAATACAAATACTCTATTGAACACCACAAATCAGTACAAAACAATACAGAAACAAAGAACAAAGTAGACAATAGGCGGTCTTATCGCTTAATAGCGATCTCTTCCAGACAACCGATAAGATAAATAAGTTGGAGACAGTTTAAGTAGGTGGCGGAAACAAATAGACAGGATAAACGCAGAGATAATAAAAACAACAATACCAATATAAATGTAATACATAGCTAAATAAATAAAATAGTACATACATATACACATAACATTACTGTATAATACTACCCTAATGACCTAACCTAAACAATATTTTTAATACATTACATACATTAGGCCCTGTCTCACGACTGTTAAGTTCCAGGCAACTTAAGAGTCAGTTATCTATAATGACCAGAGATCGGACAAATGTACCTACGCCATTGTTGGCAATAATATAGACATGACTTCAAGACTCGGTTCTCATCGCAGTGCGTGTGTACCGACCTGGTATCTTTTTTGCTCCCGAGTACAGGTGTAAAATAAAAATGTACCCACCTGGTATCTTTTTGTTCGTAGGATTAAAAAAGTAATTATAACGAGAACACAAACACAACTAGAATTTAGTGTAATTGCACAGTGTAATAATATTCTCCAGTTATAAGATAGTTTATCGCTAGCTTATCTGTTAATGAAATGATAAAATGAAATGATAAAAAAACATGCCAAGTGCGAGTCGGACTCGCGCACCGAGCTCTCCGTACAAATTCGGCAAGTGAATATGCAATCCAGTGTTAGCAGAGCCCTGCCTCCTAAGCAAGACGTGGGCAGGGTGAGGCCATTTTATATTAGTTACTTACATAGACAGACAGACATGAAAATATACTGTTTTTAGTATTTGTTGCTATAGCGGCAACAGAAATGCATCATCTGTGAAAATTTCAATTGTCTAGCTGTCACGGTTCATGAGATGCAACCTGGCGACAGACGGACGGACGGACAGCGAAGTCTTAGTGATACGGTCCTGTTTTCACCCTTCGGGTACGGTACCCTAAAAAGAAACACTTATTATCAATATCAAATATTGATATCAGTAATCGACGACTAGCTTGTGCCTGTGGCTTTCTCTCTGTAGAAGAAAGAAAAGAGAGACCTATTTTTTCTTCATAACTTATGCTTACCGGAGATCGGAACCGGTTTTGAAATACCGGTTAATATCGTTTTGAAACCGGTATAATTAAGTTCATTGGATTAACCTGTTAACGGAGGGAACTAAATTATAAGTATCAAAATAATTCCAGTAACCGGTTAATACGGAAAAAGGAATTTTGGATTGGAGCTCGCGCTCACCGATACGATACCGGTTTTACTCAAAGCAACGCCACCCCCAGCGCGCCGCATGCGCTGACTACGCTACGGTGCTCATTCTATCTCTTTCCTGCATGCGCTGGCTACAGAGAATGCTTGAAGAGAGATGACAAGAGATAGCGTTTTAACCCTTTTTTTTTTTGTTTTTTATATAAGAGGGGGCAAACGAGCAGACGGTTCACCTGATAGAAAGCAATCACCGTCGCCCAGGGACACCTACAGTTACCTACAGTTAACCGGTTATTTCGCTCCAAAAATCTGAATTGGTGCGAAAACCGGTTTCTTAACTAACCGGTAACCAAAAGAGAAACCGCAATCCATTTCGGTTTCGGTCATTGACCCCAAACCGGTTTCCGATCCCTGGTGTTTGGTTTATGACAGTTAGGGTTCCGAACCTCAAACTGCCGAAGAGGGCCATAATCTACTTGACCACCCCCTTTTTTTGTGTGAAAAATGCGCCTTATGTACGCCTTAGGTACGAGGTTTCCGGGGGTATGTGGGGCTCTCCCGTGACGGCAGGCATACCCACTGAAAACCACACGGATTCCCTATTCGGTCGTATGTGAGGCGTTACGGGAGCACTCGGTGTCACCGCGACGCCCCACGACCACCCCGCGGGGCTCCCTCTTCGCGGCAGCAGCAATGCAGGTTTGGGAAGACCCGCCCTCCCCCGCTGGTGCCGCTTGGATTTTTTATAGAGGTTGTTTCCTCGTGGCTCCCGTCTTGAAAAAGACAGCGGCCCACGTCCCCAGTGCCTACGGGCCGGGGTTACGTGTCGACCGACAGTGGCCGCAGCCACGCCGCTCCGCGATCCCGTCCCTTGCGGGGCGCCCCGCTCCGACGGCAGGCTTATACCCGCCGACCCTCACGTCAGCTCTCACACCCTCATGTACCTACTACTCTGAAAGCAGAGCGGTACGGAAGGCATGATCGCGTCCGTCACCAAAAGCACCCGCGGGTGCGACCCTCTGGATTTTTACAGAGGTTTACTCCTTAAAGACACCGGCCCACGTTCCCGGCGCCTACGGGCCGGGGTTTACTTGACCACCCGTGCATCTGTCAATGACTGATGGTGACTGTTTCCGCAGGTGATGGGCTTCGGACTGTTCCTCATGGACTCCGACGGGTGCAACATCAACCGGCTGGACCAGAAAAAGAAGATACGTCTCGACAGGATCGACAGGATCTTCAAGGTAAGCCTTCTCGTCCGAGTACGTGGTGTTCAAGCACTTCCAGTTTAAAAAGACTATCGTTTTTTTATTAATTTGCAATGTATGTATGTATGTATGTTTGTCCGGGTGGAATCTTGCGGCTCAATTTTGAAGCAGACATCTTCAACCGTTTGAGGTGAAGTTTTGCATACTTGTTCTGTCAGTAGTATTCTGGTGGTCCGGTCAGGACCGTCTCCGCAGGAGGGAACTCTTCAACGGTTGGTCCGATTGACTTGAAATTTGGTACATATATGTAGGACGGATGACAATGCAAGTACAGTCAACAAAAAAGTACAGTCAGCAAAGAAGCTTGTATCAAAAATGATTTTTAGGTTAGGTTATTAAGCATGCTTCCATGCTGGTCTGGGAGTAAAGAAAAAACATAGAATTTACCAGTTGCTTCTCTTCCCGCGCAGATGTTGAAAGCCCGTCGAGGGAATGGGCATAGGAATCATGTTATAAGCGATGCGGCTAGCAACCCATCACTATTTTGATTCCCCTATCCACCTATACGCCCACAATCATGCTAAACGTGGCCTTTAGGTCGTGTTACCTCAGGCTCTGTCTACCCCGTAAGGGATAAAGACGTGATTTGTGTATGTGTATGTATGTAAATATAACAGGCGGGGACTGCTGTATTTAATTCGAAATTAATTCGGTTGCAGGAGTTTGAAAGGGCTTGTCCTTCTTTTCCGATAAATGTATGTATGTATGTATGTATGTATTGAAGATACCCTTGTCCTCAGAATCTGGAAGTGGTGCCGCTGTTCGGTGACATGCAGATTGCACCTTTCAACTACATCAAGCGATCCAAACACTATGACCCCAGCAAGTAAGTTGTTAAATGGGAATCGAACCCGGATCCTCGTAATTCCGTGACGCGTGCTACCCCTACACCACCCATAACAGGTAAAAGTAAAGCTATGGCCGGGAATCTAACCCGGATCCTCGTCATTCCGTGATGCGTGCTATAACACTCATAGCAGGAGGGTTAGTAAGTTTTTGCAAGATTTTACACGTAGTATAGTAGAAATATTGTAAAATTTATATAAAAAATTGCTTCCACTCTGATCAGTAAAGAAAAAACATAGAATGCACCAGTTGCTTCTTTTGCACAGATGTTAAAAGCCCATCAAGGGAACGGGCGGAAATCATAGGAATCATATTATAATCGATGCGGCTAGCAACCCATCACTATTTTGATTTCGCCTTTCCATCACTATGCCCACAATCATGCTAAACGTGGCCTTTAGATCTTGTTACTTTAGGCTCTGTCCGTCCCGTAAGAGATAAAGACGTGATTTATGTAAGTAATGTAAGTAATGTAAGCCCATCGAGGGAATGGGCGAGTCTTAGGAGTCATGTTATAATCGATGCGGCTAGCAACCCATCACTATTTCGCCTTTCCATCAATATGCCTACAATCATGCTAAACGTGGCCTCCAGGTCTTGTTACTTTAGCCTCTGTCCACCCCGTAAGAGATAAAGACGTGATTTATGTAAGTAATGTAAGTAAATGTATTTATTTATAAACTACTAGCGACCCGCCCCGGCTTTGCAATGCATATTGTGCATGTATTATACATTATAAACCTTCCTCTTGAATCACTCTATATATTAAAAAAACCGCATCAAAATCCGTTGTGTAGTTTTGAAGATATAAGCATACATAGGGACATAGGGACAGAGAAAGCGACTTTATTTTATACTATGTAGTGATGATGAACTTTTTTTCCAGGTGGCCCCTGTCTTCCAGCCCTAATCCACCGTCTCCACAGGCTGACCTGATGGTCCACCTGCCTCAAATACGCGAGGAGCATCAGAACTACATCTCAGAACTGGCCAGATACAGTAACGAGGTAAGACTTACAAAATTGTGGTTAATTAAATAAGAAGACTGTATTTCCAACATGAAACTCCCGTGAGACTCAATCATAATTACACATAAACGGATAACTCACGTATAAAAACGGTGAGTGTGAGCGAACCTTTACGGAGTGACGTGATCAGTGTTGTGTGCTGCCCGACATTTGACAATAATAAAAATGACGATGAAAACGAGGGTAGTTGTGCGCCGCTGTCAGTTGCGTCGAACAGCCGCGCGAGCAGAGCGCTGGCGCGCAGTGTTCGTGTCGCTGCCGCCGGGGCGAGCGCTCTTGGAAAAAGGACTTCGAAATAGTCCGAAACATGTCGAGCATCACTCGACTTTTATACGTGAGTTATCCGTTTATGTGTAATTAAGAAGACTGTATTTTGAAGAATGTAGAAATATATTAGCTTCACAACGTATAGACATTTTAGGTATACATGACAGTGACTGTAAAAAACATCTGCTACCGATTAACAAAACCGGAACCGGAAGCTTCAAAACATAGCGTTGCCTACTTTGACACAACAAACTAAATCCTCCTTTCTAGCCACAATACAACCTAAACATTTGCATTGCCATATTATTGTAACAAAAATAGATCCTAAATATATTTTATGGGAATTCTTCCACGCTGGTTTGGGAGCAAAGAAAAAACATAGAATGTACCAGTTGCTTCTCTTCCCGCGCTCGTCAAAGCCCATCGAGAGAATGGGCGAAAATCATAGGAATCATGTGGGATGCGGCTAGCAACCTATCACTATTTTGATTCCATTTTCCATCTAATCTTGCTAAACGTGGCCTGTAGGTCTTTTAGCCTTAGGCTCTGTCTACCCCGTAAGCCGTAAGGGATAAAGACGCGATTTGTGTATGCATGTAAATATCTGGGAATTGACAAGAAGGAAATCTAAAAGTTATTAAAAAAAGATGTTTCTTTTTGTATTGAAAGATAGTTTGTTTGATCTAGCAAAGTTCAATCAAACAAAAGTCCTGAGGTTACGCTGTGGTTTAAAATATTTAATTATACCTTGTTCCTCGTACATAACTAAGGTACAGTCAAGTGTAATAATATGTATCTAGACAAAGATTAAAAAATAAGTACCATACGCTCTTACACCGTCGTAATACGGTCGTGGGACATATTTTTGAGAAGTTCCTATCAATACTTATTTTTGCACTTGACCGTACATTACTAGGATTGTATGGTAAAATAAAGACTATTTCTGAATTAAAACAAACATGGTCGCGATGGCCTCCGCCTTAACCTAAATTAATCCAAATTAATCGTTCAACATTGGTATTACCAGTGCCGGTTGTGTAACTTAGGTATTTACGAGGAACAATACAATACACGATTCACAATACACAAATCACGTCTTTACCCCTAGGTATAGATGGAAAATGGAATCAAAATAGTAACGGGTTGCTAGCCGCATCGCCTATAACATGATTCCTATGATCTTCGCCCATTCCATCGAACAAGGCACGAGGAACATGCTGTAATTATACCTAATAAATAAATAAGTAACTAAATAAATAAATAAATTGTACCAAGACGAGACGTCATGTACCTAATATTGTAACTCACTATATTTCCGTGATTATTTGATTATGTGATAAATTAAAAAGTACGTGTCCATGATAATCTACATGATAGACAGAGAAAAAAACAGTCGTCATCCCTGTCCCTCCCAAGATATTTATACCGCGACACTTAATAAGGTCTCTGGTTCCAATACAACAAGTCCCTACAGTCGCTAGCTATCGCTCTGTAAGCGTAATAAAAAGCCAAATTGACCCCAAAAGCTATAGGCAGGAACCGATCCTGATTGTCATAGTACACCACTATTACCATATCCACCCACCCGTCAGGATGCTCCCTCGTCCATCTGTTTATGTCTGTCTCCATTTGCAACCAAACCCCACGATTAAGCCTCTGGGTTTGAGGTGCGAAATTGTACTCTGCATCAGGCCCGCCGTTCTGATGTCCTATCACGTGTCCAACGTCATATCTGACACCACCTGGCAGGTTCCCTATTTGTCGCAAAGCCGCTGTCAGCTGCGGCACTAATTCCTGTATATGACTGACCCTTGGACGCTCAACTGCTTCGACTATGTCTCGGGTTATCGTCGCTCGAACTACAGTCGGCAGGTTGAGATTTAAACCTGGGATGTTTACGGTTGTGTACGATGTTATTGGGTTGGGATGTGCTACGTCTGGTTCCACGTTGACTGTGTGCCCTCGATCTTGGAAGGCTATAGCGTCAGATTCAACCGTTCCTTCTGGTAGAGAGCTGACTCCGGCAGCCACGTTATTTGGGTCTGAATGAGTCTGTGTCTTCAGGGTCTGGCGCTTGACAGACCTCATCGGAATCGTCACCGTCTCGTTTGGCTCGACAAACTTGGCCCAAATCGATTTTTCTGACGCAAGAAACGTAAGGCGAATCTATTTGAGTAGCGTAGTTGTATGCTTTGGTTAGATGCGGTATGACTGAGGTAGCAAACGGTGCACACGGTCTAAAGACTTCTCTAGAAACTTTACACATGTTTCGCTTTGCGGTTTTTCTGTACGCGCATCGCGTCAGGCATTCCTTTGTGACTTCATTCTCTGGATAGGCTATGGCCATAGGGAATATCCTCTCGAGATTCTCTCTTGTATCAGCACTGGGCTTCCTGTTGGGGTTGCAGTAGTCCCAGTCTCTGGCTTCGTTGACGTAGCACCAGCTGTTCTGGCTGTCTTTATTGAAGTTCCCGCAGTTGCTTAAGCAAGTTTTGTAAGTTGGATATCTTAGGCGTGTCGTGTAGTAAATGAGAGGGGCTGAGTTTAGCGGTTCGCATGGTTGTTTCTCTCCTTGTCTGTTGGTTATGCATTGGTCTCGAATACATGCTCCAAGGCATGGTTCCCCGTGTACCGTCCTAGATGGATCGGAGTATGCGATTTCTGATTGTTGCGCATATGTGGAAGATACTATACTTGATAGTGTTAGGAGCGATAGCATGTTTGGGATGTTCGAATGTGAGTGCAGGGTTAATTGGTGACGGAATTTATAGGATGCCGAGGATTGGAAACAGGTTGGTGGTTGAATTGGTGGCAATTTGGCGAAGGAAAGGAGATAATGTTTAAACCGGTTTTGGTAGCTTGTTCACACTGAATCGATATTGTTTTTCGGAGATAACACCGAAATTATCTTACCTGCGTGGTTCGTTTTAAGTTGTTTTTATTCTGTTACTAGCTTCTGCCCGCGACTTTGCAACAATTGTCGTTTTATTTTTAACACAAAACCTTGACAAATTATATACCGACCCTTCTTGTGAATTATTCTAGCTATTGATGACTTATTAACAGGAACGTTCAATCAAACTACCCCAACCATCTGCTGAAATTTATTTATTAATACAAAAAAAAGGGGAATTAAAAACAAATTAACACACACACACACACACACACACACACACACAATTCACGTCTTTATCCCTTACGGGCTAGACAGAGCCTAAGGTAACAAGACCTAAAGGCCACGTTTAGTATGATTGTGGGCGTATAGGTGGAAAGGGGAATCAAAATAGTGATGGGTGGCTAGCCGCGTCGCCTATAAAACTCATGATTCCTATGCGGGGGGCCCCCTCCTTTTTTTAATTATTTTAAGATTCGTTTTAGTTTCATTTTAAATTTGTTTATAATTTAATCGCTCTGGTCTAGGAGCAAAGAAAAAACAGAATATACCAGTTGCTTCTCTTCCCGCGCAGATGGTAAAAGCCCATCGAGGGAATGGGCGATTATAATAGGAATCATGCTATAGGCCATAGGCGATGGGGCTAGCAACCCATTACTATCTTGCTAAATGTGGCCTGCAGGTACCTGTTACCTTGGGCTCTGTCTACCCCGTAGGGTATGAAGACGTAATTTGTGTGTGTGTCTGTGTAACAGAGAATGATGGAACAGGCCCTAAAATACCCTGTATAGATACCACTAGAAGTTAGCAGTTTGTAGAGCAGTGTTTTTGCCGGCAGGTAACCACGACGTTCAAGGAGGCGGGCTCCGACGCGGAGAACAAGGCGGTGACCGAGCTGTGCCTGCGCGGGCTGCAGCTGCTCTCCTCCTGGTGCTCCGTGCTGACGGAGCTGTGCTCCTGGAAGCTGCTGCACCCCACCGACCACGCCAGCAACGCGCGCTGCCCGCCCGACGCCGAGGAGTACGAGCGGGTGAGCTGCTGGTGGCAAGGTCACTGGCTGGGCGATAGTGCGGACAGTCACTTGTACAATCTGACGCTCGGTCGGATTAGTGCGGATAGTCTCTAGCGCGGTTAGTCATTTGTACAGTATGATGGTCGGTCACCAGGTAGACGGCCAGTCACTTGTACAATCCGACACTATCGCGGTCAGATTAGCGCGGATACTCTCTGGCGCTGTTAGTCATTTGTACGGTCTGTTAGTACGAACGACGGTCGGTCACCAGTTGGACGGCCAGTCACTAGTACAATCCGACACTATCGCGGTCAGATTAGCGCGGATACTCTCTGGCGGTGTTAGTCATTTGTACGGTCTGTCAGTACGAACGACGGTCGGTCACCAGTTGGACGGCCAGTCACTAGTACAATCCGACACTATCGCGGTCAGATTAGCGCGGATACTCTCTGGCGGTGTTAGTCATTTGTACGGTCTGTCAGTACGAACGACGGTCGGTCACCAGTTGGACGGCCAGTCACTAGTACAATCCGACACTATCGCGGTCAGATTAGCGCGGATACTCTCTGGCGGTGTTAGTCATTTGTACGGTCTGTCAGTACGAACGACGGTCGGTCACCAGTTGGACGGCCAGTCACTAGTACAATCCGACACTATCGCGGTCAGATTAGCGCGGATACTCTCTGGCGGTGTTAGTCATTTGTACGGTCTGTCAGTACGAACGACGGTAGGTCATCAGTTAGACGGCCAGTCACTAGTACGGGCAGTCTCTAGCGCGGTTAGTCATTTGTACGGTCTGTCAGTACGAACGACGGTAGGTCATCAGTTAGACGGCCAGTCACTAGTACGGGCAGTCTCTAGCGCGGTTAGTCATTTGTACGGTCTGTTAGTACGGACGACGGTTGGTCATCAGTTAGACGACCAGTCACTAGTACGGGCAGTCTCTAGCGCGGTTAGTCATTTGTACGGTCTGTTAGTACGAACGACGGTAGGTCATCAGTTAGACGGCCAGTCACTAGTGCGGGCAGTCTCTAGCGCGGTTAGTCATTTGTACGGTCTGTTAGTACGGACGACGGTTGGTCATCAGTTAGACGGCCAGTCACTAGTACGGGCAGTCTCTAGCGCGGTTAGTCAATAGCACGGTTAGTCACTAGACAAAGAAGTGTATCCACTCAGTGCCTATTTATGGCATATAAATGGAGATATAAATAGACACCTACCTAAAGATATTGCTCCTTCAACATAGATTTAAATATGGGTAAGCGCGCCTTATGATTATAGACAAGGAATTCCACAACCGTATAGCCTGAGCAGTATAAGAATATACATAGAATTTGGAATTAGAAAGAGGCACAGTAAGGAGAAAAATTTGTGAACATCTTACAGAGGTAACGTAACTAAATCGCTCTTTGAGGTAATGAGGAGTTGCAGGATTAAAAATAATGCCGTAGAGAAGGATGAGGATGTGAGAATTTCGGCGAAAACGGATTGGGATCCACTTGAGCTGTGATCGAAATTGGGAGACGTGGTCGTATTTACGTAATCCGAATATAAACCGAATGCATAGATTTTGAATTCGCTCAAGTTTATTCAGGTGCTCTTCCAAAAGATCAGGATAACAAATGTCAGCATAGTCTAAAATCGGGTGCAATAATGTCTGAGCAAGCGCAACCTTAGTCGCAAAGATACCCGGAGCTAAATATATTTTTCTCAAAAATGTCCGTTAAAGTCGTCATTGGTAACTACATATCAGAACAGGAAGTTAATTGTTGCCGGACAGTCCAAAATTAAAAAAAAAAAAAAAAACATTACTGTCGTGCTAAACTCGACAGTAATGTTGCATACAAATTCCATTACTGTCTAGTTATTAACTTTTTAAAAATGCAAATCACCATTGTAAAATAAAGGCACAAGACTTGAAACATCAAATTAAAAAAAAAAAAGCTAGTACGACAACGTGTTTATCTGTGTCTGAAATAGCTTTAGGTGTTCTGGGTAGAAAAATACACTCTTCAAATGCCATTGATAGAAAAAGGTGGCAAAGCAAAACAATTTTCACTATTTTATTTTCATTTATTTTTGTTGTTGTTTTATTTTCGATTTTTGAGAAAAGCACTATACTTGCCTCGGCCAGAATAGCATTGCTGGCTTCGTATTATTAAACCGACTCGCAAGCTCGTCCGTTCAAACCAATACTCAGCCAGCAATTGCCTACTTCCTGGCCTAGACAGTAATGTACTAATTTTTGTTCAGGCAACCCGTTACAACTACACTTCGGAGGAGAAGTTCGCCATGATCGAGGTCATCGCCATGATAAAGGGGCTGCAGGTGCTGATGGCCAGAATGGAGACCGTCTTCGCGGACGCTGCCAGGAGGTGAGGCACCAATGGGGCGGGGGAGCAGGAGACCCTGAAAAATACTATACAATAGACTACAAATACTTCCATGCTGGTCTGGGAGCTAAGAAAAAACATAGAATGTACCAGTTTCTTCTCTTCCCGCGCATAGTAAAAGCTCATCGAGGGAATGGGCGAAAATCATAGGAATCATGTTGTGGGGAGTGCCACAATAGAGAGATCTCTCTCCAGGCAGATGTTATGCCTGGGGACCGAAGTCCGATGGAAGAGAGTTGAAAGTTGTATTTATGCAGCCGCATTGAGAAACTTCGTAAGCGTCATGTAGGACGATGTGACAGCTGTCATTAGACTGGCGCTAGCTACTCGTGTGTCGAAGTAGTTATGTAGAGGCCAACTAGGTGGCGCTAGGGTCGCTACAATGTTATAGGCGATGCGGCTAGCAACCCATCACTATTTTGATTCCACTTTCCACCTCTACGCCCTCAGTGTATTGCTAAACGTGGCCTGTAGGTCTTGTTACCTTAGGCTCTGTCTACCCTGAAAGGGATAAAGACGTGATTTGTGTATGTAGTATACAAATATTCTGCACTAGCTTCTGCCCGCGACTTTGGCCGCGTAGAATAAGACTTAAGAGCTGATGTTGATAGTATATTCTGCAATAATTATCGCTATCCCGCAGGAACTGCAATTTTCCGGGATAAAAAGAAGCATATGTTTTATTCTAGGGTAACAGCTATCGTTTCAAATTTTATCCAAATTCTTTCAGTCGTTACAGCGTGAAAAAGGAACAAACATGCACACTCACTCACATCGTCTTAGTAGGATATTGAACACCACAAATCAGTACAATAAAACTACAAAATTAAAGAACAAGGTGCACAATAGGCGGTATTATCGCTTAATAGCGACAACTATTAAGAAAAATAAATAAGTTAGAGACAGTTGCTTGGGAAAAATGCTGATTAAATTTGGCATTGTGAATTAAACATACACATAGAGACAAAAATCACGTCTGTATCCCTTACGGGGTAGACAGAGCCTATGCTAACAAGACCTAAAGGCCACGTTTAGCATGATTTTGATTTTGGTTTGATTTGTTTGATGATTTGATCGCAGTGTGTGAATAACACACAATGTATAAGACCTAAAGGGAATGGGCGAAAATCTTTGGAATCAATGGAATCACGTTATAGGCGATGCGGCTAGCAACCCATCACTATTTTGATTCCCCTTTCCATCCATACAACCATAATAATGCTAAACGTGGTCCTTGGGTCTTGTTACTTTAGGCTCTGTCTACCCCGTAAGGGATAAAGACGTGATTTAAGTAAGTAAGTAAGTAAGTAAATGCTTTATTGTACAAATATAAAGAAACAGATACAATTCACAAAAAAATAAAAAACATTAATATATGCACAAAGGCAAAGCAAATTTATGTATGTATATATGTGTGTATGTGTTATTGTGACTTGTCGCTAGGTCCATCTACGCTGAGCTGCAGGACTTCGTTCAGCTGGTACTGCGGGAGCCGCTGAGGAAGGCCATCAAGAACAAGAAGGATCTTATTCGGAGGTATGTCTACATCCCTTACACCATACAAACACTGGCGCGTTTCGATCCCTCTACGGGATCCATTAAAAAAAAATTGTTTTTGTTAAATACATAACCATATTATAAAATACTCGCTGTTACCCGCAACTTCGTCTGCATAGAATTAGTTTATCGCTATCCCGCAGGAATTACGCAATTTTCCGGGATAGAAAGTAGCCTATGTGCTATTCCAGACTTTAATCTATCTATGTTCCAAATTTCATCCAGATCTGTCCAGCCGTTCTGGCGTGAAAGAGTAACAAACATCCATCCAACCAAACTTTCGCGTTTACAATATTAGTAGGATGTTTCATTCTATTATTAGCTCGGTGAAGGTCGATTTAGGTTCGGATCTTACCCCCTTATTCATAAACGCTTTATAGGCTTCTGCTAACTTAGCAATCGTTTGTCCTTATCTGTGAAAGGTAAATGTCAAAGTGACAGATAAGGACAAACGATTGCTTAGTTAGCAGAAGCCTACAGAGCGTTTATGAATAAGGGGGTTGGGGTGGGAGTCGGGTTACCTCCACGTGTGGTCAAGAGCTGCGGTTCGTTTTTGGATCCGTCCGGGGGGAAGAGCAGTGCTTGGTCCGGTGCGCCCTGGGCATCGGCTAATGATTTCCTAGCAGTTTCTGAGGGATATCATTGACCGTTGGCTAAGAGCCCGACAGGGGGGTCTTTGACTATTACCGTACAACGTTGCTGACATTTTGTCACAAGTTTTTTTAATAATATTTTTTTTACATTGACATTGGCGAAGTTGTCGTCGCTATAACGACTTGATACGCCACTAATAAAAAAGAAGAAGAATAAGGGGGTTAGACTATACTGGTGTCCGTTATAAGTTGGCCTGTGTTTGCAGTATAATAGTATCGGTGCGCGAGACCTGCGGCGACTGGGCGCGCGGCTGCGAGCCCCAGCAGGACCCGGCGCTCCGCGGCAAGAAGGATGCCGAGGCCAGTTTCACCATCAAAGTGCCGCGAAGGAACGTCGGTGAGACAAACTACCTTATAAACAGAGATCGGACAGATTTGCGTCATCGTTCGCAATAAAGTGGATATGACTCAAAAATTTATCATTTAATTAATTTCTCGAAATAAAATTTGAACTCCTGGAGATAAAAATTTACACATGCATAAAATTATTAGCAAAATGTTAATTAAAGTGGCAGTTGTCGTTCTCGTAAATATTTTTATATAATAAAGAAATCACGATCCTGCTAGATATGATTATTGTTTCTGACAAAAAAGTGTTCTAGTCCTATAGGTATAAAACCTCCGTGACTGCAGAAAATTTGGAAAAATACTGATTATTTTCTTTAATAAATCTATACTTTAACAAACTTTTGTATTTCTTGACTAGGAATTAAAATTTAAGTCAAGTAAGAAATTAATTAAATGATTACATATTTGATTAATTTTGGAGTCATGTCCACATTATTGCGAGCAATGACGCAAATTTGTCCGATCTCTGCTTATAAATGATCTCTCAGAGTTAAAAAACAAAGAAAGAAAGAAAGAAGACCTCGATAGTTGGTGCTCCAACACCGTGCGATTTAAGCGGTCTTTCTTGCCCCGTACGTGCAAAATTTGGTATGGTCTGGCGGCTGGGGTTTTTCCAACTGGTGATCACTTACCATCAGGTGCACCGCATGCCCGTTTGTCGGTTTTAATATATATAAAAAAAGATATTTATTCCTTTTTGCAAGACACACAAATATAAGAGAGTACACAATTTTATAGCAAAAAAACGGACATTAAAAATAGATGCTCAGCGTTGTGTGTCTTCGCAAAAGTGAAACGGTCGCTGGCTCAGCATTTCGCTGAGGTTAGACACCTGCAGCGCTGATTTTCAGCCAGAACCGTCTGTGGCTCACGAAACGATACACAGATAAAATATACTACATAAACCATAAACTTTTACGTAAACAAAGTAATAAATAGATAGAACCTGACTTATGTGTAACTAAAAAAAAATGTTGTTGAAGTTATTGCTTAGTTCGACTGAACACCGCTACAATAGTAGATTAATGCCGAGGCCCGAGAACTAGCCAACTGCTGGATGAGTAACTTGTTTAAACGAACCGCAGGTGAGTGTTTTTTAAAATTACGAATCCAGCCGAATCCAGCAATTGCTCTTCCGGCTGAGGTAGATATAATGTTTTTTTTTTCAAACATTGAGAAGAAATTAAAATAAATTTTGCACTAAACTTCCTCGCAACTTACGTTTTCATGCCTTTTTTCTTAAGTTTTTTTTTGTGTCATCTGTCACCGTAAGCTATTTGAGACATTGATAAAAACGTTAGACTCGAACAAAACGCGCACTCCTCGGCCATCGACTTGGCTATATGACATTGTTGTGCATTATTCCATAGACTCTATGACTTTTGAAAAAGTTAAAAACAAATGAAAAACAGTCCAGTAATCCGATATATGGTCAGAAATTCGCGCCAGCAATGTAATTCGGCCGTCAGCAAGGCCCTTCGTGTTCTGTTACTTAGAATACAATGACGACATTCACGACAATGTTTGAGAAAACATTTTTTATAGTTACACAAACAGATAACTCACGTATTAAAGTCGAGTAATGCTCGACATGTTTCGAAGCAAAACACAGCATTTTAGTCGACCCAATTATTTTACTATCACTGGATGATAAATAAAACAAGGGTCGCCGACTTCAGATATATTTATACTTTGAATCAAAATAAAAAAAAATATTTTTGCAATTTGGCCGCCAAGGGCTCTTTTACATGTCTTTTTTGAAACTACCAGCGCATTCGGAAATTCCATCATCATTGCCAAGAAGAATGCGCCGCAAGAATCTTGGCAGAAAGTAATTTTTTCAAAATAAAATATATTAAGCTACTACAATTACTTAAATTAAATACATTTATAAAAGGGATGTATAAGGCCCCCGCCTTAAATTAGATTAGTCTATAGTAGAGATGTATAAAGTCTCTACTAGTCAAAGTAAAACAAAGTATTCAAAAAAGAAATAGAAAAAAAAAACAATAAAAATAATTTCAGTTCAGTTCGCCAAGTTAACAACCAAAAAAAGGTTAAGAACAGCTGCCCTAAGCCCTGTCTACCCTGTACGGTATAAAGGCGTGATTAATATGTATGTTATCCAGGTCCGTCATCGACCCAATTGTACATGGTCCGGACGCAGCTGGAGGCGCTCATCTCGGACAAGTCCGGGGGGCGCCGCACTCTCCGCAAAGACCTGGACGCCGCCACCCTCAACCAGATCGAGGCCTTCCATCGCCAGAGCTTCTACTGGAACTGCCTGCTTAACCTGTCAGGTGAGGACGTAGATATAGTGTATAGTATAATTAACTACAGATTTTAGGTAGGTACTGCTGGAACTGCCTGCTTAACCTGACAAGTGAGGATGTACTTCCCAGCAGTACACAAGGTCTCAGAATTGGCATTGTTCATTTTTTTTAGGCTGTGCTTTTAACACCTTTATTTGATAAAATGGACTATTTCAAGCAACTCATTTGAATATTATGTTTTTACGTAGCTTTGTTAATTAATAATAAATATTTTTTCGCTGTTTGATAATTCGTGAATTTAGACAGAATCCCAATCGCCTTCGTTCAGCCATTTAAAAAAAACGGCTTTGTCTATGGTGTTGTCGTGACAGGTGACAGTTGCCATAGCCAAACTTTTTTTTTCCATTTTTGTGGCAAACATTCAATGCTGGATTCTGTCTAAAAATCGGGTCGTTATGTCAAACAAAGGTTAAAAGTACTTTTACAATAATATCTGTAATCGTAAAGTATTTTTGAAACCGGACAAGATAAATCGGATAATTGATGGTTTTCCTCGAAATGGTTTTCGAATTGGAGCATACCAAAAAAAATGAACAATGCCAATTGTACCGGAATATTTCAGCAGATGGTTGGGTCAGTTGGAGTGAACCTACAAAGTTTTTTTATTTTATTAAAAATTTAGTCCCGCCTTTTAGTTACGACGCCACAGATAGACACACACGCAGACATCGCCGTAAAACGTATAGGTACCCCTCTTTTTACGTCGGGGGTTAATAAAAAAGAAAAAATGAGATACATATAGGGAGATATATGTACATATATTTTATACACACACACGCACAAATCACGTCTTTATCCCTTACGGGGTAGACAGAGCCTAAGGTAACAAGACCTACAGGCCACGTTTAGCAAGATTGTGAGTGAATAGGTGGAAAATGGAATCAAAATAGTGATGGGTTGCTAGCCGCATCGCCTATAACATGATTCCTATTTTCGCACATTCCCTAGATATTTCATGTCTGTGGTTTTTGTTTCTTTCCTATAAAAATTCAAAATTTCAAAATTTATTCTTGCAAATTGGCAGCCAAGGGCTCTTTTAGGTACATGTCCTTTTTGAAACCACCACTAATACACTACTACTACAATACAACTAATATAATACTCCTTTCATCCACTCAAAGGTTGACTGGAAGAGATCCCTAAAAGGGATAAGTACGCCTTTGTGCATGTGTCTCAGTGTTTGTCAATTGTATTTGTCTTGTTTATTTTGCACAATAAAGAGTTTACATACATACATACTACCAGCGCATTCGGAAAGACCATCATTGCCAAGAAGAATGCGCCGCGAGAAACTTTGCAGAAGGTCACTTTTTCAAAATAAATTACATTAAGCTACTACAATACTGAAATTTTATGTTTGTTGTCAACAGATTCCTTGCAAAAGTGCTGCGATTTATCCCAACTGTGGTACCGCGAGTTCTACCTGGAAATGACCATGGGAAGGAAAGTCAACGTAAGTTATACCTTCTTAACGATGTCTTTTAACCTTTTTTTTAACCATGTCTAAAGCAAAATAAATTATTTCATTTCATTTTTCTATTGCTCGTTTGCCTTCCTATTTATATAATAATAATAATAATAATAATAATAATAAAAAAAAACTATATTTGCACGTATCACCTTTAATAACAACGCATTTTTACTTTCATGTGATGCCCATTTATAAAGACAAAACACGGAAGATATAATAGTACATTACTGCAGAGAGCAGTAAGTTAGCCATCCGGGACAAGTACGAGTCCAGGATGGCTATGGCGGTCGAAGCAAGTATAGTGCTTTTATTAAAATGAAATGAGAAGATTTAGTAAAATATATTAAAAAAAGGTTAAGATATATTGAATGTGACGTTATTCATTTTAGGGCAAAGTTTTCTTTCGTTTCTAGCTTTTTTTTTTATTTCATAAGGCTTGAATTCTGGTTCATATGCCAAACTAAAAAAAATAATGTTTGCTCTTCAAAATGTGACTATTTACATACATACATACATACCGTCACGCCACTCCCACAGGGGTAGGCAGAGACTACTTTGTTCCACTTGCTACGATCCTGACATATTTCTTTCGCTTCATCCACAGTCATCAATCTCTTCATACATGCTCGTCGTATGAAGAGATGTGACTATTTAATTACGTAATTAATAAAATCGTCTATTTTAGAAATTATTTTGGCCTCGCAAATATACAGTTTAAGTAAAATTGTGTTGATACTAATTATACTTATTTTGAAACCTCCACACGTCCGCATGCATGTTAATAGAAAAAAACAAAACTGATACTGGACGGCCCTAATAAAGACGGGTACTTCCAAATTCAAATATATTAATGGTACGGTATGGATTTTCATACAACATTACTACCTAAAAATGTTTCACCGGCTTCCTGGTTTCCACGCGTTTATTTACGTTAGGGGCCATTCAAGTATTACGTAAGCAGATTTTTTACAATTATTTACCCCCCCCCTTCCCCTTGTCAGCAAAAGTAAGCAAACCTCTTACCCCCCCCCATGCTTACGTAATCATTGGTACCTATATGCATTTTTCTTTTAATGGATTCTGTTTTTTATTGATTCGTGAGCAGCAGTTCGAATCGAAACTGCTGACGTAATCACCATATCGACCCCCCCCCACCCACCACGTCATCAAAAGAAGCAAAGCAAAGACCCCTCTGCCCCCCTCAAGCGCTTACGCAATACTTGAAACGCCCCCTTAACTTTGTTCTCCGTAGAAATGCACCGTCCGCCACCAGCACAACGAGGAGTGCAACGACCTGATCACCATGGAGAAGCGGATCCAGTTCCCCATCGAGATGTCCATGCCCTGGATACTGACCGACCACATACTGCGCAGCAAGGAGCCCGCCATGATGGAGTGAGCTCGTTACCACTGTCATAATTATTTTATTTTGTCAGTTTGCGGAGGTCCATTTCAATGAACAAAAAAATATTTACCTTGCTACTTCGCTACTCAGGGGCCATTCAAGTAACACGTACAGTTATTTACCCCCCCCCCCCCCTGTCAGCAAAAGTAAGCAAACCTCTTACCCCTCCCTCTCATGCTTACTTAATCATTGGTACCTATATGCATTTTTCTTTTAATGGATTCTGTTTTTTATTGATTCGTGAGCAGCAGTTCGACTCGAAACTGCTGACGTAATCACCAGATCGACCCGCCATCCCACCATGTCATCAAAAATAAGCAAAGCAAAGACCCCCCCCCCCCCCCCCCCGCCCTCTCAAGCGCTTACGTAATACTTGAACGCCCCCTCACGTGCAAGATAACCAAGCATGTGTGCAATATATATGTTTTTCATGTAATCCCTCCTACTAATGCCACATAAAACATACATAAATCCCACACACTTAATTATCCCTTGCACCACACAAACACTGACGCTTTCGATATAAACAGATACGTCCTATACCCTCTCGATCTATACAACGACTCCGCCCAGTACGCGCTCACCGTGTTCAAGAAGCAGTTCCTGTACGACGAGGTGGAGGCCGAGGTCAACTTGTGCTTCGACCAGTTCGTCTACAAGTTGGCCGAGCAGGTGTACGCGCACTACAAGCAGCTGGCTGCCAGGTGAGCTCATTTACAGCGGGCTCTCGGACTACGACCCTTTGACTTGAACAGTTTTGAGTGAGGCTCTCGGACTATGGCCCTTTGACTTTAACAGTTTTGAGTGTGGCTCTCGGACTATGGCCCTTTGGCTTCGACAATTTTGAGTGGGGCTCTCGGACTATAACACTGACTTTACTAGTTTCAAGTGGGGCTCTTGAAATATGATACTTTGACTATTAGTTTCGACTGGGTTTCTCGGACTATGACTCCTCATTTTCGGATGGGGCTCTCTGACTATGACCTTTTTAAAAATTTCTAAACGACACTGAACATTAGAACACAGAAAAGTCCGAAAGTAAAGCTATGGCCTGATGAACCCGGATCCTCGTCATTCCGTGACGCGTGCTACCCCTACACCACCCATAGCAGGTGGGCAAGCCTTCGAATTTTTCTATCTGTTGCTAGCTGCCACGTGAGCTTGTTATGCGAATTCAAAACAGTGATGGGTTGCTAGCCACATCGCCTGTATAACATGATCCCTAAAATTTTCGGAAGAGAAGCACATTCTATGTTTTTCCTTTGCTCCCAGACCAGCATGGTTTCGGTTCTAGTTTCGGCAAAAAACATGTTTCGCGCGCTAAGAATTAGTAATGAACTAATAGACTACAAGCCCAAAGACAAAAAAAAAACATGTGAAATGAACCAGCGTGAATGAAGCTTAGAAGGCTGTTACTATATCATAAAATAACTCTGAGCGCTATGCCGTCATTTCTGAGCGCTATGCCGTCATTTCTGAGCGGTACAGATTTTATCTCATACATTGAAAAAAAAAAAATTGCACTAACTTCCGGCACCACCACTTTAAAGCGGCACTAGGTTTTTCGACATTTATTTTTAATCATTTATAATCTATAAGAACGCCGTAAATTAATAATTAGTCGTAATTCCTCACTTGTACCTGAGAAATTCCATAAATGTACCGCTCAGAAATGACGGCATAGCGCTCACAGTTATTTTGTGATATAGTAACAGCCTTCTAAGCTTCATTCACGCTGGTTCATTTCACATGTTTTTGTTTCTATGGGCTTGTGGTCTATAGTAATAGCGATCGTGTGCTTGCAGCATGCTCTTGGACAAGCGTTACCGCGCGGAGTGCATGGCGCGCGGCGCGTCCGCGGGGCCGCACGCGGGCCGCTACGCCTCGCTGCTGCGCCAGCGCCATGTTGCGCTGCTCGGCCGCCACGTGGCGCTCAGCGCGCTGGTGAGTGGGAGGGGGGGGGGGGGGGGGGGGGGGAGACGGTATTTTTATGTGCTGTGAGTTGTAAGTTTTTTTGTAACAGTTATTGTTTTTGCAGATAGTGAAAGCCACAATAGAGCGTACATAAAAAAAAAAAGAAAAAATCAGTTTATATCTTCAAACTACAGCTCTAATCAAATTTTTGACTAGTTTGCAAGATTAATGAGATCTTCTAAGCTACTCGTATTTCAAATTCCGCACGATTTTTTCGTAAATTCGTAATTTACAACATTTCATATTTTTCATTTGGCCTAAACCGAAAAACATTTCGAGAAATGTGCCTACAGAAAACAAAAAAATATTTTGGGATTTTTCTACCAGTATTTTAACTAAAAAAAACGTCTGTAGTGGTCAAACTGAACATGACGTCATTTATCACTATAAATGCGAAAGTAACTCTCTGTCTGTTGCGCATGTACGCCTAAACCACTGAACGGATTTTAATAAAATTTGGCACAGAGATAGTTTAGTAGAAAAATCGCATAGCTGTTAAATGTGTTTGTCTCTCTCAGGTCGCTCAGCGCATCAACTCGGACATGCACCGCGCGCTGGACGCGGCGGTAGCCAAGTTCGAAGCCGGCGACATCACTGGCGTTGTTGTAAGTACATTTATTCACTATATAATATAACTCAAAGGTGACTGACTGACTGACATAGTGATCTATCAACGCACAGCCCAAACCACTGGACGGATCGGGCTGAAATTTGGCATGCAGGTAGATGTTATGACGTAGGCATCCGCTAAGAAAGGATTTTGATCAATTCTACCCCCAACGGGATAAAATAGGGGATGAAAGTTTGTATGAAATTTCTGATTCTACGCGGACGAAGTCGTGGGCAGAAGCTAGTTGACTAAAAAAAATGGCTAGCTCAAACTACGCCTCGTTGCCGTTTGCACACAGTCCATACGCACACACGTGCAACCTAACTGAACTACGCCCACGCACACAATAAGCGCTTTGTTATCCGCAGAATACTGTTAAAAGTATTTACCTCGCTACTGCGCTACTTCAATTTTTTTTTGTTCTGTAAAATGAAAATTTTAAGATATGGTTTTGATTTTTGTTTCGTCCGAAATTATTGACAAATGTGATTAAAACGTTAAATAAAATGTCAGTTCATAATCGTAATCATAATAATATATTTTCATAAAACATGGTACATATATTGTGGTATGAAAGAGAAGAGTTTCACATGTTTTGTCACTATATGACATACAAATTTAAATTACAAATTTATGCTATAACTTTTAATAATTTAATTAATCTTATTATTGGGTTGCAGTGTAAGTACATTAAAATATAAATAAATGGATATCATTATGTTCTAAATAAATAGTTGAAATTAGTGTATGTCACGTAGACGCATCGTTCTTTCCTGATATATGATCAGGGAGCGAGACTTTGGTGTTGATGACGTCATTTAATTTTAGGATGCTTTTATATAAACAATGTGGCGACACCCCACTGATTCATAATAATGCTATAATAGAATAGCAGCAGGAGGAACACATTTTTTAATTATTTACAATCCGAAAAGGTAACTCCGCGGTGTTTGCGCAGAAACCAAAACTTGGGTCGGACACTATCCCTACTAATATTATAAATACGAAAATAACTGTCTGTTACCTTTTCACGCATAAACCGCTGAACAGATTTAATAGTTTCAGTCCCGGGGTTATAGGATAGTTTTTATCGCGACAAGCTAATTCTACACAGACGGAGTCGCGGGCGACAGCTTGTCACTATCACTACAAAGTATAAAATAAAGTCGCTTTCTCTGTCCCTATGTCCCTATGTATGCTTATATCTTCAAAACTACACAACGGATTATGATGCGGTTTTTTTTATTAGATAGAGTGATTCAAGAGGAAGTTTTATGTGTATAATACATGCATAATATACCGTGCGAAGCCGGGGCGGGTCGCTAGTTAAAAATAAAATGTCACGGAATGACGAGGATCCGGGTTCGATTCCCGGCCATAGCTTTACTTTTCGGATTTTTCTGTGTTCTAATTTTCACAGACATTTAGAAATTAAATTTCTAACGGTAAAACCGTAAAAGTAAACATAAAAAAAAAACAAGAAATAAAAATTTCTTGATTCATTTGATAGTACCTATCATTTGAAAAACAGCGCCTTCTCTCGTCCCTGGTGAGCAGTAGATGTTCCACGGGAGTTTGTAATTGTGTCGTACAGACACATCATTCAAACAGATGACGCTTAGCGACAAAAAATTCGCATAGTAACAAAGGTCACGTGACGGTTAGTAACAGGTAGAAAAATTCGGAGACTACCCACCTGCTATGGGTGGTGTAGGGGTATAGCACGCGTCACGGAATGACGAGGATCCGGGTTCGATTCCCGGCCATAGCTTTACTTTTCGGATTTTTCTATGTGTTCTAATTTTCACAGACATTTAGAAATTAAAAATAAAACGCTTTATCAGGAGCTGGAAGGCCTGATAGCCGTGAACCGCCTCTGCCACAAGCTCCTCAGCCGCTACCTGCCTCTGGACGATTTCGACAGCATCCTGCGGGAGTCCGACCACGGCGTGCTGGCTCCGTACGGCCGCGTCACGCTGCACGTGTTCTGGGAGCTCAACTACGACCTGCTGCCTAACTACTGCTACAACGCCGCCACTGACAGGTCAGTGCGGCTACAACACTTTGCTAGTGCTGTCTCAACACTTTAGTAGTTCAGCTGCAACACTTTGCTAGTCCGGCGATAATACTTTGGTGCTGCGGCTAGAACACTGTGGTAATGAGAATGAGGTTAAAACGCTTTGTTAGTGAAGCTATAACACTTTGCTAGTGCTGTCTCAACACTTTGGTAGTGCTGATATAACACTTTGTTGGTGAACCTGTAACACTTCAGTAGTTCAGCTGCAACACTTTGCCAGCGCGGCGATGACACTGGTGCTGCGGCTAGAACACTGTGGTAATGAGAATGAGGTTAAAACGCTTTGTTAGTGAAGCTATAACACTGATAGTACGGCTATAGCATTTTGCTAGTGCTGTCTCAACACTTTGGTAGTGCAGATATAGCACTTTGTTGGTGAACCTATAACACTTTAGTAGTTCAGCTGCAACACTTTGCTAGCGCGGCGATAATACTTTGGTGCTGCGGCTAGAACACTTTGGTAATGAGGTTAAAACGCTTTGTTAGTGGAGCTATAACGCTTTAGTACTGCGGCTACAACACTTATATAATGCGGCCTCAACACTTTAGTAAAGCAGCTGTAACACTTTGTTAGTGCAGTTTCAGCACTTTGTTATTGCAGTTTCAACACTGTTTGTGAAGCTATAACACTTTAGTAATGCAGCTACGACACTTTAGTAAAGCAGCTATAACACTTTCTTAGTGCAGCTTCAACACTTTCGACACTGTTAGTGAGGCTATTAAACTAATATTGCAGCTACAATACTTTAGTAGAGCGGGTGCAACAATGTTCGTGTGACATCAACACTTTGCTAGTGCAGATTCAACACCTTAGTAGTGGTGATGTGTTTGCCGCAGGTTCGTGAAGTGCCGCGGCATACAGTTCGCGGCGAACGTGCAGCGCGAGCGGCCGCAGCAGTACGGGCACGCGCTGCTGTGGGGTTCCAAACAGCTCAGCCTTGCTTACTCTGCGCAGTACGCGCAGTACGCAGGTAGGGCGGTATTCTGCGATTTAGTTATAGGGACAGGTTATAGTAGTTATAGGGACAAAGGATAACGAATATATGTAATAAGAAGCATTGAATACCATTTTTTTTTTACTTCAGTTTTTTGTTTCATGATTATGACTGCAAATGGTTGCGAAATTACTTGACATTGTAATTGTGGTCTTGAAGTAATATGAATTATATGGGTAAACGCATGATTTATATATGTATGTATGTATTTATATGGACATGTTCGTCTGTAATATATTTTTTTATAAAATCATCTATTCGTCATCGTTTACGGCATAATATATAAGAGTATATACATATAAATTCTACTGTTGGGCATTTCAAAGTGAGATGGCTCCCACGCGGATTTAGTGCGGGTTGAGAACACAAAAAAATATTGTTCTTAAAAATACTGGTCGACTGAATATAGGAATGAGTTTGCTTTTTTACATCCATTTTGTCCTGTAATTATTATTTTCTTATTTTATGTACAATAAAGAGTTTAACATACGTGCGTTCCATACATGGTGGTCAGGGTTCGTGGGCACGCAGCACCTGCACGCGCTAGTGCGGCTGCTGGGCTACCAGGGCGCCGCCGTGGTGGTGGCCGAGCTGCTTGGCGTCGCGCGCGGGCTGCTGCACGGCACGCTGGCGCAGTTCACGCGCGCGCTGCAGGCCGCCATGCCGCGCCACTGCAAGCTGCCCCGCTACGACTACGGCTCCAACGGTGCGCCCCCACACTGCTTGCCAGCCTCTACACTAGCAGCGGCGCTGCCGGCGTGGCGCGCGGGCTGCTGCACGGCACGCTGGCGCAGTTCACGCGCGCGCTGCAGGCCGCCATGCCGCGCCACTGCAAGCTGCCCCGCTACGACTACGGCTCCAACGGTGCGCCCCCACACTGCTTGCCAGCCTCTACACTAGCAGCGGCGCTGCCGGCGTGGCGCGCGGGCTGCTGCACGGCACGCTGGCGCAGTTCACGCGCGCGCTGCAGGCCGCCATGCCGCGCCACTGCAAGCTGCCCCGCTACGACTACGGCTCCAACGGTGCGCCCCCACACTGCTTGCCAGCCTCTACACTAGCAGCGGCGCTGCCGGCGTGGCGCGCGGGCTGCTGCACGGCACGCTGGCGCAGTTCACGCGCGCGCTGCAGGCCGCCATGCCGCGCCACTGCAAGCTGCCCCGCTACGACTACGGCTCCAACGGTGCGCCCCCACACTGCTTGCCAGCCTCTACACTAGCAGCGGCGCTGCCGGCGTGGCGCGCGGGCTGCTGCACGGCACGCTGGCGCAGTTCACGCGCGCGCTGCAGGCCGCCATGCCGCGCCACTGCAAGCTGCCCCGCTACGACTACGGCTCCAACGGTGCGCCCCCACACTGCTTGCCAGCCTCTACACTAGCAGCGGCGCTGCCGGCGTGGCGCGCGGGCTGCTGCACGGCACGCTGGCGCAGTTCACGCGCGCGCTGCAGGCCGCCATGCCGCGCCACTGCAAGCTGCCCCGCTACGACTACGGCTCCAACGGTGCGCCCCCACACTGCTTGCCAGCCTCTACACTAGCAGCGGCGCTGCCGGCGTGGCGCGCGGGCTGCTGCACGGCACGCTGGCGCAGTTCACGCGCGCGCTGCAGGCCGCCATGCCGCGCCACTGCAAGCTGCCCCGCTACGACTACGGCTCCAACGGTGCGCCCCCACACTGCTTGCCAGCCTCTACACTAGCAGCGGCGCTGCCGGCGTGGCGCGCGGGCTGCTGCACGGCACGCTGGCGCAGTTCACGCGCGCGCTGCAGGCCGCCATGCCGCGCCACTGCAAGCTGCCCCGCTACGACTACGGCTCCAACGGTGCGCCCCCACACTGCTTGCCAGCCTCTACACTAGCAGCGGCGCTGCCGGCGTGGCGCGCGGGCTGCTGCACGGCACGCTGGCGCAGTTCACGCGCGCGCTGCAGGCCGCCATGCCGCGCCACTGCAAGCTGCCCCGCTACGACTACGGCTCCAACGGTGCGCCCCCACACTGCTTGCCAGCCTCTACACTAGCAGCGGCGCTGCCGGCGTGGCGCGCGGGCTGCTGCACGGCACGCTGGCGCAGTTCACGCGCGCGCTGCAGGCCGCCATGCCGCGCCACTGCAAGCTGCCCCGCTACGACTACGGCTCCAACGGTGCGCCCCCACACTGCTTGCCAGCCTCTACACTAGCAGCGGCGCTGCCGGCGTGGCGCGCGGGCTGCTGCACGGCACGCTGGCGCAGTTCACGCGCGCGCTGCAGGCCGCCATGCCGCGCCACTGCAAGCTGCCCCGCTACGACTACGGCTCCAACGGTGGGGCCCCACGCTGCTCTCCCACTACTATTACGTGTGCTGCTAGCGCTTTAGTAGTTCAGCTCCACTTAGTGCAGTTACAACACTTTGCTAGTGCAGCTACAACACTTTGCTAGTGCAGTCGCAACACTTTAATAGTGCAGCTACAACACTTTGCTAATGCAGTCTCAACACTTTAGTAGTGCGGCTACAACACTTTGCTAGTGCACTCTCAACACTTTAGTAGTGCAGCTACAACACTTTACTAGTGCACTCTCAACACTTTAGTAGTGCAGCTACAACACTTTGCTAGTGCACTCTCAACACTTTAGTAGTATAGCTACAACATTTTGCTAGTTCACTCTTAACACTTTACTAGTGCAGCTAGAACACTTTGCTAGTGCAGTCTCAACACTTTAGTAGAGCAATTACAAGACTTTGCTAGTGCACTCTCAACACTTTAGTAGTGCAGCTCCACCACTTTGCTAGTATAGCTTCAACACTTTGGTATTACAATTACAACACTTTGCTCGTGCAGTCTCAACACTTTACTAGTGCAGCTAGAACACTTTGCTAGTGCAGTCTCAACACTTTAGTAGAGCAATTACAAGACTTTGCTAGTGCACTCTCAACACTTTAGTAGTGCAGCTCCACCACTTTGCTAGTATAGCTTCAACACTTTGGTATTACAATTACAACACTTTGCTCGTGCAGTCTCAACACTTTAATAGTGCAGCTACACCACTTTGCTAGTATAGCTTCAACACTTTAGTATTACAATTACAACACTTTGCTAGTGCAGTCTCAACACTTTAATAGTGCAGCTCCACCACTTTGCTAGTATAGCTTCAACACTTTAGTATTACAATTACAACACTTTGCTAGTGCAGCTCCAAAGCTAGTTTTTCATAAATACGATATTTGTTGTCTCTTTCCCCAGGCGTGCTGGGCTACTACCACGCCCAGCTGACGGACATAGTGCAGTACCCTGATGCGAGGACCGAGCTGTTCCACGCGTTCCGCGAGCTGGGCAACATCATTCTGTTCTGCATGCTGATTGAACAGGTACACACACACACACTAGCACCCGTACTACGCATGTATGTGTGTAAGCATGTAGGTGTATATGTAAACTAAAGGTGGGCAACTAGTCGGGGAAACCGATTGGCATTATTTTTTTCCACCTCTACGCCCTCAGTGTCTTGCTAAATGTGGTTTTAGGCTCTGTCTACCCCGTAAGGGATAAAGACGTAATTTGTGTATGTATTTGTGGTCAGCGAAAAGTCGATACGGCTAGCAATTCACCACTATTTTGATTCCCCTCCACCTGTACGCTCGCAATTGCTAAATGTGGCCTTTAGGTTTTTTTTTTAATATTAAAACCGACAAACGGGCATGCGGTGCACCTGATGGTAAGTGATCACCGCCGCCATGGACAATACAGCACCAATGGGACTGCTAGGGCTAGAGGTCTTGTTACCTTAGGCTCGGTCTACCCCGTAAAGGATAAAGACGTGTGTGTATTACCTTTAAATTCACTTTTTGTCGTCTCCTCTACGATATAAATACTTTGTTTAGATATGTGATAAAAAAAATCTATGCTGGTCTGGGAGCAAAGAAAAAATTTTGAATGTACCAGTTGCTTCTCTTCCCGCGCAAATGGTAAAAGCCCATCGAGGCATTGGGCGAAAATCTTAGGGATCATGTTATATACCAAGGCGATGTGGCTAGTAACCAATCACTGTTTTGATTACTGTTCCATACGCCCACAATCAAGCTATACGTGGTCTTTAGGTCTTGTTACCTTAGGCTCGATCTATCCCGTAGAGGATAAAGATGTGAGTTATGTATGTATAAAAAAAAACTTGTATTTCCTTTGTCCAGGCGCTGAGTCAAGAAGAGGTGACAGACTTGCTGCACGCCGCCCCCTTCCAGAATATACTGCCGCGGCCCTTCGCCGCTGGTGAGTTGAATGATTATTCTGGGCAGATTTACGGGAGGGCAACCGGGGCTACAGCCCCGGGGCCTCCACAAAAGAGGGGCCCCCACAATATACTTCGGAAAAAAATCAAATTTAGACTAGTGTTAACATTAGTAAACAACTTGGGAAGTAAAATAATTTGGGGCCAGAGGGCCTCCACTCCTTTGTTGCCCAGAGGCCTCCATACCTCTAAATCAGCTTATATCTCCAAAGCTACAGCTCTAATCAAAGTTTTGACTAGTTCACGAGATTAATGAGAGCCGTGATTGTCTTCTACGCTACTCGTATTTGAAAATCAGCACAATTTTTCACCACTTTCGAGTGGTATTTTCACGCATGTGCTTTCAAAAATTGGGGTCGTGCTATTGTTCCAAAATGGATTAATTATGCTTCAAATATACATGAGTCGCTAGATAGCGTGTCGGAAACACAATGATACTAGACCCCTTTTCGGTGTTAAATTGATAATTATTGTATGATTAAAATAAACTAATAAATAAATAAATATCTTGGGACAATTGTCACCACCTAACCCCAAACCTACCCCCACCCCACCTACCTACCTAACTACCCAAACCTAACCCCAAACCTACCCCCTACCTACCTACCTAGCCCCAAACTAAGCAAAGCTTGTAATATGGGTACTAAACAACGGATAACATACTTATATAGATAAATACCTACTTAAATACATATTAAACATCCAGGACTCGAGAACAAACATTCGTATTTTTCATGCAAATATCTGGCTCGACCGGGGACCGAACCCGGGACCTCGAGCTTCATAGTCAGGTTCTCTAACCACTAGGCCAGGTCGTCTGTGAAATAAAGAACGTCTCAGACCGCAGGAACTTGTCGCACTAGCTAAAAGCGAGGGTGATAAACATGCGACCTGAGGCTTTTTATCACTGTCATAAAAAAAAAACTAAATTGGACATATTGGAGTTTGATATATATTAACTCAATTTAAAATGTTTAGAGGGAGAGAAACCTGAGACGAAACAGAAACGTTTGGAGGCGAAGTATGCGGCGCTGCAGATTGTACAGAATGTCGACAAATATGGCACCGCTAAGGTATGTCTTTGTCTATCTAAACGATACTGAAAATTAGAACACATAGAAAAATCCAAAAGTAAAGCTATGGCTGCGAACCGAACCCGGATCCTCGTCATTCCGTGACGCGTGCTATACCCCTTCATAACCCATAGCAGGTGGGTAAGCCTTCGAATTTTTCTATCTGTTACTAGCTGTCACGTGACGTTGTTACTGTGCGAATTTTTGTCGCTAAGCGTCATCTGTTTGAATGATGTGTCTACGACAACAATTACATACTCCTGTAGAACATCTGCTCACCAGGGACGAGAGAAGGCGCTGTTTCTCAAATGATAGGTACTATCAAATGTATCAAGCATTTTTACTTCTTGATTTTTTGTGTTTACTTTTACGGTTTTACCGTTAGAAATTAAATTTCTGAATGACACTGAAAAGTAGAGTACATAGAAAAATACGAAAAATAAGCTACGGCCGGACTATGTATTTGTCATTGTTTAACTTATTTTTAAGTTCGTAAAATTTGTGCTTGATCCTCTTCTAAGTTGTAAGTAGTTTCCAATTCGTGTGGATCAAATTTGGCAATGAAAATAATGTTTCTGGATTGACTCGAGATTTGTTAGACATACGTGGGATGGATGACAATGCAAGTACAGCCAGAAAAAGAAGTGTATTTTTAACGCAAATTCACTTTTAGCTACCCTTTTTTTTTTAACGTGTGGAAAATGCGCCTTATGCATTCCCGCGCTCGGGGCAGCAACGGGGGTATGATGGGCTCTGCAGCTCGCCGCTGCCTTCCCTATGGAAGGAGGGGAGAGGCCTACCGTCTAAAAACACACGTTCCCTCCTGGCCATGGACTGTGGGCGTTGCGGGCGCACTGCGGTGTCCCCGCGACGCCCACTGGCCGCCCCGGGACGGGGCAGGTGGCAACGGCACCGTTGAGTGCGGGTTCCGGATTCCCCGCCCCCGGTGACCGTTTGGTTTTTAAAGAGGTCGACTCCTCGCAGCCCCCGCGGCGGGACTTTTAGCTTTCCTATACCTACCGCGTTTTATTTCTAAATCCGTCACGTTCCCTTGGCCATTGACTGTGGGTATTACGGGAGCCCACTGGCCGCCCCGGGACGGAGCGCCTACCCTGGGCGCCACTGACGCGGGTGTGGTTGCAGCAAAGCCAGCTGGCGCGCGAGGGCGACCTGCTGACGCGCGAGCGGCTGTGCTGCGGGCTGTCGCTGTTCTCGGTGGTGCTGCGGCGCCTGCGCGGCTGCCTGGCCGCGCCGCACTGGCCGCTGCCGCCCGCGCCGGCGCACCACGCGCCGCTGCACGCCGACGACACCAACGAGTTCCACCGGTACACACGCACACACACACACACCCCCAGTGCACCGTCTATACACACTCAGTTCTCGGTATAGTATACACACAAAGTACACGGTCTATAGACACTCTGTTCACACGGTGTATACACACTCAGTTCAGGGTGTGTACGCACTCAGTTCACGGTGTATACACACTCAGTTCACGGTGTATATAGGTACACACTATTCACGGTGTATACACACTCAGTTCACGGTGTGTACACACTCTGTTCACGGTGTATACACACTATTCACGGTGTATAAACACTCAGTTCACGGTCTAAACACACTCGGTTCATGGTCTATGTACACTCAGTATACGATCTTACTGAGTAAACGGTACATAAACACAGTACCCAATGCACGGTCTATACGAGCACAATGGGCGATTTACTCACACAATACACTGTCTACACACGCACAGTACACAATGTGTACACGGTTAACTGATATTAGACATTAATCACTACATAGTATAAAACAAAGTGGCTTTCCGCTATCTGTCCCTACGTATGCTTAGATCTGTAAAACTACGCAAAGGATTTTAATGCAGTTTTTTTTTAATAGATAGATTCAAGACAATGCATATTTTGTATGTTTATACGTATAATTCTATGCAGATGAACTCGTGGGCAGAAGCTAGTTTTCAATAAGGTGAAAATACTTTTCAAGTCCAGTAGTTTGAGAATAGTTTGCGGTCCTATTAAGATGTCTAATTGATTATTTGTAATTATTTTCAGACTGTGGTCGGCGTTGCAATTCCTGTACTGTATTCCGGTTGGAGACACTCAGTTCACCGTAGAGTAAGTATTGAATATGTAGAACTTACTTATCTACTTTTTATTTTTATATTTAATTACTATATTATACGTAATTTTTTACTATTTAGTTCTAAGAGTGTTTTGCTGTGGTGTGTTTATGCGTTTGCGTGGCACATCTTTGCGACTAAGCGCGTACTTTTGTTTGTTTGCTTCATTGATACTAGAAGTAATCTACTTTGTAATTTATAGATGTTGGTTCTCCGAAAGTAAATAAATATATGTGTATACTACAATACAATACAATAACTCTTTATTGAACACCACATATAACAACCAAAACAGAAAAAAGGTATACAGAATATTACAAGGTAACAATAGGCGGCCTTATCGCTACAGAGCGATCTCTTCCAGGCAACCATAATGGACTGGAGAACAGAACAGATCTGAGCAGGTGGTGCAATTCAGATTATATATTACTATACTAAGTACTGAAATACATAATATATTATACATGAAACACACATTTATAATAAATGGAGATGTAAATAGACACATATACACATACCTAAAAAAGCCAGCGACAAGATTCATGCACAAGATGACAGACACACACAATGTTTTTCATCACATTTGTGAGGAAATAAAACAATATTATAAAAAAACAAGCTCAGAACCACAAAATTACCCGAAAACGACAGCCATTAACAATGTTATGCTTATTTATTTATTTTTATTTTTTAATAGTGTGTAAATATCCGTCATCTTGGATCCAAAAAATTGCGCTTAAATTGGGCTCAGAACCATCAAATTACTCGAAAACGACACCAACATTTCTAGCGTCAATAGTGTCATCACAGTGTTGCGTGTGTCGCAGGGAGCTGTTCGGCGAGGGCCTGCACTGGGCCGGCTGCACCATCGTGGCGCTGCTGGGCCAGCAGCGGCGCTTCGAGGCCCTCGACTTCTGCTACCACATCCTGCGCGTGCAGCGCGTCGACGGCAAGGACGAGCTCGTCAAGGGCATCGTGAGTAGACGGCCGAGAGGGGGTGGGAGAGAGGGAGGGAAAGAGATAAGATAAGGATAAAAGATGATTTATTGCCACTAACAACAATTACAAAAAAAAACAGTTATATACAACTTAAAAATCCTTATTTTTACTACATCATCATCACTACGTAGTATAAAATAAAGTCGCTTTTTCTGTCCCCGTGTCCGTATGTATGCTTATATCTTCAAAACCAGTCAACGGATTTTGATGCGGTTTTTTTTAATAGATAGAGTGATTCAAGAGGAAGGTTTATATGTATAATACATGCATAATATACCGTGCGAAGCCGGGGCGGGTCGCTAGTACAATATAATATACATAGAACAAATGTGGCAAAGGGGATGTACTCAGCATTTGCTGCGGGTTAGAGCTCTCGCAGGAGCCTCCAACTGACAGCGCTGATTTTCAGTACACCCCCATAATACATCCCTGTTGCAAAATTGTAGGGTTATACATAGAGCAGGGTGGAAGAGAAGGGGTGAGAGTAAGATAGAGATACGGGGAGAGTTAGAAAGAAAGATAGAGAGAGGATAACAGTAAATGAGATTTTGTTTTTTTTTTCTTTAGAAGTTACATACATACAAAAATCACGTCTTTCTCCCTTACGGGGTAGACATAGCCTAAGGTGACAAGACCCAAAGGCCACGCTATAGAATCACGCTATAGAAGTTAGAGGTTTTAAATTTCTAAATGACACTGAAAACTGGTTTTTATCCTCCTATCCTAAAACGAACACGCTTTTGTATCGCAGAAACTGTTTTCCAATGGCAATACGGATATTTAACAAGCTGCCAAGGAACATAGCTGAGTTGCCCCAAAGCAAATTCAGATTTAAATTATTTCAATGGCTTAAGGACAAAGCATTTTATTCAATCAAAGAGTACCTAAAATAAATAACTGCAATACTAATAATTTATAGTAATATTCATATTTTATTTTTTGTTTAATAAAAATGAAAACTTTGTAAAATGCGCTAATTAAAAATACCAAAAACCACTTTAGAAAATAAGTAAATGTTTGCATGCCAATTTATTTGGTTAGACGTGTCGCCGGACATCAACACCAAATACTAGATCATTTTTTAACCATGTCTAAAGCAAAATAAATTATTTCATTTCATTTCATCTGTTTCCAGCCGTTGAAGCGCATGGTGGACCGCATCCGGCGCTTCCAGGTGCTTAACTCGCAGATCTTCGGCGTGCTGGCGCGCCACCTGGCGGCGGACGACGAGCGCGCCGGCGTCGAGCACGTGCGCTGCTTCCCGCCGCCCGCTGCGCCCGCGCACGTCTAGGTGCCAGTAGCGTGGAGGGTAGGCAGTAAAATTTGTACACTGGCGAGGTATCACTGTAAGATCTAGTCCCCAGAGGGGTAAATGTTTTGTTTATTTAGGAGTCAGGATGCGAATCTGGTGACTTTGTTGTTAAATCTGGCGACTTTGTGGCTAAATCTGGCGACTTTGTCGTTAAATCTGGCGAGTTCGTGGCTAAATCTGGCGACTTTGTCGTTAAATCTGGCGACTTCTTGGCTAAATCTGGCGACTTTGTTGCTTAATATGGCGACTGTTGTTAAATCTGGCGACTTGGTGGCTAAATATGGCGACTTTGTCGTAAAATCTAGCGACTTCGTGTCTAAATCTGGCGACTCTGTTGCTAAATCGAGTGTTTTCATGGCTTAATCTGGCGACAATCGTAAAATCTGGTGACTTTGTCGCTAATTCTGGCGACTTTGTGGCTAAATCTGAGTATTTGCAATATCTAGTGACTTTCCATGCCTCGTCAGGAATTTTCAAGCGTCTCATAAATTTTAGAGCCCTTTTTATACCAACATTAGAAAACAATATGACACAAAATAGTATAATTAATAAACAGTCAAAATAAATCAGGACCACTGCCATCATTGTTGTTAAGAAGGTCAGGCGCCTTGCCATGACTTCTTAATGCGATTCAATTCCGATGCAGTTTAGATTCGTTCGCTGTCAGATCCATACTATAACCTGAACTGAATTGGAACTAAAACGCATTAACACTTCACGGTAAGGCTCCTGCCAACTATTGTCATGTCCACAGGATAGAAATCTTAATCTACTTGAAATTCTGTTGCCCTTGTCATAGTACAGTCAGCATCATATAGTTTGAAGCATCCGAGTCGGACAAATAGTTCGGTGCCCCGTAGAAATAGTATGTATGTATGTAAACTCTTTATTGTGCAAAATAAACAAGACAAAATACAATTAACAAACACTGAGACACATGCACAAAGGCGGACTTATCCCTTTAAGGGATCTCTTCCAGTCAACCTCAAGTCAATACTTTGGTGTGTCGAAGTTTTTGGTCACTTTGAATGTTTCATACTATATGATGCTGACTGTACGAGATTCAATTAGATATTAATATTATGTTAAGTAGTTATTACGTAAAGGAGACTAATTTAAAGCTATATTAATGGATATACTAGAATAATGTAATACAAAGCTTCGATGAAAAGAAGTTCCCAATCTGAACCGGGTACGCGACAGAAATACAGCTCTGAAATACCCTCTCATGCTTAGAGGAGGCCTGTGGGATTTATACAGGCATATTTAACTATTTACATACATACATACGTATATCACGTCTTTATCCCGTACGGGGTAGACAGTCTAAAGTAACGAAACCTTAAGGCCACGTTTAGCATGATTAAGGGCGTATAGGTGGAAAGAGAAATCAAAATATTGATGGGTTGCTAGCCGCATCGCCTATAATGATTCCTAAGACTTTCGCCTATTCGCCCTCGATGGGCTTTTACCATCTGCGCGGGTAGAGAAGCAACTGGTAAATTCTATGTTTTTTCTTTACTCCCAGACCAGCATGGAAGAATTTTATTATTTAAGCTATATAAATCAAGAGATCCCCACGTTAATTGAATTTTTAGAGCATATAAATAAGTAGTTCCAAATTCCATGTCTTTAGCTATGACATTTATAAGATTTTTTTTTTATTAGACTATTTAATATTTCATTTCTGTAATCACTATTTATGAATTCATCAAAATCATGTATTAACATACATACATATATAAATCACGATTACTGATTCCTTAATATGTAATCGTAATTCACCGTTTCGCTTGATTACATTACAAGTAATCCGACACCCAGTGGATTACAAAGTAAAATCAAGTAAACGTGTTATCACGAATCGATTACAAAATGCCCATCTCTGGTTGAAGGAAAGTTATAAAAGACAACAATAATAAGTGATTAGTTAACACTATTTCCTATGTTTCTACGAATATCGGGGCAGGTGCGTTTCATTGGTAAAAAAAGAACGAATTAAATACAATAAATAGTGTTTTATTTATATTTTAACTAAAATTATAAAGAATTCAAGTGAAAATACAAACCCCCCATATCACTTAGAGTGGGAATTCCAAAACTCCCTTTTTAATTTTAATAGTTTCAACGGTTTAGACTGTACGGTGTCGGACAGTCACACACGTTACTCTTTTGATATTTACCCACCGATGAAACTCACTGACCAATTATTTATTTAACGTCGCCCCGGGCCGTAAGTAGCAATTTACCGCCCCCTACGACTTCCTGGCCATGGTAAGGCGTAAAATGGTGAACACACATCGGGCGGTGACAAAGCTCAGGTCGCATGTTTATCGCCCTCGCCTTTGGCTCGTGCGACAAGTTCCTGCGATCTGAGACATTCTTTATTATCCCACCCACGGGATGTAATTTACTATTAAATTACGACTGTACCTACATGTAATCAGACTGTAATAATCCTTGTTCTAAGTTAATTAAGTACATTATGTAATTCCATTTATTCACTTTTATAGTAAATAAAAATTTATTTGTATTTGGTGCTTTTTTTTGTTCCTGCGTTTTACCTCCTTATTCATAAAAAAGTTACAGTACGCCCGCCTTGTACATACATACATAAATGACGTCTGTATCCCTTACGCGGTAGACAGAGCCTAAGGTATCAAGACAAAGACCACGCTTAGCATGATTTAGGCGCATAGGCGTAGGGGAATCAAAATAGTGATAGGTTGCTAACCGCATCGTTTATATCGCGATTCCTAAGATTTTCGCCCATTGTTCGATGGGCTTTTACCATCTGCGCGGAAAAAGAATCAACTGGTATCTTCTATGTAGCGTTTTTCCCGAATTTAAGCATTTTGCAGACCCGATTGACTGTATATTCGGGACAATCTTTAGAACATTTTTATTATGCGTTAATTCGCTCCATGTGCAGGACAGGCGGGAAAGTAAAAAAAAAAGAAATAACTTTCATTTTTTTATTAAGACTTACGCTAATCTATGCTAATTACTTCTTTCACTGACTTAAAACTAAAGATAAAAAACCTTACTAGAATATATTACAACAGTTGGCTTACCGCTTACATGATTTAAAAGAATTCTCTAAGAAATTCTGCCGACGACGAAATCCACTTTTTTCGAAAAATGCACATTTGAAAAATATTTTATTTTTCCATTGTGTAACGATTTTTTTTGAAGCGTGCAGCAATTTGTTCGTATTGTTAGAAAATATTGAAATCGAAAGAACTAAGCTAAAGATGCCTACTTACTTACCAAATTAAAAAAATAGTTACACAATAGATCAAGAGGCCACCTGTATTCCGGTGTGCAACTTTTTTTTTGCTATTATGTTTTCTCGCAAGTTTTGACGTATTAACTTTTTAAATGAAAGGGCGTGTCCGCCGACAGAACTAAGCTACCCACAGCCGTTACCTATGATTGGTAAACCAAGCGGAAAGCAACCCAATGGCTACACATTTATTTAAAAATAAATATTATTTCCACAAAGCGTCTATTCTAAATTCGCACCATTTTTTAAAGATATCTCGATTAAAAGTTATTTAAAAGACAACGAAGTTGGTTACGGCTTCCACCCAGCGAAGCCGCTTAGATATTTTATTCCACACTTTATCAAAGCAACGGACAAAAACCTTCGCATCATGAACGTATTTCGTTTGTTGTCTCAAAAGCAAGTTAGTAATCACTGATATTTAAAACCTGTGGGAAATTCACAAATCAAATAAAAAATAAAATGATTATCTTGAATTTCCGCTTTTTTTTAGTAAGGCTTTTAGTTTTTTGTACAATTGGGTCACTTGCAGCAAATTACCGAAGTAATTTTTACTAAAACATAGATTATATCTATTTTTTCTAATTTCCTATTAGCTTAACTTAGGGGGCACTTTGCAAAATCAAATTTTAAAACACTTATGTACACGTAATGCTTTTAATTTTGTACTTTTTTATCCAAAACGGGTGAAATTCTTCGTTCACAGAAACAATGCAATTACTTACTATTTTTTATTTTTTTATTTTATACATAAATAAACAACTTAAAGAGAAAATATATTACAAAAAATGTTATAACTATTGTAAATTACTTATTGCAACTCGACGACGTCATAGACATCATGTTTTTTTTTATACTATTTTTTTTATTTTATCAGTCATTTCTGGTAAGCGAAAAAAGGGCCAAGCTCTCAATAGGCATACAGCTTGTCCCGAACAGAAATCTGCGTCTAATTTGAAACTAAATAAAAATGGAATCTTTCTATCACATTTTTTTTTTTCATTTACACAGTGGATTAAAAGCTTTGGTTAGCAATGCTTATACAAAGTTAACCTTAAGATAGAAGTGTTTAAAAGGGAAAATAGCCAAAAATATAGCATTTACAATGAGTTAAAATAAAACTTAATCATAAACAAATATCACTGGTTAGTTTTTCGTTTACGCAAGGGAATTAAAAAGAAAACTATAATAAATAACAATATTTCTATTATGTATTTCACAACGCGCATTCATCTGTTATATTTTTGGCTTCTTTCCAATATCTATCTTTAATTTGAAGTAGAAACATAATCATTACAGACAATTGTGACACAGAGGAACCTCGTCACTAAATTATCAGTGCTGGTGGGCGAATATTCAAACACAAAAAGTGTGTATATCTCGCGAGGACAGCGCCACCGGCAGCAGCAATAGTAGATTGATAAACAAGGGTTGTAAGTGATCAATTACACCCAAGATATTTAGGCACACGAGCGAGCAAAGCGAGCGAGGGTGCTTATAGTTCGCGGGTGTAATTGATCATTTACACTCGAGTTGAACACTCTACTTTTCATCACAAAGGCGAGGAAAATCCAAATCGTCACTTGAACTCGTCATTATTGATAAAAAAAATATGCAATTTGTAATAGAGCCGAAGAAAATTTATCGCGCCAAACCGTCTTTTGTTTTTTTTAATGGCCTCGCGCTCTTTGGCTTTGGCACATTCAGCCAGCCACTGGGCAGCAGCATTATGCCAGCATGGAGGTTTGGAGGTAAGTATTACGCATTACGATCCCCTTGTTTACCAGTTCGTGAATACAAAGGAGCACCATTCGATTTTTAAATTTACTTACATCCCTAAGGATGTAAATCGAATTTACAACTCGGATTTCAAGTTAAATGCAACCTACTTTCAGAGCTTAAGTGATGAAAAGATAATTTTGCACCGGTTCGCAGTATGAAACAAAAAAAACAGTTAAGGTGCACGCAAAAACAAGGTTCGGTGCCGCCTCAGTGCACTAAACAAACAAGCCAGCTTGCTTGGATAGAAGACTCGAAAATACGTTTTGCGACACATTATCGCAGATTTACATACAAATCAGATTAAATTTTAAACATGACATCACGGTAGCAGACAGTTTACAAAAATGTATCTATTCCTAATCAAGTGTTCTATGGAGTTACAGATAATAAATCGTGACACATAGGAAAATTTAACGGATATTTCTGTTTTTAGTACAGTTTTTTTTTCGACAGGGAGCCAGCCAAAGATGTTAGTTTTTTTAATCCGATTTTCCACCAAGTTCGAAAATTTGATTTTGAGGCAGTTATTTTTTCCAGAATTTGATAAAAATAGCAAGTCCTTATTATGCAATAATAAACCAAATTTCTTCAACATTAGGTTATTAATTCCTTAAAAAGGACGTGATACTTTTTGCTAGTTGTTCTATGAAACACACACACTTTATTTTGTATCTCGCTCTAACGTACGGTACGATCTTATACGACAGCATTACACATATTTTTGTGACAGTATAACAAAAAAACAATAATTAAAGAAAAAAAATCAAATTTAGTTTTTGTGTGACCATGTTAAAAATAGACAAATATAATTAAATTTCAGGTAATTTTGTAATAAACTCATTGATAATCGTGTCTTTATGCGTATTAGTCGATATAAACTGACTTTAATGGCAAAAACAAAAAGCTAAAGTATAATAAAAAAAAACTTGTTTTTCAGACGTCGCAGTGACCAATTTCATTTTCACGCGCATGACGCACAAGGCGTCACGGCGTGACGCACATGTGCGTCATGCGCGTTTCGTCGTTTACATCGACTAATACGTGTATGCGTACGTTGACGGCCATTGGGTGTGTGTCTGTCTGTCCGTGTGCTACCAGCGCGTGAACTGTCACTGCTCGTAGTTCTTGGTTTTGCGGTCCATCTCGTCGTCGGAGGTGCGGTTCATTGAGTGATCTGCGGAAGACGATACACGGTTAGACTAGACAGATTTCTGAAATGGTGAAATGGACTCTGCACAAGGTCCAACCACCAAAAAAAAACCATCACCCTCTTCTCTCCCTCATTCCCTCCCCCTATCCCACCCATTCCTCCCTCTCTCCCCCTATCAAACTCATTCCCCACCCCCTCTCACTCATTAGTCTACGCTCCCCCTCTCCCCTATCCCACCCATTCCTCCCCCTCTCCCCTATCACACTCATTCCTTACCCCTCTCTCTCTACCTTTATCACACTCATTCCCTACCCCCTATCACTCATTCCCTACCCCTCCCCCTCTCTCATTATAGTCAGACGGTAAGCTAAACGTACCGGGGTGCTGCGTCATCTTGGGCACGAGCACGACGTTGCCGTCGGCGGCCTGCTGCAGCGAATACTGAGCGGACGACAGCGGACGCCCTTCTGCGTCACGCAAGTTCTGCAATAGAGGATACGCGTTAGTAAATTTTTCACACCACCTACTCGACAACTTAAATTTTTACTTTTAATTTTGTTTTACTGTTGTTTTAATTAAATTTTCTTTGTTTCTTTGTTGTTTTTTTTTGTTTCTTGTGTTTTATGTACAATAAAGAGTTATACATACATACATACATTTTCTAGTTACGCTCAGGAATTAACTCATGACGCCCTTGCTACGCTCGGGAGTTCAATCTAGAGTCCTTCGCTGCACTCAGGATTCAATATCGCGCCCGTGACATAATACAGTGCTTTATCCCCTCGGTGTACAATCTACTATTATAAAAATCAGCGCCATCGGCATTTCAAACCGCGAACTAACAAGCCAACAAGCCTCACCTGGAACACGTGTCGGTACAGGGCAGCGAACCGCTCCTTCACGCGCTGCCGCTCAGCAGTGAGCGTGTGGTGGTCGCGCTGCGTGCGCTGCTTGCGGTCGCGGACGTTGCGGACTTCGTCGGCCAGCGACACGATCTGGTCGAGTTTGCGCTTGCGGCAGTTCTGTGCTGCCACCTGTTGGAAAAAATTGAAGGTTATACAAAAATCATCACCATCATCACTACACAGTATAAAACAAAGTTGCTTTTTCTGTCCCCAAATCCGTATGTATGCTTATATCTTCAAAACTACACAACGGATTTTGATGCGGGTTTTTTTAATAGATAGAGTGATTCAAGAGGAAGGTTTATATGTATAATACATGCATAATATACCGTGCGAAGCCGGGGCGGGTCGCTAGTTGAAGATAAGTCAGAATTAATTAGATTTAGAACACTAAGCGTGAATTGCTCCGAGTTGCTCTAACGATAACATTAACCATGACCGACCATTTTGACATACATATGGGTGTGATAGGGGGAGAGAGGGGTAGGGAATGTGTGTTAGGGGGAGAGAGCGAGGGGGAGGGAGAGGTAGGGTGGAGGAATGAGTGAGGGGGAGACAGGCAATTCCCTACTAAAACAACTAGATGGCGTTAGAGTCGCTGTTATTCGTTGTTAGATTAAAGCGAGCGCTCTTAAAGCTTACGGTCCTTAAGGATCATAGAGCAAACAACGTAATAGAGTGGAAACGTCATACAAAATAGAATTACGCCAATAAAGTAAATAAAGCGTGCTATAGTGGTGTTTTCATGTTATAGGCGAACCAATCACTATTTTGATTCCTGTTTCCGCCTATACGCCCAAAATCATGCTAAACGCGGCCTTGAGTTTTTGTTACCTTAGGCTCTCTCTACCCCGTAAGACGTGATTTATTTATTTATTTAATGCAATTCACATGTCACAGGTACAGTAGAAAGATGGCAATATGCACAATATAACATATGAAACCCTGTTGGGCGCAGCATTTTGGAGAGGAAGAGTTAGGCCGAAGTTACATAACAGAAATGAATTGTCTATACATTATGTGAAACTAGACTTAAACTATACCATAAAATAAACTATTTCAAAAATGATACATGTATGTATGTACGGATACACTTGGAGCCACGGGGATGTGTGTTAGTGTGTGTGTGTGTGTGTGTGTGTGTGTGTGTGTGTGTGTGTGTGTGTGTGTGTGTGTGTGTGCGTGTGCTCACCTTGTTCTTGCCGCGGCGGCGTATGTCGCGGATGAGGGACAGCTGGGCCTCGCTCAGGTCGTGCTTCGAGAGCCGCTCATTGAACTCGTCCATGGGCAGGTTTATGATGTCATGGACCTCCATAGGGATACCTGGACGAGAAAAGAAAAAAAAGGTAAGTAAATGCTTGATTGTACAAATATAAAGAAACACATACAATTCGCAAAAAAATACAAATAATAATATGAAAATGAAAATGAAAATGAAAATTTATTTTTTGCAAATTGGCCGCCAAGGCCTCTTTTACATGTCTTTTTGAAACTACCAGCACATTCGGAAAGACCATCATTGCCAAGAAGAATGCGCCGCAAAAAACTTGGCAGAAAGTCATTTTTTCAAAATAAAATATAAAAATATACCTACGCACAAAGGAGAACTGGTCCCTATAAGGGATCTCTACCAGTTAACCTTTGAGTAGATGAGGAGCATTAAACGAGGGACCGACAAAGTGTGAGCTACAGCGTAAAAACTGGGTATGGCAAAAGAAACATGAAAGGGGGGGATCTTGTAACGTTACGGGTGGGGGAGAATTTGTACTACGCGTAACGTTACATTGTTTTTTTTTATCCTACAGATACATACGGAACGGTCGCGTGCAGAGATTCTCTCAGGCATTTTTTAAAACGGATCTTTTTTTCAAAATTTGGTAAAAAATAGTCACTTTGTGGTTGGGGGAGCTGGCCGGGGGGGGGGTCCGCAGTCGCCAAAAATACCATTACCTAATACTTGAACGCTGCCATGAATGCAGTAGAAATGAGAGCGTTAAGAAGTATGGAAGGTACACACTGAAAGATATAATAAAGAATATTGTGATAAGGGAACGTGCGGGTGTGAAAGAGGATATATTGACTCGGATAGAAAAAAGTATGCTCAGTTGATTTGGTCACGTAGAGCGGATGGATGAAAATAATTTAACTAAACAGATCTATATGGGGAGTCTGAATGTCATGGACCAAATGGAAGACCTTTTGAAAAAAGATTAGGTCAGGAGTACCCGAAACCGACGAGCATGTACGAAGAGACTGATGAATGTGGCGTAACGGTATGTATTGTATGTTAATTTAAAAATAAAGAAACCGGAAAATTCCTTGCGCACTTGCGCAACGAGTACGAATTCGACAAGCAAATAAAATCCAGTGTTATGAGCCCTGTTCCTAAGCAAAATGTAGGGAAAGTGTGGTCATTATATATTGGCTGGTTTTTAGATTTATTTCATCAGTTGTCCTATAAAAGCTACCTTCGTACCCAATTTCGAATTCCTTGACAGACAGACGTGCCCCCTTATTCATAAACGCTCTGTAGGCTTCTGCTAACTTAACAATCGTTTGTCCTTATCTGTCACTTTGACATTTACCTTTCACAGATAAGGACAAACGATTGCTAAGTTAGCAGAAGCCTATAGAGCGTTTATGAATAAGGGGGTTAGTGTTTACAAATATGTTGTTAGTACGACAGAGTTCCTTGGTGGCTCAACTATCAAAATTAAAAATGGTATGTGTGTATGTCTCACCGAGTGCCTTGGCGCGCTTCTCGTCCCGCGACAGGTGTCCGGCGCCTGCGCTGGAGCCGCCGTCCGACATGCTGCCGTCGGTCAGCCGCCGCACTGCGGAAAAGCCACAGGTTAACAACACTGCTAAAGGGGGTCCCAGTCTAAATGGGTCCCGGTGTAAAGGTAATTACGGTTTAAAGACAATGTTAGTCAAAATGGCTCTGGTCCAGACTCCCTTTGTCTTAGTTCAGTCTAAGGGGGATACTAGTCTACAGGGGTCCTTGTGTAAAGGTAATTTCAGTCTAAGGATAATGTTAAGTGACATCCTAGTTCAAAAGGGCTCTGGTTCAAACGGTCTCGAGTCTAAGATGGATAAAGGGCTAAAGGGCTTTCTAGTCTTAAAGGGTGTAAGGATGTATTCTAGTTTAAATGGGCTCTGGTCCAAAGGGAGTCACAGTCTAAGGGGGAGACTAGTCTAAAGGGGATACTGGTCTAAAGGGGTCCGGGTCTACAGGTAATTTTAGTCTAAACAGAGTCTAAAGTGTAAGAAGGATACCGCTATATAGGTCTGGATCTAAAAGTTATTTCAGACTTGGAAGGATGCTATTCTAAAGGGTCTCTCAGTTTAAGGGTACTGGTGTAAAGGGGGCTAGTGCGGGGTGTTACCTCTCTTGTCGCGTATGGCGGCGGGGCGCTCGGCGGTGTGCGCGTGCGCGCTGTAGGTGTGGTTGTGGCGCACGCGCTCGGGCGCCGCGTAGGCGTAGCGCGCCGCCGCGGGGGACGGCACCGGCTGCAACGAGCACAACATATTATTGCGACGTGTTTTTTTTAAAATATCAAATGAATTAAGAAATTTACTTCTTAATTTTTTTTTAATTAAATTTCTAAACAATATTTAAAGCTGGAACACGGACAAGTCCGAGAAGTAAAGCTATTGCCGGCGATATCCAGTTCTAGTTTTGAGTATAGTTTAAAAATTAAACAAAAAGAGGGAAATAAAAAAAAATGTAATTTCGGACGACTTTGCATCTCTCTCTCTCTATGTGTGTGTCTATCTATCTTTCTCTCCGTATGCCTCGCTTGTGTGCGTACACACACGTAAGTCTCTCTCTCTCTCTCTCTCTCTATGTGTGTGTGTGTGTGTGTGTGTGTGTGTGTGTGTGTACCTGCAGCAGCGCGTGGCTGGAGTGCGCGGCGTTGAGGTCCAGCGGCGGCTGCGCGGGCGCAACGTGCGCGCCGAGCTGGTGCCGCGCGCCAAACTCCACTGCAACAGAAACATAGTTGTTAGCAGGTTTCATCACAATGAAAAGCTGGAGTATACACAGTGTTTTAAAAAAAAAACCGAATATTTCAACAGGTTGGGCTAGAGACCTGAGACTGACCGAGAAGTGCTCTCTTAAACTTTAATCTATCCTATCTTTAATCTTTAATTATATCCTAACTAACTGCTCGAATATTCAAGAATTATTTTAATACAGCCTATATACCTATATATGTCAGTTTGCATTTAATTTTTAAACTTACAGAATTAAAACTGACTTCAATAAAATAATAACAGTAACTGGCCAGTAAAAATCAAAACTGATTTTGCGGGTGGTAGGGCCTTGTGCAAGGTCCGTCCGGATCGCTACCACCATCTTACTCGCTAATCCTGCCGCTAAGTAGCAATGCTTGCACTGCTGTGTTCCGGTGTGGAGAGTAAGACAGCCGGGGAAATTACGGGCACAAGAGACATTCCATCTTAGTCCTCTAGGTTGGCAACGCATCTGCAATCCCTCCGGGGTTGCGGGTGTCTATGGGCAGTGGTGATCACTTACCATCAGGTGACCCACTTGCTCGTTTGCCTTCCTATTCATATAAAAAAAAAACTGCATTTTTAAATTTGTATTCGTATGTATGTATGTACTAACCGTTGTGCATATGCATGCTGTCATGCGGGTATGCCTGTTCGGGGCACTCGTACTTGACCACGGGCGGCCGAGGGGGGGTGAGGTTCTCGAGCGCGGGCGCGGGTTGGTTCTGCTCCTAAGCAAAAAAAAAAAACATTAGAATAACTTTTTTATCCAGGAATTTTTCCCCACTGACTTTTATATACCTTAACTTGAAAAATAGAACACATAAAAAAATACAAAAAGTAAAGCTATGGCCGGGATTTGAACCCGGTTCATCATGATTCCGTTGCACCTTATCGACATATATCACCCATAGCAGGTAGATAGTCCGAAATCCTTCAATGCGTTCTTGTAACAGTTATTTTTAAATTACTAAGCGAATTCTGTCGACAAGCGGCATCTTTTAAAAAAATGTGTACCCACTAGATTCTAGCGACTAGAAAAATACCCATTCTAACGGGATAGCTACAGAAATAAAAGCAAAATGAAGAAGTGAAATTTTCGATATCATAGACATTTTAATTTTTTTTTCTTGAGTTTTGTAAATTTGCCATTATTTATACTAGTAATCATCATCATCATTTCAGCCATTACAAGTCCACTGCTGGACATAGGCCTCTCCTTTAGATCTCCAATAAGACCGGTTGGAAGCGGCTTGCACCCAGCGCGATCCTCCGATCTTAATGAGGTCATCGGTCCACCTTGTGGGTGGACGGCCCACGCTGCGCTTGCCGGTGCGTGGTCTCCACTCGAGGACCTTTCGACCCCATCGGCCATCCGTCCTCCGTGCTATGTGCCCTGCCCACCGCCATTTCAACTTGCTAATCCGCTGGGCTATGTCGGTAACCTTGGTTCTTATACTAGTAATACTAGTATGTAATATATGTAAAGTACCTGGAAGCAGCGTTTCCCAAACATGTGGTGCTTCTTCTGAGGCTGGTGGGTGCGCTCGCGCCCGTATGATCCGTCGTAAGGCCGGAACTTTGAGCTACAATGACATAACAGATTAGTTCAGTAAGCTAAACACTAACATCCCTACTAATATTACAAGTACCTCTGTCTGTATGTTACGCTATCAAGTCTAAACCACTGAACAGATTTTAATGAAAATTGATGGGTACAGAGATTTAGTCCATGGGATGGACACAGGATAGTTTTTATGCGGGAAAATTGCAGTTGAGCGCAGACGGAGTCGCTAGCACCACCTAGTTATAAAACCAGCTAACCTGGCAAGTTTCGTGTCGAGTAAGAAACAGTTTATGTCGTGTCCTCAGAGATGGCGTTGCATACAAAGTATTTCTTTTTTTTCCCGCCGATTTTTCGTATTCTCAATTAGTTAGTCCACTATTCGGGGGAGTTTCATATTTACAAAACACAGGGGCAAACGTTTTTCAAGATTTTTAACGACGATTATTTCCATACATTGAGAAATGTTCAGTGTAAGGGGTCAAAGGAATAGCTTCATTTAAAATAAAAAATCTCCACGAAAACCTATGGAAAGCTAAGGAGTGTTCAATCGAATAAACCCAATTCCCAAACAATACTATTGTATGAGAGTCATACAAACCTGTGGAACTCTTGTGCAGAATCGCTGCCATCGCACCACTCCCCGTCAGAAAGGGACGGCACGCGTTCAGATCCCATGGATGAGACAGCGCTGTCTGATGCCGAGTCGCGCTCTGGAATGTATGAGATTTGCATGAGTTGTATGAAGACTTACGCATGAAAATGGGCTTGTGATTGGATCAGTGAGGCATATGAGGTGGCCAAGGAAATAAAATTTGTATGGGAGCCATACAAACGCTAAATATTACGCTAACAAAAGCACAAAAATCGGGAAGAAAATATTCTACATTGATCCATCGTTGCAAACAGCGCCATCTCTCGTCCTAGGTAAGCAGTAGAAATTCTTAATTGTGTCTTAGTGACACATTATTCAAACAGATGGCGCTTGGCGACAAAATTCGCAAAGAAATTACATGACACAGCTGGTATAACAGAAAAGATTCGAAGGCTCACCCATCTATGGGTGGTGTAGCAGTAAAGCTCGCGTCACGGATTGGTGAGGATCCGGGTGCGATTCCCGGCCCATAGCTTCATCATCGTTTAGATATATAAACTTCATCATCATCATCATCACCATTTCAGCCATTACAAGTCCACTGCTGGACATAGGCCTCTCCTTTAGATCTCCAATAAGACCGGTTGGAAGCGGCTTGCATCCAGCGCGATCCTCCGATCTTAATGAGGTCATCGGTCCACCTTGTGGGTGGACGGCCCACGCTGCGCTTGCCGGTGCGTGGTCTCCACTCGAGGACCTTTCGACCCCATCGGTCATCCGTCCCGCCCACTGCCATTTCAACTTGCTAATCCGCTGGGCTATGTCGGTATATAAACTTACCGGCAATCATCATGTGGGAATGGTTGTGGGGCGCGTGGTGAGCGCCCGCGGCCCCATCGAGCATTCGCATGGTGTACATGCCTGTAACAAGAGGAAATAAGCCTTTACACACATACATACATACATCACGGCATTATCCCTTACGGGGTAGACGGAGCCTAAGGTAACAAAACCTTACGGCCACGTTTAGCATGAAAGGGCGTATTGGTGGAAAGGGAAACCAAAATTGTGATGGGCTGCTAGCCACATCGCCTATAACGTGATGTTTAAGACTTTCGCCCATTCCCTCGATGGGCTTTTACCATCTGCGCGGGAAGAGAAGCAACTGGTAAATTCTATGTTTTTTTATTTACTCCCAGACCAGCGTGGAAGAACAATTTTACACACTTACTTACTTTACATTATCCCTGCTAGTCTGGGAGCAAAGATAAAACATATAATGTAAACTGTTTCTCTTCCCGCGCACATAAAAGCCGAAGCAAACGGGTGTAAATCTTAGGAATCATGTTATAGGCAATACGGTTAGCAACCCATCGCTTATTTGATTCCAATTCCACCTATATCCCCGCAAGCACGCTAAACAAGCTCTTGTACTAGGCTCTGTCTACCCCTTAAAGGATAAAGGTATATTTTTTAATAGTGTTGCAAGCGAGTGTGCCTGATTGTATTTGAGTTACTGAGCTTCACCCCGTACATACAAACACACAAACAATGTATACTACGTCACTATAATATTAGTAAGAACATCGTACGCATGCGTGTCGGGCATAATTCGTCATCGCTTTACGCGTTACGTCACAGCGTAAAAACAGATAAATACAAACACATTACTAGCAAATGTACTCGCAAATTGATACTAATTGTAACAAATATTACGCCAACATACATACTTTGAAGTTTAAAAGTAAATAGCCAAGATAGTAATAAGATGAGACAGCGAGCACATGTTGAGTATAGTCTATTCCAATACATTACATTATAACATAAACAAACAAGTCCCCCAAGTTCATATAGAAGAAGAAGAAGAAGAAGAAGAAGACATTTATTCCTTTTTGCAAGACACTCAAATATAAGATAATATACACAATTTTATAGAAAATAAACAAGGTATAACAATAAAAATCATAGAGATGAAAAATAGATCATCAGCGTTGTGTGTCTTCGCAATATAAATAAATAAATAAACATTAGGGAACAATTCACTCTAAAGTGGTGAAAAATTGTGCTGAATTTGAAATACGAGTAGCTTAGAAGATAATTAGGGCTCTCATTAATCTTGTGAACTAGTCAAAAATTTGATTAGAGCTGTAGTTTTGAAGATATTAACAGATTTAAACCACTTTCGAGTGATGTGCTTTCAAAAATCGGGACCCTAGTCCCAAATTAAGCGCTAGTAAGTCTCCTATTATGGGTACTAGACAACGATATACATACTTATATAGAGAAATTCATACTTAAATAGATAGACTCATCCATGACTCAGGAACAAATATTGGTGCTAACAAATATTTGCCCTTATCAGGATTCGAACCTGGGACGCTTGCTTCGCAGGTAGGGTCACTACCAACTAAGCCAACCACTGCTATGTATGCTCTCCAGCACTCCAGTGGATATGACACTAATTGCAGAGAATGAGTGATTGTGTGGGAACATAGATGAATTTGGTTTGTTTACAAAGTTTTTAAAATGGATCGGAACAGGGTATAGTAAGTTTTTGAAAAAGCAGTTTTTTTTTTCATTTTCAAAGCATAATTACTTCAACAAACCTGCCTCTTTTTTGTAAATTTACACTTCGAGTTATTTGGCATTACTTTTGTAAGCATCGCCGGCCATTGATAAAAAGTCATACACATATAGGATAGGAGTCATTTTGCGTTAGCAGTTAGTTATCAAAATTATTTGTGTATATATGTGACATCACCTCGCATAGTGATACGAATTACGTCAGACTGTACATGTTTGTACATGTTTTAACATCCGGATATGATCAAGTACAGTCAACGTCATAAATGACAGCATAATGTCATACATACATACATAAATCACGTCTTTATCCCTTACGGAGTTGACAGAGCCTAAGGTAACAAGACCTAAAGACGTGGTCTTATTTTTTTTTAGCATGATTGTGGGAGCATGGCTGGAAAGGGGAATCAAAACAGTGATGGGTTGCTAGTCACATCGCCTACATAACATGATCCCCAAGATTTTCGCCTAATCCCTCGACGGGCTTTTACTATCTGCACGGGAAGAGAAGCAACTAGTACATTCTATGTTTTTTCTTTGCTCCCAGACCAGCATATTACCCATTTAATACAACAAATGAGCCACATCAGAAACATCTAAATTTTACAACTATTTGATATACTAAAAAATTACTAAAAAATGAGAGAGATGATGAATCTAGGAATCATGTTATAGGCGATGTTGCTAGCCATACGTAACTATTTTGATTACCCTGCAGGCATAGAGGCGTGATTTATGTGTTTAATCTACTATAGTGTGTATGTGACAAGATACTTTCAGTATTTAACTTAGTTTTAAAAAACTTATTAAATTTTTCAAAAATACAATTTTGCAAAAAAAGAAAATGCAATAGAACCGGTAGAATTGTGTATGAAATATAAAAAACAAAAACTCGGCTTAGGATGTAGCTTTTTGCTAAAAAAAGGAAACAAACTGTCAACGGTCTCACTCACATCATCAGAATGACAGCTGTCAAGCACTTACGCATCAAATGGTTTCGAAAGAAATCGTTCACCGCCCAGGCCGGCAACATCGCAGCACTAACACTGCCAACTTTTTTAATACACGAGGCCATGACTTTATCGGATCAGCCAAAATGTTGCCATACAAGTAAATTGGCAGATAATAAAATATGCTTACGTCCAATGATAAGGGAAAAAATTGAGAAAATTCGACCAGTCACATTATTTCTACTCAATTCGGTCTCAGATAAGATAGTATAAGTAAGCAAAAAACAATGTAACGCGATAAGCATTCCGCAAGTCATACGTATATGAATTATAAATGCAAATTGCTGTATTTCCTTCACGTCACTGCCAAAAATACCAAATGACAAAAAAAAACAAACTGAGACGCTACTTTCTTTAAAACTGTCAGATTTTGACATTAACTCCTCGTACGTACTATATGGTAACAATTTTGAGTTCAGAGTACTTTAGTTCCGTTTTGAACTCTTTCTTGCCGCACGCTGGCACATTTTTCGCAAAACGTCCTGCGAGAAACGCCGCGGAAAATAGACTAGTCTTATTATCTGTCGATATGACCAAAGTCACGTTCGCATTCGTCACAGTGACATGGCACATTTATTTAAGAATCATCGAAATTCGTACTTTATATAAGTCTAGCAAAGTATATAATGTGTATAGCGGCCGAGAAACGCGAATGCGGCAACGATATATGATATATTTGCAAGTAACGGCAACGCTAGCAATATCAGAATATACCTAAATAACAAAACTGATTAAACTCGTGTTTTGTACGCTCAAAATTACTTGCGTGTTTTCGTACGATAAATCTGATGTTAATTAGTGAAAACTCTGTCATAATTATTCCGAGTATTGTATGATATTTGTTAAATATGTACGTATTATCCTAATTAACCTATAAAAGAAAATAAAACTGATATCCGCTGACCCGTAAAGTTGGAAATGTATACGTTGACCTAAAATTATCAAACCGCTCATGAGGATTGTTCTGGAAGAATAAAAATTGTTTTGTAATGTCAAGCGAACACATTATATGGCTTATAACCAACTAACTTTATATCTTTGTTTAAAATTGGTCTACTGTTTTCTTGGTTATTCTATGGCTACTTTAAATTTTGCATCACGTATTTCTTTGTCTGTGGTACGACTTTCCGATTGTGAGCAACGCTACTTCGTTTTTTTTTTAATTTTAAAAAAAGGTATACAATCTTGCTTTTCGATTTTCTGAGCTTTTCGGTAAAGCAAAACTGCACACATCTGCGAAGCAATTCAATGGTGTGTGTGAAGTTCCCAATCCGCACTGGGCCCGCGTGTGAACTATAACCCAAGCCCTCCCATTCTGAGAGGAGGCTTGTGCCCAGCAGTGGGACGTATATAATATTCTGGAGATGATTGATGATACAATCTTGACATGTCTTTAATAAAAAATACTTTTTTTAATTGGTAACCGAAATAACAAAAAAACATATTTCAGGGGATTTAAAGTTGTAATTCATAACTTGCTGTTACCTATTTACTTTAAAAGTATTCTTCAATAAAAAAACATGTCAAAATCATTTACCTTTTTTAAAATGTAAAAAAAAAACGAAGTACATATACTTGCAGTGCTTGCACTGTCGCATTGACTTGTTACGTCAATGACATAACAGCAATACACATGTCATGCTATGATATGACAGTTATGACACGTTTTTGTTTATCGTAAAAAAACTGTACCAAGTCATTTTTAAATGTCATGCTTCGAGTTCAGAGGCCTGCAGTCACCGCTTAATCTTGCCGATCAATGATTGGATAAAATCATATATTTCATTGTTGATTATTTCGCTTAATAACATGTCATGTACAGATAAAGAGCTACATTGGACTCTATCGTTTATTTACGCTACAGTTCACTTTTTATCTAAGAGGAAAAGGTGCTTGAAAAAAAGGTAATGGAACTAGGCCCATGCTACAATCTTTGAACGTTGCCAACTGACGAAAAAATTACTCACATACTTGAAAAGGCTCTAAATTTAGAACTAAACTTATGTCTAAAGTAAGAGTAGTACAAAATTGTGAAATATTTCATTATTTCCAAGTAATTCGTTACGATTTTTATTCCGTTTCCTTTACCTTATCGATATCAGTAAAAAGTAAAAACCTAAGTACCTAATCCGTGTGCAAAAAATTATTAACATAGATACATGACAGCCAAATCATTTCATGACGATTATGTTATTCTGTGTACATGTCACTATACATGTTATCATATCGACTTATCGCTGATACTTAATGTATCTTTACGTAATTCGACAAGTAAGCATTATATTTCACTTTCATGGCGCAATATCACTGTTTTTTTACAAATAACCGAACATGTAAATGGATCATAAACCATGATTACAAATAACCCCGTCTCGTACATAAAACACGGGAAATTAAAAGCGATAATAGTTTCAATAATTTCATCATGTTTTCTCGGGAACTTTTGTGGTAAGGTAAAGGAAACTAGAGCCGGGCAACCGGATGTTACCATAGTACTAACTTAATTCCATGCTCCAATTCCAGGCTTTGTTCCGTGACGGGAATGAAGATAAAACAATCGCGGGAAATCATTACTAGCATAGTATAAGTGACAAATCAAATCACTACCTATACCTATGGAGCTTGATGTCCCGATTTCGATCCCCGGTCGGGCCAGATATGCACATGCACATGCACACATGCACAAATCACGTCTTTATCCCTTACGGGGTAGACAGAGAGGTAACAGGTACCTACAAGCCACATTTAGCAAGATTGTGGGCGTATAAGTGGAAAATGGAATCAAAATAGTGATGGGTTGCTAGCCTCATCGCCTATAATCGCCCATTCCCTCGATGGCCTTTTACCATGTGCGCGGGTAGAGAAGCAACTGGTACATTCTATATTTTTTCTTTGCTCCCAGACCACCATGGAACCAGATATGATATGATGAACCAGATATGGGCCAGATATTGTGTATGAAAAATACGAATGTTTGTTCCCGAGTTCTGGATGTTTAATATGTATACAAGTATGTTCATCCATTGCTTAAATCCATAGTACAAGCTTTGTTTGGCTTGGGACTTTGGAACTAGGTCAATTAGTGTCAATTTCAATGTGACTAAATATTGACACGAACTGTCATGTATATCTTGGACTTGTGAATGGACTTGATTAACGTGACTTAATTACTTGCCGTTCTATTTTTATCGTAAGCCGTGTGCAAATTACTTAATTAATGCAATATATAATTAAAATGATGTTATAATTTTATCGTAGGTCTAGTATTTCTTACTCTATGCTAAGTTTTGGGGTGGTCATTGCTAAAAATACTTATTTTGTAATTACACTTTTCTCGTCCGTTAAATCTAGACGCAGAAGTTCTTAAAAGCATACGAAGGCTTCTTACGATGGCTGCTTAGAAGGTCCTGATATATAACCTATATATTATTTAATACAAGCTTTTGAACACAACACAATCACCCCTGATTGTAAGCGACGATGCAATTTATAGAGCGACCACTTAAATGAGTCCTCGCCCGCGCGGTGCAGGGGCGCGGGGTGGGACGACCGCGGGTAGTGCGCCTGACCACATCTCCGCCCCCTTTGTCGTACTACCCTGCGCCCCTGTGCCGCGCGGGCGAACTCATTTAACCGGTCTGTCTATGGCGGAGCACGCTGGCCCTTTGCCATTCACCCTTGATATGAAGACAGCGCGACGTATATTGCGTGCCAACGTTTAAATAAATCCGACTACTAACTAGAAGTCGGGTTTGACTTTGCCAGATTTGATTCCAAACACATACAGGGCAAGTTGAAAAAAGCGAGCGCTGAAATGACGAAGCACATAAACAATGAAATAAATTGGCAACAAAAAAATTAACATACTAAAAGTAGATCAAAAGGTCAATACACTTACCGTCGTATAATTTATAGTAGGAACTCAAATATTCAGTTGGATCTGGGTACAACAGATGACTAGTCAAAAATGGCGGATAGAACGGTGCGCCGTAGGCGAAAGGCGACACGGACAGATTCATTTTCAATCACAGTATATCACTTCAATCCTTAACTATTTTTATACTAAAACTTAATTATATCAAAGTCTACAACCCCACAGGGGTGCTCGCGCCTTTATTTCAATCACACAACTAATCAAAATTTATATTTCGAGCGCTCTGTTATCGCTATCGAATTATCGATAATCATATCACCGTTTGTCTTCCTTCGAAATAACAAACGCCTTTGACATCTATAGATATTATTGGCCAAAGTACCATCTTGTTACGTAGCAACATCCGCAAGGAAAGTTTTCTGCAACTGTTAACTTACTCAAACTGAATTAATCTCTTTAATTCGTCCGCAAACAATCACATGATTTCCCTTTGTCTCATGTTATCTGTGGCGTTTCTACAATGGAGTAGCTCCTTTGCCTTTCCCAGGCAGAAAAAGGTTAAACTGGATCGTAATGCGGTTTATACTTGAAGGTCCAGAGGCAGTAGCTGTATCTTTTCAAAACAGCGACAGTCACTTTAGTTAAAGAGTCGCAACTTGTCCTCGCGCGGCGGAGGGAGCAACAGAATCGGCATAAGCACTGGGAACATTCAGAATTATGCACCTTTCTACTCTTCGAGGTACGTTTTTTCAGGAAGTATGTCATAAGTAGGCTTTTAAGCGACCTCAGTTGAAACGACACTCGAAACAGTACTGTCTTCACAAACGTAGCGTTTAAAAAAGTCAACAACGCACTTTTAGTCTATATCAAATTAATGGCACAATTTATACAACGATAAACAATAAAATAAAGAAATCTTTAACAAATTAAAAAGTCCACGATCAGTCTCTACAATTTTTTATATCTCAACGTATTCAAACAAGACCAGCCTTTATGCACGCTCACTTGTCAATTTTATTCATAACAAATAGCCTGTAAACGTAAGAAAAAACACCCATGTTGAAAAGCAAATTGATAAAAAAAAAACAAAACCGGGATGGATCCAAAGGGCGCTACATAAAAAGACCTTTTTCAAAATGTCCGCGAACTGTCAAAACTGCCGGCACATTCGGCGGGAATTGTTAAAATGGTCGCTCCCGACGCGATCGCAGCTACATAAACCATCTGGTAAACAACCAGTATCTTGTTTATTCACACTGTGCACACTACAAGGGATTTAACGTTTATTCTCGTTACTGAAAGTCAAATATGTCGTTATTATACCGAGTAGTACAGCCGTGAATTCGAACGGATGCGTCCATTTTATTTTGGGTACGTCCAGCCCGTCGACTTGACAGCCAGTGACTAAGCAAGTATAATGGTTTGTTTACAAACGCTCAACACATGATAAGAATGACTAATACAATAATTGACCAAGTGAATTGAACATAGTAATTCTCATTCCAGTTTCTATTTAAAACGATGGCTATAAAGAGCTCTCTCCAAGCAGTTATGCCCAGGGAACGAAGTCAGGAAGACAGGTCGATGTATTTAAGAATCTGCGGTAGCAAAAACTTCGTTGGCGCGATTTAGAGCGTGTGTGACGTCACGACTCGTAGCACGTCAATGGCAAAGGAAATAACATCTCACTTCCATAGAGAACTTTTTTAAATACAGGGTTGCCATTAGCAAAATTATCGTCGTGAGACGGAGAATTTTTCCGGACATTAAAATATTATCTAACAATAGTTAATAGTCTTCCATGCTGGTCTGGGAGCAAAGAAAAAACATAGAATGTACCAGTTGCTTCTCTACCCGCGCAGATGGTAAAAGCCCATCGAGGGAATGGGCGAAAATAATAGGAATCATGTTATAGGCGATGAGGATAGCAACCCATCACTATTTTGATTCCATTTTCCACCTATACGCCCACAATCTTGCTAAATGTAGCCTGTAGGTACCTGTTACTAAGGTAAGGGCTCTGTCTACCCCGTAAGGGATAAAGATGTGATTTGTGTGTGTGTGTGTGTGTGTGCTAACAATAGTTAGGGCGTTTCACACGGACGGTACAGGCTGAAGACTCACCTGCGAGCTGCAAATGCAACTGATGTATGTTACACCCAAAAACTCCGGTGTCGCGCGGCTCCCGCCCGAGCCTGCCGCGAGCGGAAGGCCGCGTATAAACTAAAGTTTTTGATAACTGTAACGCGTAGCAGTTACAGTAACAGTTCGTAGTGTAGTTTATAACAAGCCTGCTCGGACATCACCGGACATAAAAACTTAGAACAGACCATTTTGTCTGTGATTACGTTTAAAGATATAAAAGAGGGCACGTGTAAAATGTGACTCGATGGAAAGTACGTTTACCTATAATCTTATCAAACGCAGTGATAAATACGTAATGTGTTTTTATACTATAAACAATGAAAACTTACCTATTACTAGGAAAAACATCATCATCAATTTATTTTATTCACTACCCGCCGCATAGACTGCGAAGAATTCTTTTTTTTTTATATGAATAGGAAGGCAAACGAGCAAGTGGGTCACCTGATGGTAAGTGATCACCACTGCCCATAGACACCCGCAACCCCGGAGGGATTGCAGATGCGTTGCCAACCTAGAGGACTAAGATGAAATGCCTCTTGTGCCCGTAATTTCCCCGGCTGTCTTACTCTCCACACCGCGGCAGGATTAGCGAGTAAGATGCTGGTAGCGATCCGGACGGACCTTGCACAAGGCCCTACCACCCGCAACCCCCCCCCCCCCCCTCACTATCCTCGCGGGAACTATAATATTCTAGTTGATAATTATATAATGTACCAAAGCCTCTAGTGTAAGTTTTCGCATATAAAAACGTCTCGAACGCGTTCACGTGAACGTCTCAATTACTATGGAAAAATTGGCAGCGCCACTTGCGGATCGAAACAACAACAAATTGTTCTCACAGTATTTGACATTTTAGTGCAAACGCTTTCGAGACGTGTTTTGTGACCGTGAACCCACACTAAGCATACAGTCACAGTAAATAAATAGAGCAGTATGGAAACTAGGCTTATTTTTTTACATAAATACCTACGCTCCAATAGAGCGTTAGGGTTGTCGATTAACTTTTCTGTGACTATCAACAGGGATGCGGAACAAGAAGAAGGCACTGGCACATTATTTATGTCCGTAGAGCTAAACAGTGGGGGTATAACTCTGAACTTGGGCGCATTATTCGAACTAACCAATACAAATGCAAGATGCAATAGAGCATATAACGCTCCAATGGAGTGTAAGGGTTGTCGATTGAATTTTTGTAAAATTGAAACGCTTTTCATTTAGTTAGCGCTATCTCAGCTAGTTAAGGTCTGTTTTAAAGCAACTAGCTACACTTAATTAAGAGTATTAGGGTTGGCACCCTGAATTTCCCAAAAAAAGAAACAAACGTTTATTGGGTTCTATAATAATTAAATAATCGAACAAATTAACACGTTTATAAATAAAATAGTTCATTTTATAGAAAACTTTAACAGTTTAAGACTTTTTTATTCGTCGGTAAGTTAGTATTATATATTAGGTACCTAGTTACTGATAAATACTTTCGCCTGCTACGACAAGTTCGGAAAGCTATATTATTAAATTTTATGGTATGAAAAATTCTCATCCCAATGAATAGCTTTTTTAAATAAACTATTGGGAAACATAGATGCGGATGCAGATGCGGAGATGAACACACTCATAAATCATGTCTTTATCCCTGACAGGCTAGACAGAACCCAAGGTAACAAGACCTGATCATTACTAGCATGGTATAAGTGACAAATCAAATCTCTACCTATACCTATGGAGCTTGATGTCCCGATTTCGATCCCCGGTCGGGAGAGATATGCACATGCACATGCACACATGCATAAATCACGTCTTTATCCCTGACAGACTAGACAGAGCCTAAGGTAACAAGACCTGAAGGCCACGTTTAGCGTGAGTGTGGGCGTATAGGTGGAAAGTTGAATCAAAATAATGATGGGTTGCTAGCTGCATCGCTAATAACATGATTCCTATGCCCATTCCCTCGATGGGCTTTCATCTGCGCGGGAAGAGAAGCAACTGGCACATTCTACGTTTTTCCTTTACTCCCAGACCATCGTGGAAGATGAAAGTGAATGTGGAAAAATAGTTATTCATGGTTCATTGAACTCAACTGTTTTCGGCTACATCGTGTGACTTAAATAAATAATTAGTCGGCACTAAACCGCTCAAAACAATCGCACTTCAAAACAACTAGGTACCACGTTCCCGCCGCGCACTCGTTGATTTCGTGATTTTGCACGCAAAAGCGACCGAACGGTTTAGTCATCGTCGAGCGTCGCTGGCAGGAAGTGCAAACCAGTTAATCGGTTAAGCGAAAAACTGGTTAACCGGATTTGGTTAAGGAGAATAAACGGTTTTCAGGACGCAAAAACCGCATTAAAAGCGAAAGAAATAAAAAACTATAATAAGTTGATTATTTAATCCTTTATACTACAGTGAGACTAAAACTGTCTTGTTCAATATTTTGACTTATTATATATTATTACTATCTATATTTTGCAACATTTAAAACTCATTTTATTAATATTCTTGACATCTGAAAGTTTCAGTAGATCATAACGAACTTGTTTTATTTTCTGCTTAACTAATGCTGACTTGCTTAGTTTATAAACTAAGCAATACTTTATTCCATGAAGCAAGAAAGTCGAGATATCAAATGATGATTTGAATAAAATTTATGAAATTAATGAAAACCGGTTAAAAACCGGCTAACTGGTTTTTGATTCTGTAATGTGGTTAAAAACCGGTTTTTTCTTCTGTACGGTTTTTGCAATCCCTAAGTCGCTGCTTGCGTTATATTATTCTGTGATCATGACATTTATGACGTACCTACATAAACCTCTGTTACAACTCCACAAAAGGGGGGTAGTCGGGTTACCACCGCGTGTGGTCAAGAGCTGCGGTTCGTTTTTGGATCCGTCCGACAGGAAGAGCAGTGCTTGGTCCGGTGCGCCCTGGGCATCGGTTAATGATTTCCTGGGAGATTCTGAGGGATATCATAGTTGGCTAAGAGCCCGACAGGGGCAGGGGTCTTTTGACCGTGTTCTACCGTACAACGTTGCCGACATTTTTGTCACAAGATTTTTGCCGAAATCATCGCATCGATCGACTGGGCCATGTTAAAAAAGAACTCCACAATTTTTGCGGAGGCGAAGGTGCCATGCGGAACTTCCGCAGCAACGGAGGCGGAGGCGAAGTTTTGTTACAACCCTAATAGCTACGCTTCTATTACTTTTTTACTAGGTGGTCCATGGGAATTGTGCTTGATTTGGTTTTAAAAAAGGTTAAGAATCACTGCATTATATGGTGGAAGCCTCCAAGGCCTGTCACATAAACAGTGACGTCATTGCCGTAATGTTTGTCATCTTGCCGCATGCAATCAACATGTTTACTAGTGTTGTATCTTTAAAAAATATCCGCGTATACGGATACGGATTTTTAGTGTATCCGTGGATTGATACGGCTTTCAATTTGCGCTGGCAGACGACAATAACATATCCTACTAATATTATAAATGTGAAAGTATGTGAGTATGTTTGGATGTTTGTTACTCTTTCAAGCCAGAACGGCTGGACAGATCTGGATGAAATTTGGAACATAGATAGATTATAGTCTGGAATAACACATAGGCTACTTTTTATCCCGGAAAATTGCGTAATTCCCGCGGGATAGCGATAAACGAATTACATGCAGACGAAGTTGCGGGCAGCAGCTAGTAAAAATAATAATAATGTTAAGATGGGCGCTAAGGTCGCGCTACCTCAGCTTTAGAAATTTGAAACTGATACAGCTACGGATTATTCTCTCGCTAATACACTCGGATACGGATACGGATATCCGGCACATCACTAATTTAAATACGACCTTCGTGTAATGTTAAAGTAGAACGCAATGCCGCTATCGGTCGTTACATTTTCGTTACAATCTAATATGTCATCACGAAAGGTCTTAAATCCACTTAAAACTCAACCCAATACCAACTCTATGACAACGGGGATACAGACCCAATTGCAACTGCTAGTGAATGCGACATGACACCTCTGCTATCTGGTGGGTGACATAGATAATAAATTTCTAGAGTAAACGGTGAAAGAAAAACAAGGCATCACTGTACTAGTTGTAACTGGTTATTGTGTGTATAAATGTATCTATGTAACGTACAGTCTGTGGTAGAAATCAGGGGTGTTACGGATAAATAATTTCGGATATGTGCTTTCAAAAATCGGGCCCTGTAAATCTTCCAGGATTTTTGAATCATAGTTGACAAATGTTTTCGTACATTGATTAATGTTCGAAGGAAACCGCGTCAAGTGCGAGACAGAATTAATCAAAATATTTAATGAGAGCACTGTTAATTGCTTACCATTAGGTGGCCCTCTTGCTAGTTTGCTTTATTGTATGAAAAATAATTTTTAAAATTACACAAAATCAAAACGCAAACGAATAATTTCAATTTACAATAATCATAATTCGAGCTGAGTATACCAAGATAATATGCTTCGCAGAGAAGACCTTGAGTCAATGAGCGAGAGTTCATAATGGCTTGCAGTTTATTTATGTAACATCAACTCAGATAATATGCAGTATCAACAGTGATAAAGCGTTAAAGGAAGGTTAAATGTTATTTAAATGTGACGTCACACTCATTGTCTGGCATTAAAGAAGTAATTAGCTTATTGTATGCTTTCATATGGCTTCCATTAAAAGCTCATAATAAATAATATAAAAATACGTACATCACGTCTGTATCCCTTACGGGGTAGACAGACACTAAGGTAACAAAACTTTAAGGCCACGGATTAAGGGAGTATGAGTGGAAAGGGAAATCAAAATAGTGATGGGTTGCTATCCGCATCGCCTATAACATGATTCTTAAGACTTTCGCCCATTCCCTCGATGGGCTTTTACCATGCGCGGGAAGAGAAGCAACTGGTGAATTCTATATTTTTTCTTTACTCCCACCCTTAATCATGCAAAACGTGGCCTTAGGGTTCTGTTACCTTAAGCTCTGTCTAACTCGCAAGGGATAAATACGTGATTTATGTATGTAGTATGTTTATACTACGAGTACTTTCTTGTCCGTGGTGGGTAGTACGCAAAATCTGTACTATAATGTTATTATAGCATATATTTTTGTAAGGGTGTAATAACGCTGGACATTTCCTACAGTTTCTGCACACATTCAGAACACCATATGTGCGATGATAAAACATTTAAAACATCCGTATGACTAACAACATATACCGATAAGCCATTCATGTCATTTCTACATGTCATATGCTTACTATATGCCGTTTAAATCATTAATCGCGTAACGCCACAAGCTCCTGTCATCCACCATCCATATTGTGCCTTATGACACGTCATTCTGATTTCAAATTACAACGTCCCTAAAAGTAATTATACTATTTTTGAACGTGTATACAACCATGTGTCTGTTAGGCATGAGTGACGTCACACGCTCCATCATTTCGATTGTGGTTATCGTGAAACAGATAGTGTTAAAAACGGACACGTGGAGGTTTTTACTTTAAATGTGTCACTATGTGATGTCCACGCAGATTTAAGTGCCCCAGGCAGCACGAATTCATACACCCGACACTTACATACATACGTAAACGTGTTTATCCCTTACGGGGTAGACAGAGCTTAACTTACGTAAGGTAAAAAGACCTAAAGGCCACGTTTAGCATTATTGTGGGCGTATGGAAAAGGGGAATCAAAACAGTGATGGTCGCTAGCCGCATCGCCTATAACACGATTCCGAAGATTTTCGCCCAATGGGATTTTACCATCTGTGCGGGAAGAGAAGCAACTGGCAAATTCTATGTTTTTTCCCAGACAAGCACGGAAGAAGATTGGAAGGATATTTTAAAACTGTATTTTGATTGATATTGGTGACATTGTTCTGAATCTGGGGCCAGATTTTTGAAAGCAGATGTGTGAAAATACCACTCGAAAGTGGTTTGTATAAATCTGTTTATACCTTCAAAACTGCAGCTCTAATCAAATGTTTGACAAGTTCACAAGATGAATGAGAGCCGTAAGTATCTTCTAAGCTACTCGCATTTCAAATTCAGCACAATATTTCACCACTTTCGAGTGGTATTTTCGCACATGTGCTTTCAAAAATCGGGCCCCAGAGGTTCTTATGAACAGACGTCATATTTAAGTAAAATTAAGAATAAAGATGGCTGGTCCCCACGGGAGCACTCGACCAAACCGCTCCAGCAAGCTGGAGGAGGCCTATGCCAAGAGGCACGCCGAATTACGCGATTTTAAAAAATATATACCGAAAAAACTGCAGCAATTTCGGAATAAAGGGGCTATATTATTATTATTATATTAAGAATAAAGATAAGTGAATCTAAATATAAATCGTATGAAAATCATTGAAACAAATTGGAATGTCATCTAATTCCAGATATTATAATCTACCATAGTTTACAAACAAAAGTACAACATGACAGTGTTAAAATCTGCAAGTCATATACGTAGGTACGGCTGAGATACGCCAATTTCATTGATATACTATGACGTTACATTTATTTTTTCTAATCAACTAACAACGATTAAGTTAAATATGTCATGGTTACCATATCTTTACTTTACAGCGTGATTAGGTAAAAAAACTGAAGACCAAGTTATCTGAAATCGTACGACATTACGTACGGCTAGTAACGCGCGACCTACTAATGCACGTCCTGTAATATCTGCCCCCATTTAACTTGTAATCAAACGTGATCATGCTAAATGTGGCCTTGAGGTTTACCTTAGGCTCAGTCTACCGAGGATAAAGACGTGTTATATGTATGTATGTAAGAAACAATAAACAATTACAGAATGAAACGAAGCAAGGGTTTTCAATGGATTCCTTATCTAAATAAAATAGTCTAAATCCTCTAAAAACATTATCTATGAGTGCGTACTTGAAACATTGTGGAAATATGATATCACACGATATGAGTGCGTGTGACTAATTTACGAAATATCCGTCTTAATTGAAAGGCAATTAAACTATGATAGGTACTACGCAAGTAACGTACTGCGCTTAAAAGTATAGGTTTCTAAAGTAGCTCCTCCTGCCCCCAGATGGCGCTAGAGAAATTATAGACGCCAGTGAAACCGTGACCAAAAACACAGAGGGCGCTGTTCTTATTGATAAATTATTTACGTAAAAACGAATCCCTATTTCTCTTGGTGACGGCATCACGGCTGGACCGATTCCGCTAATTATTTGTTTGTTATGTTTGTTATTGTCAAAAGGTTAAATAATAAAGAAATTAGGAGCGGCGGCAAGGCCGCAGGCAACTGCTAGAAAATAATAAAATACTATAAAATAACAAACTAAAGAATACGGCATAAATGTAAGAAATTTTACCACAATTTTAATGAGATACAATTAATTTAAGTGCTTTCTCAGCGCTCTATTTATTTCATGTGGCTCTATATTATCGATACCAAGTACAAATTAGATATAATATAGAATACTAACTGTTACCCGCGGCATCGTCCCCGTTCATTTTTTTTTTCATAATCTTGACAATAACGAACACGACAAAAAAAATAATTAGCAAAATCGATCCAGCCGTTCACGCGCGACCAAGGGAAATACGGATTCATTTTTATATTTATAGATATTAATCATTGTAACCTGTCTCTTGGTTAAAAAAGCTAAGTAAGCTAGGCAAGGGGAGGGGGAGGGCGTCGTTTTGTCTAGTTCAGTGAGCGGTCAGGCAAAATGTAAGTGCGTGTACAAATACTTTTAGCACCTGCACAGCTCCGATTTATATGATCTGATAGCGATTAATACACTTTGCAGTTTGCACACGTTGCTATAAATTCCTAAATATAGGTATGAGCATCATCAGTCACGATAGCGAAAATCCCCAGACATTATCACAGGTAAAGGCATTTATTTCAGTACATTTCAGTAACATAATTGGTTTTTATCTGAATTCGGTTTAATTTACGTGTAAAGTTATTTCTGCTACTCGTAGGAGGCAAAGCGTACAAGTTTAGCACACGGTTACACTCATGTCAGAATATTTATCAGTGCCAGAAACCAAACAACATCATTGCCTGTCCTATTTTATGACGGAAAGAAAGGCGCGCGTTGTAACTTAGTCTTTTCCTACGTACTTTATATAGATTAGTACTGAAACACAAATACAGATGGCGCTGTACGCTTCAAACAGTTCCTGTAGATGGCGTAGTTTTCAACCTGACGGATAGATGGCGCTAGTGTAACGGTTACTGACCTTCGTTCATCGCCATGTCCATCAGCTGGAGGTCCTCGTCGTTAAGAATGGACTGCAAGAAGCCGTCAGAAGCCGGCGGGGGTGGCGGCATCTCGCTCGTACCATTCTAAGTAACACAAATTTATTAATAGAATACAAATCAAGCGCATATTTGCTGTCAGGGTGTGCTAGCAATGAAATGTTTTGTTTTAGTACTACTATAAGCCGCTGGATATCGCTGTTACAACAACAGCATAAACTAAAAATAAACAATAAAAAAAAGGAAAAATAACAATTAATGTGTCGGGTGGTAGGGCCTTGTGCAAGGTCCGTCCGGATCGCTACCACCATCTTACTCGCTAATCCTGCCGCTAAGCAGCAGTGCTTGCACTGCTGTGTTCCGGTGTGGAGAGTAAGACAGCCGGGGAAATTACGGGCACAAGAGGCATGTCATTTTAATCCTCTAGGTTGGCAACGCATCTGCAATCCCTCCGGGGTGCGGGTGTCTATGGGCAGTGGTGATCACTTACCATCAGGTGACCCACTTGCTCGTTTGCCTTCCTATTCATATTAAAAAAAGTCAAAAAGGTTGCGGCTCAGCATCATGCTGCGACGGCAGTCGCGACGCTGGTTTTCTGCCGCAACACTATTTGAGTGACGATGACGGCGGAAAATCTACTATTAACTAACATAACATGACATACATAATAGTACATTACTTAGCCAGGAAGTAGGCAATTGCTGGCTGAGTATTGGTTTGAATGGACGAGCTTGCGACGACTTTAACGGTCATTTTTGAGAAAAATAACTAAAGCTACACCGTTATCAGAGCTCCATACACGTACCAAGTTTCAAGTCAATCCAACCACTGAAGGTGGGTTAAATCTCAATTGCAAGATTTGTCGTACATATATACTAACATACTACCTAAAACCAAAAAACATGAATGTATCAGTTGCGTCTCTTCCCGGGCAGATGGTATAAGCCCATCGAGGGAATGAGCGAAAATCATAGGAATCATGTTATAGACGATGCGGCTAGCAGCCCATTACTATTTTGATTCCATTTTCCATCTATTCCTAGCCCCACAATCTTGCTAAACGTGGCCTTTAGGTCTTGTCACCGTGGCTCTGTCTACCCCGTAAGGGATAAAGACGCGATTTGTGTATTGTGTGTATTCTATTGTACTAACTATATATACTATCATGCTAACTATACGTATATAAGGGCTGTAAATTGCATTACATTTATCATTTACCGAGATACCGTTGTTTGAATCCGGTCTAAGGTGACTTTACGTCCCTTTTCTAGGAATATATTGAAACGCCGCGTTTACGAAATTCAGAAGTCAGTACAAATAAATATTTACCTATCCATTGACTTCTTCACTACATAGTATAAAACAAAGTCGCTTTCTCTGTCCCTAAGTAGTCTCTGCCTACCCCTGTAGGAAAGAGGCGTGACGGTATGTAAGTATGTATGTATGCTTATATCTTCAAAACTACACAACGGATTCTGATGCGGTTTTTTAATAGATAGAGTGATTCAAGAGGAAGGTTTTTATGTATAATTCTACGCAGACGAAGACGCGAGCAGAAACTAGTATAGTATAAATACAAAAGTAAATCTTTTATTAGCGATTTGTCTGTCAGAAAAGCCTTATCTAATAAAGAATTGGATCACCCTTACCTGATAGTAGAGTCCATCGTGTTGCGGGGGGTGGTGTGTTTCGGCCTTGTAAGCGCCCTCTAGTGGTGTAGCGGCGCCACCTATAAACAAATACAACAAACTAAAATAAAATCTTGTCACCCTCACAAATTGAATAAGTTTACTTTGCTATCACCGCGATATAGTGAAGTCAAGTCGTGGGGAGTGTCTTGTTTGAATCCACTGCCTGTCTTTACTCTCTTTCTTTTCTTTTTTTGCCTCTGATCGAATCCTTTTCTGTTATATGGTCTTCTTAAATATAAATAATAATATTTATTTGTTTATCGTTATTGCATTCTAATATATATTTAGTATAAGTATCTTTAGTATTATTCAATAATGTTATGTGTCTAGGTATGTGTATTAGGCTAGGCTAGGCTAAGTGTATGTATTATATTTATGTTAGTATTGTTGTTTCTCCTGTCTATTTGTTTCCGCCACCTGCTTAAACTGTCTCCGACTTATTTCTTTCTTTTACGGATTGTTTCGAAGAGATCGCTATTTAGCGATAAGACCGCCTATTGTCTACTTTGTTCTTTGTTTCTGTATTGTTTTGTACTGATTTGTGGTGTTCAATAAAGAGTATTTGTATTGTATTGTAACATCTTAACTCATTCAATATTTGATTGTGAAACAAGAAGTTCCTTGTAATCCATGGACATATTTGCCAGTTTTAGTATCATAAAGACGAGACGTTCGGAACGCTGCGCGGATCACGCAAAGTTATTGTCTCGCGACTCTAGCTACAATCAGGTGTCTTGTCTGTTAGTACGTCAGCAGTGGCGTAACTATAACGTCTGGGGCCCGTGGCAAATTCGTCAGATGGGGCTCCTTCCTCAATATAAAGAAGTGCATCGGCGTCCCTTCTGTGCTCTAAACCAAGCCAGTTCGGGGCCCCGTAGAGCTAGGGCATTTCGCCACCCCTGCCACCCTATAGTTACGCTACGTCAGTCACAGTCAGTTAAGGCACTGTTACACTGATATAGAATTCTCACCGTAGGCATCAGGATGCTTGTCCGGAATGGCAGCAATCGGCGCATGATAGTTATGCGGATAACCTGCCGCCCCGTGAGCGCTGGAATGAGATAAAAACATAAATAAATAACATTTCTTAACGACATTGTAAATTAGAAAACAGAAAAATCCAAAAAGTAAAGCTATGGCCGGGAATCGAACCCGGATCCTCGTCATTCCGTGACGCGCGCTATACCCCTACACCACCCATAACAGGTAGGTAAGCTTTAGATTTTTTCTTTCTGTTGCTAGCTGTCACGTGACCTTGTTACAATGATGTGTCTGTACGACACAATTACAAACTCCCGTGGAACATCTACTGCTCACCAGGGACGAAAGAGGGCGCTGTTGTAAATTTTTATACCAAAAATGCCTGACATACAGATTATTACCAAAAGTGGCTAACAACCACCGCAAGAAGGCTAGCAACCCGTCACTATTTTGAATCTCCTTTCCACCTACATATACGCCCACAATCATGCTAAACTATTCCCCTTATTCATAAACGCTCTATAGGCTTCTGCTAACTTAGCAATAGTTTGTCCTTATCTGTCTTTCTGACATTTACCTTTCACAGATAAGGACAAACGATTGCTAAGTTAGCAGAGGCCTATAGAGCGTTTATGAATAAGGGGGTTAGACTTTATTTTAGGCTCTGTCTACCCCACAAGAGATAAAGACGTGATGTATTAATCGTATCGTACGCTAATCGTACGCTACTGACCTGATGTTGTGATGAGGATGCTGGTGGTAGTGCTGGTACTGCTCAGGAGGCGGGGGTATGGTCAGCAGCGAAGCCAGGTCCTGCCACCGCTGCTCGACCGCCATGGTGCGCATCAGCGACTGGAACGATAGAGAACGTGAATTCTTACGGGTTAAGGTTATTGGGGCCACCAGAAGGGTTGGCTGCACGATTAAATTAAAAACAAAATGTATTTTTATATGTGCCGCAAACGACTCAGTGTAATTGCACCTTTATCACAAATATTTAAGTACCTTTTTATCTTAAAATGTTTCTAACTTCCATGCTGGTCTGGGAGCAAAGAAAAAACATAGAATGTAAAAGTTGCTTCTCTTCCCGCGCAGATGGTAAAAGCCCATCGAGGGAATGGGCGAAAATCATAGGAATCATCCTCAAACCCATCACTGTTCTGATTACATTTTACGCCATCTATACGTCCACAATCTTGCTAATCATGGCCTAGGTCTCGCCACCTTAGGCTCTGTCTACCCCGTACATAAATACGTGATTTGTGTCTATGTATGTTTATATATGTCATCTAGTACTATCCATTTTAGAAGCTTAGCATAGTTTGGGACTAGATCGTTTACCGTAAATTCTCCCACGATGTTTATTTTTATGTGCTGGCAACACCGGTAATTCCCTGCCATGACGTTTTGCATGAGTTTGAACTCCATTACTTAATGCTATCACAGATCCACAAAAACTTGGGATTTACCCATCGCGTCAAGACCGCTCAGTCTGACGACTTAGCAGTCTCATTTTCATATGACGTCAAACCATTTTTTTTTTATATGAATAGGAAGGCAAACGAGCAAGTGGGTCACTTGATGGTAAGTGGTCACCACTGCCCATAGACACCTGCAACCCCAGAGGGATTGCAGATGCGTTGCCAACCCAGAGGACTAAGATGAAATGCCTCTTGTGCCCGCAATTTCCCCAGCTGTCTTACTCTCCACACCGGAACACAGCAGTGCAAGCACTGCTACTTAGCGGCAGGATTAGCGAGCAAGATGGTGGTAGCGATCCGGACGGACCTTGCACAAGGCCCTACCACCCGCCAATTTGGTAAATCAAAGACCAAACGATAAGCTTACAGTGATTGTTCGTACACAAATGTTCGGGTAAGAATGCTCGCATTCAGGACGCTTTGGCAGAACACTTGTCATCCGCTAGCTATACTATTCGCCGTTACATACAGCCCATAATAAACACTAATCGCTTTCAGATTATTGCTTTAACATTAAAATTTATTAGACTGAACTTAGCTATAAAATTAATGACCAAGTCATGTTAATAGTTTTACACCGCAACATAGTACGGATTAGAAACTTTATAGTCTAGTTTAGATCCAAGAAGATGAGAAAATATTCAACAATATTCAAAACCGTGACGTTACTAGGAAAGTGGCGCCCTCACTTTATTTTTCCACTTTGGACGCGTTAAATCTAGGAACTACCACTTAGCGCAATCGGGGCTCCCGAACTAGATGGCGCTACACGTCTCTATTTAGCCTATCTACTTAAGGGTGGCTTTAACCGGAGCGGTGTGTGCGATTCTAAATAGTTCAAAGGCTACACCACAGATGGCGTGAGAAGTCTTCTTTTATTAGAGGTGATTTTTATGAAGGTTAGGTATTCTAAGGTTGCAGTTTTCGCGCCTTTTTCAGGGACGCTCATTGGGTCTTTTTTCTAGGTAGAACAATGGAAATTTATGAGCCGTAACACGCTTCAAGCTTCTATTATAGCTGTTTGGAGTAATTTAGAGGGTCGGAAAACACTAAAAACTTGAATCTATTTAATTAAGGGTAGTTCCACAGATTATATAAAAAATCCAATAAATATTTTACAAATAAAGTCGTTCACACACGCTTAAACAAACTTCCGATGAAAAAAGGCCAAAACAGTAAAAAATACTACAATTTTTTTGTAAGTAGCAGCGAAATTTCGCGTATGCCTGCAAGAGAACGTGTTTCGGCAGTTAAATTCGAAAATCGAACGCCACGACAACCGTTAAGCAGCCATTTTGTTTGTATAATTAATATTTACCAGGAAAGTGTTTGTAGAGTTTGTTTGTTTACAATTTTCGCGGCAAATATGCGAAAGCAACTGTAGGCTTCGGGGTACTGGCTTTTCATAGTGTAAAGAAAAAGTAACTTTTTTTAAAGCAAATGGAGCAAAAGTTACCGTGGAAAAGTGCTTGCGTCAGATTTATTCTGGCTCATAATAATTCTATAGGTTTTTTTATATGTACCTACCTACCACAGACAAGATAGCTACCCAGTGTCCTTATTTATTTTATTAATAAAATGAAAAGAAACATCATGAAGATGCTACGTAATTCACACGAAAACGCAACGAAATAATCTTATGAAAACTCGGGAAAGCAAAACTAGAAAAAATACACACATCAAATCTTTAATGTTCACTTGTTCAATAAGTAAAATCCGAATAATAGAAACCAAGTAAGTCCACAGACAACTTGTTTTTAAATATATAAGACCGCCGTGTCATCGCTGTGTACAAATAATTAAAAAAAAGACTTAATTACCATAAACACGAAAAATGCCTTACATTTCTTTTTGTACACAAACTCGGTAGCCCACACCTGTCAACACTTGTACCAGAAAAATACGTCGATGGTTTAACATCGTTTCTAATCATTGACGGGTTCTACAGGTAATTATGCTTTTTTTAAAGTAAAATTACGACCTATGCCATTTTTGATAATAAATAGATTGGGTTCATTCGGTAAGAACAAAGGTCTAATGTATGTTGTTCGTTTTTAATTTTTATTTGCGTCAGACAAAAAAATAATGAGTTAATTGTTTTGGCATTGAATCGCACCATTATTTGGGTAAAAAAAACAATTTGTCTTCAATTTTGATTAAATTACATATACCTATCAAAAATGCTATTTGTCCGGCTGCCAAAGTTTAAAATAACCTGTTGACTTTCATAATAATTGACTAGGGAACTCTAAAAACCTACAAAAAAGCCCAGTGAAACTCTATGTGCAGTCCACTTGTAATGCCCGCGAACACGGTCAACATCTATACCTCTATGGTATTTGAACAGTCTATGCCTCTACGAGTCTATGGATATTTGCTCTCGCTATCTTCTCTGTGCTGCGTCATACTGCGTGACGCTGTTTGCATACTGGCACGCGAGTATTGCAGGCTGTTGAAAAACGTTCCAAATTTCGAATCGGAAAAAAAGTTGACCGTTAAAAAACATTGCCGGCCAGTTTTATGATATACAAAAATAAAAATAGACCGTTTTTAAAGTATGCAAAAACAAAAGAACACCCTAAAAAGTTGCTGCCGTTTCAGGCGTGGTAAGGCCTTGTAATATTCTGTATACCTTTTTTCTGTTTTGGTTGTTATATGTGGTGTTCAATAAAGAGTTATTGTATTGTATTGTATTGTATTGTAAGGCCACCGCTGAAATTACTGGCACATGAGATATCTTATCTTAGCCCTATACGCTGGCAACGCATCTTCAATCATTTTGGTATTGCGGGTGTCCATGAGTTTAGTCCTCACTTACCAGCACGTGACTCACTTGCCCGTTTTCCACCCTATTTCATAGTATGGGCGAAAATCAAAGGAATCATATTATAGAACCCACCACTATTTTGATTCCACTTTCCTACAATGCCACAATCCTGCTAAGCTTGGCCTTTAGGTCTTACCTTTGGCTCTGTCTACTCCGCAAGGGATAAACACGTGATTTACGTATGTATGTATTTCATATTAAAACCCAGTTTCGTTGCTGCCACATCCTGTCGCGAGTGATCTGTGACCACAAACGTCTGTTTTTTATAATTTTATAACAGTGTGAATTGATAGAAAGTGTATCTAATAAAATATATATACCAGTGTATCGGGATCGTGATAAATATTTGTATAATTAAAACGAAAGCTTTTTAGCTCTTCTACGGCTGTAAAATTAGAGTTGCCAACATTATTGGATATTCTTCTGGGTTAGGTTAGCTTTTTGGCCATACCAAAAGACCTTTCCCACAAAAGAGCAGAATTTATACGAGGGAGCTACTGTCTAGCTTAGGCATGTCAAAACCTTTATTGAATTATTTAGTTCCTCCTTCCTTTTCTTTTTCTTTAAGTACCTTAGTTCCGCTGTATGTCCGTCCTTGTCACAGCTCAAGTGTAATTTTTTTTTTCGTTTTTTAAATAAAAAAAAACAGTAAATCCAAAACATCTGTACATAGAGAGATTGTTATTTTTGACATATTCAACAAGTTAAGAATTTAAAGACCGTTTTAAATTTCTAATAAAGCAACTCTTGCTTTTGGTAAGCGCACAACATAGTTAGCATTAAAACAAACAAAAAGACAATATTTAAATCTTCAACAATTCTGTTAATAAACAGTAATTAATTCGATTATTACCACGATGTCACAAGTCAGTTCATTCAGTCAATTAGGTCCGATGTCACCCTGTATATGCAATTCGAAGCCGTTACATTTAACTTTTTAAATGAACACTGGCATAAACCCATAATGCCACTAGAACTTTTTAAACGTGTAAATAGCACTTCAGAAGTAACAGTTACTTCAAGTATCTATTACCGGCTAACGGTACAAAATACTTATTAAAAAAAAACTCTTAAGGAGCAAAAAGTATCGCTTGCGGTCAATAGAATGACGTCTCTAATATCACCTATTTAGTTGATCTATGTTTCTTGCTAATCTCGGGTTCTTTGATTTTAGAATAAAAAAGTGGGTTTTCCGTTTTTTTTTTGCAGCGTTTTCCAACTTTGCTTGAGGAGAGTTGTTGACGAAAATGATTTAAATCCGCATTAAGTTTTATTAACATAGTATAAAACAAAGTAGCTCCAATTCGTTTGTATGTATGTGGGCTTAGAACTTTTAAACTACGCAACGGATTTTAATCTGGTTGTCATCAACAGATAGAGTGATTCTAGAGGAAGGTTTGAACTTATAGTTTGATAACCTGTGCCAAGCATGCGGCCATAAAGAACAAAAAAAAAGCAAATGTCGCTGACGAGTGGGCGGTAATCGGAAGCTTTTAATTTTATTTTAAATTAAGATTTTTTTTTTATTTTTTTTTTGCTATGGGTGCAGAGCCATACAGCCGAATTAGATTTAGAAATTCGTGTGTTGCCACGTGTATAGTAGAGCCAAAAAAACACTTATTAAATGAACTCAATTTAATTGTTTCATTTCAAGACTAGTTTTAGTTTCGTTTTTATCAATTAAATTAAGTTTAGTTCAATTTGTTTCTTTCACCTGCTTCTTCAATATTTACGGTAGCGTATTCTAAATCAATTATAAGTATACACCACGGTAAACCACGACCTTGCATCGTCTCAAGGCGTCGCAAAATTATACACACGGCAAATTATCCGTCGGTACGTACGTTGTCATTTGCGGCACGCGATACAGTGGCCCGTAATTTGACACGTGGCAGCCGCCATTTTGAATTAAAAAAGAAAACTTCAAATATTAAAATGTTTTTTTTTTTTAGGTTATTGCCGTGTCCTGCTGGGCAAAGGCGTAAGATATAAACGGGATAAAGAAATATAATCATTTTTCATTATTAATAACCATAAAATCACTGATGGTGCAAAAATCGAGAATAAACTTTAAGATTTTTTAATAGGTAGCAAGTGCTTTTATAAATTGTAGGAATATCTTCGTTAAAAAAAATATCAAAGTATATCACTACATAGTATAAAACAAAGTAGCTTGCCGCTGTCCCTATGTATGTATGTATGTATTAGATATTTAAAAGTACGCAACGGATTTTGATGGTTTTTTTTAAATATATAGAGTGATTCAAGAGAAAGGTTTATATGTATAATTCTACGCAGACGAAGTCGCGGGCAGAAGCTAGTAATTAATAAACCAATTTTATTCATAGTCGATCAAGGAAGTGTTTTACCGCGGCCTGCAAATTTCAATAGTTTTAGATGTTTTAAACCGTTTAAAATGTTTTAATGGCACTTTTTTCTTTGCTCCAAGACCAGCGAGGAAGTAAGTGACAGTATAGTATGTGACTAAAAGGTCTGAATGTGCTGCCATAATTTTATAACCCTTATTACCACTGGTTATTTCATCTATGATGCAAAAGAATCACAGAGGCCCTGGGCGAAAGACACGTAAACGCGTATACGAGTCGCCGGCAGCGAACGTGTTAACCGTAAATGCTTTCACAAGTACATCCGTCTTATTTTCTTGTTTAATTTCGGTAACTTAACTGCAAACTGAAGAGAAGTGAGCTGTTTTCACACATTCTTAAAACCCGTTAAGTGGGTGACAGACGGGCGAGTAAGCGCACTTACGGCTCGACGACTTACTCGCCTGTGTCAGTTTAAAGCGTACCTACTTTTAGAGTAAAGTACAGGCGAGTAAAGTCGTCGAGCCGTAAGTGCGCTTACTCGCCCGTCTTCGTCGTCGTTTAGAATGCACTTTAATAGAAGCGGAGTTAGAATCCGACCGAGCTTTTACAAAAGTGTAGGAACAAACTGAATTCAGACGGCCTGAGGAACCGTTTCCTAATAAATTTAATAGTGACGTTACATTGAATTGACAAGATAAATCATTAGTTTACTGCGACAACGCTCTACTGTGGTTCAAATAGATTTGTTCGATAGTACCTATGCTTCCATGCTGGTCTGGGAGCAAAGGAGGAACATATAATGTACCAGTTGCTTCTCGTCCCGCGCAGATGGTAAAAGCCCACCGAGGGAATGGGTGAAATTCTTAGGAATCATGTTATAGGCGATGCGGCTAGCAACCCATCACTATTTTGATTCCTTATTCCACCTATACGCCTAAAATCATGCTAAGCGTGGACTTTAGGTTTTGTTACCTCAGGCTCTGTCAACCCCGTGATTTGTGTGTGTAGATATTTTTGAGAGCACGCGTCGCTGTTAATTCACACGGTAAAAAAAAAACATATTCCAAAACCAAAGACCTATAATTTAGGCGAAACTATAAATTACCTAATTACTTAATGACGTATTGGTGTCCCTTGCATTGTTCCGATATAGCATTAGGTCAGACCAAGGTCCCGGGTTCAAATCCGACGGCAATTTAAACACAATAGTTGTCAAATTGTTTATAATTATACCGAATTGGACTTTTTTAGAAGCGACAAAAACGTTGGCGCTGTTCCGCTGCTTCTGGATTTGAACTGCGCGCGCGCACGATTAGGACACGCACACACACAAACAAATCACTTTATCCCTTACGGGGTAGACAGAGCCTAAGGTAACAAGACCTACAGGCCACGTTTAGCAAGATTGTGAGCGTATAAGTGGCAAATGGAATCAAAATAGTGATGGGTCGCTAGCCGCAGCGCCTATAACATGATTCCTATTTTCGCCCATTCCCTCGATGGGCTTTGACCATCGGCGCGGGAAGAGAAGCAACTGGTACATTCTATGTTATTCTTTGCTCCCAGACCAGCATGGAAGTTACTTATCACGAATAGGAGATGGTTTTAAATCTATGTATCTGTACTTATACAAGGTAACTGGGATTTTTTCCAGAACATTCCAGCAGATAATCGCATGAGCAGTAGATGTGCCACGGGAGTTTGTAATTGTGTCGTACAGACACATCATTCAAACGGATGACGCTTAGCGACAAAAATTCGCGTAGTAACAAGGTCACGTGACAGCTAGTAACAGGTAGAAAAATTCTAAGACTACCCACCTGCTATGGGTGGTGTAGGGGTATAGGACGCGTCACGGAATGACGAGGATCCGGGTTCGATTCCCGGCCATAGATTTACTTTTTGGATTTTTCTATGTTCTAATTTTCAGCGACATTTAGAAATTGAATATTTACAGGGCTACTTAGCCAAACTAAACGATCCAGCTGCTGTAATATTCCTAAACTTTTTTAATACAATTTAATTTTGTATGCGACCAATTACCTTTAGCAATTGTTAATCTAAAGTGATATTTAAAAAAAACAGCCACGTACTTGTCGACCGGTTTAAATAAATTATACTTGTCCGTCAAGCGCACTGTTTAATTTGGAACGGTGTCACATAATGTCTGTATAAGTTTTTTTTTAATTCACAATTATAAAGGACTTCAAATCCATAGAGCCTTAAATTCAGTATTTTAACACTCTAACAGTTGTAACTGTTGGCTCAACTATAAGTCAATTATATCATCTAGATAAATACCATAGACAAATTAAAGTAAAAAATCAACAAGTTTTTGTTAAAAATAAATATAGCAGCACGCAACTCACCGTATACTCGTGTATCATATCCATTATTTTATCATTAAACAAAACTAAACTTAAACTAGCAAAAACTAAAGCTAACACAAAATATTGCACGAATTCAGACTGGCCACAACAGTGGTAATATTGCACAGATTAACAAAATCAGGTACGTCAAGGCGTAATTAAAAAGCAAAGAGTCACATCTTCATTCAAATATGGTTCGACATTTTTTTTTTCTAAACAGCCAGCTGTCACATTTGGCGCGCTTTTGATTTCTTTTTAATTTAAAAAGTTAAACGTCACGGTCGGCGCGGTTTTTCGCGTTCCATTTTTGAAAGAGCGCGCGGTTCGCGCCGCGCCGTGGTGTGCACTGTCCACTTGGCTCTTTACCGTACCTCGGACCGTTGGTGAAAAAAGTTGGTCAAGTGCTCTATGGTTTTAGCTTGGTCAGGTTCCGTGTGATTGAGGTTCGATTGTTTTTTTAACTAATTGTATTTTTTAAGGCTGTTGCAGAATTGACTTTAAACCTTAAGATGTAGAGACAAAATGTGTAATCTATAATGTTTAGGAAATCTAGGAAATTATTGCATGGATGCGGATAAAATCTTGACTTTAATTAGTAAATTTACTTTTAAGTTAATGCTTCTTCAACAAAAAGATTAGATTATGTCCAATAATATCAGTACTAACATTAATTTAAGTATTTACATTTAATCCAGCTTAATATCTTCTACCAATCTAAACAATCAAATGCTCTTTAAAATAAGAAGACTTTTTTTACTATAATACACAGTAACAAACAGAGAGGAATGCAATTATAGAGTCAGAGCCTTGATAAATTAAAAAAAAAGCTCTAAAACCCGCGGTACCCTATAAAAAAGCTTACTTCGATCTAATACTGACGTGTGAAATCGCCAGAATCGCGTTCGCCAGCGTCATTTTCTAACTGTACTCAAAAACAAACTAACATATGCAGACGGCCGAATCCGGAACTAACAACTTCACATACAATCCGACTTAAAATCGAACTAGCCAGCGCCACTGGCGAGTGCAAAAACAATTTTGTACTTCACTAAGGAGGCTGTATACTTTCTTCCGTTTGAATCTATGGTCGTGTCTATAAAGTTAGCTATAGAATATGTTGAAATGTAATTACGCAGTGATGCGGAATACTTGAAAGTTTTATAAATGCAATTTAATTTGTTTGGTTGCTATTGAAGATTAACTGTACCCAATGCGAAGGCATACGAACACTGACGGCGTCACACTCTGAGACTATGATTATATTTAATGAACGATTAAAAAACGATAGCAATGATAACTAATAAATACTAATTGACGTGAGTACATTATTATATATACAAACGCTTGTGTACATCTATCATCGTGTTCTAGAAACCGTTGCTCTATTTATTTGACACAACGATAACTCAAAATCCGATCACTACATTTCTTTCATACTGGTCTGGAAGCAAAGAAATAACATAGAATTTACGAGTTGCAGCCCATCGAGGGAATGGGCGAAAATCTTAGGAATCATGTAATCGGCGATGTGCCTAGCAACCCATCACTATTTTTATTCCCTTTGCCACCAATACGCCTACAATCATGCTAGTGGCCTTTAGATCTTGTTACCTTATGCTCTGTCTACCCCGTAAGGGATAAAGACGTGATTTACGTATGTATGTAATTAAAGGCCACACTTAGCATGATTGTGGGCGTATAGGTAGAAAGGGGAATCAAAATAGTGATGGGTAGCTAGCCGCATCGCCTATATGATTCCTATGCCCATTCCTCCGATGGGCTTTTACCATCTGCGCGGGAGGATAAGCAACTGGTACATTCTATGTTTTTTCCTTACTCCCAGACCAGCGTGGAATCATGCTAAGCGTGGCCTTTGGGTCTTGTCACCTTAGGCTCTGTCTACCCCGTAAGGGAGAAAGACGTGATTTATATGTATGTATGTATGTAATTAAGTTAGGCTCTACAACTCTACAAATGGATAGACAGATTGTCAATATTCAAAATCATTTACCTAGTACATTGAATGTATAAAAACAAACCTATATGCCTACCGTGTTGAAAAACAGTGTCTCAAGGCTGCTGTCATAAATTTCCATTTCTTTAAAGAGACTTGAAATAGAATTACGCGTTTTCTAACTGATTGTTTCATAAAACAAGTCAATTTTACAAATCCACGACTCAAATTACAACCAAGTGTTTCAAATTTAAAAACAACCGTTACTTCGACACTTGTCCGGGTGTCAAACGTCATTTCAATTTGATTTTGGAACGCGTTTGATTGATTGTCCGAACCATAGACAAGAAGAACTTTTTTAAACTCGCCGCTTACTTTTTAAACGACAATCAATTCTGAATTTGTACGATTGAGTCTGTTTTGATTTTTTAATTGAATTCTGTTTGAAATAAAATTACTAGCGTCATTTATGTTTTTAATTAAATGCTTTCTAATGATTGTTAGTGAGAAAACGTTACAGCGATCAACGACTGAATCGAAATAAAAGGAGGTTTTATGTTTGTCCATAGACATCTACTTACAAGTTTTCATTCTTCCAGGCTGGTACTCCCATAAAGGAAAAACATAGAATTTACCAGTTGCTTCTCTTCCCGCGCATGGTAAAAGTCCATCGAGGGAATTGGCGAAAGTCTTATGAATCATGTTTTAGCCGATGAGGCTAGCAACCCATCACTATTTTGATTCCATTTTCCACACGCCCACAACCTTGCTAAATGTGGCCTGTAGGTACCTGTAACCATAGGCTCTCTACCCCGTAAGGGATAAAGACGAATGTGTGTATGTGTATGTATGTGAACCCCACGGACCTGCGTTTAGAACATGTGACTGTGACAGGGCAAGGCGTACTGGGTGTAGGTTACGGTCATAGTACGGTGTAGGGGGCAAAGATAAAGATAAAAGATGATTTATGGCCACTAACAACAATTACAAAAAAAAAACAGTTATATAAATAAATAAATAAATAAATATCTTTGGACAAATTACACCGATTGACCCAGCCCCAAACTAAGCAAAGCTTGTACTATGGGTACCAGGCAACGGATAAACATACTTATATAATGTAGATAAATAAATACATACAACATCCATGACTCGGGCACAAACATTCGTATTCATCATACAACTGTCTGCCCGTATGGCCCAGTCATTATAGCAAGTTCACCTCGGAATTCGAGATACCCGGCTGTAAATCGGTAAATACTTGTATATTGACACCCTAAAAGTTGTCTCAAAACCTACATATGGTAGGGTGTGCGCAACTATTAAATTTCAAGGTCAAAGGTCACAAAAATCGGTTTTTTGCGCTTTTTTTGTAAATATCTCATTTCCTACGGGTTTTTGCTATTTGTTATTATTGACAATATTGTAGAATACAAAATTCCCTACAAATTTTGTTCAAAAATTTTTTTTATACGGTGAACCGTTTTCGAGATAGAGGGCGGAGAGCGCGCGGTCACAGCAACCGGTGCCTCCGGTCGAAAACGCGCCATATATAGTTGATGAACTATCGATATATCAATTATATTATATTTTATCATTTTTTTTCCCAACCTATTCACTTTTTATTCAGTACTAGCTGACCCGGCGAACTTTGTTCCGCCTTAAATTTGAAAAATTCCAGTGGTTTGGGCTGTGCTATCCCGCGGGAACTATGCAATTTTCCGGGATAAAAACTATCCTATGTCCTTTCCCGGGACTCAAACTATCTGTATACCAAATTTCAACTAAATCGGTCCAGCGGTTTAAGCGTGAAAAGGTAACAGACAGACAGAGTTACTTTCGCATTTATACACTTTTTATTCAGTATTAATTAACAACACTTACCTGCCCATGTAATTGCAGAACTGTTAATGAAAATATCGGAATTATATTTGAATTTTAACCTAATTAATATTAATACATAACTTCATACATGATGAAAAAAAAAACAAATAAATTATGAAATTAATCTTTTTATTAAAATATATCATTCAATACATTTATTTTTACTAAACCGCTTAAACCGCTGGGCCGATTTAGTTGAAATTTGGTATACAGATAGTTTGAGTCCCGGGAAAGGACATAGGATAGTTTTTATCCCGGAAAATTGCACAGTTCCCGCGGCATAGCACAGCCCAAACCACTGGAATTTTTCAAATTTAAGGCGGAACAAAGTTCGCCGGGTCAGCTAGTACTGAATAAAAAGTGAATAGGTTGGGAAAAAAAATGATAAAATATAATATAATTGATATATCGATAGTTCATCAACTATATATGGCGCGTTTTCGACCGGAGGCACCGGTTGCTGTGACCGCGCGCTCTCCGCCTTCTATCTCGAAAACGGTTCACCGTATAAAAAAAATTTTTGAACAAAATTTGTAGGGAATTTTGTATTCTACAATATTGTCAATAATAACAAATAGCAAAAACCCGTAGGAAATGAGATATTTACAAAAAAAGCGCAAAAAACCGATTTTTGTGACCTTTGACCTTGAAATTTAATAGTTGCGCACACCCTACCATATGTAGGTTTTGAGACAACTTTTAGGGTGTCAATATACAAGTATTTACAGACTTACAGCTGGGTATCTCGAATTCCGAGATTCTTACCTAATCTAACCTTAAATGACTGAGCCAGTACCGGGATTCGAACCCAGGACCTCTAGCTTCATAGTCAGGGTCACTAACCACTAGGCTATCCGGTCGACAACAACTTAATCCTTATTTTTACTACATAAAACATGATATATATACAACAAATGTGGCAAAGAGGATGTACTCAGCATTTGCTGCGGGTTAGAGCTCTCACAGGAGCCTCCAACTGACCTCTTAAAGAAAGAAAGAAAGATCTATTAGGATCTGTGTCCCGACCGTAAGTGGGACAGTCCGCTCTACAGTCTCAAGCAGTTAATGTCCCGTTTTCGCGCGGTCAATCTTTATGGTACCACCGACGGCAGTTGACCGTACCGCTTTCACTCTCCATTCCGTGTAACAGGGCTGTTTGTTTTAGCCAAAGAACTCTATGTTCTAGGCAAAGAAAGTAAAAAAAAAATGGGGGAATCGGCGAAAATCTTAGCGATCACGTTATAGGCGATGCGGCTTGCAACTCACTGTTTTGATTCCCCTTTCCACCTATACGGCCGCAATCATGCTAAGCGCGGCCTTTGAGTCTCGATACCCTAGGCTCTGTCTACCCCGTGAGGGTTAAGACGTGATTTAAGTAAGTATGTATGTATAAATAAAAAAAAGGCTAACCCTCTTATTCATAAACGCTCTGTAGGCTTCTGCTAACTTAGCAATCGTTTGTCCTTATCTGTGAAAGGTAAATGTCAAAGTGATAGATAAGGACAAACGATTGCTAAGTTAGCAGAAGCCTACAGAGTGTTTATGAATAAGGGGGTAGAACTGTTTCTGTCAAAAGTTTTTTTTATTTTTAACTAGCGTCTGCCCGCGACTTCGTCTGCGTAGAATTATACATAAAACCTTTCTCTTGAATCACTCTACCTATCTATTAAAAAAAACCACATCAAAATCCGTTGTGTAGTCTTGAAGATATAAGCATACATAGGGACATAGGGACATAGGGACACAGGGGAAGAGAAAGCGACTTTATTTTATACTATGTAGTGAAGTAGGGGTTGTTTTTTTTTTAATTTAGGTTTGATTATATTGCCCTATCTATGGTCAAGTATGTGCCAGTGGCTACAAAAAAAGTAACGACTTAACTATACGATCTAGAATCCGTTACGGTAACAGTTTGACACTTGGTATTAACGATGACAGCGCCATTACGCTAAACGCGCGCGCATAATGATCTATAGATCACGGATCCATGGATCATTTGCGCGGACGCGCGGCACGCCGGGAATGTTCGCTATAACCGAAGAAGGTTCCGCGTGTTCTAATGAGATTGACATGTTTTTACTGTATAGTCGGCCCAACGGCATCCTAAGCCATTTTAGAACCTTTTCTTATTCAACGTCGGAGTACTTTGACACCAAGAGACTCAAATAACAAGTCGACTCACCGAGATGTTTATCTTCCCGCGCAGATGGTAAAAGCCCATCGACGGAATGGACGAAAATCTTACATACATACATACATACACACGTACACAAATAACGTCTTTATCTTATACGGGGTAGACAGAGCCTAAAAAACAAGACCTAGAGGCCACGTTTAGCATGATTGCGGGCGTATAGGTGGAAAGGGGAATCAAAATAGTGATGGGTTGTAATCATCGCCTATAACATGATTCCTATGATTCCCTTATCCACCAATACGCCCACAATCATTCTAAACGTGGCCTTTAGGTCTTGCTACCTTAGGCTCTGTCTACACCTTAAGGGATAAAGACGTGATTCATGTATGTATGTATATACTAACTGACTGAATAAAAAAAAGTTTAAGTAAAATGTGAATTCTAAAGCAGTTAAATTGCATTCTATTCAAAATTACATTTAAATAATCTCTATTCAATTAGCAATGAGTTAAATCAAATCATCATTTAATACGAGAAAGTCGGAAATTGCCAAGTTACCGTTTTTTAGATGACACTGGTCAAGTCGGAAAACGGGTATTCCACGGAACGTCTAGTCCAGGGCTGGCGAACCAATGGCACGCTTCAAAATAATTTGGGCACGCCAATAATAAAAAAAGGTTTATTTTTGACCATTAAATCACCAACTTAAGATTCTTTTATTATGAAACTAGCTTCTGCCCGCGACTTCGTCTGCGTAGAATCACTATCACTACATAGTATAAAATAAAGTCGCTTTCTCTGTCCCTATGTCCCTATGTATGCTTATATCTTCAAAACTACGCAACGGATTTTGATGCGGTTTTTTTTAATAGATAGAGTGATTCAAGAGGAAGGTTTTTATGTATAATTCTACGCAGACACAGTCGCGGGCAGAAGCTAGTTACACATAAAAACCTTCCTCTTGAATCACTCTATCTATTAAAAAAAATTACACATTACCAAAAATTGCAAGTAATTTCAGATTTTACTTTGACAGCAACCAAGTATTTGTATTTGTATTGTATTTATCTGGATATTTCCGCAATATCCCAAACCACTGCAACACCGCCAACATAATAACACATAATGCTCGTGAATAGATCGTAATTGCCGCGCCTGACCCGCCGTGGATCCGATCTATAGATCATTGATCGATAATAAGGATGCCGACTCGTACAAGGCATGAAAGTAGATGGTAAGTATGGTCTGTTTTTGTGTGTACTCGATTTGGTTGTTTAAATGTTTCTCTTTGTAATGGAATTTGTTTAACGTATCTTTTAAACAAGGTTTTAAGTGACAATTTTGTTAAAAAAAATCCAACCTGTGACTTCCATGCTGGTCTGAGAGCAAAGAAAACACATAGAATATACCAGTTGCTTCTCTTCCCGCGCTCGTAAAAGCCCATCGAGGGAATGGGCGGAAATCTTAGAAATCAAGTTACATGCGATGCGACTAGCAACCCATCACCTATACGCCCACAATCATGCTAAACGTGGCTTTTGGGTCTTGTCAAAAATAAATTTCGAATTTTGAATTCTGACAATTTACACGAGCGGAAATTTCCACTTCTTGGCCGGGGGAAGACTTTAAATTTGTGTACACACCTCGGGCGGCGATAAAGAAAGCCTCAGATCGCATGTTTATCGTCCTCGCCTATGGCTCGCGCGACGAGTTCCCGCGTCCGAGACATTCTTTACTTCACCACCCTCGTGGGTGTAATGTACTATTTTTTTTGTTCGCTTAGCGACAAAAATTCGCATAGTAACAAAAAGGTGGCAGTTAGTAACGGGGTAAAATTCGGAGACTATCCACCTGCTACGGCTGGTGTAGGGGCACGCGTCACGGAATGACGAGTATCCGGGTTCGATTCCCGGCCATAGCTTTACTTTTCGGTTAGAAATTTACTATTATTTTTATTTAATCTCCGCTCTCCTACTCTCCACTTGAGAAAACAAATTACAAAGAAACCAATTACAGACCAGGGCGTGGAATAGAAAAAACTGTGTCGGTACCTGCGGCCGCTAGCTGTCAATGCATCGTTTGTCACTCTCCGTCGCTTGCGGCCTTCGCAAAGGGTATTCCTGAGGGAGACACGGTTCCCGCTACTCAGTAAGCAAGCATCATGAATGGCGTAACAAAAGCTTTTATATAAAACTAGCTGTTGCCCGCAACTTCGTCTGCATAGAATTCGTTTATCGCTATCCCGCGGGAATTACGCAATTTTCCGGGATAAAAAGTAGCCTATGTGTTATTCCAGACTATAATCTATCTATGTTCCAAATTTCATCCAGATCTGTCCAGCCGTTCTGGCGTGAAAGAGTAACAAACATCCAAACATACTCACAAACTTTCACATTTATAATATTAGTAGGACTAGCTGATCCAGCGAACTTCGTACCGCCTAACAGTCGATTCTTTTTTTTTATTTTTTTTCTCTCCACCCCCATCCCCATACTTCAAGGAATATTCTAAAAAAAGAATTTGCGAAATCGGTTCAGCTGCTCTCGAGATTTGCGCTTAGCAACACTATACGCCCACGACCAACGTAGCCTTTAGGTCTTGCCTTGAGCTCTATCTACCCCGTAAGGGATAAAGACGTGATCTATGCGTGTTAAATTATGGCAACCGATTTCATATCATGTTGTAACATGTTTGTGTAAGCCCCAAAAAAAACCTGTAGCTACAATTAATCACAGATTATTATGAACGGCCGCCATTTTCTTTCTCTAAACAGAAGCCGGCACCATCTGTCATTATTGTTTTTATTCAGAATATACTTTGGGGAATGCTCTTTCTTTTTACCCGAAACGCCAAAGGATACCGACTAACCGACGCAGTAAAAAAGGGTTATGGAACTTACTGATGTTATACAGCAATTTAAAAGAAGCCCCTCTGCTTGCTTAATTCTGTCGTGTCCCGCGGGAGTATTGCATTTGTTATTTTATTTCACGGGATGAAATACACAAGGCAATGGTATAGAACACCATAATGACAAAGAATACATACCATGGGTGCGAATCTCTAAGTGAACTTCGCCTGTGAACCTACCAAGCCATTCAATTTAGAACACAAGGTGTTTCACATTCGTTCAGGGGCCCGATTTTTAAAAGCACATATGTGAAAACACCACTCGAAAGTGCTGAAAAATTGTGCTGAATTTGAAATACGAGTAGCTTAAACGATACTTTACGGCTCTCATTAATCTTGTGAACTGGTCAAAAATTTGATTAGAGCCGTAGTTTTGAAGATATAAACAGATTTATACCACTTTCGAGTGGTGTGCTTTCAAAAATCGGGTCCCTGGAACGTTTCATTGTACGAATACGACTTGTGGTGCTTTGCCCTCACGCTGCCTACCGCTGCCTACCCCGAGGACTCGCTACACGCTACTGCCAAGGGTAGGTCAGAAAGTTCTATTGTTTAAAAACAACGGTTTCTAGTCCCAGTTGCCGACGTGTCGCTTCAGTAACTATCTTAACGACTTAACTAACAAAAGAACATTAATATGGATCAAATGAAACTGTTCTCATGCAAATTTGGATGGTTCTTAATTTAACAATTCGACGGCCACGTAAATTGGTTGAAAGCGCGAAATATTTGATTATATTCAAGGTTGTTTACTCATTAAAGTCAAGATCCATGCCGTAGGCTTATTGTCTAACTCGCTCGCAATCGCCATCGTGTTCATTTTGACAGTTCGCGTATGACAGTGGTTCCTAACCTGGGGGTAATTACCCCCGCAGGGGTAAAACGGAGATTCTAGGGGGGTAACAAGGGATGGCACGAAATAGTATTAAAATAGCAATAAACAAAATAATATTTTCAACCATCACACTAGTTAACTCCGAGATTTATATATAACTTTACTTACTAGTTACCTAAACGTGCAATTTCTTACATAATAAACATATTTTCGTTCGAATTTGTGTGGTTTTAATTATTTTAAATTAGCTAGGGGTAAACTCAATTCCCATAGTTGTTCACAGGGGTAGTGACATTGAAAAGGTTAGGAACCACTGGCGTATGGGCTGACAATTGGCATCGGAATCAGCTAGCTGTCACATTTATACAAGAACTGTCAAAATGAACACGATGGCGATTGTGAGTGAATTACATAATAAGGTCTGGGAGCAAAGAGAAAACATTGAATGTACCAGTTGCTTCTCTTCCCGCGCATGGTAAAAGCCCATTGAGGAAATGGGCGTAAATCATAGGAACGACGTTATAGGCGATGTGGCTAGCAACCCATCACTATTTTTTATTTCCGTCTTTACTCCACTGGAACATGTACGTGGTATATGTAAGTGCGAGTATGTATTAATTACTTACCATCCAGTCAACTCGCCTGCCTGTTTTACAGTTTGAACACCGACGTGCCCAATAACCTGCCTACCCTCTCACGAGATACGACAGCGATACCTGCCATGGTTTAGGCGACGCGGCGGCACGTACAGACAAACAGAGTGACAAATGACTTATTTAGACAGCGGACGGCAGGTGTGGTCCCTTATAAGTAATAGTCTTGTTACATAAAAAACTATGTTTTTTCTTTATCACTCATTGAGAGCATTCGCGTGGGAGCATTCGGCGCCGAATGTTCGGGTGGTTGGACGTTCGAGGCGAACGTTACAAACTTACAAAGCTTACATTGATTGCTCGTTTAAAAATTCTTAATATACATGGGCAGGTATCTACTAAATGTAGAAAAAATACCCTATCAAAGGTTTACGTACATACACACACATAAACAAATTTCATCTTTATTCCTTACGGGGTAGACAGGGCCTAAGGTAACAGGTACCTACAGGCCACATTTAGCAAGATTATGGGCGTAGTGGAAAATGGAATCAAAATAGTGATGGGTTGCTAGCCTCATCGCCTATAACATGATACCTATTAATTTCGCCCATTCCCTCGACGGGCTTTTACCATTTGCGCGGGATGAGAAGCAACTGGTACATTCTATGTTTTTTCTTTGCTCCCAGACCAGCGTGGAAGTTGAAAAGTATTTTTTGCTAGTCCATATTTTATGAGTGCATAACTTAAGTATCCAAAAGATGTGCCACTCGGTTAATCCGCACCAGAAATCTGTCACTTCTGTTTGCTTAAGCGTGGAATGTTAACCATAGACAAACACGGGGCTCGGCAACACGGTAGCACGAAATTATTTGAGGTTATACTTCAAGTGTTGGTATGCATTCGATGCCTGTAAGCAGGTTAAAAATGCGAGAATGGCAGTTTGAATAGTTGTATCTTTTCCAAATTGAGCTTGAAAGTGGTAAAATTAGGCCTTGGAACGAATTGCAGCGAGTTTCGTAAAGCTACATAATTTTATGTGAATATTTTTTGACTTCCACACTGGTCTAGAGAAATAGAAAAAAAAAATGTCCCAGTTGCGTCTCTTGCCGCGCAGATGGTTAAATTCCATCGAGGGAATAGGCGAAAATCTTAGGAATCGTGTTATAGGCGAAGCGGCTAGCAACCCATCACTATTTTGATTCCCCTTTCCATCTTTACGCCCACAATCATGCTAAACGGGGCCTTTAGGTTTTGTTACTTTAGGCTCTGTCTACCCCGTAAAGAATAAAGACGTGATTTATCACGTAGTCAACAAAAAAAGGTACAGTCGAGAAAAGTTCATTAAAAGAAATTAAATTTTGACCACAAACTTATTATTGCCGGTATTGTTCCCCTGTCACTGAACTTAACATAATTTCGCTCAAATGCGATCTACATCGACCGCGGTGTTAGTTTAGGCCGGCACTTATGCGCATGCGCGTCTCGAGTGGCCGCGCTGCATTGTACTCTGTGACTCGCAAGTCAGGCATTCAGAAAATGTGCGTTAGAGACAAGTTAAAAAAAAGCTATACATAATATACCATACCGGTATGGTAAACAGTAAAAGCTAGCAACACTATCCTTTTGAGGCACTCCATTAAATACAAGATAGTCATTAGATATATAAAACAAGATAAGACTGTCAATTTGAGACCTATAGGTATCCCATGACTGGTGTTTCTGTCAGGTCAGGGTTACGCCCAGCCCTTTCTGCTGTCTGTCTGTCTGTCAATGCATTGAAAAGGTCCGAGAGCCTTGCCGTGGGATGAGGAAAAATATTGCGCTTATGCTTGGAATTATGACGGGGTAAAGAAAAGGAAATTGTATTTAGTCCAACAATTGAGGAAGAGATCCCTTAAAATGATAAGTTCGTCTTTGTACATGCGTATCTATTAATTGTTGTCTATTGAGTTTTAAGTACATGGGCATTTTCAAAAAAACATGTACCCTTGACTTTTTTTTCCAAAATGATGACATTTTGGGTTTTTCTGAATCACAATTATTAGCACTACCTACCTATTTATTTTTGTAAACAAAACAAGTGTTCATTGGTTTTTTGTCAGTTTTGTGACACTATTTTCATACGATTTATATGGTGCGTCACAAAACTGACACGAAAAAGTTGTATGGGAAATTAAGGTACCTAATCTTGTTGGAAAAAGGGTACTCGTTTTTTTGAAAATGCCCACATACATACATGAATCACGTCTTGATCCCTTACAGGGCAGACAAAGCCTAATGTAACAAGAGCTTCAGGACATCGGCTATCACATCATTCCTAAGATTTCCTCCTATTTCCTAGATAGGCTTTTACCATCTGCGCGGAGAGCAGCAGCTTGTACATTCTGTTTTTTCTTCTCCCAGACCGGCTTGGAAGGTGTTAGAAGAGTTAGTGTAAAGAACTTAGTGCTTTGACTTTCGAATGTCAAGCTATCTAAGTTTTTCGAAATTTCTTTGTCGGGGGCCTTTTTAGGGTTCCACGCTTAAAGGATAAAAATGGGACCCTATTAGGTACTAAGACTTCGCTGTCCGTCCGTCTGTCACCAGGCTGTATCTCGTGAACCAGTGTCTTGCAAAAAGGGATAAATGTCTTCTTTCTTTCTTTGAAACAAAGTGTTTCCATACATACGCAGTGGCGTAACTATAGGGTGGCAGGGGTGGCAAAATGCAAGGGGCCCCTAGCTCTACGGGGCCCCGGACTGGCTTGATTTAGAGCACAGAAGGGACGCTGATGCACTTCTTTATACTGAGGAAGTAGCCCCTGACGAATTTGCCGCGGGCCCCAGACGTTATAGTTACGCCAAAGTACGTAGGTACGTATGTATTTTATTATTAAACGCATTACCTCACTCATCGCGGGGAACGAAGGATATTTCCTTGTACGTAAATACCACTTTGACAAACAGTTTATGAAGATATTACAGTGATTAGAAACCATTAGAGCCGGAGGCAATTGTCTTTTAATTTCAATTTATCTTCACTAACATTAACTTCCATGCTGGTCCGGGAGCAAAGGAAAAACCTAGAATGTACCAGTTGCTTCTCGTCCCGCGCAGATGGTACAAGCCCATCAAGGGAGCGGGCGACATTATTAGGAATCTGGTTATAGCAACGCACTGGCATCGCGTAAAGCGCTGCGGGTGTCTATGGACAGTGGTGATCATTTACCATCAGGTGACCCACTAGTTCGTTTGTCTGGCCTATCTAACATAAAATAAAAATAAAAAATAGGCGATGCCACTAGCAACCCATCACTATTGATTAGATTAGAATTATTTATTCATTCAATAAAAATTACATCATAAATTGTACATGTTTACCCTCTCCACCTATACGCCTTCAATCATGCTAAACGTGGTCTTTAGGTCTTGTTACCTTAGGCTCTGCCTACCCCGTAAGGGATGGAGACGTGATAGATGTATGTATGTATGTGTACAGAGAGCTAGAGCACGATAAAAGCAAGAAGAAAGAGGGCACTAGTGTCGCCGCTCTTACGTTTTGTTGGTGTTGCCACATTCCATGTTTTTTCTTTAACTTCACGTTTGTATGTAACTTGGCTGGGTACAATGACCTAGCCGCTATTCGCTAGGTATATTTATTTTATCGATTCTCTTCAACCGTCGAGCTGAACGTCTGCGACCATTAATCGATGTCCGATTACTACGATCGATATTTCGATCAATCGAATCAGATTACGATTTAACTCTCGTTCCGGTATTTTTGGACATACCCGCGTCCACAGACGTTATAATTTTGAAGCATTAATACAGCTTTAGTTATCTCAACTAATATTATAGATGCGAAAGTAACTCAGTCTGTCTGTTAACTTTTCACACTTAAACTGTTGGACTTATTTAGTTAAAATTTGGTATGCTGATAGTTTGAGTCGTGGGGAAGGACATACGACAGTTTTTATCCCGGAAAATTACAAAGTTCCCGCGGGATAGCGATTCTAGCTAGTACGTAATAAATAAGTCTGGCTGGTCTGTGAGCAAAAACAAACATAGAATGTACTTACCAGTTGCTTCTCTTCCCGCGCAAAGTAAAAGCCCATGTTAGGAATCATGTTATAGGCGATGAGGCTAGCAACCCATCACTATTTTGATTTATTTCCACCAATACGCCCATAATCATGCTGAACGTGGCCTTTAAGTCTTGTTACCCAAGGCTCTGTACCCTTTGCCGATCATACTTTCTGTTGGCTGTACTTGCACAGGCCTCCTTCCAGATTGAGAGGGTTCGGGCTTTAGTTCGCACGCGTGCTTGGGAACTTCACACACATCATTAAACACATTCGCATGTGTATGTAAGTTTCTTCACGATGTACGGTCAAGTGCAAAAATAAGTATCGATACGAACTTCTCAAAAATATGTCCCACGACCTTATTACGCCGGTGTAAGAGCGTATTGGTACTTGTTTTTGAAACTTTGTCTAGATACATATTATTACACTTGACTGTACCATTTTGCTATGAGCTTATTCTGTGTAGGAAAAACACTTTAAAAATCCAAAACATTCGGGGGCTCGTTTAAAAAAAGGGCAAGAACATTTAAAACGCTGTAAGCGTTAAGATAAATGATGGGTGGCGACACCGGGATCATGCCACACACGAAGTGGTGGGGGCGAGTGGTGCAAGCCAAGAGCTGCTGCGGAATCAGTGATATCCTGACACGCCAGCAACTTGGGCCATTTGCATAGGCGTCAAAAGTATAAAACGTCCAACGGTACCTTTTAAAATTTTATACATAAATCACGTCTTTATCCCTTAAGGTAGACAGAGCCTAAGGCAACAAGACCTAAAGGCCACGTATGTATGTATGTATATAACTCTTTATTGTACATAAAACACAAGAAAAAGATGAATACAGGACAACACACATGCACAAAGGCGAACTTATCCCTAAAAGGGATCTCTTCCAGTTAATCTTTGAACGATTGACAGGACCGTATTAAGCAAGAGTAGACACACAGAAAAAGTAAAAGAACCGATCGAAACCTAAAATAATCCTAAATGTCTAAATTTTAAATAATGTAAGATATAATAATAAACTACATATACTAGATAAATACGTTTAGCATGATTGTGGGCGTATAGGTGAAAATGGGAATCAAAATAGTGATGGGTTGCTAGCCGCATCGCCATCGCTAAGATTTCGCCCATTCCCTCTCTGGGCTTTGACCATCTGCGCGGGACGAGAAGCAACTGGTACATTCTGATTTTCCTTTGCTCCCAGACCAGCGTGGAAGTTGACACTGATATTACTTTTAATTTCACTTTTTGACGATTACGTAATGTGATATTTTTTAATGCATATTCCTTGTTTAATTCCGCTTAAGCTTGTGTTTATATATTTTAACTCAAATGTATGAACACAAACTTGACACTTGATCTTATTAATTACTAGCTTCTGCCCGCGACTTCGTCTGCGTAGAATTATACATAAAAACCTTCCTCTTGAATCACTCTATCTATTAAAAAAAACCGCATCAGAATCCGTTGTGTAGTTTTGAAGATATAAGCATACATAGGGGCATAGGGACAGAGAAAGCGACTTTATTTTATACTATGTAGTGATGATAGTGATGTATAATTGTGGTAAACTATTTTAATGTCAATGATCTATTTAATTTTAATAATTTAATTCTGTAGATGAGTATAAGAAAATGTTTGCATGCCAATATTCTGGTTAGACATGTCAGCGCACTGTAACACTATTTTTAAGACACAATTTTTTACTTACATGTCTAAAGCAAAATAAATTATTTCATTTCATGAGATAACAGCGATTGTAAACCCCGCTATATCCTTTAACTTAAACCGCGTCGTCGACTCAAAAATGCCACATAAAATCAAATCAATCATTCTATAATCGACAACAACACGAATCGGACAAATTGTGCGTCTGTTTATCCGTCCGCTACTGGACGTTGAGACAAAGATAGTTTTCATCTCTTTCCCGTCTATTAAAAAGAAAGACAGCCGTCTCACTTCCATGGGTACGTATTAAAATACATAAATTTTAAAATGTATAACGGTTCAAAATATGTAATTCGATTTGATCAGAAAATATTCAACCCATTATTATTTTTTACATACATACATACATGCATCACGTCTTTATCCCTTACGGGGTAGACAGAGCCTAACGTAACAAGACCTAGGCCACGTTTAGCATGATTGCGGGCGTATAAGTCGAAAGGGAAATCAATATAGTGATGGGTTGCTAGCCACATCGCCTTTTCCCTCGATGGGCTTTTACCATCTGCGCGGGACGAGAAGCAACTGGTACATTCTATGTTTTTTCTTTGCTCCCAGACCAGCATGGAAGTAAGTAGTTGCGTAGTTGAGAGGAGCATTAAACGAGGAACCGACAAAGAGCTAGATAAAATCACGATGCCTAAGTTCCAACTGTCAACTAAATCTAATTTATCTACAACTAGCTGATCCGGCGAACTTTGTTCCGCCTTAAATTTGAAAAATTCCTTTTTAAGAGCATCTTTGTACTAATCAAGGAATAATGTGTAGGCGTGCTAAATTTAATGTCTGTAGCTTTATTAGTAGGTACAACATTCCGGAATTTTCCAATCCCGTGGGAAAATTGGGATAAAAAGTAGCCTATGTCCGTCTCCTGGTTCTAAGCTACCTCCCTACCAATTTTCAGCCAAATCGGTTAAGCCGTTCTTGAGTTATAAATAGTGTAACTAACACGACTTTCTTTTATAAATATAGAAATATAGATATAGATATATAGATATAGATTGCCGCATGCGTCAACACTGACCTGATTGTGGTAGTGCGCCAGGTGGTGCGGCACGTGCCGCATGGCGGGGTGCAACATCGCGGCGCCGCTGCTGCTGCCCTCTACCGCCTGCCACACACAACACACGTTACAACAAACACAGAACAAAGGAAATTATACTCTCCGCTATATCTAAACAAACATGGCCGAATGTCACTCTACTTCATTGATGCTAGAAAAATTTATTGACGCTCCAAAAATCCTTGAAATGGTCCTGCAGCACTTTGCACATTGAAATGCCAGCTTATTTTTAAACAATTTATTTTTCCCTCTTTTCTATTTTTTGTTTATTGTAAACTTTTTTTTTTATATGAATAGGAAGGCAAACGAGCAATTGGGTCACCTGATGGTAGTGATCACCACTGCCCATAGACACCCGCCACCCAGACCCGACACCGCATTGCAGATGCGTTGCCAACCTAGAGAACTAAGATGAAATGCCTCTTGTGCCCGTAATTTCCCCGGCTGTCTTACTCTCCACACCGGAACACAGCAGTGCAAGCACTGCTACTTAGCGGCAGGATTAGCGAGTAAGATGGTGGTAGCGATCCGGACGGACCTTGCACAAGGCCCTACCACCCGCAACTATTTAATCATGTATTTTTAGTTACACATAAGTCGGGTTATAATCTATTTATTACTTTATATAAGTATAAGTTTATGGTTGGTAGGACCTCATGCTAGGTCTGTCTGGATTATCCCCGGCCCCCCCTCTCTAGGTGCGGGAACCCTGGCGCTTGCGCTGGGGCGGCCGGTGGGGCGTGCGTGGTGACACTTTTATGCTCCCACGGCGCCCCCCCAAATGGCCGAGAGGGAATACCGGTGAGTTTTTAAGGGGTAGGCCCTCCTAGGTGGTCCGCTAGGGGGGAGAGTCCCCTACACCCCCCTCGTCGTTCCCCCAATTGCGGGGGGGACATTCCCCAAGGCGCGGGGACCGTGCGTAATTTGCATTTCATTTTCGTTCACTCTTCAACACAATCTCCTGCATCATCTCTGACCTGGTGGTCTTCAGTTGTGTCCTTACCTGCTGCTGCTCATCCTTGGCGTCGTCTCCTAGCTCCACCAGCTGGAGCGCCTCCTCGAGAAGGTCGAGGGACTCCTCCCCGCTGACCAGCTCGCGGGGGAGCTCGCCTTGAATCACGTATTCACCTGGGGAAGAGGGGTCACGTCAGCCAAGTACATTCGTGGAATCTGTAGCGACCCTAGCGCCACCTAGTTGGCTTCTACATAACTACTTCGACACACGAGCAGCTAGCGCCAGTTCGCCAGTTCTAATGACAGCTGTCACATCGTTCTACATGGCGCTTACGAAGTTTCCCAATGCGGCTGCCTAAATACAACTTTCAACTCTCTTCTTTAATGCTCCTCTACTCTACTCAAAGGTTAACTGGTAGAGGTCCCTTAAGTAAGTTAAGATAAGTTCGCCGTTGTGCATTATATTAATGTTACTTATATTTTTTTGTGAGTTGTATCTGTTTCTTTATATTTGTACAATAAAGCATTTACTTACTTGCATTACAAACTGACTTAACATTTGGGACAGATAATAAGAGCGCTAACATACCTCTAAAGGATTTAACTAAGTTTACTTTCTCATTAATGCACTTAACCAACTAAGTCTTAAGGTTTAAATTACAATGGAATACTTCTCTAGTGATACTATTTACTCGATAGGGAACTATCGATAAAACATATCGACTATCGATAGTGACCGTATACGATGGCTAACGTAAGCAGTGAGTTTGGCATGATTGTGGGTTTGTGGGCGTATAGGTGGAAAGGGGAATCAAAACAGTGATGGGTTGCTAGACGCATCGCCTATAACATGATACATGTATGTATGTGTGGCAAAATCCCTTCTTAGGGATAAGTTCGCCTTTGTACTATTTTTCTGTGTATTTCTGTATTTTTTTTAATTTTTATGTGCAATAAAGAATTTACATACATACATACATACATACATGATTTCAAAGATTCTCGTCCATTGCCTTGATCAGCTTTTACGATTAGCGCGGGAAGAAAAGCAGCCGGTACATTCTATGCTATTTCTTTGCTCCCAGACCAGCATGGAAGGTCAGTGTCATTTTTACGGCGTAAAACGTCCAAACTACTTTCACTTACGAGTTACCGTGACAATTAACCTTATTGTTATTTGTCTGAGGAACTACTTCAAGAAATGGTGAAGCACTGTCTTAGGCGACCATTACATCGACGATATCATCAATATAAAGGAAATAAAGTAAGAAGACATTTATTCCTTTTTGCAAGACACACAAATACAAGAAAAAGCGTTTTGGAAAAAGGTCAGGTCAGGAGTACCCGAAACCGACGAGCGTGTATGAAGTGATTGATGAATGTGGATGAAGCGAAAGAAGTATGTCAGGATCGTAGCAAGTGGAACAAATTAGTCTCTACCTACCCCTGTGGGAAAGTGGCGTGACGGTATGTATGTACCTATGTATGTACAAATACAAGAACATACAAAAAACACAGACATGAAAAATAGAGCATCAGTGTTGAGTGTGTCTTCGCAAAAGTGAAGCGGTCGCTGGCTCAGCATTACGCTGAGGTGTTAGACCTGCAGCACTGATTTTCAGCCAGAACCGATACTGTAGGCTTATTACCTAATTCGCTCGCAATTGCCATCGCGTTCATTGTGACATTACTTGTATGTGACAGCTAGCTGATTCCGATGTCAATTGTCAGCCCATACATGAACTGTCAAAATGAACACGAATGGCGATTGCGAGCTACTGATATCAAACACAACTATCGATACATCTACGACTTTGTGATCGGCTGTCACCCATCACTAGTCGCGCAGCTTCCGTACATAATTAGTAGCGGTGGACCCAGACCGTAAGTCCGTCATAAGCCTATTCAAAAATAAAGGGATTATGTCCCAACAAAAGGCACAAAGGGTTATTCTGTGGTCACGTTTGATTTATTGTGAGTGCTGTAAATTTTAAAAATTTGTTAAGATATGTCGAATTTGAATGCTGCGACTTGGTTACAGTTATGGCAAAATTAAAAAAAAAAACGGTGTTCGAGACGGTTTAACTCCAGTAGGGTTCAGTAGAGGAATAAACCCACCAACACTCATTAAAAAAGTACAAAGACAAAGACTAGCAACAAATGAAAATTGCACTTCAGTCTTTGGAAAGAGAGTCTTTGGTTAGAGCGAGACAACGCTCTACGAAGCCGAAATTAGCCGATTTCCTTTGTAATGCCACATTGACGTAAAGTTCTTGTATATGGCAACAATTTCGCACGTTGTTAGTTCTTTTTTCATCCGTTATCTACTCATTTTCGTCTCTATGTGAAATAATTTGTTTATTTTTAATTTAAAGCAACGGGAAAGATTAAAGCAATTTATATGCCGCTTTTTCATAATAAGATATGGTAAAAAAAACCATAGGAAACTGTGATAATACGAGTATACTGCTAATACTAAAATTAAGACCAATAATTGTCTCGACTCTTTCATTGAATTTGCCGCTCGTTCCCCTTACATAACTATTTTACATAACCAGGACATTCTGAGTTAAAAATAAAGACTATTTCTAAATTAAAACAAACATGTCCGCCCCTTACCTAATCCTAAATTAATCATCCTACATTTATTTTACCAGTGCCGGTAATGTACGGGAAACCAGCTGAAATTTCTTCTATACATATAGATGCACTAGCTTCTGCCCGCGACTTCGTCTGCGTAGAATTATACATAAAAACCTTCCTCTTGAATCACTCTATCTATTAAAAAAAACCGCATCAAAATCCGTTGTTAAGTTTTGAAGATATAAGCATACATAGGGACATATAGACAGAGAAAGCGACTTTGTTTTATACTATGTAGTGAATAGCAAAATTTATCTGATGATTTAGATTAGGAATACAACAGCCAGCATGTACACTTAAGTTAAATAATAAACTTATCTTGAACGCGTCCATAAAACCAAAGTCAAACACGCATCGAAGCAATTTAAAAGTTTGCGAAACCAACCTCTGTACAAACCCTTTACTTTTTTTAAAGCCGTGCCCAGACGGGCCTACCTCAGTGGCACAATTGTCGCGTAAACAATATCCTAATCTCCATTGTGGCAACGCCTTTATGCTGACGACATTTTTTTAAAGGTCCAAATAGGCTGATAATTGTGTTGGTGACAGCTCTGCCCGCAAGTATTTATGACAAAAAAAAGTTAAATTTTGACTTTTATATTCTTAAAGCTTTGGTCGGAAAATCATAGGACTCATGTTATAGGCGCGCATCGCTAGCAACTCATTACTATTTTGATTCCATTTTCCATCTATACCTAGCCCCACAGTCTTTCTAAACGTGGCCGTAGGTCTTGTCATCAAGGCTCTGTCTAACCCCGTAAGGGATAAAGACGTGATTTGTATATTGTATTGTCCATTTTAGTCATAAATACAGTTGGAATAATTTTTGAACTACACACAAGTTTCATCTCGCATGCTGGTCTGAGAGTAAAGAAAAAACATAGAATATACCAGTTGCTTCCCTTCCCGCGCACATGGTAAAAGCCCATCGAGGGAACGGGTGAAAATCTTAGGAATCATGTTAAAGGCGACGCGGCTAGCAACCCATCACTATATTGATTACCCTCTTCACCTATACGCCTTCAATCATGCTAAACGTGGCCTAATAGGTCTTGTTACCTTAGGCTCTATCTACCACGTAAGGGATAAAGACGTGATTTATGTATGTACTAGCTGACCCGGCGAACTTTGTTCCGCCTTAAATTTGAAAAATTCCAGTGGTTTGGGCTGTGCTATCCCGCGGGAACTATGCAATTTTCCGGGACTCAAACTATCCTATGTCCTTTCCCGGGACTCAAACTATCTGTATACCAAATTTCAACTAAATCGGTCCAGCGGTTTAAGCGTGAAAAGGTAACAGACAAACAGACAGACAGAGTTACTTTCGCATTTATAATATTAGTAAGGATAAGGATAAGGATGTATGTATTGTATATCAAATATTATAATGGCAACACTCTCGCCAACCACCGCACTATCCCAATCGTGGGCAACCGACAGACAGACAGACTAAAAAAAACAACCAAAAAGAACACAATGACGCAACCGACAATCGACATTGTCATGGTACGCCAATGATCCACGGATCTACGATCTATAGATCACTTTCGGCGCAACCGTGACAGTCACGGCCAAGGTTACTACTGTGTTGCCATTCGAATTATTATGCAACTGTGCACAACAATCATAATCCATACATACATAAATGACGTCTTTATTCCTTACGGGGTAGCCAGAGCCTAAGGTAAAAAGGCATAGGTGAACGGGGAAGCAAAATAGTGATAGGTGGCAAGCCGACGCCTATAACATGACTAGCTTCTGCCCGCGACTTCGTCTGCGTAGAATTATACATAAAAACCTTCCTCTTGAATCACTCTATCTATCAAAAAAAACCGCATCAAAATCCGTTGTGTACTCTTGAATATATAAGCATACATAGGGACATATAGGGACAGAGAAAGCGACTTTATTTTATATTATGTAGTGATAGTGATTTCTAAGATTTTCGTCCATTACCTCAATGGGCTTTCACCATCTGCGCGAGAAGAGAAGCAACTAGTATACTTTATGTTATTTCTTTACTCCCAGACCAGCATAGACTTTAAAAATAATGTATTATAGGTACTCGTAAATTAGGAACCTTTCGTCATTTTGTCATTTTTCGTTGACGATTTACTTCAAGGGCATTTTTAATTGCGGACGATTTGCTCACTGGGCTTCCTTCCCTGCGGTCCTTCTCATTAAATAGACATTATGCCTCGAAAACTAAATGCAACACAGGATGTTTTGCTGTCAATACGACCTGATCAAAATTGTTCTTTAACAAATCCAATCGCAAATAGGTAACCTTTTTTTTTTTTTTTATAAAAGAGGGGGCAAACGAGCAGACGGGTCACCTGATGGAAAGCAATCACCGTCGCCCAGGGACACCTGCAAGACCCGGGGGATCACAAGTGCGTTGCCAAAACCTACAAGTTAGTAATATCGATTGGCATGGTCAAGTACAGTTAATCAACGCGTCTCCGAGTCCAACATTAGGACGTGCAACAGTTCCAAATTACCTCAACGCTTTAGGAATATATACATGTAAATAAATATATAGACATGCCGTTCTCTTTCCTGATTGGTGAACCGCGAAGGACACACAACATGGCGCATTTTTTATACCTAAACAATTAAAATAGGTATTTTATTTCGGGACCGGACGAAATTCGCTATAGTTAATCGATTCAATGTTTTTTGTACGCGTCAATTGTTTAACAGATACATCTGTCCGTCTGTCCCGTGTGTAATTTGTCGGTGATTTTGTTGTTTAATTCGCTTTTTTTTGGTATGAGGATAAACGTACATTCGCAAGACTTCTGAAGATTTCTATTTACTTTGCGATGACACATTCGTATCTATTTTACAGCAGGTACCTACTACTCCTACACGTTTCATGCGACCCCGTTCCTTTAGTTTTTAAGTTTTTTATGTTTTATCACTTCAGGAAAACATTCCGCGCAACTTAAGGAACACATACAAAAAAATAGCCGAATTGGTTCACGAGTTTTGAGCTGAACAACATTAATTTTTAACCGACGAAAAAAACGGAGGTGGTATATACCTATATATTTTTTTATGTATCACCACGTATAACTTTTTACAAAGTGGTCAGATTTTGATAATTATTAATGTAGAATAGCTTAGGCGCCTTTGCCTTTCGGATATCGTTAGGTACGTTTCCAACGTAGTGTGTCCGAAACGCTTTTCACGAGAGATCCTACCCCATCCAGCTTCCATCAATAAAAAGAAACTGGCCAGATAGAAATTTCATTATACAAAGAGTTTGATAAACAAATTGCCTTTAACTTTTCATGCACTTTTAAAATCACATGTCGATAGTATTTACACAGTTAAAAACTTTCGTTACAGTCTATGTAACTTTGACAGCCTTTGATAACAGAGAGAGAACGAGAAGGTTTGACAGCCGCTCAATAGAAGGCAAGTTTTATCTGGTATCCCCCGAGGTGCTGTCATGGGAAGTGTTTTATTCCTTACCTAAGGAAACTATCTGTCAAATTAGTCTTGCTCTTTCTGATTTTATCTAAGTTTTGGCCGAATTCCTAATACTGATATTAGGCATTGTTTCGTTTTGTTCATTGTTAGAGAGAGAGGGATATACAAGCGTTGTTTTTACGGCAAACTTCAAACGAATTTCAAAGGTTCTCATGAAATCTGAACTTAATACATATAAGATGCGATCTAGAGTAGAAAGTAGTTCCCACGTTTGTCGTAATTAAAAGTAAATTGCTTTTTTATCTATTAATATAACTGTAGACAGGAAAAAGATTATGATAAAAAATATTATTTCTCATAGATTTTTAATTTAGTTGCGGGTATAAATAAATGATTAACGGAAATACTAAGACGAAACCGCGGCTTCAATTTTGCAAAAGACATGTCTGTATGGACATATAATCCTTTACCTTTTTCGAAAATAACAGCTCTTAAAATAAATTTTAGAACACAACAGTAAGAAAATTCAAATCATTCAATTCAACAAGATGTAAATCTATATCCATACACGATTACATCGGGTAATAACTTAATATCCCAGTTACAACAACGTACAGTTTGCATGTAAAAGTTGACCTCTTGAACCCAAGATGGCGGACGAAATTATCTAGAGAAATCATCTCGGCACAATAAAGAAATCATAGAACCCATCAATATCAATTCTTTGGAACAATTGTCCCCAATCTCCTCTCATTAAGACTCCGCCATGTTTAATTCCAAATAACCGTCCCACATCGACCACATTCCAATTTTAAATTGACCCACACGACGGTATCGCCGTCCTGTTCCCACACACGCGTAAGGAGGGAGACCGTCGTTTTTCGAATTATAAATTGTTCCGTGCGAGCGGGACGGGTTGTTTTTTTCGGCCGCTTTGTGGTTAGCCGACCATTTTTGTGTTTCGAACTACGGACGTCGTTTATTTTTGTTATGTAGCGCGTTTCCGCAACGACAAAGTTAACGTTTTCCGTTGAAATCAGAGCCTCTAGTGTAAGTTTTCGCATATTAAAACTTCTCGAACGCGTTCACGTAAACGTCTCAATTACTATGGAACAATTGGCAGCGCCACTTGCGGATCGAAACGGCAACAAACTGTTCCCATAGTGACATTTTAACGCAAACGCTTTCGAAGCGTATTTTGTGACCGAAAACCTACACTACTGAACTCTCGTGTTAACTTGAACACTGTGCCTTCAAATAAACCTAGAATATTATTTAATATTTTTCTTCCATCCAGACAAGCGTCTGGAAGTGAAAAAACATAGTAACAGTTGCTTCTCTTCCCGCGCAGACGGTAAAAAAGCCGAGGGATAGCTGAAAATCTAATGAATCATAGGCGATGCGGCAAGCAATCCATCACTATAGTACCTACTTTGAGCGCAATATTTTAATCTGTGCCGACGAAGCCGCGGTCTAAAGCTAGTGTATGACAAATGTTACCGTACCTACATACATTGTAAGATGTTCAAAGCGTTCGGCATCGAAGGCGCGAATTATTAAAACCAAAATTAACGACAAAATACTCTTCCAAAATTATCTAATTACAGTAACCGAGCAATTTCGAAACACTCTATACCTACGCCCCATTAAATTAGTAGAAAATTTACCGATGACACGAGCAAGTTCGTGGCTTTATCAAAATGGCGGCTGGCGATTGCGATCTTTATACACGTCCGTGTTGATTTTAAATGACAACCGACGTGGGTTTGACTTGATACATCTGAGTACCGCGATCGGAGTGCATTTAGGACTGATCTTTTATTTCGATGCACTTAATTTTTTGCAGAACGAGCGACGAGACAGGAGCAAGAAGATTATGAGACGACTTATACTTACACGCAACGTAAGGACTGGTCTATTAAAAAAAAATGAAAACGTCAGATTGGGAATTGTGGAACTATGATGCCTTTGCCTTTGGTTGCTATAAAAAAGTTTTGGTTGGCGGAGTTTCTGACTTTACTTCGTTGAAAATAAACCTACCCTGTTGTACCTTTTCGTGGCGTTTCTAAATCAGCTTTAAGCGTTTATCGACTTTTAGAGTTTTTTCAAGTGTCCTGTAGTTATTGGAATTTTATAAAAAGAGGACGCCATTATTAGAAAGGGCGCGAACACGGGCCGCATGCTGTGAACTTTTTTAATTTTGAAAAAGTCAATGTTGCCAACATGACTTGTGCTTTTTAGTCTTTTAAAAGCCCAACTAAAAACAAAATTAAAAAGTAGAACTGCATTAAAACTAGCAATAGTTACAATCTTAATCATTATTGAAAAATTTATTGAGTGCAAGTAGTGGTAACAATTAACAAAGAACTCATATAATAATGTTTCTAAACGTAAAATACTAAAACGGCCAGTATTTTTTTCTGAACAGGGCACTAACCGCTCTCAAGCCCTCTTTTGAATTTTGAACGTTCAAGTGTGGGATGGTCTCATTTTAAAGTCAACACAAACTTACTTCTGCAGCTGACCGCGGCGCTAGTGTCTAACGGTAACTCTATAATATGTACGAAGCAGCCTTAGTTCCCGTCCACTTCACTCGCACGTTTAACTTTGTGGTGGTATATCTTGTAACTCTTTACATTTTTATTCTTATTTCGAATGTCGTGGGACAACAATGGCGGCTTGATACTTTTTTTAATCCAAAACGTTTTCTGTTTTTTAATGTTCGATCTTCAGTGAAATAATACGTTTGTGGTGTGAAACGAAGCCGAAAAATACTTATTCTAACTAATTCATACAGAATTTAGAAAAGCGATACATGCCACTCTAGCAAGCGATGTTTCATTTTCATATATACCACGGGCTCTCAGAATTAGGTACAGAGCTTAAACTAACAAGACCTAAAGGCCACGTAATTGTGACGGGTTGCGAGCCGCATCGCCTAACATGATTCTTAAGATTTTCGCGCATTCCCTCCATATGATTTTACCATCTACGCGGGAAGAGAAGCCACTGGCACATTTTAAGTTTTTTCTTTGCTCCCAGACCTTTGGAAGTTAGGGTTGGGTGGTTGTAGTTGGGTTAAATTGACTTAATACCCCAACAAAGTTTTTCGTTTAAGCTTTTGATTGATAATTTAGCCTTGCCCTTGCTCACTTTGAACTTCAACCAATGTATGATAACATTCATAAATGACAGTTAAAAAATCCTAAACAACGTTCACAGAGGTTTACATACAAGGTAACCCTCCTGCTGACGTATACCAGATAATCTTAACCTTTTCGCCGCCACGTCAAATAGGTACAAGAGACGTCACCCATACGCCAGGCTTCTTTATTGCGATGCCTTAAGTTGAACCTTAACCGAATTGAACGAAGGTTGCTTTCACATTGAAGTAATGGACGTTATAGGTCGTAGCCGTCGAAAAGGTTAACACGGCATAACCGTTTAAAACACACAACAAGCAAAAAGCGCCATCTACCGCAAAACCAACTTCCTGCTGCAACATTCCCTGAGCGGTAAAATTTAGGGATCTTTAAAAAGAGAGCCTTCCTGTTCCTCAAAGGGCCGGCAACGCACTTGTGATTCCCCAGGTCTTGCAGGTGTCCCTGGGCAACGATGATTGCTTTCCATCAGGTGACCCGTCTGCTCGTTTGCCCCCTCTTATATAAAAAAAAAAACCAGAACCGCAAGCAATAAAATGTCATACGTATCACTATAGCATCGCGTAGGTGTAAAATATTTTGACACGTGATCTGTCATCGGTGATCGATCGCTGTCAAGGGACGCGTGCGCCTGCGCATGCCTGTCTGTACCTACTGTACTGTACACTCCAGGGAACCATTGTACGTAAAACCAGTAGTAATACTGTTTATATTGTACCAAAGCGTATCCAAACGAGATAAAAACAAGAACGGCATGGATAAGATCCCCCCCCCCTCCCACCCCCCACCCCCTTCCTTCTTCCTCCTTTCCCTTTTAGGGATAAGTTCGCCTTTGTGCGTGTGTGTTGTCCTGTATTGATCTTTTTCTTGTGTTTTATGTACAATAAAGAGTTATACATACATACATAAGACGCATATTGATCCACGCATATCGCGATCCTGTTGTTTTGAAATCCACGATCCTGTATTGACATATCAGTATCACGATCATATTGACCGTCTAAAATCCATGCCATTGAGATAGAGATCAAAAATCTATGCGACTTCACGTGTTTGATTCGGGCCTTACAACTACAAAATTCGATTTTCGAATTGCGTTTCGTATTGTTCCTCTCACACTAATAGTGATTATTATGAAAGAGAGAGACGGCATGACACGAAGCTAGAAATAAGAATTTCTGAGTAGCCCCCAGCTCAAAAGCTGGTACAGAGTTCAAAACTCTATTTTGCAAATGGCCGCCAAGGGCTGTTTTCCTTTCCTCTTTTTTAACTTTTACTACCAGCGCCGTAAGACCCTCATTGCCAAGAAGAATGCGCCGCAAGAAACTTGACAGAAAGTATTTTTTTCAAAATAAAATAAATTTTAAATCCACTTCACTACATAGGTAGTATAAAATAAAGTCGCTTTATCTGTCCCTATGTCCCTATGTATGCTTATATCTTCAAAACTACACAACGGATTTTGATGCGGTTTATTTTAATAGATAGAGTGAATCAAGAGGAAGGTTTTTATGTATAATTCTACGCAGACGAAGTCGCGGGCAGAAGCTAGTAACTTATAATACATTTATAAGAGGGATGAATAAGATCCCCAAGTTAAATAGGTACCTTAAATTATATTTGTCTGTAGTACCTAGAGATAGTTTAAGTTTCCGGGAAGACAGATAGACGTTATCCCGGGAAATTGCATAGCTCCCGCGGCATGGCCATAAGAGGATTCTGAGCTTCAAAATATTTTTCGCACATAAACTCCGAAAAACAGGTGCTAACTCAGACCTGAACCCACGACCTGCGAGGCGTTAGGTCAACTGGCCACCTCTATAATACCACAAACTGTAAAACCAACAAACATTTTATGTAATACGTTACACCATCTCGAATGGCTAATTATATGATTTCGTCACCCATGGACTCGAAGCTTTCAATGGGCAAGAGATTATGAAACATATAGGTATATATTCTACAATATAAGTGATGCCGATCTACGGCTACTTATACAAACATTCATGAGAATAATTCATACACACACACACACACACACACACACACACATAAATCACGTCTTTATCCCTAACGGGGCAGACAGAGCCCAAGTTAACAAGACCCAAAGGCCACGCCCAGCAAGACTATGGCCATCTAGATGGAAAGGGGGAATCAAAATAGAAATAGTGATGGGTTGCAAGCCGCATCGCCTATAGCAGAAGGAGTTAGAGGTTATCAATGTTAGTTATGTCATGATATAACGATCTCTAATGCTGTTCTGGAAGCAAACAAAAACAGAATGTACCAACTGCTTCTCTTCCCGCTCTTAAAAGAACATCGAGGGAGCGAAAATCTTAGCCATCATGTTATAGGCGTTGCGGCTACCAACCCATCACTATTTTGATTCCCGTTCCACCTGTACTCCCACTATCACACCGTGGCATTCAGGTCTTGTTACCCTAGGCTATATCCACCCCGTAAGGGATAAACACGTGATTTATGTATGTATGTGGACCTAGAAAGGGCTAGGAAGAGTTAATCCCCAAATATATATGTAAAATTATAAGGGACGCGAGTTTTAATCCGTTTCTCTTATTATTAGGTTCCACTAAACCAAGGATAAACCAATTTTCAAATACTGAGACTAATTTCATTTTTATATCACTACATAGTATAAAATAAAGTATCTTTCTCTGTCCCTATGTCCCTATGTACGCTTAAATCATCAAAACTACACAACGGATTTTGATGCGGTTTTTTTTAATAGATAGAGTGATTCAAGAGGAAGGTTTTTGTGTATAATTCTACGCAGACGAAGTCGCGGGCAGAAGCTAGTTTTAAATATAGCTGTAGTAGGAATCACATGTAACCTACCTACCTAGTTGTTAACTAGAAAATATTTGAAGTCAAACAAAATCGTCGTTCGCAATCCTGATTTAATTCCTTCTTTATTTCTCTATGAATTTAAAAGAGGTTTAGGATAATAATAATATACACTTCAATTATGTCATCAAAATAAGTACACAATTAATAGAATAAACAGCGCATTAAAAGAAAAATATTCTAGACCGAGTATTGTATATAGTTTGTGTATACTATACATTATACTATGTTAAGTATTTCATACACTGAACTAGACACTGTTATAACACAATAACATAAAAGTAGGTATAATCAAATAGCCGGTATGATACTTATTGATCTAAATAAAACAGTAACAAATCCCAATTACTATAGAAATGCAACATACCTAAGAAAATCCAATGCAATCACTCAAAAAAAAGGTTCAATCACTATCACCGGTGTTGCAGCTTAAAAAATGTTTACAAAAAAACCACACTGTCACTGTCCAAAGAGAAATTGTAATTTTTTTACAGACGTAATGACTGGCCGTTAAAAATGCAGAATAGGTATGACCTAGCAGTTCTATATGCACTATGATTTTCACTTTTTTCCGTCGGGGAAGGCAAAGGATACCTGCTCCTTAGAGCCACAGCAATATAATGGGGCCTGGAAGGCTTTTTGTCCCTTGCCTCTATACGAACTGAGCATTTTTTTTACATTGTCTGAGCCAACCGGTACTGCGGCCTACTATACACTGCCTGTAGGCGGAGCTTTTCAAGTCACATTTACCAACGCTAGCCATCTCTTTCAGCCGCTTGAGATTTAATCTCTGTGCGAGGGAGACGAATATATTTGGGTGTGGTCGGTTGTTAGCTTTTTATAAGGATAAGGCTATGTTTTAGGTTGATATGGTTTTAGGTATGTTTTATATGTGTTTTGTTGGATTGGAAGCTGAATATTTTATTTGCGTAGGACCTAAATGGAATTATTTCGTGGATTCGTGATAATACCCTTACGTCATCGGAATTACAAAGTAAAGTTAGGTATTTTATTAAATAATAAGATGCTGAAGCAAGTGGTAGTATTTATCCGACTTACGTAAAAAAACATTTTCAGCTGTAGAGTGAAAATTATGTTTTTTTTTTGTTATTAGGAAAGTCCGTTTAAAATGTATAAGGCTTGTAAGTTTTTTAGTACCTACCTAATTCCATTTCAACAATCAAAAACAATTCCTAACCCAAATTCTTATCACCAAACCCATGTCCATCGAAAAAGAAATTAAAAAAAAAACTCCAAAGCACTCGGAAGCGCTTCAAACACAATTAAACAAAGCCATAATACACCTCAAACAACGTCATTTTCTCTAAACCACTTCAACAATACAGAAAAAAATACATGTCATCAAGTATTGAAAGGAAATAGAAAACTGTAGTGCACTTTCGCCCGACATTTTATAGTCACGGTGACGATCAAGATGGCGGCCGACGTCATCGCTCATCAGCGGTTTTTGGCGCCAAATCTCGGGATAGTCGAGCGACTGCTTTAAACGCCCACAATGCGCTCTGTCTTAAAACTAACCAAGAATACTTTTGCAGGTGGTTAGGACAGTTTGTTTAAATAGACATGTAAATGTTTTTCAGGCTTTTCAACTGTGCTTCAAAAATACATACCTACAAAAATACATAAATCACGTCTTCATCCCTTACGATGTAGACAGAGTCTAAGGCAACAAGACCTAAAGGCCACGTTTAGCTTGGGCGTGGGCGTATAGGTAGAAAGTGGAATCAAAATAGTGATGGGTTGATACTTGCTAGCCGCATCGCCCATAACATGATTCCGAAGATTTTCGGGTATTCCCTCGATGGGCTTTTACCATGCGCGAGAAGAGAAGCAACTGGTAACATTCTATGTGTTTTCTTTGCTCCCAGACCTATTAGGTAGATACTACAGAATAATTGGCAGCGCCACCTGCAAATCCAAACGGCAACAAACTGTTCTCATAGTATTTGTCATTTTAACACTAAGCATACTGTGTAGTAAGGTGATAGTTGTTGCAAAAAAAAGGGAATGAGCGAAAATCGTAGGAGTTATGTTAGCAACTCATAACTATTTAGATTTCCCTTTCCACCTATACGCCCACAACCCTGCTAAACGTGACCTTTAGGTCTTGTTAACATAGGCTCTGTCAACTCCGTAAGGGCTGAACACGTGATTTATGCATGTATGTACGTAAAAAAACGGTCATTTTTTGTCACGAAAAATTGCAGCAGTCATATCAGCTAAAGGTCAAACTCCATATTTTATTGGTTGATACATTTACTAAATACTTATAGGAGAAAGTCAATTGAAGTTATCTTAATTTGTTGTAGTAATGAATAATTTTCTAAAAATCAAAATGAAACAAAACCACCCATTTTTTTTCAGAGAGGTTTGTTTGTGTTAGAGGTTTATCATGCTAAACGTAGCCTTTAGGTCTTGTTACATTAGGCCCTGTCTACCCGTAAGGGATAGACGTGATTTGTGTGTGTGTGAGAGGTTTATTTCGCACAGGCTTCGCTGCTTGAATCTGAGTATCTACATCTGAGGATCTACAATTAAAAATGTTTGTGCCGCTTGGGGTAGAAACCATGGGTCCGTGGGGCCAAGTGCGCACGAGCTATATCTATGGGTCGTTGTCGACCAAACTCAATGAAGCTTCGGGCGACCAGAGGGCTGGTTTCTTTTTAGCACAAAGGGTAAGCATTGCCATACAACGCGGCAATGCTGCCAGCCTTCTGGGCACTATGCTACCGGGCAGTGATTTGGGGAAACTTTTTTATTTATAGCTTTATGACAATTTGTTTTGTAATTAGTTTTAGTTTTAGTATCTCTGCGTTATTTTTAAGGTGTGACTGTTTTTTATTATGATATGAATATAGACTATACTTCATTTATTTTAGGATGAGAAACCACAACAACATTATATTGCTATTAGTACAGTGCAATAGTCTGGGAGCCGCAAAATAAAATTGTTTTAATGCCACTTTATTTTCGTGTCGTTTACAATTACTCTAGTACAAATTGTAAAGAGAGTACACTTCACGAGCCGCAATATAATGTTGTTGTGATTTCTCATCCTAAATTAAATGAAGTATAAATAGATTCAATATTATATTTTTAAAATTCCTAATTAAAAATCAATGTTTCTGTATTGATAAGTGTTCTGACGAACTCTGAGTGCAACATTAGATAAATGTTTACTGTAATACATATTTTAATTGTTTATTGTTAGCATGCTAGCATATAAGTTTCAGTCACGCTGCAGGTAGGTACAGTCACCGTGACGTCACAAGATGGCCGCCGCGTCATGGCCAATCAGCGTTTTCCATTTTAAAAAAAGTTCCACGACAACAATAACTTGCATTTTTTGATGTTTATGGATTAAAAAAAGTAACTCTTTCCCGATTTCTTTGAACAGTCACTTGTTTAGTTAAGTACCTAAATTGAACATAGCAACAAATAATGTCGTCTCTACACTTTAATCTAGAAAATAAGCTCTTGTGTTTTGTATTATATATGTAACTAGTTGTAGCCCGTGACTTCGTCCGCATAAAATTAATATTTATATCCCAGCCAGCTTTGCCTTTTCCCGATAACTCCAAAAGTTACCGATATATATCAACCAATTTACAAAAAACCTAGACAACTTTTATACCTGCACCTTCCTCGTGAATCACTCTATCTATTGGTGAAAACTGCATGAAAATCCGTTTAGTAGTTATGGAGTCTATCGCGATCAGACAGACGCGGCGGAGGACTTTGTTTTATACTATACTAACTTCTGCCCGCGGCTGTGTGTAGAATTATACATAAAAAAACCTTCCTGTTGAATCACTCTATCTATTAAAAAAAACCGCATCAAAATCTGTTGTGTAGTTTTGAAGATATAAGCATACATAGGGACATAGGGACAGAGAAAGCGACTTTGTTTTATACTATGTAGTGAAGTGATATAACACAGCATGACAATGACAGAACACGGTAAGGAAAAATTTAAAAATGTGCAAAATTATAGCTTTAATTGACCCAGAAACTCATTCCAACAAATCATAATTAATCTTTCTTAAATCATTACAATGGCTTATGATCAAATGCATAAAACAACTAAAGACAGGCTTTCCGATGTCTCCTAAGAAAATATTGCAAAAAAAACCAATATCAAAATTTCCATTCAACTCCGTAGAAAAACGTCAAAAACAATGTGCCAAATTGCCACCATTTTTTTTGACAACCGCAGCTGTCAAATGTCATCATCTTAAAAGCTACCAGAGACAATCGTTTTTTTTTCTAAAGCCAGGTAGTAACAAGTGGTCCGTTTTGTTTGATTCCTTTGAAACGGTTAAAAGGACAGTAATGGGCTTATCCTGGACACTTAATAACCTAAAAAAAACGTGTGAGAACATTTTGTTAGGCGCCTGATCGTTTTTGGATAAAATTAATTTTATCTAAAACTAATTGCATGTGGCTTTATCTACGCAGAATTTTTTAACCTATGTTACTCGGGGATAATGTAACATTCTAATGCTTAAAGATTTTTTAAAATCAGTCCAGTGGTTTTTAATTTTTTCGTTCCAAACAAAAAGAGAACAGAGGCATTTCATCTTAGTCCTCTAGGTTGGCAACGCATCTGCAATCCCTCCGGGGTTGCGGGTGTCTATGGGCAGTGGTGATCACTTACCATCAGGTGACCCACTTGCTCGTTTGCCTTCCTATTCATATAAAAAAAAAATACAAATGTTTTTTCCTCATAATATTAGGTCGATTGTAACCGTTTTCAGGAATTTGAATTAGAGACATTTCATTTCAACGACAACAATCAAATTTGTACTTTTTAGAAATAGGTACCTAACTTGCCGCTGGCCGCGATTTTTATAAATATAAGAAGAAGAAGATAGAGATAGAAGATAATTTAAGGGTCTATATTTTGCCCCATAAAATTGGAGTTCCGAATGTACAGTTTGCTATACTTTTCGTTAGTAATAGAGCGTTTTATTTTTGAAACAGTATGTTTTTTTAGAATTTTTAGTAACCTTAACCTCTAATACATTCTGATGACTTTTCAAAAATTCCTAAAAAACGCGTTTTCATGTGTTATGTTATAACGACCAATGAAAATTATGGAATAAAAAAGGGACCCAATAATCTACTATATAAAAATAAGTCGGGTTTTCCTTCCTGACGCTATAACTCCAGAACGCACGAACCGATTTCCACGGTTTTGCATTCGTTGGAAAGGTCTCGGGCTCCGTGAGGTTTATAGCATAGAAAATTCAGGAAACATTTCAACAGAAAACACACGCGGACGAAGTCGCGGGCAACAGCTAGTTTAACTATAATAAACATGTAACTAATACATTATTACTTTATTTATGAATTGTTGGTTGTATTTTGAGAAGTACGCTCTATTGTGGCTTTCACTAGGTATATGGATATTTTAAACTCACTCTTTGTCGGTCTCTCGTTTAATGCTCCTGTCATTTTTGCGCCTGTCATTCATACAAGAACTGTCAAAATGAACACGATGGCGATTGCGAGCGAGTTAGGTAATAAGCCCACTGATTTATGTATGTATGTAACCCAAATCACCTGCTAAAGTATTACGGATTAATTCCAACAGAAAATTAAACATGGGCTATTTTATTATCTACTCGCAAATCAATATAAGGAAAATAAAACCGATTTCTCAGAATTTCTGACTAACAACAAAAAGAACCTTATGTAGGCGTCACCTTTTCCACGTAGGTACAATAAATAACCCAAATCATTACAAGAAACTTAGGGCTCTGGCAGGTTAATCGAAATACCCTTTTTTATCCAACCTTTGTACTCAAAAATACACCTTCGTATTTTCAACTTTATTTTCGCAATACACAGAGTTGAAATTAAAACATCCCGTTTTAATGAACGTGTCACAGTTCCAATTCCAAAGGGGCGTAAGAACGTGAGTCAAGGATAAGCAACTTTGCTCTTAACGCGTGAGCATTGAGTTCAATTTGCGTCAAATGTTAGAATAAAGGTTTCAGATTCCGAACTGAGAAGCTAGCTCGACTAGACTTGACTCGTTTCATCACTATATTCATCTCTATCTTACTGTCTTAAAAGAAAAGAACCACCAATAAAATAAACAGTCAAACGAGTAAGTCATTCATAGTAATATTCCCAACCCAATTCGAAAATTCAAATTCAAAAAGTCAATTCGAAATCCCGTTTTTTTTAATTTAAGTAGAGCGCATAAAAAATCGAACACATTTGGGATTCATTTAAAATTCCTATTGTTTTAAACGAGACCGCTCCCTGCGTCGATTACATTTCGGCTTTAACACGTCGCATTACGTTCGATATTAGGTTAAAGCTGCGTGGAGCATACGCCTTTAGCTTTTTGCTTGCGGCAGTATTGATTACGAGCCGCGCTGGCCAATGAGAGGGCGCGTACGTACAAGATGGCCGCCAAGGGTTGGTTCCCTTCGGATCCATCTATTTAATTTATTACGCATTGTGTTCCTCGGACATTAATCTTTTTTGCCTTTTATTAATGTTCGCCTGTTTTATTTTAATGAAACTGCTTTTCCCGCGTTTCCCCGCGCCATTTTGTGGCCATTGTTTTATCGATTTCAAGGAAATGATGCTGGCGTTGCTTATGTATGCATTACTGTGATAGATATTCTCTGTCGTTGAAATTAAAAGCAGTAAGTGTTTGGCTGGAACTGATCGCTACCTCTAGGGAATATGCATTAAAAAAAAACACATATTTCTTAACAAAACATGAACGTATCGTAAGAAACTTGTCAAAAAATGATATTAAAAGTAATATCAGCCAAGAAATAAGGAAATTATAAAAAGTTGAAGCTACTAATTAGACACCGATTAGAAAGAGAGGTCCAACATGACTTGTGACGTCTTAAAACACTAGGGACTCTCTTATAAACTATTAAAATCTGTTGTTCAAAATAAAATAGAGGATATATATAGGTACTTTGGTGTGCGACTCGGGTTGCCTCCGCGTGTGGTCAAGAGATGCGGTTCGTTTTTAGATCCGTCAGAGGGGAAGAGCAGTGCTTGGTCCGGTGCACCCTGGGCATCGGTTAATGATTTCGTGACAGATTCTGAGGGATATCATTAGCCATTGGCTAGGAGCCCGACAGGGGGGGGGGGGGGGTCTTTTGACCGTGTTCTACCGTACAACGTTATGACATTTTTGTCACAAGATTTTTGATTAGGTACTGTAGATATTTATTACTTTAACATTGGCGAAATCATCGCATCGATCGATGGGGCCATATTAGAAAAGAAGAAAAAGATACAACTGGATAAGGTGGTGGATAAGTTTGGCAAGCAGCGCTATGTTTTGTCGATAGGCATACAAAAATCAGTCACAGAAAAAATAAAATTATAGAATACAGAATTACCAGCATAATATTTAAGTAAGAAAGTAAATGCTTTATGTCCAAATATAAAGAAACAGATACAATTCACAAAAAAATAAAAATATCATAAATATATGCACAAAGGCGCACTTATTCCTATAAGAGATCTCTACCAGTTAACCTTTGAGTAGATGAGAGGGGCTTTAAACGAGGGACCGACAAAGTGTAAGTTTAAAATATATATATTTTTTCATATTAAAATAACATGTTTAATTCCAGAAACGTCTATGTTCATAAAGGTATGTAATGAAATTATTTTGTAATTATTTAATAATTTATTCGAAACGTTTCGTCCGTTGATGAATCATCAACCGTTTATACAACTTGTTCGTTGAATCAACGGTCAGATGGTGGTAGCTACCCATACGGACCTTGCACAAGGTCCTAAAACTCATTCATAGAATTTCAAATCACTGAGGTCATTACACCAGCAAGTCACTCCAAGTCGGTGTTGACTGTTGTGATGACTTTTAGTTATTATTGCTGTAAAAAACTACTGTCATCCTGTACGCGCGGTTTTGACAGTGTCTCAAACAACCCCGGAATCAATACAAGCTTTAAACTGGTTGGCTGCTTGGTCCGGTGCACCCTGGGCATCGACTAATTATTTCATGGCAGATTCTAAGGGATGTCATCTGTTGGCTAAGAGCCCGACAGGGGGGAAAGGTCTTTTGACCGCGTTCTACCGTACAACGTTGCCGACACGTTGGCACAAGATTTTTGAATACTGTATTTATTACTTTGACATTGGCGGAATCATCGCATCGATCGATGGGGCCATATTAGAAAAAGAAGAAGAAGCTTATACGTATAACTTCACTCACACTCATATTAATTCGCATATACATTTCGAAAAACTCAAAGATGCGCGGGATTCGAACTCACGACACTCTGCTCGAGAGGTCATAGGTCAATCCACTAGGCTACATACATACTACATATACAAATCACGTCTACATCCCTTATGGGGTAATCGGAGCCTAAGGTAACAAGGCCTAAAGGCCACGTTTAGCATGATTGTAAATCAAAATAGTAATGGATTGCTAGCTGCATCGCCTAAAACATGATTCCTTTTTTTAGCCATTCCCACGATGGGCTGTTACCATCTGCGCGGGAAGAGAGCAACTGGTACATTCTATGTTTTTTTCTTTGCTACCAAACCAGCATGGAAGTACCAATAGGCTATACCATGGGTTTTTATCCGCCTGTACTAGCATAGATTATATAAACTTCCTATGCATCATCCTTTAGTCTTTATCCCTTACGGCAGGGTTTCTTAAAGTGTGGTCCACGGACCCCTTAGGGGTCCGTGGCATGTCTATCAGGGGTCCGCAGTAGGTCAGTCAAATGTAATCATATTTATTAGGAAATTGTGTCGTAAACTTGACGAGACGCATCGTCGCACCTTTGGGTAGTGAAATTATCGAATGTTAAACTAAATAGGTACATAAATAACAACAGAAAACAAAAAGGTAACTATATATACGAGGGCGGTTTGATAAGTCAGTGACTTTAAGTAAAAAAAAAAAACTTTTTCGCAAGATTTTATTTTATTTTTCTACATAATCTCCTTTCAACTCGATGCATTTCGTCCAACGATGTTCCAGTTTTTGTAACCCCTCCAAAAAAAATTTTTTGTCATACCCCGAAAAATATGCTTCAGTTTCAGCTATGACTTCCTCGTTTGATGAAAATCTTTTCCCACCGAGCCATTTCTTCATGTTAGGGTACAAGAAAAAATCACACGGTGCCAAATCTGGAGAATAGGGTGGGTGTGGCAGTATTTTATAACGCAATTCTACTAATTTGGTTGTTGCGAATGCCGACGAGTGTGCAGGTGCATTGTCGTGATGAAAAAGTATTTTCTTCTTTGCCAGATGTGGCCGTTTTTCAAAACTTCTGCGTTAATTTTTTCCAACAAAGCAGCATAATAAAGGCCACTTATTGTTTTACCTTTCTGTAAATAGTCGATACTGAATAACACCTTGGTTGTCCCAAAAAACAGTGGCCATTACCTTTCCTGCTGAATTAACGTTTTTGCTTTCTTAGGGGCCCGTTAGCTGGTAGAAGTCCACCAGTTGACTGATTTTTCGTTTCTGGTGTATAATGCTGGATCCATGTTTCATCCACCGTCACGAATCGACGTAAAAATTCAGTAGGATTACGTTTAAATTTGGCTAAGCATTGCTCGGAAGTTGTTACGCGATGTCGTTTTTGATCGGCTGTGAGCAAACGCGGCACCCATCTTGCGGAAAGCTTTTTCATACTTAAAATGTTATGCAAGATATGAAAAACTCGTTCAGATGAAATGTGTACAGTCTCAGCTATCTCACGTATCTTCACTCGACGGTCATCTAAAACAATATCGTGGACTTTATTCACGATATCACCAGTAGTCACTTGAATCGGCCTTCCAGAGCGATCTGCATCATTGGTGGTGATACGTCCAGAACCAAATTCCGTAAACCACTTGTGCACCATACCATGAGACGGAGCAGATTCCCCATAATATTTTTTAAGCCGGTCTTCAGTCTCTTTGATAGTTTTTTCACGTAAAAAGTAATGTTTAATTGGCACACGAAATTCACTTTTCTCCATAATCAATGATTTTCCAATATCATCTGACATATGTCTCGATTTCTTTTTTTATTTTCCCAATATTAAAAAATAAATAAAAACAGCGAGCTACCAAAGAGTTAAGAATTAGAAATAAAAAGGTCATATGTGAAAAAGGTTGTTTTTTTTACTCGAAGTCACTGACTTATCAAACCGCCCTCGTATAAGCGAAACTAGCAATAAAAGATCTTTTTTTATTTAAATAAGGTTTTTTATTATTTCCCTAAAATATTTTTTGAGAGGGGTCCGTGAAGTTGTTTAAATTGTGAAAGTGGTCCGTGACTGCAAAAAGTTTAAGAAACCCTGCCTTACGGGGTAGACAGAGCGTAAGCTAACAAGACCTAAAGGCCCGTTTAGCATGATTGTGGGCGTATAGGTGGAAAGGGGAATCAAAATAGTGATGGGTTGCTAGCTAAACTCTTTATAAACTAAACTAAGCTTAAACTAAGCTAAACTTCCTATCTACCTCCCAAATCACAATTCAAACCGTATCTTTTTAAAATATTAATAGAAATATATCGAAAAGTACAACAAAGCGTTTAAAACCTTCATGCTTATAACGTGAGCTCTACAGAAACCAGAGAATTGATTTTAATTCCACAATGATATTATTAATGATGGCAACCCCACGGGATTGAGACGTCACTGGCAACATTAATCAAAGCGACAATACGCATGCGCTGTGCCTATGTGCTCATGCACCCTATGTACTTTGGAAGTGAGGCATGAAGTAGTTACAACGGATGAAGTTTACTTCTGTTTCCGATCATTCATTTGCTAAATATTTCTCAAATGTATCGTTAGACAAACGTTTCATTTGATAACCCTTTAATCACTAGCACTACATACTATAAAACAAAGTCGCTTTCTCTGTCCCTATGTCCCTATGCCCCTATGTATGCTTATATCTTCAAAACCACACAACGGATTTTGATGCGGTTTTTCTTAATAGATAGAGTGATTCAAGAGGAAGGTTTTTATGTATAATTCTACGCAGACGAAGTCGCGGGCAGAAGCTAGTACCTGATAAACCGTTTTATTTTTTAAAAATCGAAAATCCTCTAGGCGTTGCTCACATTAGACTAGGTTTGATTTGGGGTGCGACGTCAGAAACCTCTTCGAGAGCTCTAGCATTACAGTTCCCTTCTAACGGAGAGGCTCTTAGCCTCAGGGGGGTTCGAGGGGTGTAACGCTTAGGCCGGTGCACCCTGGGCAACAACGGGTAATTAATTTATTTAGTAAGTTAGTTGACCGTTGGCTAATATCCGACTGGGGGGACGAGTAAGGTGAACCGGCAATTCGTTGCGGGGGATCTGTTTTAAAAGTTGACCAAAAAGTCAATATTTTAGTTGAAAATAAAAGGTTGTCAAACGATGCATTTGAGAAATGGTGTTTAGCAAAATGATGGTAAACTCTTTACGTCACTATTATTATAAAAGTCTTCCGCCACGTCTGTATGTCTGTTTGCGATGAACTCGAAAGCTACTGAACGCATTTTCAGCACGCAGAACGCAGCTTCAGGTATATAATTTATCATGGTTTTGTGTAAATTGGTTTAAACATGTATACATAAATCACGTCTTTATCCCTTACGGGCTAGACAGAGCCTAAGGTAACAAGAACCCTAGATCTGCGCGGGAAGAGAAGGAAATCAAATCCAGACCACAATAAACTGTCTCCAACTTATTTCTTGTATTGGTGTTCTGGAAGAGATCGCTATTAAGCGATAAGATCGCCTATTGTCTACTTGTTCTTTGTTTCTGTGTTGTTTTGTACTGATTTGTGGTGTTCAATAAAGAGTATTTGTATTGTATTGTATTGTAATGGAAGGTACTACATATACGATGGCAATTATGTACATGTTTCATTTTACTTGGGGAGTATACATATTTATTAATATCACAAAGCTTTTAAAATATAATAGTTTACCGACAGAGGATAAAGGAATTATTAAAAAACACAAAAGGAATCGGACATCATGAAAGGGAATGGAATTGTTCGAAAAAACCCATAATATCACCAATTTGTGGAGCGCATGAAAAAATACAGACAAGCATGTGTCATAGCGAAAAATATCGAAGATTCCGTAGCGTTTTAAAAGTCAGAAGTTGGTTTGAGTTTAATAACATACACATATCACGTCTATATCCCTTACGGGTAGACAGGGCCTGAGGTTACAAAACCTAAAGGCCACGTTTAGCATGATTGTAGGCGTATAGGTGGATAAAGGAATCAAAACTAGAGATGGGAGCATGATTCCCAAGAATTTCGCCCATTCCCTCGATGGACTTTTACCATCTGCGCGGGACGAGAAGCAACTGGTACAATATACGTTTTTCCTTTGCTCCCATACCAGCATGGAAGTAAAGTGAGTTTAATTTCGTGAGTTAATACATACATAACATACACATATTAATCACGTCTTTATCCCCTTAGAAGTAGACAGAGCCCAGAGTAACAAGACCTAAAGGCAACGTTTACTGACTGTGGGCGTATAGGTGGAAATGGAAAGGAGAATAAAAAATACTCGTAGTCATGTTCCTATCTTAGAAATCATGTTATAGGCGATGCGACTAGCAACCCATCACTATTTTAATTTCCCTTTCCACCTTACGCCCTTAATCATGCTAAACGTGGCCTTAAGGTTTTGTTACCTTAGGCTCTGTCTACCCCTTAAGGGATAAAGACGTGATATATGTATGTATGTAGTTATGTTGCTAGTAAATAATAAATATGTTAACTCTAGGTTTGAATTTCAGTCTTATGTTAACAAAATTATTTAGTTTGTTGTTAATTGTTATAGAATTTTAGGTTATTCGAAAAATTATTTGTGTAAAAATATTAAAAAGGCGAGATGTGTTTTTATTTTGATTTTTAAACAAATGTCATCTTAATGAAATGAGAGCATTGCCCAAGGGTTCTACGTATCCCATAAGGAACCCTTACAACATACGATCCTACCCCAAAAAAAGACCCAAAGTATTAATCACAGAGAACACTGGCCGAAACGATGACTAGCGGAAAAGTCGGCTCGAAAAAAGACCCGATTCTTTTTGAATTTCGAACGCGGCTGTCACTCGGTGACGACGGCCAATTTAAACGGAGCTTTCTCTGCTCAAAACAATGTCTTCAAAGAGAGCTCTCGTTAAATTGGTCATGTTTGAGCTCATTATTGTACCGATGCCGCTCGAAAAACGTGTCTTTTTCAAAAATTCAGAGATAATGTAGAATTTTGTTATTAACTTTTTTTTCGGGCAGACATCTTCGATCATAAGTTTCAAATTATGCTTTCAATGCATAAATTACTAAAGTTATAATGTAGAATTATTGGAAATAGGCTTGCGCAGTTTAAATGGCTTTTCTTTTGAATATTGCTAGAGTTATAAAGATGGCAGTGACATAAAATAACGCGTAAACTTTTTGAATTACTTATGCCAAAATAAGATTTTGTAATATCTAATAGGTACAATCAAGAGGTGAACTGTGTGTGTGTTTGTCGATTTGTATGGATTCTTTCACCAATATATAGTTACGATATCCCTCATCCACAGATCCACAATGGGCTACTTTTCGTCCCGGGATAGAGCTAAATTCCCGCGAGGCGCCGCTGCAAAAAACAATCTTAAGACATTTCACAGATTGTAATTATTAAATTTGAAAATTTCATTTAGCTCCTCAAATCCTTGGGCCTGATAAAAAAAATATTAACAAACCGACACGATTACTATTCTTGCAACATTTTTTTTTTAATTTTAAGCAAAAGGTCTTCTAGCTTTTTTTTAATCCCATAGGCGCTCTGGTCTGGTCCAACCCAGCCCCACATGCAAAGCGATATCATTTGTCTCATGATTCAGCAATTCCAATATTTCTAAGAGCACACTGTCTCGTATTAATCGTTCAGAAATATGAAATAGTTTTTGTATGACACGGTTTTGAATAAAACATGTTATTTCGCTTTCACTGCACAGACCCAAGTGCTTTTACCATTTAATGACAGTTAATACATCAGAAAAAAAAGTGCCACAGATAGTGCATCTCTATGATCGTCCAAAAAAAATTTTTTTTTTATGAATAGGAAGGCAAACGAACAAGTGGGTCACCTGATGGTATGTGATCACCACTGCCCATAGACACCCGCAACCCCGGAGGGATTGCAGATGCGTTGCCAACCTAGAGGACTAAGATGAAATGCCTCTTGCCAATGAAGTATTGCTATGCCGTGGCCACGTACCAACGTTTAAGATCCTCAAGGAAAATGTCTGCTAAATTTTGAAATCTCTGGTCGTTTAGCCAATTACTTTACCTACATACATACACACATAAATCACGTCTTTATCCCTTTATTTTTCAAATTTAAGGCGGAACAAAGTTCGCCGGGTCAGCTAGTGATTAAATAAATTGAATTGAATTGAATTGAAGAGTCTTTGCTCCCAGACCAGCGCGGAAGAACTTTTACCTAATCTTTCAAAAGTGTAGATATAAACCATATCATTCCATTTCAATACAAAGATATCATTCAATGATATATGTATTCAAAACCCCTAAAGCACACAAAGGCACAACGTTTTTGATCACAAATACATCTAATCAACAAAAAAACAACCCTAGGGGTTTCTACCCCGTATATAATACAATAGGAAAAGGAAATATATAAGGGTCCGACCCTTATATAACGTAGGTTGTATGTGATAGCGGTAATCTTTGAACGGCATGGGGTGAAGTTGGGACTGGAAAATGTTGAGCGCAGTTAGAACGTTATCGCTGTAAAGTAAAGCATTAACAATGTCTACCTTTTTATATAAAACTAGCTTCTGCCCGCGACTTTGTCTGCGTAGAATTACACATAAAAAGCTTCCTCTAGAATCACTATCTATTAAAAAAAAAACGCATCAAAATCCAAATCTGCAAATCTGCGGGTGGTAGGGCCTTGTGCAAGGCCCGTCCGGGTCGCTACCACCATCTTACTCGCTAATCCTGCCGCTAAGTAGCAGTGCTTGCACTGCTGTGTTCCGGTGTGGAGAGTACGACAGCCGGGGAAATTACGGGCACAAGAGGCATTTCGTCTTAGTCCTCTAGGTTGGCAACGCATCTGCAATCCCTCCGGGGTTGCGGGTGTCCATGGGCAGTGGTGATCACTTACCATCAGGTGACCCACTTGCTCGTTTGCCTTCCTATTCATATAAAAAAAAACCGTTGCGTAGTTTTAAAGATTTAAGCATACACAGGGATATAGGGACAAAGAAAGCGACTTTGTTTTATACTATGTAGTGATAGTGAAGCATTCATCTTGCCATGTCAGCACAGTGCTTCTAGTTCCTTTGTATTTGACAGTATGTATGTATGTATGTATAACTCTTTATTGTACATAAAACACACACATACACACAGTTGCCGTGTTCTGAATAAATTTGTATGAAAAACATTGTTACACATTCACAAACAGTGAAATTTAGTACAATGATAGTTTCGGTCCCGGAGAAGGAAATAGGATAGGTTTTAACAAGGAAAAAATTGCATAATTCCCGCTTTATAGCGACAATCGAATTCGCCGCAGGCGGTGTCGCGGGCTACAGCCTGTGTAGGAATAAAAAGACTTACCAGTTTCGGTGTCTACGGTGTAGGACAGCCCAGCCCACGGATCGTCCTGGTGAACGGAACACTACATTAATAAACAAATTCACAAACTTTCTACATGTCAGTGAAAATTAGAACACATGGGAAAATCCGAAAAGTAAAGCTATGGCCGGGAATCGAACCCGGATCCTCGTCATTCCGTGACGCGTGCTATACCCCTACACCACCCATAGCAGGTGGGTAAGTCTTCGATTTTTTCTATCTGTTATTAGCTGTCACGTGTCACGTAAAGTTGTCCAAAGTAATGTAAGACATTTTTGGCAAAAAAAAAAATTAATTTAATATTATTTCGAAGGGCCGGCAAACGCACCCCTAACCCAACTATGTTATGGGCGTCCATGGACGTCGTCTATTGCTTTCCATCAGCTAACCCATTAGCTCGTTTGCCCATGACACATGAAAAAAAAACCTAATACAGTTTCATGTACACACGGCAATATAATCAGGTAAGCACCTACGCACGCTCGCGCCGTATCTATCCTGCTTACCGAATAGCTTTGCTGTGTGTACATACATGGCTGCCTCTTTCTCTTACCTCTTTAGCCTGCGGGTCCAACAGAGACGCCTTCACCTTCTCGATCTTATCGTTCTCTTCCTTCTTCTGCTGCAGCTTCTCCTCAGCCAGGAGCAGTTCCTTGTCCAGCTCAGACCCAAGCTCCACCTTCGTGGCTTGAGGGCCATGCTGTACAGGAAATACATATCAATAACTGGAAGGAATCCCTATAGGAGATAAATAAATAAATAAAATAAATATCTTGGGACAAATTACACCAATTGACCCAGCCCCAAACTAAGCAAAGCTTGTGCTATGGGCACCAGGCAACGGATAAACATACTTATATAATGTAGATAAATACATACTTAACTACATACAACATCCATGACTCGGGCACAAACATTCGTATTCATCATACAACTGTCTGCCCCTACCGGGATTCGAACCCAGGACCTCTAGCTTCATAGTCAGGGTCACTAACCACTAGGCTATCCGGTCGTCAGATAAGGTCGCTATGGTAAAATGTATGTTAATATATGGGGATTGTGTTTTGTTTATCTATATTTTTATATAACAACTAGCTTCTGCCCGCGACTTCGTCTGCGTAGAATTATACATGAAAACCTTCCTTTTGAATCACTCTATCTATTAAAAAAATCGCATCAAAATCCGTTGTGTAGTTTTGAAGATATAAGCATACATAGGGACATAGAAAGCGACTTTGTTTAATACTATTTAGTGAAGTGTTAAGACACATACTCAAGAGTTTACCGTATTTAATTTAATAACTTTTATCGCTATAAATAAACTTAGAAGGTAAAAATTGCTTAAAAATCGTAATGGTATAAAACTAATTTTCTCTAAACTTCATTTTGTAAAACATTTAGAATGTCTGACATCAAAATCTTTATTCAGCAATATGCATAAAATTTGAAACGCATTTTCTGTAACCTTTTGATTCGTACATTTCGAAAATCTTATGTAACCTATTTATACTATTCGAATCATTAAACTAATTACAATCCGTGACCTCTTAAAATGGCATTCGGGTTCGTCTTGCTGTCTGATTCCCACTTATGGGTTTGATACTTGAATCGGCCGTTAATAGCCGAAAGCCGAATAGCATTCTAATAGCGCACGGACTGAACCTAAATTAATTTAGATGACATCATTTTATGCCAAATAAATGTAATAGCGTAAATTATAGAGTTCAGGGCATTTTACTGTTAAACATACAGAATATCATAAGTATTTCTGTCAAAAACTGACAGCAAGTAACCACCAACGTAAGTCGGGTTCTATCTATGTATTGCATTGTTTACGTGAAAGTTTATAGATTATGTAGTATATTTTAACTGGGTGCGTAACGATGTATATAAAATTTTTTGGTATAATATTAGTAGCAATAACGCTCATTTGATATAATTATTAAATCATATAACAACACTTAATATATTTACATATGACATAAGTATCATTTCTTATAATGATCATTTGATATAATATCATTTAATATAACATTCTTTAAGTATAATGCTTATTTCCTATAATGAACTTATGGTATAACGTTATTTTTATAAAAAGTAGGTTAGGTTAGGTTTGAACTGCGTCCCCCAACAAAAACGAACTGCTATTATATATTATGATTTGTATATAAAATGAGCGTTATACCATATAATCGTTATAAGAAATAAGCGTTATACCGAACGATAAATATACGAAATAAATTTATATATTTTAAAATTATACCAAACGTTTATTATACACAATGAGTGATTATACCCTTTGAAATTATATCAAATGTTGATATATCGATAGAAAATATATTAAATATTTTTATATCAATCATTACACACCCATTTTAACTGTGTATCGTTTCGTGAGTCATAGACGGTTCTGGCTGAAAATCAGTGCTGCAGGTGTCTAACACCTCAGCGTAATGCTGAGCCAGCGACCGTTTCACTTTTGCGAAGACACACAACGCTGATGATCTATTTTTTATGTCGTATGTTTTTTTTTTTTGTTTTACCTTGTTTATTTTCTATCAAATTGTGTATATTATCTTATATTTGTGTGTCTTGCAAAAAGGAATAAATTTCTTCTTTCTTTCTTTCTTTCACCACGAAAATATTAGTGTCATTAAAAAAAACTCACCGGTTGGATCGGGTCTTCGAGCGAGAAGCCCATATCGACATCCTGCTTCCACAGCACCTCGATGAGATCCATGTCCTGGTGACAAAGAAATAGACGTCAGCACACAACATAGACTTCTTCTCCTTCTTCCTTTGATTGTGGCGTTACAAGTCGTTATAGCGACGACAACTTCGCCAATGTCGGTAAAAAAAATTAATTATAAAATCTTGTGACAAAATGTCGGCAACGTTGTACGGTAACACGGTCAAAGACCCCCCTACCCCCCTGTCGGGCTCTTAGCCAACGGTCAATGATATCCCTCAGATACTGCCAGGAAATCATTAGCCGTTGCCCAGGGTGCACCGGACCAAGCACTGCTCTTCCCCCCGGACGGATCCGAAAACGAACCGCAGCTCTTGTTCACACGTGGAGGTAACCCGACTCGCACACACAACATAGACTTGAAGAAATATATATATTTTCACTGATGTGCAAACCTTATTTCAGTAAAATTAAAGAGTAAACTGCGACGCAGAATGGACCTACCTGAATGTACCTACTTGATTTTTTATGTTTACTTTTACGGTTTTACCGTTAGAAATTTAATTTCTCAACGGCACTGAAAATTAGAACACAGAAAAATCCGAAAAGTAAAGCTATTGGCCGGCCTTTTTCTGTGTTCTAATTTTCAGGGTCGTTTAGAAATTTAATTTGTGTATTGTGTATTACTGATTTAATGTAATGAAATTAATTGTAATTGCTTGCGGGTTACTATACACAACAACAAGCAAATACTTTTTTACAAATCAATTTCACATTTAATTTTGTCTAAAGAACTGAGTAGAGAAGTAGGTCAAGAAGACACTAAAGGGTGGATTTTTCAATCCTCAAATAAGCACTTATCTGTAAGATACCAATCCATAGTTAATCGTCAATATTTTTTTTACACTATAGAACAAGCAAAGAGGCTCCTACACTATCAAGTACGTAGAATTTTGCTGGCCCGTACAGATTTAAAAAAAAAACTTTTTTTTACGCTAGCGGGGAAAAGGCGAATTTCGAAGGCCAAAGGCCTGTTCGAGCTACGCGAAAAAGCTATTTGCGTCCGCCATATTGATCCAAATATCCGTCCTAACAGTTATGTACACGTATATAATTACAAACCGAATACCTAAAGAAACCAGTCTAAACCAAAACTAATTACACGACACGACACATAATTATGCCGCCGCCATCTTTAATTGGTTTAATACAAAATTAATATGAAACCGGGTCTGGAATGGCTTCATACGTACGTTACTTCCGTCACCAAAGGAAAATCAACTCTAAAACCACACCAAACCATTGAAACTCCACCAAACGTAGCAGTACATTAAAGCATTTGAAATTCGAAATTCAAATTCTTGATTATCCGATACCACTTGGATTTACAACGTCGTAAGTTGATGTGTGTGGGAATTAAAAGCAGACTTATGGAGAATATGTTACAGCTCGTTTTTCTTCGCGTGTTTGGTCTGTATTTGAACGCCAATCATTGGGTCTCGGAACGGGGCAGTTTTGATGGAACTTTGAAGCGAAAATTCGCGTTTATCTTGAGGGTTCTGTAACATTTTTAACGAAGTTTTTTTAAATTTCTAGCGGTAACACCGTAAAAGTAAACATAAAAATCAAGAAGTAAAATTTCTTGATTCATTTGATAGCAAGTTTTTTTAGCAATTTCTTCTTCGTTTTAGAAAAACGGGATTTTAATATGGGGGTTGTTATGACGCCACATGTCATATCGGATGTCTCTTTCTAATCGCTTAATAATAAGTTTAAAACTCTTATATTTTCTGTATTTCTTGACCGATACTACTTTTAATTTCACTTTTGTCATCTTTTTACGATATCTTCACAATTTATTAAGAAATGTGACATATTTTTTAATTCTCTATTCAGTCGTATTTTATTCGGTTACTGTAACGCGCCAGAGTTATGGTTACAACTCGCAGGTGCGTAAATTTCTAAATGTCAGTGAAAATGAGAACACAGAAAAATCCGAAAAGTAAAGCTATGGCCGGGAATCGAACCCGGATCCTCGTTATTCCGTGACGCGTGCTATACCCCTACACCACCCGTAGCAGGTGGTTATTCTCCGAATTTTTCTACCTGTTACTAACTGTCACGTGATCTTTGTTACTATGAGAATTATCGCTAAGCGTTATCTGTTTGAATGATGAGTCTGTGCGAAACAATTACAAACTCGCCTGGCTAGCTCAATCTAAAAAAAAAATGTCGCATGGTTCTCATCGGCCTGCCTGCGGGACCCTAACGCGATCGTATCGCCTCGCGACGGGAGACCGAGATTATCCGAAGCAGACCGGCTTTTTGCCCCAGGTTCGAATCCGGCCGTGATATGTATTTAATATGGTACTACATAGGAATCCATATACTAAATAGAGGTGGAACGCCTTTGGGTCGTTAAATTATTATGTAGGTGTTTTTATACATGGTTATTAATCACGTTTCTATTCCTTAGGTACGATATAGAAAAACCAACAGGACAGGACCTAAAAGCCACGTTTAGCATGATTGTGGGCGTATAGGCGGAAAGAGGAATCAAAATAGTGATGGGTTGCTAGCCGCATCGCCCAACATGATTCCTAGGATTTTCTCCCATTCCCTCAATGGGCTTTTATGTGCGCGAGAGAGAAGCAAAAAGCAACTGGTATATTCTGTTTTTCAATGATCATATAACGTATTGTTTTAGTATACTTTTCTAAGAGGCTTCAGTCTTAATCATTAATAGCTTCTGCCCGCGACTTCGTCTGCGTAGAATTATACATAAGACCTTCCTCTTGAATCACTCTATCTATTAAAAAAAACCGCATCAAAATGCGTTGTGTAGTTTTGAAGATATAAGCATACATAGGGACATAGGGACAGAGAAAGCGACTTTATTTTATACTATGTAGTGATATACGTAGCAAGATTTCGCTACGAAATTTCTTAAAAAGGAATAAAACTCAGTTAGTATTCACGACGCCCAACTTCTTGGTTGCGCCATCTTTCGTCGTTGAATGAAAACTAGGAAAACTTTACTTTACTTATAAGTACTACAAATTGCAAGTAGCAACTGTAACGCCATCTTTTGTCATCGCATTAAACTAAGAAGGCAGCCTAGATAGAAACTAGATTGAATACAGCGCCACCTATGATACTTTTGTAACAACAGAACACCAAAGAGTCAAGTAGAAATTTACAATGTAACGCGAGTGCTACTCGTCGGTAGATGGAGTTAAATATGACACGCTATGCTCGATAGATGGCGCTACTAGTCAGAACTACTGAAATCCGTTTTTTATTTGAGCGGCATCAAAGACAATACTGCAAAACATTTTTGGATAAATCTGTCTCTACAATAAGAATGACTAGGATACGGAGTATGTTAAGTTAATGTTATTACCTAGGTATATCGTAAGAAAATAACTTAATAGGTTTATAAAAATTGCTTGAAAACCTATACTCCTACTATTATACCTAAACGCGAAAGTCTGTAAGTGTGGATGGATGGATGTTTGACACTCTATCACACCAGAACGGCAGGACAGATCTGGATGAAATTTGGAACATAGATAGATTATAGTCTGGAATAACACATAGCCTACTTTTTATCCCGGAAAAATGCGTAACTCCTGCGGGATAGCGATAAACGATTTCTATGCAGACGAATTTGCGGGCAAATCTAGTTCCGTGTCTAAAACAACGATAAACTAAGAAACAAATCATAAAATTCGTAAAAAATACAACTTTCACGTGAAAACGTTAACAAAACTAAAACAGTACACACATAATTATTAAAATTACTAAATTATTCCAACTGAGAAACAAGATTACAGTCGCCATATTAGATGTTATATTCAAAAGAACATTCACCTCAGATAAAAAGTTAACCGGCAAAGATAGTCGCTATGCCATAATAACTGTATCAAGTGAAACTAAATCATAGAGAGCTGTGTAAATAATGATACCATGCGAATACTGACTGTTAAAATTAATTAGATAAAACATTAATATTGTCTTATTAATGTTGTCTTCCATACTGGTCTGGGTAACATAGAATTTACCAATAGAATTTACCAGTTGTTTCTCTTCCCGCGCAGATGGTAAAAGCCCATCGAGGGAATGGGCGAGTCATAGGAATCATGTTATAGGCGATGCGGCTCACCCGTCACTATTTTGATTTCCCTTTCCACCTATTCGCCCTTAGTCATGCTAAACGTGGCCTTAAGGTTTTGTTACCTTAGGCTCTGCTCTGTCTACCCCGTAAGGGATAAAGACGTGATATATGTATGTATGTATTAATATTGTATGAGAAGTGTTTCGCTGCTATGGAGAGTGGTACTTGGTGTTTCTCTACGGGATCGATTCAGGAGATACGTAGTAGAACAAGGATCACCGACATAGCTGATCAAATTAGCTGGTTGCAGGGGCAATGGGCAGGCCATATAGCATGGATAACAGATGGTCAATAACGTACACACGGCAATATAATCAGGTAAGCACCTACGCACGCTCGCGCCGTATCTATCCTGCTTACCGAATAGCTTTGCTGTGTGTACATATGTATTCAGAATATATTCTTTACTAGCGACCCGCCCCGGCTTTGCACGGTATATTATGCATGTATTATACATATAAACCTTCCTCTTGAATCACTCTATCTATTAAAAAAACCGCATCAAAATCCGTTGTGTGGTTTTGAAGATATAAGCATACATACGGACATAGGGACAGAGAAAGCGACTTTGTTTTATACTATGTAGTGATGTGATGATGATAAGGTTATTAATTGTCACCTATGTCAAGTATAGATAAAAATCAGAGATATACATAGATTTTTACTTATAAACTGTTATCATGCGGAACTTGAAACTGATCAAAAAATCAAGACAGATAAAATAATAGAGAAAGAATTACAATGTCACTTATTCTTACCAACGAAAGTTTTTTTTTTTGTTTTTTTATAGGCAAACGAGCAAGTGGGTCACCTGATGGTAAGTGATCACCACTGCCCATAGACACCCGCAACCCCGGAGGGATTGCAGATGCGTTGCCAACCTAGAGGACTAAGACGAAATGCCTCTTGTGCCCGTAATTTCCCCGGCTGTCTTACTCTCCACACCGGAACACAGCAGTGCAAGCACTGCTACTTAGCGGCAGGATTAGCGAGTAAGATGGTGGTAGCGATCCGGACGGACCTTGCACTTGACTTGACTTGGAATTAAATTGTTCATACACTAGTCTACACTAATATTACAAAGAGCAAAGATTTGCTTATTTGTTTGTTGGCAACGAATAGGCTCTGAAACTACAGAGGACTGATTTTGAAAGCACATGTGCTTTCAAAAATCGGGAGCCTGATATATTACATTGTACGAACTCAGAGTCCTTGGGGCCGAATTTTGATAGCACATGTTTGAAAATAGCACTCGAAAGTGGTGAAAAACTATGAAATACGAGTAGCATAGAAGATATTATTACACATAAATGGTCAAAAGTCAAAAGTGTTTTATTTGTGAAACATAGGTGATGGCTGCATAAATACAGAGATGTTACATATTTTAGTGTTGCACTATGTTTTGCCGGTTGGCGTACAAAAACATTGGCTATTAAGTAGTATTAACAATTTAGGTCATCATTTAAATAATCGACAACAGAATAATAGCATTTATTCGTCAGCAGGGTTAATATTTACGTCTCAAAAGTGGTATTAGCATTAGTTTAAAATCTATTGGTAATTTGTTATAAACCCTTATTGCAAGAGAACATACACTATTCACATACATGGATAAGCTCGGCGAGCGCTCCAAGAAGAAGGACTACGAAATAGTCCAAAACATGTCGAGCATTACTCGACTTTTTATATGTCAGTTGTCCGTTCATGTGTAATAATGATTAAGTATCACGGTAGTTTCATGTTGAAAGCATAGAAGATACTTCTTCTTCTAGTGCCTCTTCAATCCTGAAGGCTGGCCGTCAGCTTCCTATATTCGTCCCTATTAGCAGCCAGTCGGAACAGCTGTTCGACGGAGGCAATACCGGACCACTCCCGGATATTCCGGAGCCATGATATATATACTTACGGCTCTCATTAATCTTCAGAACTAGACAAAAATTTTATGAGAGCTGTAGTTCTAAAGATATAAACAGATTTATACCAATTTCGAGTGGTAATTTCAAAAAACGGGGCCCGATTTGAAAAAAATCTTTCATTAGAATCCTACATCTGAGCTATAATTGATTCTGCGCGGACGAAGTCGCGGGCAACAGCTAGTATGTACTTTTGATGTTCCTGGAAAACCGCCACTAGATGGCGTTGATAACAAAAACGCTCTCTAGAAAAGAGAACATCTGACTGGAAAGAGGTCAGACGCGGTCAAGGAGAGAAGTAAGGTGAGGCGTAAATTTACACAGACGCGTAAAGACGCGATATTTATTTATAAATATGTAGTAAGCTAGTCAAGTATATGAGGATCCCGAAAAGTATAAAATAAATATATTATTGCAATGTCTAAGTACAATAAACGTTAATTCACAAGTGTGAGGCGTACAAAAGCCTATCAATCAAGAATCTCAAAATTCTTCCGATATATTTGGTCTTTGTTTTCCAGATGTTTGATAGTGGTCAGCCAATTTTTCCATGCATTTATCGATTTTCTGGGGCCTGATTTTTGGAAAGCACATGTATGAAAATACCACTCGAAAGTGGTATAAATCTGTTTATATCTTCAAAACTACAGCTCTAATCAAATTTTTGACTAGGTCACAAGATTAATGAGAGCCCTAAGTATTTTCTAAGCTACTCGTATCTCAAATTCAGCACAATTTTTCACCACTTTCGAGTGGTGTTTTCACACATGTGCTTTCCAAAAATCAGGCCCCTGAGCCGCGGAGAATGCGGGTATAATTTTTGAATCTAAAATTTGTATAATTTGTATACAAAAGATTTAAAATATTTGTAGGGGTTTAATCAAACCTGCTGAAATATCCCGGACGATTTTTACAACACCTTGTATTTGCTACGAACGTGCCTGGATGACGGTTATTTTAATCAATTAAAAAAGTATACACGAAACACTAGTTGGCGCCACCGTCTACGTACAAAAGATCAGCGCGCAGTTGCTCTCATTTTCCCGCCATTTTAAGGTCGCCGCTTTTATAAACAAATAAAACAGCTCGCAATATTTGCGCTAATTCTTGTGAAATTATTCTGATTCATTCTCAACAGAATCCGGCTCAAGATCAGTGAAGCTAAATTTGTTATATTTACGCGCGACCTTGTCCTACCTTGACCGCTAGTGAACCACCAAAAAACTGCGTAAAACCACGATAATATTTACCTTACACCATCCACATAGAATCTAGTTCAGCCAAACTTCCAACGCGTGTTTTTATCACACGACAATTTTATCTTTGACGACGGGAGAAATAGACACTAAAGTTTGGCCATACCAATTTTTAACTTTTGTTAAGACGGTGGCGCCAAAAACGGCGGTATTTATAGCTTTGCATGAAAGTTCTGGAAGGTTGTGGTCACACGTGAAATAGCGCCACCTATTGATGATTTTCCGAAAGTTAAGAACAACATCATGATATATGAAAAATGCCATTTGAACCTTTAAATAAAAGTAGGTAAGTATTGAAAGTTCTTTTAGTAAATTATACATCAGCATTTTTTTTATAACCATTGCTTTTGCTGCTATGTATTTATGACAGTGCAAAAACAAAATGGTAACTTTTTTTGCTTGGTATACTAAAATGACGTAATGCAATATCATCATGATGTTAAAAGAGGTGATATGTCGCAACAGTTATTAGTATAATAATAAGCATTGTTTCAAAATTATGATGACGAGCAAAATTGCATTGCAAATTTAACTTTGCGCGTGGTCAAAAACGGTACTAACCATTAACCCATACCAACTGCATCTAACGTATACACGCTAGCGCCACAATTGAATCGACTAGATAAAATTGCTTGTAAATTGTAATTTATTTTTAACGAGGTTATGTCCGATATTGATTATCTTAAACCTTGAATTAAGACCATTTGTTATTATAGAATAGAATAGAATAGAATAGCATCGCTTATTGCAAGTCACATTACAGTATAAAGGTGGAAATCATAATCATAAAGTAGGTAGTACAGATGTGACACCCTGCAAGGGCATAGCAACATAAATATTTTAAATCTGGAGCTTCATTGTACAATTTGAATTAAGCATACTACAAAAAACACTGGATTATACATTTAATAATATTACTGTTCTAACAACCTTCGTCAAAAAACTAGTTTAAACTATAGTAGCATTTATTCACTAGGAAAGTTTTTAACTGTTTATGAAATGAATTATATTCCGACAGGTTTTTTAGGGTTTTCGGTAGATGATTATAAATTTTGATAGTCATATAGTGAGGGCTGCAGGTAACAAGGCTCAACGTGGAGAATGGCATTTTAAGTTTATTTAAGTTACGATTATTTATTTTGTTGTTGGTTATAAATGAAAATGAAAATGAAAATTTATTTTTGCAAATTGGCCGCCAAGGGCTCTTTTACATGTCTTTTTGAAACTACCAGCACACTAATTGCACACAGTTAACGCTGAATAGCGATCCATGTTTTTCCTGATAAATTTACATGTCTCCAATATGTACATACATAGAGGTAAGAGTGAGTATGTGGTGTTTTACAAAATAGGGCCGGCATGAATCCATTTGATCAATATTTACTAGTATCCAGATGCACTTTTTTTGCAGTATAGTAGTAGTTCGTCTGTATTTCCGGACAGATACAATCTAGGGCTCTTCAAGGCTAGAGTGAATAGGCTATTACTGAACCAGTGAGTTACACCTTTGGCCTCATCTGCACCTTCCACCAAGTGAGATAGAGGTCAATCACTGGTCAGTTTTTAGTAAAAAAAAAAAAAAAAACTTTGTCTATATCAGTACTATTATTACCTTAAGTTACCTTACTCATAACATCCTACAAATCCTACTAATATTACAAATGCTTGTTTGTGACGATGTGAGTGAGTATGTTTGTTCCTTCTTCACGCTGAAGCGACTGAACGGATTCGGATCAAATTTGGAACGGAGATAACTAGTACTCTACATTAAAACATAGGCTACTTTTTATCCCGGAAAATTGCATAGTTCCCGCGGGATAGCGATTAACATGTCAAAGGTCGTAGCTGCCTAGTTGCAACGTTAATAATTATTGCAGAATATAATTATAAACATCGGTTCTTTAATCTAATTATACGCGGATGAAGTCGCGGGCAGAAGCTAGTTCAAGATATGAGTCAACTCAGTTTGTAGATTACTATAGTAATATCGATTATGTGACCTCTTATCCATATTATCAGCTTATACTGCAAGATAACGTTTGAAATGCATAACATTATATGTATATAATTCGGCGTTTAGCAGATATTATGATATTTTAATGAGTCATTTCATACATAAACACGTATAATTAGCATGTTTTCATTTAATTTATATCCAAATATATACAAATAAATCAAATAATAATAAAGCAGTATACGTTCCTCTGCATCGCTCGCGATCGCCATCGTGTTCATTTTGACAGTTCTTGTATGAATGTGACAGCTAGCTGATTCCGATGCCAATTGTCAGCCCATACATGAACTGTCAAAATGAACACGATGGCGATTGCGAGCGAGTTAGGTATTTACGCACAAACTTGCTATTGTCCGCGACCACAGATTATTTAATAGTTCCTACGTTAAGTGACTTCGTCCGCACAGAATGGGGGCTATCGCGTGTGAGTATGCCACTAGAGGCGCTAGTGTCGCGTGAGGTCCAATAACATTCACTTGTCACTGGTATCGACGGGTTTCGTGACATAAATTATAATTTCCTTCATTTACCTGTCGAAAAGTTATCTTCGTGAAATTATCGCAAAAATAACGTCACGGAATGACGAAGATCCGGGTTCGATTCCCGGCCATAGCTTTACTTTTCGGATTTTTCTGTGTTCTAATTTTCAGACATTTAGATTTTTTTTTTTGGTTAGATTGTAACGCACTCAAGATTATTAGCAGGCAAATGCCAAATGACAAGACGCAATTATTTCACATCGAAACTGAAAGCACACGTGGCCACGTGTAGTTTATAAATAAATAGTCGCTGTAAACAATAACGGCACAAGCGCATGCGCCATGTGCATTGCCGTACTGATATTATTACATTGTACGAAGTCCTGGGGGCCGATTTTTGAAAGCACATCACACGAAAGTACCACTCGAAAGTGGTATAAATCTATTTATAACGTAAAAAGTACAGCTCTAATCAAATTTTTGACTAGTTCACAAGATTAATGAGCGCCGTAAGTATCTTCTTTGCTCGTATTTCAACACATTTCACAGCACATGTGTGAAAATACCACTCGAAAGTGGTGAAAAATTGGGCTGAATTTGAAATACGAGTAGCAAAGAAGATACTGTGTGTGTGTGTGTGTGTGTGTGTGTGTGTGTGTGTGTGTGTGTGTGTGTGTGTGTGTGTGTGTGTGTGTGTGTGTGTGTGTGTGTGTGTGTGTGTGTGTGTGTGTGCGTGTGTGAAAGGGTGTAATGTGCATGTGCGAACGAGTTAAAAAAGAAATAAATCGTATGGTGTTTTATGTGGGGTCTAAACTAAATAAATAAATATAGGACTTGTCTTACTTTTTACTCTTGCGTTCCTCATCTACTATCAACGAAGTTAATGATTTTCTATGAACTGAATAAGACGTCATTTGAAAACGGGTCGATAAAACGTAGACCCAAACAGCCCGGCAATGGCGGCAATGAGGAAACAAAGAGAGAGCATCGCTCGCCCCGTCTGGCCGAAACGAGCGTTCACCCCCCGGGCTCGAACAACCCCGTGTACACGCGACGGCCCTGCTGCGCACGCTGTGCACGGACACGGTACACACGCCACCCACGTGGCTCCATTGGTCAATTCGTGCCAGAGTTGGACGTTATCTAGATAATTATTTCAAATAAATGAATTCGAAATAAATTCAATCACAAATAGTGCGTTTACTACTTTTTTATTTAGATGAATTATCTAGATGAGGATAACCGACCTCGTTTGTTATTGAAGTAAGCTTATAATAATAAATGTATACAGAATGTCACGTCGGGTCAAACCGTCACACTGCCATTTATCTTTTATTTAAAATCCCAACTAATTTATCTAGATAAAAATGAAACTCATCTAGATTTAGCTATGTGTGATAAAAATCTCCAGCAGGTTTAGCGTGAGGGGGTTTTTTTAATTTATTTAATTTATGTTTATATCATTACAATTACAAATTCTTAAAAACGCACACGTTCAACATGAAACTACCGTGAGACTTAATCATCATTACACATAAACGGATAACTCGCGTATAAAAAGTCGAGTGATGCTCGACATGTTTCGGACTATTTCGTAGTCCTTCTTCTTGGAGCGCTCGCCGAGCTTATCCATGTATGTGAATAGTGTATGTTTAATTTTCCTTTCCAATCGTGAACTGAGATCTGACGGGAACTCACAAAAAAATATCGAATTCGATATCCGGAAAAAAATATCGACAATCGATATTTTGATATATCGATAGTTCTCACCCAAGCCTGTTATTCTGACGTTATCTGCATGTACAGAGAAGCTAATATTGATATGCGAATAATAGGAATTTGTAGAAATAGCAGTTAATTTCCAAAATGGCGGAGGCCTGCGCATATTTATTTCGGAGGCTGCGCACGCGCGGGTCGTCGTACCCGGGGTGAGTGACCTCGCGACGAATTCGCTAATCGTAGGCTTTTACGAGTAGTTGAGAAAACTTTGCTAACATCTCAATTTTTTGTAAGCCCGTTGTGGGGACATGGGTATTTATCCAATAGAGTGTAAATCATACAAGGGTCTTAAAATTGTATTGAAATATTTCAGCACGGGGTTGGGTCATTTTGACTTATTAGCCGTTTTGTTTTTAACAGGATTTTGAATCAATCAATATTTCCATGTTTCCATACTTTGAACGATGTTCAAAGTGAAGCGTTTCACGTCACGTCTTAATCCATTAGGGGGTAGACAGAGCTTAAGGTAACAAAACCTTAAGGCAACCTTTAGCATGAATAAGGACGTAGGTGGAAAGAGAAATCAAAATAGTGTTGGGTTGCTAGCATCGCCTATAACATATATATATTTTATTAGATTTGATAGTAAACTAACCTAAAATACTACAATTCTGATGACATTTCCAAAATACCTGAAAAATACACGATTCCATGTGTTACGAAAAAAAAAATACTAACAATTATTATAACTATGATCAACTAAAATTGTGGTACAAAAGGGGACCCGCGAAAATGCAACGTCATCCGAGCACTGGCAGTGGATTTTGTAATAACTTGCGGAATTTATTAGGAACTCTCGGTGCGCGAGTCAGACACGCACTTGGCCGGTTTTTTATCGCCATTTACCTGTTACAGGCGTCGCAATGGCAACCCTCAAACTGACCTAGATGCCACCATTGCCTTGCATGAACTGACCTTCTATGTACTGCCGGCAACTATATATAGAACTATATGTACACTAGCTGTTAACCGCGACTTCGTCTGCGGGAAATTATAATAATAATATCTTGGGACAATTGACACTACACCAATTGACCCAGCCCCAAACTAAGCAAAGCTTGTAATATGGGCACTAGACAACGGATAAACATACTTATATAGATAAATACATACTTTAAATACATATTAAACATCCAAGACTCGAGAACAAACATTCGTATTTTTCATACAAATATCTGCCCCGACCGGGGATCGAACCCGGGACTTCAAGCTTCATAGTCAGGTTCACTAACCACTAGGCCATCCGGTCGTCAAATTATAATCTGTATTCCGAAAAGCTTGTTTTTTTTTATACGCCAAGGAATTCAATCGAGCGAATGGGTCTGATGGTTTGTCTTCCATGCTGGTCTGACAAAGAAAAAACATAGAATGTACCAGTTGCTTCTCTACCCGCGCAGATGGTAAAAGCTCGTCGAGGGAATGAGCGAAAATCTTTGGAATCATGTTATAGGCGATGCGGCTAGCAACCCATCACTACTTTGATTCCATTTTCCACCTGTACGCCCACAATCTTGCTAAATGTGGCCTGTAGATACCTGTTAACTGCTCTGTCTACCCCGTAAGGGATAAAGACGTGATTTGTGTATGTATGTATGTGTATGGGTCTGATGGTAAGCGAGCACCCATGGACACCCGCAGAGGACTGCAGTTGTGTTGCCAGTCTAGAGGGCTAGGATAGAATACCTCTTGTGCTAGTAATTTCACTCTGTCTTACTCTCCACTCCGGAACACAGCAGTGCTAGTACTGCTGCTTGACGGCAGGATTTGCTTGATAGACGATAGGTGACTTTTCCCGACTCAACATTAAAAAAACATAAAAACTTTGTTCCATATGTTAGTGATACTGTCAATGAAATAGTTCTATGTTCTTAAATACCTTTACACACCGCACTACAAAAAAATACTATGTGTGTTTGTAGCTCCATAGAGCCTAAACGCCTGGACCTATTTGGATGCGACTATATTTCAAAGCTGGCTTTTCTAGCTTTGTTTTAAGCCCTAATTGATCAAAATCGGTTTACAAGTTTTAAAGTTATACATGTTTTTAGAAATCATCAGAGCCAGAATGTTGCAACGTCGCCATTTTAGTCAAAAATCACAAATCGATAATCGATTTTACGGGTGGTAGGGCCTTGTGCAAAGTCCGTCCGGATCGCTACCACCATCTTACTCGCTAATCCTGCCGCTAAGTAGCAGTGCTTGCACTGCTGTGTTCCGGTGTGGAGAGTAAGACAGCCGGGGAAATTACGGGCACAAGAGGCATTGTATCTTAGTCCTCTAGGTTGGCAACGCATCTGCAATCCTCCGGGGTTGCGGGTGTCTATGGGCGGTGGTGATCACTTACCATCAGGTGACCCACTTGCTCGTTTGCCTTCCTATTCATATAAAAAATATAAAATAGGTACCTACAGTAAGTTATTCGGCACGATACTTTAGGTCAAGAGTAACTTTTACAATGGCTGAAAATTAAAAAAAAAAGTAAACCTATCATGTGTGGTACGTATCAAATAAAAAAAGCATCACGAGCCGGTCTTAAAAAAAAACACGCATCACATTTGGGCCACGTGTTTTCTAAAAACTCCAAAATTATTTTCGAAAAAACGAGACGAATTAGTTTTTTCTTGACAAACTTGCGTCACATGTTGCTTAAACGAAACGATAGGATCGCGATATGCATGGACGACATGATATTATTGCCAGTCTAATTCATGCTATTGCCATCTGATTAAAGTCTGTCAGAAACCCTCGATCAAGAACCATATTTTCCAATAGCAAACGGTACTCTGCTGGATCGCGCGACGGTAAATTATTCCGCCGCGCGCGCACCACATTCATGTCAAAAGCTAAAAGATCAAGTTTTACAATTATAATGTGCCTACGATCGATTTTATAACAGAAAGAAAATAAAACAATACAGACGCAATAGCTAACGAAAAAACTGAAATAAATAAAGACAGAGAGGACGAAGAACATCACAGACAGCCGTAAGAAGAAATTAAATGATAGCAAATATCAATTTTGTTTAATATGGCAACGATTTTGTATTGTAATATTTGGATTGAATACTTTTATGTGGCAATATAATTCTAAAGTACCACGGTATACAAAATAAAAAGACATTAAAGGCACACTGTAGTCCGTAGAAACTGCATAGAATGTAAAATGTCGAGAAAGAAAAACAAACCATCTGAAGCACCTAAAATATCTGGATTAGTATCATTCAGTATTTTTATATATTTAATATTAAATCATACCTCTTGTGTCAGCTCGTCGCCGCTGTGGTGGCCTTCATCAGGCTCTAGCTTCACATCAGGTTCACCCAAAGACGCAGCATCCATCTCGCTCACTCCACTCGAACTTGTCGAAGTGAAGCTAGTGCTTGCTCGCTCCCTCTTGACGTCAAGTACAAGCTCATCGTCGTCGAACATAGGCAGTTGAAACACTTCGGATTCCAGCGGTGTATTCTCCATTAGATACTGTTCAAGATTATCCTGCTGCTGTTTCACATCCAGACAATCCAGATTCCTTATCTCTTTAACATCTTCCAAAATGTCCCCATAATCTTGTAGATCGGCCAGGTTTTGATCAAACACAGAATTCGGTTCACCAAATTGTATTTTTTCCGCTTTAGCCGTGAAATACGGGACGAATTCATCCATAGCATTATCACTGTACAAATCATCGTCCTGTTCTTTCTTAACACGAACTTCTAGGACCTCTTCTTCTGGCTCTTTCTTGATCTGCATCTCGTCAGTTTGAAAAAAGTCGTTAACATCAAACGTGTGCGTGGCTATCTCGTTAAAAATATCCTCTTCGCTTTGACTGGCGTCATCCAAAGCATTCGCTTCACGACGCGCTGCGATCTCTTCAAAGATGTAGCTCTCCGTTCGGTTCTCAAGGAAGCCTGTGGACAGCGTGACCACGACATCAGGAGTAGGTTCAGCTTCAGGTTCTTCTGGTTCCTCTTTAACCTCGTCTACCTCGACTTTGACTTCTTGTGCGACATTGTCGTCGGCCGACACGCCGTCGTCACCGTCGTCGGCCGCCGGCGGGGCTAGCTCGGGGACGACTGTGTCCGTCGCCACATTATTCACCAAATACGTATGCAAAACAGGGCCACGATTATTCCATATCCGGGCATTGTTGTCGGTAAAGGAGCTTCCATACCGCCCCAGGGAGTTCAGCTCTTCGAACAGCTCTCTCTCGTAGTTAATGAGGATGTTGTCCAAAGATTTTGGATGCACGAACCTCGGCCGTATCAACGTCCTTGCCTCTTGCTCTGACGACCAATCAGAGCCGTTGGAGATATGGAGACCTGCTATGAGCTGCTGCGTCTCTCTCTCCAAGTAGTCATTTGGATCTACCTTCAGCAGACTTAGCACTAAGGCTAGCCTTAACAGCTCGTCTCCGTACAACTTCTTTAACGCTATCATATTGATTTATATCTTTATCTTTTTAATCTGAATCGAATAGTATTGAAAGTATTTATTAATCAGTCTTTGTTTCTTTTATATTGAGCACTAAAAATACTGTGAGATCATGGTAACTTAAATAACTTTTAAACTAAGGGCAAGTCCTTCTTTTTCTATCTTCTTTCCTCCTCTTGCGTTTGTCAGGAGACATCTTGCGTCCCTGTCACTTGACGTCACTGTTCACTTTTGCCGACATTTTTGCGATTTTGGTGCACATCACTGAATCACTGTTATTATAATTTCTCAAAGTCCTGGGTGAGCGCCAGAAAAGTTTTTCGGGAATTCCTGTTTTGGACAAAAAGGGCCTTGAGTCTCTTTGCGAGGGGAATTAATTAACTACATTACGTTTAAATTTATAATCTACGTCATGGAAATTATCCCTTGCGAGGTCATTTACGAACACAAGTACTTTCCAAACCATTGAACGCTCTTGTAAACAAACAAATCTTCTCCAATTCATAAAATTAAATTGAATAATCACAGTATGATTGTTATTAAATGTTGTGAGGTATCAAGTACGATCCTTCAACATTCCTTTGGATGTGATGCTAGTACTAATATTATAAATGCGAAAGTTTGTGAGGGGGCGTCCATTAATTACGTGAGATATTTATGGGGAGGGGGAGGGGGTCAAGCCGAATCTTACTAAATCTCACTTGGGGGAGAGGGGGGGTCTTGGCAAATATCACGTTTTTTTTAGCAGAAAATGGTGTAAAACTGCGTGAAAATTAAAGTTGAATTAATAATTTAAGATTACAGCAATATTTGCAAATACTAGTCCTTGCTAGTCTTAAATAAAAGTAATTAAACTAATTGTGTTATGTTTTTTAATAAATCCAATGCTTTTATACCCAAAGTACAAGTTCTGAAAAATCTCACGTGAGATTGGGGTAGGGGGGAGGGGGTCGAGAAAAATCTTACGACATCTCACCAAGGGGGGAGGGGGGTCAAATAATCCTTTAAAATGCCTCACGTAATTAATGGACGCCCCCTGAGGACGGATGGATGGAAGTGCCTAGAGTAGCGACGCTAATAATTATTCTAGAATATACTATCAACATCAGTTCCCAAGTCTAATTCTACCCGGACGAAGTCGCGGGCAGGAGCTAGTAGCATATAACTGTGTGGGAATATGTGGAATTGGTTGGTTTATAAGGCGTTAAAATAGATTGTAATGGAGAATAAATGCATTTGGAAAACGCAAGAGTTCAGATTCATGGGGCTATGCATTTATATGGACGACATCATAATTGAGAAACTATCTTCTACCTAACATTGCATTGCCTTAGTCACCTTTGGAATATATAAGAATATTATAACCGTTGCAAGTTACATAATACATACACACTCCATGGGTTAGAAAGCCTTTTTTTACCCGGGGGAAATTTCCCGTTACCAGATACCCCATTACAACGGGGAGGCAATGGGGTTATGGTGGGTTTTTACCCACTAAAACCCCCAGGGTGTTTCTTCCTCGCCGCTTTTCTGGTGTCCCATCAGAGCCTAAGGTACCAAGACCTAAAGGCCACGTTCAGCATGATTGTGGGCGTATAAGTGGAAAGGGGAATCAAAATATGGGTTAAGCCGAATCGCCTATAACATGAACCCTACGATTTTCGCCCACGTTTGTAGGTTAGAGTAACCAAAAACCCTAGTGTGGGCTCGCGAGCCTGCCGCAAGCGAAACGGCACACCCGCACTAGTGTCTATGGTTTTGGTTACCGTAACGCGCAGGTGAGTATCCAGCTTTATAGTACATACCGTAAGCAGTGACACAAATTTGAGAGGGGGGTAAGTGGGCAAGTCAACTACCAAATATAGAAAAAGTACCTTAGTAAATTACAAAAAAAAACAACCCATAGACAAACGGAAAAAAATTAAATCTCTCGAATATTGTTTTACTTTTACCAAGTTTGTTTTTCTGTATTTCGTGAATCATTTAAAACTATTCGATTTTTATAATTTTAAATTGTAATTGCATACCTGTTTTATTTTTAGTACCGCAACGCAACAACTACGCAATTACACAGATCTAGACGTAAAATTACACAGATCTAGATGTAAAATTACACAGATCTAGATGTAAAATTGTGAACAGGTAAGTAGTTAGCGTAAACATTGCCGAGTATCATCAAATAAATGAATTAAATACAAAATATTTGTCACATTATGTCGCATTACCTCATTAGGGAACATACCCAAACTACGTGACCGATTTAGGGGGGGGAGGGGGGTCTTCAAAGTACCACTCATGGTCACCGGGGGGAGGGGGGGGGGGTTGGTTTCTTGTCACGTAGTCAATAATTTTTTTTTAAGAACTTTTACTTTTAGGGGCCGTATAAGAAAATACAAACAAAAGCCATTATTTTGTAACTTTACGCAAAAAATATTGATAAAATATACTACATGAAAACTAGGGGGGGGGGGGAGGGGGTCTGGGCATATACTACGCTTGGTCACCGAGGGGGGGGAGGGGGTCAAAAAACACGAAAAAAAGGGTCACGTAGTTTGGGTATGTTCCCTTAACATCATCATACCGACATATTTGTAAATATTATCATATTATGTCAGTTCTATTTTGAAAACTGAAACTTTTACAACATTCACACATCAAACGAAATATTGAGCAGTTTTTCCTGTCATAAATAGTTACAGGCACAAATATGCATTAAACTTGAAGTTTAATTGTAATCATAAACGTAAAAACATAAACAAAAAGAAAAAGTATGAAATTCAATCTATACCATAAATTACAGACACAACCCATTTTTTTTTCATTTCAAGTCAATGATCTGAAACACAATGGATTGTTGCCATGTGCGTAAGAATTAATTCTGAATAATTTGAATTTTAAAATTTCGAAACACCTAACAACAAATGTATTTATTCCAATGACCTGAACATAACTCAGCAACAATATACTTAGATAATCAAAATTATCAATTTACACATCTAACTTCAACAGTTAACTTCATGCTGGTCTGGGAGCAAAGAAAACATAGATTGTACCAGTTGCTTCTCTTCCTGCGCAGATGGTAAAAGCCCATCGAAAATCTTAGGAATCATGTTAAAGGCGGTGTGGCTAGAAACCCATCACAATTTTGATTCCCCTTTCCACCTATAGGCCCACAATCATGCTAAACGTGACCTTTAGGTCTTGTTACCTTAGTTTCTGTCTAACCCGTAGCGGATAACGACATGATTTATTTATGTATTTATGTAACTTCAAATTCAAAGCGTTTTAAGGTGATTACACAGTTTCCCACATCAAAACAATACATTTGAATTCGAACACAACATCAGTTAAAGACGGGACTAAAACAAGTTTACAAAAAAACCACTTCACGGTTAACAATCTCTGTAAACACCACCTGTCAGATTTCCCGCGCTTTAGCAATTAGAAAAAAAATAACGCGAATGTTTTTTTATCGAGATACAATGCTCTTTGTTTGCGTTCAGAAACGCGACGTACGGTTGCACGCACGGCCGGCGAGCAACTGCGCGCTTCGAGCGCTTCAGATAAACGTCAGACGGTAAGGCGCGTTCGTTGACCGTCACGAATTTATTTTTCAGTGAGGACAGTGCATGCTTTTCAAGGTTAGCTGCAGTTGCCAATATTAACTTAACGAGGGTAATCAAATTTTGACCATAGAGTAGCTAGCTCGATCTGTTGCCAACCTAACAACCCATTTCACCAGTGACGTAAGTGGCATGTTAAAAAAAAACAAATAATTTTTATTTTCCTTTACGCTTGTAGATGTAGATTCAATAAAATGGTGTCAAGCTACAGTAGAATAGGGTTTATTAGTTTCTATAAAAGGACTCACCTTCGTTTCAAGGCTTTTTACTCTGTACCTTTGTCTAACTACAGATAGTAAAATAAATCTTCGATTTATTTACAGTAGGCATATTTTTAAAACGTGAAACATAAACAAACAATGTGAAAATTAAGATAACAAACGCAAAACAGTTTTTACGTAAGTATGTTGGATACTTAAATGTGTTTAAAATGACTACAGACTTAAGAAATGTAATAAAAATATATAGGCATGGAGTATATTCAATCGATAAAAATCCAGATAAACATCAAATTAAATTTTCTGATAACAACTTATCACGGGCATCCAATCTATTAGCAGACATAACAACATATTATTTGAATTCTATGTATAGCAACTACGTAGTATTAATTCATTCCGCAACATGGGTGACAAAAACATTGTTCTCAAAACATTTCGTTTTGCCAAAACTCGGCATTAGCAAAGCTTTCTCTGAAAAACACTTTTATTCCCACGGTGTTTTTAAGCTGTCATTGAAATGACATAAGGCCGTTACCCAGAATGGCGCCGTTCCAAATTCACATTTAAGTCAACTGTTTATGTTCAAAAACAATAAAACGCATTGATTGGGTAGTTAAATTCAAATTACGAACTCTTGAAAATCAGCAGCAAACTACCATAGAGCATTTGTTTTTTTAACAGCTGTTTAATGTCAAGTCTCTTAGCTTTTGCGTCATGTTTTGTAGTTTAATAAGCTCTTGAACAATTGTCACAAAGGCGTTTTCAAGGATGTTTCTACGAGTAACAAGAATAACTCGAGAAATAAGAAATGGGTCAAACAAGTACCAACATTCAGGGAACAAAGCAAAGTGGCACGAAGGCCACTCCTTATGCGAATTATTTGTTGAAGTCCAACCTTTAAAACACAATTGGATTGAAAATATTATGTTTTATAACCATTTCAAAAAAAATAATTACAGGCCCTACAATTTCCGACGCCACGCGTTTTCCTAAATATGAAAATAAACAAGAAACAATACACGCAACTAAATTATTTCATGACTAGCTGTAAACACCATGATTCAGGTGTCCGGTTAAGAATAAAAAGCGACTCCTTTGTTTCTGACACGTGCTGAAAGTAACGGCTTTCTGAGCGTCTATCAATGTTTTAAAATTCGAACGTTTTCAACTATTTGAAATTCGAATATAGATGAATGATGCAACGAGGGGAATATAAAACAGATCGATAACTACGCACTATATAGAGTGCAACTGATGTTAAATGTTATTAAATAAAAATTAACTGTTAACAAAATGACAATGATTTGTTTCGTTTAACATTAGGAAGAGATTATAAAGCGATATTGGGAGAGTGCAAAGCGGGTGGAGGGGGTAGCCTAAACGATCACAGCGCTCGCTACGGCTAAAATTGACATTTTTGTCGCTGACTTGAGCTGTCAAATCCATATTGCAGTAAACATTTTCTAATCGTTTTTGAGATAAAAATATGGTCCTGGTAAGATGTGTTGTTGTGAATTGTAATAACACCAAGAAGAATAGCGACTGTAAATTTTACCAATTTCCAAGACCATGGTGGAAACGAGACCAAAGAAATAAGTGGATATTTGCCGTAAGAAAAAAAAAGTAAGTTACCTAACCTCTAAAATTTCACTGAAAACAACAATTTTAATATTATTGGCAATAATGTTACTGACTACCGTTGTCCAAAATTGTGTAATATAGTAAAATAACACAAGATTTCATTAATATTTTTCACAATATTTACTTACTTCTTGTTTGACAGCGGTGACAATATTGTCCATAATGGCCGATTATCACGTGGCGCTGTCGTCGCGCACGGTCCCAATACATTATTGACATCGTAACATCATAAATCATAACATAATCAAACGGAACAAAACATGTCAAAACGAAACAAAAAAGAATCTATTATTTATAAAAAAACTGCTAGACTGGCACTTAAGATTCATAAAATAAAAAGAAAATCCGAAACAACGCAGAGAAACTGCATTCAATTGCTGAGCTGTGTTTGGCATCGTTTAGCGACGCGTGCGAAAGAAACAAAAGTAGTTTGCGGGCTTGCCGTCCCACTCTAACCACGTGCGATCCATTGCGCTGCGCACGCGACGCCAAGCCACTTGTTTACTTTAGTACCTTGTATCGCTACTCTTGATAAACGTTTATATACTATCTGCGAGTTACCAATACACAGTTCGTGATTTTACGTTTTTCGGCACAAGTATTCACATGGTCGTTTGCCTTCCTTATGTACCTAATAAAAAAAAAACGTTTTCATAGGGAGAGAGAGGCATCTGAATTAGTGAAAGGACTTTCGAGAGGTATTTTCATATGTAGATGTGACTTCAATAATCTGCCTCCAAGACCAAAAATGTAGCCAATAAAAGACCCAAAGTGAGCGTCACTATAGGGTTGTTTATTACAAATTAAGCTACAAGGGTGTTTAGTCAGGTTAAACCATCACCTGCTGTAATATTCTGGAAGATTTTTGCGACACTTGTATATTGAGGGCCCATCTGATTTCGCCACGGCCCCAAACGTTATAATTACGCCGCAGCCCAAAGTGCGACGAAAACCTGCGGCCGCGCAGTGTAATATTTTCGCGAGCCGCTTTCTAACAATGCCGCACTTTCACTGGATTCGCACTTTCTACGTTGAATTATATAGTCAAAATCTGACGCAGATCTACGCATTATCCAAGTAAAAATCATAAATATTGATACGCGCTACTTTTTTTTAAGCAAAAGTACCGATGCCCAGTGACGAGTCGCTGTACTACCCGCTTTTTTGGGATCTCATATTTACAGATACCTACTAATAACTACTTTACATATTCGTCTAGTCTTGAAGTTTTTCATTTTGGATAAGGAATGTTCCTCTAGCAAGCAATTACATCTTCTACCTCAAGGAATGAAAAGCAGTGGCCGGAAAGAATGTAACAAAAAAAACATTTCAAAAGTGAAATTTATGAAACAGAACACGATCTATTTGATCCTTTTACCTAAATAGCTCGGCTGCAAAGTTAAACTGGCCAGCCTTACGTAAACTAATTGAATTTCTAAACGTTCCACTAGGCTGTATATGCAGCCTTGAACTCTCGATCGAAAAACATCTCGAACGCGCACTGACGTAAATTATGGGGGGAATCGCCATTTTGTTTCGATTACTTCGTGACGTCGTTGTTACATAAAGCAACAATAATCGTCACAACAATTAGAAAAGTTAAAACAGTATTGACTGACATATTCCTGAAAGAAAGTTAATCAAGGTAAGAAAATTTCGAATTACATCAATATCAATCACTAAAATAAAACGTTTTCGGGAGGCAGAATAGAGACAGTTATCAAGATTGCTGGCTACCTTCATTAAAAAAAACTACCCATAGACAGTAAAAAGCGCGCGCAACAGCAACAATTCTGCCAACCTAATAAGCATAATGTCAATCCAATCCAGTACTCTAGATGGTCACAAACCTTGTAACACTGACAATGAGGACAGCTTGCAATATAAAACATCTGTTGCCATGAGCTTTTGATTTGCACCCTATACTGGTAACGCTTAAGTTGAAAATCGCAATCGCGCATTCGTGCAATTCCAAACAACTGCGATGGATACCTTTTAGGGGGGGACTCAGTTTGAAATCGGTATGACTAAATATAGTTAGGAACGATGAAAATGTTATAAATAAAATTGTTTTTGATAATTTGTGTAAGTTTGCTTAAGGTTTCCAGTGGGGTTTGCAAGGAACGAAATTACTTTTAAACTACTTATTATTTGATTGAATCAGGCGTTACTTTGCAGAGGTCCATTTCAATGAACAAAAAAAAATATTACCTTGCAACTCCGCAAAGCCAAGCCTGTGCGAAATATGTTTTACCTACACCCAATCCCTTCCTCCTCTGCTGCCACATAAAACTCCCTCGGTATTAGGCTTTATCACAAACGACTTTTTCTTGTTTTCAAAACTTACAAGCAAGCTCTGATGTGATTGAAGTTTGTTTACATATCTATTTAGTGCAGCGAGTTTAATTAATACCACGTTTTCTTGAGATGTCAATAAACCGGTCTGTTATAATACTACGATAGAATACAAGGCTTCCAAGATGGAGTCCAAAGTGCAGCCAGTTAAGATGTCATACAACAATCACGTCTTGTGATGAAAATAGAAAGATTGATCTTCCTAAAGATTGTCTGTCCGTCTAAAAACCTTTTATCAAAAATGAAATTTTTAGGTTAGGTTATCTACATTAATTTAGCAATTCCTAGTTTATGGGTAGACTAAATACAACGATATTGTAGTCGATTGACATACCTATTGCATTGATGACGTCTAAGGTAATTCTGTATGCCAAGTTAAGGAGCAACCACACCGCCGCGTATACGCAGTGACGTGTCGTAGGCATCACGTTTTCTCACCGATTCTTCATACTGTTGCGCACCGTCAACGTCTTTTACGCACCGGTGTGGTCGCACCTTTAATGCATAGCAACGAATTTAAATAGCAACACACTTAAAACCGTTTCACAGAAACTAGACAAAGGTGAGCCAAGAGTAAGACAATTTAATTAATATAAAGTTGACATGACACCACGGCCGAACATACACCAGAATTAAATACTTTGCTAAGTAGGCCGCTTTATAAATAAGCATCAAGAACATTAAATGTAATTCAGGGAATTGTGGAATTATGTTGGAAGTATTTTATACCAACGTCCGTAGTTTGGGCTAATTTCGGATGAAACCGATCTTTTTTCACGTCCCTAGTGAAGTTCTAGTAATGTAATTGATAATCATTAAATCACTACCAGTTTTAACAGTTGTAGCAAAATACTCGGTTACTAAAATTAAATACTTTTCGTTTTTTTTAACTCTTTGAAGTCCGGTGCAAACATCGTGCTGTCATTTCTTAATTTGTTTTGACTTTTCAAAGCACAACTATAATTATTCAGACACGAAAAATGCGTCGAATGAGATATGCACTGTAGTTCCTTTGTTCTTTTACTAATTAAAAAAAGCACAATTGTCTCTGCACATCTGCTTTCGCGCCAATTTTCCTTGACACGAGCCAAATTTGGGCGGGAGATTTGAATTTTAAATATGGAATGAGTGTTTTTAGATTTGAAACATCGTTGGCGCCGTTTCGGAATCAGAAAACGGCCAGTGACCATGGTTTAAATTGAGAATTCAAGAATGTCAGTTCATACGCATGGAATTATAAGTATATACATCTGAGTGTCTTTGGAAGGGCACTGTTAAAATACACGAATACAACAAAAAATGCGCACTCTTTTTGTTGATGTTTAGTTTGCCTCTATGTCTACATTCGTCTAAATTTTTACAAAAAATAGTCTAAGACGTTTTGGAAAAGTATTTAGGTAGTGGGATAGTTGTCATCTCCTTTACATCTTTTGACATCCTTTTACAGTCATTGATGAAGGATAATTTTTACTATTCCAATTTTAGTCGACCTCGTTCTATTCTAGGAGCATCCATAAATATTTTTTTTTCTTTTACTCCACACTATTTTCACTATTTACGGCTTTTGCCAAAAAAGAATCCATCTCAAAAACATCGCCTTCTTCCTTCTCGAAGCTTCGGGTAATTTGGGTCTAGCCAAATGTCACCAGTTTACTAAAACCCCCTTCACAACAAGCATGATACTTTTCTTTATTAATAGGGATTATCGTTTTATTCACAAGGGAAATGAAACAACAGATATAGTCGACCTTAAAACATAGCATTGAGTTGAGAACGAGAACTTCATTGTACATTATAAATTCATGAAGATTAAAAATAGAAATGAATAAAGTACGTTGCACACTAACAAACTTTCATTTATTTTTATTCAATTCCATTTTTACCCGACTGCGCAACACGCGAGGATTTATTTAACGGTCCAAATTTAACAATCGTTTTCAACTTTTTTAGGACTTTGTAACGTCAAAAGAAAAAAGAAACCATGTAGGATAACTTTGTTGTGCATCTGTCAATTTAAGCACAGGAAAAAATCCGAAAACCACTGTATTCCATTTTCAAAAGTGCATTTCGATTTTTTCACGGATATCGTGCGCAAGTTCGACTCGCTCTTGACCGATTTAGTTCTATCTCTCTCTAATTATTCATCTATAATCTATGCAAGGACAAAGACCACAGACAAAGGAGTGCGTCACCAGCCAGTTCTCATCCAAACATCATGCTAAGATCAATGCTCTCAATGATGTCCTTTGCGCCTACGCTGCTTTAAGATCGTTTAAGATGTAATCAAGTAATTTAAAAAAACATACGGCTTTTTTGTGAAACAAAAGGTGTTAAAAACATATATAGTGTCAGGGTAAGGGCGGAAATCTTAGGAATCACATAAGCGATGCGGCTAACAACCCATCACTATTTTGATACCCCTTTCCACCAATACGCTCACAATCATGCTAAACGTGGCCTTTAGTTCTCGTTACCTTAGACTGTCTACCCCGCAAGACTTGAAATTGTTCCGGAATATCCCACCAGTTGGCTAGGTTAGTTAGCCTGAACTGACTGACTCCCTTTAGGAGGGGATGGCCTAGACCAGTGGTTCCTAACCTTTTCAATGTCACTACCCCTGTGAACAAGTAAGTTTACCCCTAGCTAATTTAAAATAATTAAAACCACACAAATTCGAACGAAAATATGTTTATTATATAAGAAATTGCACGTTTAGGTAACTAGTAAGAAAAGTAATATATCAATCTCGGAGTTAACTAGTGTGATGATTGAAAATATTATTTTGTTTATTGCTATTTTAATACTATTTCGTGCCATCCCGTGTTACCCCCCTAGAATCTCCGTTTTACCCCTGCGGGGGTAATTACCCCCAGGTTAGGAACCACTGGCCTAGACGGACGTTCCGGGACCAAATAGGAGACGCTTTGAAAAAAGGGCAGGTAAGGAGTACCCGAAACCGACGAGCATGTATGAAGAGATTGATGAATGTGGAAACTTAAAAGGGCCTATGATAATATTATCTTTGGCTCGGGGAGGCTCGGCAAAATAAAGGGTGGGAAACCCTGCTCTGGAGTCTATAATATAGTATACTAGCCGTTGCCCGCAACTTCGTCTACATAGAATTCGTTTATCGCTATCCCGCAGGAATTACCTTCTAGCTTGAAGAGGCTCACACCATCTCCTTAAATATTGTATGTGTGTACTCATATTGTATGTAGTGTGTATGTATGCATGTGTTTAATGATATTTAGTAGTTTATTCATGAATTGTTTGTTGTATTTTGAGATGTACGCTCTATTGTGGCTTTCACTATATGGATATTTTAAACTCACTCTTTGTCGGTCTCTCGCTTAATGCTCCTCTCATTTACTCAAAGGTTAATTGGTAGAGATCCCTTATAGGGATAAGTTCGCCTTTGTGCATATATTTAAGGTCTTTTTTTGTGATTTGTCTCTCCTTCTTTATATTTGTACAATAAAGCTTTTAGTTGCTTACTTACTATTACGCAATTTTCCGGGATAAAAAGTAGCCTATGTGTTATTCCAGACTATAATCTACCTATGTTCCAAATTTCATCCAGATCTGTCCAGTCGTTCTGGCGTGAAAGAGCAACAAACATCCATACTCGCAAACTTTCGCATTTATAATATTAGTAGGATATATGTACCTTCCTTCCATCTACGTATTAGCATTAGCACCAGATCGACAATACTTGTAAGCATTGAATCATCAGGTCAATATCCGAAAGGTGCGCTTGCGTCACCATATCTAACAAACAACTGACAACCGCAAACGAACCGAAGTTGGAAATAGAAATGCTATATCCCGATCCTGATACCTGCTTGCCTGTTGTTTTTGAACAATTTAGTTTTCCCTGCTTCTTGTTTTTTGTCTATTGTAAACTATTTAAATAAATTCGGGCTCTGTCTATTTATTACTTTATTTACGTAAAAGTTTATGGATTATGTAGTATATTTAAGCTGCGTATCGTTTGTGAGTCACAGACGGTTCTGGCTGAAAATCAGTGCTGCAGGTGTCTAACCTCAGCGTAATGCTGAGCCAGCGAGCGTTTCACTTTTGCGAAGACACAACGCTGATGATCTATTTTTCATGTCTGTTTTTTTTCTATAAAATTGTATATATTTGTGTGTCTTGCAAAAAGGAATAAATGGCTGCTTTGTTTAATAATGTAGTTCCGTTTAATGTAGTTTCGTTCGAGTTTAGCTCTTCCATGCTGGTCTGGGAGCAAAGAAAAAACATAGAATGTACCAGCTGCTTCTCTTCCCGCGCAGATGGTAAAAGCCCATCGAGGGAATCGGCGAAAATTTTAGGAATCATCATAGGCGATGCGGCTAGCAACCCATCACTATTTTGATTCCCCTTTCCAATACGCCCAAAATCATGCTAAGCGAGGCCCTTAAGTCTTGTTACCTTAGGCTCTGTCTACCCCTTAAGGGATAAAGACGTGATTTACGTATGTATTTGCGAGTTTAGAACCTATTCAATGCCAAAAAACAAACAAATCTTTCCTCGTTACAATATTTGTGTAGATGGAGCTAGGTATATTTAGAAAGGAAAATATAGAAATGTATATGCAGTTGTGTGCGTGTGTGTTAGCATGCAACGCAAATTCTTTATTACATACATACACAAATCACGTCTTTATCCCTTACGGGGTAGACAGAGCCTAAGGTAACAAGACCTACAGGCCGTTTAGCAAGACACTGAGGGCGTAAAGGTGGAAAGTGGAATCAAAAAGTGATGGGTTGCTAGCCACATCGCCTATAACATGATTCCTATGCTATTCTTTATTAATTCTTCTAAAAACTTTAGCAACGCAACATTATTTCTGACGCATCTTTCAAGAACGCAATCTTGCATTTAAGACTATTACATCTGATGTAGCAACAACAAACCAAAACGCAATAAAACAGCGGCACAACAACTATTTTCCAAGAACCCATACGTTGTGCACTCGAAAAAAACATGCCAATATTTTTAAATCCTAAGTCTCGGTCAACAGTACATCGAACTCCGGGCAAGGTCGTTCTATTCCGGCCGAATGAGATTTATCTGAGCCTTGATTATTAAAAAGTTACGGCTTGGCGGGAAAATTTATGGTTTCTTTTGACGTTTACCAACACAAGCATTTAGTCAATTGACACCATTGAATTCGTATACATCTAAATGCAGCGTTTTTCGTTATTTATGGCATTTTAGAAATAATTGGACGAATTTTATCATGCAACTGAGCAATCACAACATTTACATTTTACAATTTAAAGCATCCCAGACTAGAGATGCCCCAAAATAGAGTTTCCACATCGATTGTTTCAATCGATAAATGTCATAATATTGACAGACTTATCGATCTCTTACTTTTAGTTAAAATATTTATACTGTAGGTACATAGATAATCCCGATGATATTACGAAAACTACGAAAGAAACTAAGAAAACTACGAAAACTGTTGAATATTGATATCGAATCGAATATTGTGTCAGTGTAAATATTTTATGTTATATTGAAAAGCAAATACCTCCATTCTGGTCTAGGAGCAAAGAAAAAACATAGAATGTACCAGTTGCTTCTCTTCCCGCGCAGATGGTAAAAGCCCATCGTGGGAGTGAGCGAAAATCTTAGGAATCATGACAAGGCCATATTAAAGGTTAACTGGAACAAATCCCTTTTAGGGATAAGTTCACCTTTCTGCATTTGTGTTGTCCTGTATTCATCTTTTACATACATACATAACATACGTATAGGCTATGTTGCTAGCAATCGATCACTATTTTGATTCCCCTTTCCATACGCCCACAATCATGCTAAACGTGGTCTTAAGGTCATTACCTTAGGCTCGAGAATCAATCCTCAAGAATCAATCCATAGCATAGTACTTTGCCAATAGCATTGCACGTAGAGTTGTCGTTATTATCGATACCATAGATGCTATCTATAACTATCGGTAATATTTTTGCTGAAACTATCGAGCGACATACTACCCCAGACTCTGCGTACCAAGTCAGAGGCAGAAATGTGAGGTGTTTCATTTCATGTCTAAATATACTTGGACGGCACACAAACTACGCCATTTCTAATCACGCCAACAATCAAGTAATGGACAAACTTTTAGACACATTGAGAGAGAGAGAGAGAGAGAGAAACATTTATTTACACACATTCGATACACGTAGATATAAACACGGAGAAATTATTGCGCTGCTGTCTAAATTTTTTTAACAAGCTACCAAAGTAATACAGGAGCTACTCCTAAATATATTCAAAAATAGGTTAATGAAGATACTGATAGAAAAAAACTACGATAGTGTAAATGATTTCCTCTTGCAAGATAGCTTTGTATAACACACACACACACACACACACACACGCTTTGCATGTTAGTAACGAATAAGCTTGTTTTTAAGCTAGTATAATTTCATTTATAAACTTTTATTTTGTAAACTGTGGACCTATTGTTAAAATGTGCTATATTTGGAAGAGCGAGACTTCTCAATACAGGTACATATATACCTACTGAGAAGCCTCAACCTTGGCTTGTTTGTAACCACTTTGTTGAAACGAATAAATGAATTTTGAATTTTGAATGTAAACCCAAAAAATATATAAATTTCCATGCTAGATAAAATTGTACAAATAGCAGAATAAGCAACCTATTGTCTCTGTGCCACCCAATGATATGTCATATCTACTTATTCTTTGCAAAAAAATCCTACTAATATTATTAATGTGAAAGTTTGGATGTTTGTTACTCTTTCACGCAAAAACTACTGAATGGATTTTAATGGAACTTTACAATAATGTAGCTTATACATCAGAATAACACAGTCTACTTTTTATCCCGGAAAATTGCGTAATTCCTGCGGGATAGCGATAAACGAATTCTATGCAGACAAAGTTGCGGGCAACAGCTAGTATATTATATTCTATTCTATTCTAATGACCGTCACTAAACAATAAACACTTTTACCGCATTACAATACAATACAATAAATAACTATTTCGTGGCATTACAAATTAAAATCTACATTTTTAAAGCGTGTGGACTCCCTGTTATTGATTTTAGGTACAACTTAAGCACTAATGCCATTCTGGTTTGTTTGCTGTCGCTCTCACTCGGCCGATTAAAGTATCAGACCCATATGAGTGCACTCACTCAGACAGAATGGCAAACCTGCATTCTAAGCGCCCACAGAACGGACTATATCCCCACCACTTAAATGAATTCTCGCCCACAGAGGCGCGGGGTAGGACGACAAAGGGGACCTCTCGGCCCCCGCGGTCGACCCACCCCGCGCGGGCGAGGTCTCATTTAAGCGGTCAGTCTATATAGCCTTCCTTGAGAACCAACAAGGCCACGTTTAAGGGGATGGGGAATCAAAATAGTGATGGGTTGCTAAGATTTTCGCCCATTCCCTCGACACTAGCATCTGCGCGGGAAGAGAAGCGACTGGTACATTTTTTTCTTCGCTCCCAGACCAGCGTGGAAGAAACAAATTGTAATGTACATTTGCCACAAAACGTATGAAATTAAACTTGTTGTCCGTACATAATTGAATTACATAACCGGCACTGGTAAAACCAATGTAGGGTAGGATCAGTGGCGTAGCTACCTAGGGACTAGGCGGGGCAGTGCCCCGGGGCCCTCAAGCTCAGAGGGCCCTCGAATCCTTACCAAAAAATCTCGATCGAACTATTATTATTAAAACGTAACCAGTTTAGATAGTAGTGGGACCCCATTTTTTTATTTGCACCAGGGCCCTTGGTTACCTAGCTACGCCACTGCGTAGGATAATTCATTTGGTTTGATTTAGGTTGAGTTGCGGCGGATCTGCAGATACATCCTGCGACTTGCCTTGTTTAGCCGTAAACCGTCTCGAGTAAATTGACAGGTAGAAAGATAAAGTACAATTGCGTGTTTAATACAAAAAACATAAGTTACACATTTACATAATTATTACAAAACATTACGCAACATTGGCGTACATCATGCGTCTTGAATTCGCGTTTAGTTGTATTACTATCTCCATAAAATTTATAGTGTACATAGTTTGTGTTTGTTATTTCTATGTGCCGATAGATGTCGCTATAACGGATCCGAACCATTCACCACCACAATGTATACATGATGATTTTTAATTAATTGTTTATCCAATTGGGATTGTCTATTTTTTTACAATGTATAGTAAATCGAAAACCATTTCGAGATAAATGCTTTTTAAATCGTTTTCTGTATTTACTTTATTTTATTTTACTATAATGAATTTATTACATGAAAAATAAGCAATGACCTTCATTTGAGATTCCCAGACATGATGTAGACGGTCCAAAATGTACTTTATTTGCAAAGGTTACAAATTCTATGCTATTTACGCGTGGATTATACTACGGAGTTCAATTTGGACCCGCAATCTGACATTTCATTCATCTTATGACAAATGACAAGCAAATGGGCAATCTTGTTACTGTCATTCTTGTTTTTTCCACCGTTTACTTTCATATTGTTGTATTATAGTTTAGATTTAGAAGCACTTTCGGTAGATAATTAGGCAAGAGTGTAACCACACAGCGATGTGCTTCGCTCACATGAAAGATTTTCCGCTAAATATTTTAATGAAGAGCGAAAATATTACGTTTTCAGTTTACTTTCGCCTACTGAGTTTACTGACTTATTTCCGGGTCCTGTTTTGTCTCGATCATACCTGGTATGTGTTTATGGACCTTTCTGCTTCGCGCAGAATGTTATGGTATGTGTAACGGTTGTGAAAATATAAAATTCATAGGAGAAGATCGCGTGAATGTTCCTGTGTTATTGTTGAATCATGTTGACATTGATACTGATGACAGTTTGCCAACTTCACCACAGATAGAAAAGACGTTAATGGCGGCGCTTCACATACGTTTTATGACCAATTTATCCAATAAGCAGATGTGTGATACCGGCAATGGAAACTCTGACGTCATCAACCAAAATACTTTCAATAATTAATAGTGAAAAAAATACCGAGTTATATGAGAAAATATTGAAATTAGTTTCTTATAATTGACTATTCTACACAAAAAAAATATAAAAAGGATAGGTATTTTTTTTTAGACAATCCCAATTCAGTAACTGAAAGATGTCATGTTAAAATCAATGTTACATCTAACCAAGCTCTTTTTTTTTTCTATGACAATTTTAATCCTGAGTAAGTTTAGACCAATTTTCACTGTCACCCAAATTATGGTTCATTCTATGAACCTACCTCTTTTAAAAGCTTGATACTTAACTTATGAGTAATAAGTTGTCATTGTCAATTCTAACAGTGGTGATTATTGACTCAAAATCTAAGGTTAGGTGCGCACCGGGTGACACATTGTCACGGTAGCAGTCGGAGCTCTGTTTTCTTTATTATTATTATTTTTTTTATAAAAGAGGGGGCAAACGAGCAGACGGGTCACCTGATGGAAAGCAATCACCGTCACCCAGAGACACCTGCAAGACCCGGGGAATCACAAGTGCGTTGCCGGCCCTTTGAGGAACAGGAAGGCTTGTTTTTTAAAGATCCCTAAATTGTACCGCTCAGGGGAAGGGGAAGGGGAAGGGGTTATAAAGACAGAGTGATCCCACTGCCAACGTGACAATACGTTTCCCGTGCGCGCCTAGAATTCCCCACCGTTATCCATTTTGCTTCAATAATTCATGTAGGATAACCAGTATCCAGTAGTTATTGTTTAACAATATCATAATCATAATTAATTATTAATTCGACGACCGGATAGCCTAGTGGTTAGTGACCATGATTATGAAACTAGAGGTCCTGAGTTCGAATCCCGGTAGAAGCTAACAGTTGTATGATGAATACTAGTGTTTGTGCCCGAGTCATGGTTGGTGTATGTATTTATCTACAATATATAAGTATGTTTATCCGTTGCCTAGTACCCATAGTACAAGCTTTGCTTAGTTTGGGGCTGGGTCAATTGGTGTAATTTGTTCCAAGATATTTATTTATTATTATTAATTAAATGTTGATTAGTTGTCAATATTATTCAACTCCTGATCCCCAATTAAAAATCATAGAGTATAAGGCTCAGGTGCTTCAAATAAACCATTCTCATTCAGGTGAGTACCTAAAAGTTACACACTGTTAAAGCTGCGTTAAAAATCACCTGATTTAAGTATCAAAGGCATAAGCGTCAGTGAGACAGCAAGACATTATAAGCTACTAGCTGTTGCCCGCAACTCCTTCTGCATAGAATTCGTTCATCGCTATCCTGTAGGAATTACGCAATTTTCCGGGATAAAAAGTAGCCTATGTGTTATTCCAGACTATAATCTATCTATGTTCCAAATTTCATCCAGATCTGTCCAGCCGTTCTGGTGTGAAAGAGTAACAAACATCCAAACATACCCACAAACTTTAACATTTATAATATTAGTAGGATTGTTATGTATCCCCTCGCGTTGCATACTTTCATTTGTACTTATTTTATTTGCTTTAAAATCCTACAACTGTAACTCAGTGTCAGTCTTAAATACCAGCTATTTTAAAAATGTTTAAAAATTTTAGCCAATAAAAAATATAGAATATACCAGTTACTTCTCTACCCGTGCAGATGATAAAAGCCGATCAAGGGAATGGGCGAAAATCATAGCAATCATGTTACAGGCGATGAGGCTAGCAACCCATCACTATTCTGATTCCATTTCCCACTTATACACCCACAATCTTGCTAAATGTGGCCTGTTTGTACCTGTTACCTTAAGCTCTGTCTACCTTGTAAGGGATAAAGACGTGATTTGTGTATGTGTGTATGTATGTATTTTAGAAAGTCTAAGCTTATGAAGTTAAATTACATTATTATGCCAGTAATTCGTAAGACAGCTCTAGCAGTGAGAGTTAGTTATTAATACAGCTCCAATCAGTTGGCAGCAGCAAACACTTCTATTTATAAGCTGACGAATTATTTCTATTCACTTTTACTACTAGATTGTACTACCTAGTGATTGTTCTTATACTCTACACAAGGAATTAAAACTAAATGTATTTCACTCCTGCAATTCCTGCATTGAAAGACCTAGTCAAATCCCAATCTAAAATACTTCCATTTAAAAAAATATACTGTTTTTTTTTAAAAGAACTTAAAGGTCTGGATGCTAAGTCGTTTGAGCCAAAGTCAATTTTATGGAAATATAGATGATGATTTTAATCTCTAGGTAGATATAGCATTAATAACTATTTTAGGTATACCAACTCCCCAGCAAATAATATGAACAAACAGAATAATTTTAAAGTTAAAGAAAATATTCATGTTAGTAATTCAACTTAAATTCATGAGGAAATTATTCCTAAATCAAAGGCCCCAATGAATTTTCCTTAATCATAACAGAATTGTGAATTGTTGATTAATATTTAATAGTAATTTTATATAATAACTAAAACCATGTTAGAGTAAAGTTTTGTTTAATTTGAATTGTTAGGGAATGTCAGATAAACAAACAAAAAAAACTTATGTAGGTGGGTACTTTTTGGTGTCAACTTCTGAAGGTGGTGTGAAATACTAAAAACAACTTAAACTATAATGGTTTTACCACAAGAGAACACCAATTACGTTATTCTTATGTCAATACCAGATTCTGATAAGAACTTGATAAGATAAAAAAAAACATTGGTTTGTTTAAATGTATTAAGGTTATCGAAGGTATGGTAATGAAAAACTATCTTATTTATGTTTTTCTAAGCATTATCGCGACAAAGGAGTCATACGTTTCGCTGCATAATAAAAAAAAACAAAGGTGACTAAGGCAATTGCCAGGTCGCTCAAACCATTCAGCCATGAATTTAGGTTAAACAATTAAATTCGTATTGCCCTCGCAAAGAGACTACAAAGGATTAAGCACTTGGTAACCGCTCCGTTACCTTCAATAGTTGTCCAAACCAACAAAAACAGGTAAGATTCGTTGGAATAAACAGCTAGAATCACCGTTTAGCTGTGACCCGCAAAAACACTGTCAAAAACACACGGTAAACACTGAAATCCACTCTTCTATCTTGCCGGTTCACAGTCAAGACACTCTAGAACACTCTTAAAGTACACGAGGTTTACGTAAAATTATTATTTTCACAATAATTTTAATTTCCCACAACACTAACCACAATACTGTATGATAGCGAAATCGTTTTGCAACTGACTTCCGATCGAAGAGCTATGAACACGTCATGCTGACAACTAGAGCGAAACAGCGCTATCTACGCGAGCAGGACGCACTAAAGTCAAGTACATTACCCAACTAAATTGAAAAGCTACGTAAATTGGAACATTACGTCATAATTCAATGAGTTTACGTTATGAACGGTTTATAATGATCATGATAACGAGTGTTGGCCATTTTTTTCTAAACACGGATTGCATGCTTTTTAAGTTAAATCACGCTTCAAAGTCTTTTTTGGTGATACACAACCAATCAAATAAAGATAAATAATAAATATCATTTTCAACGCATATAAAATGAAATCTCAGCTGCTATTACAACTTTTATTACAGCGCCATCTGTTGACGAAATGCCGAACCACGTGAACACTATCAAAGCAGCTATGTCAATGGCGTTGTGCCACTCGACGATAGATGGCGCTAGTTGCTCCAGACACGTGTGTAACAAGTAAAAACATTGTGCAATAATGGATCGTTCAACGAAACGTAATTGACGAAAATTATTTCTAAATTAAAGGTTAGATGTCCTTCAAGGCCATAGAAGCTCCCATATTACTGTATGACACACATCAGTGCCATAATTACGTGAATACATGAATGGACAAAGGAAATAATTGTTAGCCATCGTTTTCCTTATCATATAAAATAAGCGATGACATAATTTTACGATTACTTGAAGTTTCTGTTTACTAAATACACTGATATTTCGACGGACATGTCCGATCAGGTTTCCAATTGGAAAAATGACTGAAAACTGCGAGAATTATAACTGAAAGTGAAATGTGTAACAGGAAAATTCTAACTAGGTACCTACGTAGCTACGATGTACTCCCTTCAGTGAAACAGTACTTACCTAGAATTCTTTATAGTTTTAAACAAAAAAAGTGTTTCGGTTTTGACATTTTGACTACAGAACCCTAAAAAGAAACAATCGTACGCTGGAACTATGCGAGTTTTTCGAACTACCCGCACATTGTCTCGTTTATAAATTCACTTACTAGGGTTGTCACTCGTCTGTAGGGTTGCCACTTTTTTTTAAGGTAAAACAGTATTTTTTTAAAACATTACAAAAAGTATAGTTATTGGGAAATTGAAGAAAAAGTACCACATTTATTTTTAGTAGGTAATTATTTGTTTTTCCATGAGACAAAAACGACAACCAAACCGAAAACGTGAATGCGTTTCGTTGTGAAATTCTCAATGCTGCGTTGTGGGTGCGTTCCAGTCACAGTAACTTAAATAAAAAAGCGCTAATCCTGAATTACCGACGAAAATATAGTATTATACGTACTACATTATTTTTCTTTAGTATGATAGTACAAAAGACTGAAAATATAGCACAATACTATATAATATAGTACGGGTGGCAACCCTCCTTGTCTGTCACAACGCTCACGACATCCTGCGACCCTTCTTTATCTATTTATTCTTCCATTTACCGATGACCGATCTCTAAGACAATGATTAAGACAAACTAACCTGTATATATTTCCTGTTGACAGCAGCTATGTCCTCAGGATCTGGGCTCAGACTCCTCATTGTGGGCATCACGTCTTCGAGCATCTTCAATGTTGATAGCGACTACTGTTTGACAGCTGACGCAACTGACCGCTACTGGGTCACTGTCGACTACTGGGTCTGTGACTACTTCTGATGGCTACGGCACTTGTGACCACTGCTGGATCACTGTTGGTTACTGGGTCTGTGACTACTTGTGATGGCTACTGCGCCTGTGACCACTGCTGGTTCACTGTTGTTCTGTGACTACTTCTGATGGTTACGAGAGCTCTGTGACCACTGCTGGATCACTGTTGGTTACTGGGTCTGTGACTACTTGTGATGGATAGGAGACCTGCGACCACTTCTTGTTCACCGTTGATAAATGGGTCTGGAACTTGTTTTGTCGGCTACAGGACCTGTGGCTTCTCGTTCACTGCTGACTACTGCTTGTTGCTTCACGTACACAATGACAATACGTGACTTGACAGTAGTTGTTGCTGAGTCTGTCGCAAGTTTGCGAGTTCAACTTTTTCACTGTTGGTTACTGGTCCAGAGGTATATTTAATGGGTTGTTCTTTCGGCAGTTGTTTAAAAGTGAAATGTGTTACTGGACTACTGTTCGACAATTGACCGCGAAGCTTTTGTTGACTGCTTGCCAATATAATGTCAAGACTGTCAAGTTGACTGCGCTCTTGGCTGATGGACAATTCGATTAGTTTACAGTTGGTTAGTTGACTAACTGTCAGTTCAATTGAGCACTTGGATCTTAGTTACTCTGTTGGTTACTGCTGGTTTATTTGGTTGGTTTGACACTTGACGTCTCGCCACTGGCGTATGTAAAGTATTCCGGACTTGGCGGCTTGACCGAGTTGACGGCTCCAAAGTTGTCAGGCTGACAGTTGACAGGCTAGAACAAAAAAATAAGTATTACAAGTGTAATAAAAGGGACTTGTGTGGTCTTTAGGTCTTGTCACCTTAGGCTCTGTCTACCCCGTAAAGGATAAAGACGTGATTTATGTATGTATGTATGTATAAAAGGGAGTCGGATAAACTTTCAGTTTCGACATTGTCGTAACTTATCTGTTATCATCACTACATAGTATAAAATAAAGTCGCTTTCTCTGTCCCTATGTCCCTATGTCCCTATGTATGCTTATATCTTCAAAACTACACAACGGATTTTGATGTGGTTTTTTAATAGATAGAGTGATTCAAGAGGAAGGTTTTTATGTACCTATAATTCTACGCAGACGAAGTCGCGGGCAGAAGCTAGTAAGGTAATAAAATAATCGCTCTTAACTTTAAGAAGTTGTAGGTTATTTAAATAAAACATGTAAATTGTTTTATAAGATGATCTTTTATTTTGACACAACGACTGCCCTGAATCAAAAAGATATAAAACCTAAACTAACAATCGCAAACTTTATCATAAATATATCGCGATAATAGACGAGCGCTAGTTGCATCGCAAGATAATTATATCGATATGTTTAAAATGTATAGTTTCCTTTAACAATCGCTTAATCAGATAAATCATTTACTAATTCTTTTATCACTTCCCGCTCCACGTATCCGATGTACGCCTTCATGATAAACTTCTGATAATATATCTGTGTGATAATGATAATATTGACTCTTGGTATTACCAACAAGGTTCAAACCAAAAGCTAGGTTATGGTTAATCTTAACACTTAAAAAAATATTTCTGAACGACACTGAAAATTAGAACAAAGAAAAATCCGAAAAGTAAAACTATGGCCGAAAAAAATCCTTAATAATCAAAAAGTCAGGTTAATTGAAAGATGTCCCTTCCAGGGAAAAGTTCGCCTTTGACTCTTGCTCGTTTGTCGGCCGATTTAATAAAAAATATAGCCAGTGATAAAAATAAGTACACTCGTACAGTCAAGTGTAAATAATATGTATCTAGTCAGTTTCAAAAATAAGTAGATACCATACGCTCTTACACCAGCGTAATAAGGTCGTGGGACATATTTTTGAAAAGCTCGTATCGATACTTATTTTTGCACTTGACCGTACATACCACGCTGGTCTGGGAGCAAAGAAAAAACATAGAATGTACCAGTGGCTTCTCTTCCCGCACATGGTAAAACCCTATCGTGGGAATGGGCGAAAATCTTAGGAATCACGTTATAGGCGATTCGGCCAGCAACCCATCACTATATTGATTCCCCTTGCCAGCATCGCCTATAACAAGACTTATAAAATTTCCCATTTGGCTTTGGCATTTGGCATTTGGCTTAAACCATGCGCGGAAAGAGAAGTAACTGGTACATTCTATGTTTTTTCTTTGCTCCCAGACAGACCAGCATGGCAGGTTATAATTGCAAATTGCTAGAAACAAAGGCTTTTTTATTTTCAATTATTTTATTTACTTACTTAATAGCTAAGTGTGGACAAAAAGTGAAATAAGTACCAGAGTCTGAGGCGAGACCATTTTAAACTGTTTCCATATCCAATAGCGTAACAAATTCAAATTCCCAGTATCTATTTAGCTTTTTGCCGTCCTTGCTGTTAGAAGCAGCGGATATCGATTTTTAATGTGTATCTAAGCTATACATATTATATCTATATGTTTAAAGTCTTTGAAGTTATAACATACTAGCCTTCCGTCCGCAGCTTCGCCCGCGATAAATTAATTTTCCCGTAGGAAATGGTATTTTCCCGCGGTAAAAAGTAGCCTATGTCACTCAATGATAATGTAGCTTTATAACGGCAAAAAAAATTTGAAATCCGTTCAGTAGTTTCGGAGCCTATTCAATGCAAACAATAAACATTTTCCTCTTTATAATATTATTATTATATTATTATTATTATTATATCTGTATATTTATTTTTATCTTAAGTTAGGTTTTTACAATATTAATATAAAAAGTAATTATTATTATTATTATTACTAGCCTTCCGTCCGCAGCTTCGCCCGCGATAAACTAATTTTCCCGTAGGAAAAGGTATTTTCCCGCGGTAAAAAGTAGCCGATGTCACTCGGTGATAATGTAGCTTTCTAACGGCAAAAGAATTTTTGAAATCGGTCCAGCAGTTTCGGAGCCTATTCGATGCAAACAAACAAAACAAACAATCAAATTTTTCCTCTTTATAATATTATTATAGTATAGACTACACGTGTAGTTTAAAAAAAACACGTAAAAGATCCTATTTGTATTTTTTTTTACAACAGTAGCGTAAACCGGGGTAATTTTGAATTGAATTTTTACGGCGTGATTTTAAAAAGTAGTTGTAATGACTGATTCATTCATTTTCATTAATTTAGCCGCATCGCCTATAACAAGATTCCCAAGGTTTTTGCCCATTACTTCGATGGGCTTTTGCGGGAAGAGGAACAACTGGTAGACTCCGTTTTTTATTGCTTCTAGATGAACAGGAGAGAACTCCACTTCAACTGAAGATTTATTATGCTGATATAGACTACAAGCCCATGGAAAAAAAACATGTGAAATGAACCAGCGTGAATGAAGCTTAGAAGTCTGTTACTATATCATAAAATAACTCTGAGCGCTATGCCGTCATTTCTGAGCGGTACATTTATGGAATTTCTCAGGTAAGGTGTGAGGAATTACGACTAATTATTAATTTACGGCGTTTTTATAGCTTATAGACGATTAAAAATAAATGTTGAAAAACCTAGTGCCGCTTTAAAGTGGTGGTGACGGAAGTAAGTGCAATTTTTTTTTAAATGTATGAGAAAAAATCTGTACCGCTCAGAAATGACGGCATAGCGCTCAGAGTTATTTTTATGATATAGTAACAGCCTCCTAAGCTTCATTCACGCTGGTTCATTTCTCATGTTTTTTTTTCCATGGGCTTGTAGTCTAATAGTCGTACTACTGATATCTTTACGACGTCACAAGTTCTCGATAAAGCATTTATTATTCGCAAAAACTTGTTTTCAATGGCGAGGTTAACTCAAACAACTTATTTGTTTTTATGAAGGTGTCAAAGTTCAATTACTTATAATCGGTGGAACAAGAAAATCAGCATTTTCTGTTCGTCCGTCTATTGTAGGGTTGCCAACCGTCCAGTTTTCCCAGCACATGTCCTGCTTTTTGGGGTGTCCTGGGCTGTCCTGGGACCCGATTTTCGAAAGCACATCACTCGAAAGTGCCACTCAAAAGTGTTATAAATCAGCTTATATCTCCAAAACTACAGCTCTAATCAAAGTTTTGACTAGTTCACAAGATTAATGAGAGCTGTGATTGTCTACTATGCTATTCTTATTTCAAATTCAGCGCAATTTTTCACCACTTTCGAGTGGTATTTTACAAGCTTTTTTTTTTTTCCTCATAGAATTTTTTTAAAATCCGGCGCCGATAAAGTGTTGCCTAGGGCGCTCTGGACCTTTAATCCGCCACTGATGCAAACATTAACTAATTTTATAAAGTGGTTTTTGGTAACTAGTTTGAATTAGCAAATTTTTCAAAGTTTACATTTTTATGAAACAAAAAATAAAATATAATGTTACCTACTATAAATTAATAATATGACAGTTATTAATTTTAAGCATTCTTTGATTGAATAAAATGATTTGTCATTAAGCCATTAAATTTAAATCTGAATTTAGGTGACAACTGATAATTCTGTTTACATTACGAACTCGACAAGAATCCACGCCGGTTGGCTTCATATTGCACTAGCTTCTGCCCGCGACGTCTGCTAGAATTATACATTATGAACCTTCCTCTTGAATCACTATCTAGTTATTAACGAAACCGCATTAACTTCCTTTAAATTGACAAAGTTTCATACAAACTTTCATCCCCTATTTTATACCCTTGGGGGTAGAATTGATCAAAATCCTTCCTTAGCGGATGCTTTTACGTCATAACATCTACCTGGATGCCAAATTTCAGCCCGATCCGTCCAGTGGTTTGGGCTGTGCGTTGATAGATCACTATGTCAGTCAGTCAGTCAGTCAGTCACCTTTGAGTTATATATATTTAGAAAGATTACATTTTGGCACTGGCCACAAATAAAGTAAATTGCACGCAGCGCTAAAAGAAAACTAAAACAAAAGATAGTCGTGACATTGCTCTGGTCAGCGCTGCGTGTTGAATTTTGAAATTTAATGTAAATTGTTATATTTATTAGTTTCTACAGTTTACACGTAGTTTTAAATATCTAAGCGTACATACGGACAGACAGAAAGAGCGGACAGCGACTTTGTTTTTACTATGTAGTGATTGAAGATACGCGCTGCGTTTTGAATTGACAATTGTCACCTACAATTTGCGGGTTTGTGAAATGTTGTGTCTATGCTCTTTGTCAATTATCACTGTTATCACTAACAAAGTTCTGAACCATCCTTGGTCCGTCTGAATTGCGTGTGTCAATAAAATATACGGAATAATATACGCCATATTTAAGCTGCTGCGCGGGACAAATCCTACTAATCACTACATAGTATAAAATAAAGTCGCTTTTTCTGTCCCCGTGTCCCGATGTATGCTTATATCTTCAAAACCACACAACGGGTTTTGATGCGGTTTTTTTTAATAGATAGAGTGATTCAAGAGGAAGGTTTATATGTAAAATACATGCATAATATACCGTGCGAAGCCGGGGCGGGTCGCTAGTAATATTATAAATGTAAAAGTTTGTGAGTATGTTTGGATGTTTGTTACTCTTTCACGCCAGAACGGCTGGACAGATTTGGATGAAATTTGGAACATAGATAGATTATAGTCTGGAATAACACATAGGCTACTTTTTATCCCGGAAAATTGCGTAATTCCTGCGGGATAGCGATAAACAAATTCTATGCAGACGAAGTTGCGGGCAACAGCTAGTAGATAAATATACGTGACATAATTAGATATCTGGTTACTCTGGTTCGTGGCTGGGTCAAAGGGTTGCCATTGCAGTTCAAAGAGGCAACGCGGCCAGCATAATGGGAACCTTTGAACCAGGCACGAAACAGGGGGGGATTTTTAGGTTAATTTTTAATCATTTTTAACATACATACTTCACTTTAAATCAACTTTCCTACTTTTAGTGTTCTTTATTGTTATTTAGTTTTTAATAGTTTGTATATGTATAAATAAATTCCAGCCTCAAATGATGATGATGATGATGTCTATTTGTTTCCGCCACCTACTTAAACTGTCTCCAACTTATTTCTTTTATTGGTTGTCTGGTAGAGATCGCTATTAAGCGATAAGACCTATTGTCTACTTTGTTCTTTGTTTCTGTATTGTTTTTGTACTGATTTGTGGTGTTCAATAAAGAATATTTGTATTGTATTGTTGTATTGTATTTCTGTAATGTAATAATGATGAAGAGATTGATGACTGTGGATGAAGCGAAAGAAATATGTCAGGATCGTAGCAAGTGGAACAAAGTAGTCTCTGCCTACCCCTATGGGAAAGAGGCGTGACGGTATGTATGTATGTATGTATGTATGTAATAATGAGTTATTGTATTGTATTGTAGCGGTGTTAAAACATGTTGTAATCAAAATGATGATGACATTAGCAGAAACGAGTGGGAGTTTCTTATTTTTTCATGTCACGTAGTTTTTAGAATCCAAATAGGTATTATGCCATCATAGCTTTTTGCCAATGTCCAAGCCAAGGCCGCGGTAGACAAATATTGGAAGTCTGCGCAGTTGGACAATCGCTGATGCCAATTGAAAAACTAATAAATCGGTCTATGGGAGTGTGCAAGACACAACCTTTTTAGATAATTTTTTGCCTTTTTTAATTGTTTATGGTGTTACGATGATTTTTGGATTAGACTTTTGTTTTCACCGAAAAAAAACTAAAAAGGTTGTGCAGTCTTGTACAGGGGGTCTACAGCGTGGATTTGGTGTAAGGGCGAATCTTAAAATCTACTGAAAAACAGCGTTGCGGCTTGCCGCAACATTATGCTGAGTAGGGCCCATTTTACACCATATCGCGGTACTATTCCTAAGTATATTGTATTTCTTCCTATTATACATCTACGTGTATCGAATGTGTGTAAATAAATGTTTCTCTCTCCTCTCTCTCTCTCTCTCTCTCTCTCTCTCTCTCTATAACAGCGTTAAGTGTAAGTCCGAAGGGGTTAATGTACATACAATGGAGTTAAGGTAATAAGTTTGACAAATGACATAACGTGACAACTAAAATAAACTTGCGTTACACTGTTGCTCGACAGCATCTTTAAAAATTAATTACGTCGAGTTAGTCAGTGAAAATTAAAAAAATATGATTGAATTTAAAAAAAAACAAAATTTTATTTTTGCATATTGGCCGCCAAGGGCTCTTTTACGTCTTTTTTGAAACTACCAGCGCATTCGGAAATACCATCATTGCCAAGAAAAATGCGCCGCAAGAAAGTAATTTTTTTTTCAAGATAAGTACATTAAGAATACTTAAATTCTACTTAAATTAAATACATTTATAAGGTCCCTGAGCCTTGAATTATAATAGTCCATAGTAGAGATGAATAAAGTCTCTACTAGTCAATATAAAACAAAGTAGTTATGCAAAATAAGAAAGAAAAAAAATCAAGTTCAGTGGAGGTGTAAAACGCCTCCACCGTCAAATAAAATGGAACATCGTCTTTACCGCCAAAGGCGCACTACCCGCACCTCTCTGGGTCCCCTTTGTCGTCCTACCCCGCGCCCGTGCCGCGCGGGCGACGGCTCATTTACGCGGTCGGTGTAGATTCTTTGTTGATTCTTAATTAATAGTGAAACTTAGGCGACCTTTTAATCTCTAGTAGCGTATCCGTGGTTCACGCGTACACAGCGTGAAAATAGCTTCCTGATAAAGTTAAAAACCGCCAAATACAAAGTGATAACTACCTCGCTATCAACAAGGCTGTGATAATGAACAGATTAAAGTGTATGCGTTCGTAAACACAAAGTAACCTATATGTTGCATGCATTGGAATACGGCATTGGCGCCAGATGTAGGTATTGTCACAGTAAAAAACTAGGCCTACCTACTTTTTGAAATAAATACCTACGCTCCAATAGTATTGGGGTTGTCGATTTAATTTTTGTAAAATTGAAAAGCTTTTTGTCTAGTTAGCGCTATTTCTGAGTAAGGCCTGTTTTGGCATGTTGAAAACGAAAAGATCGCGGACTGTCTGGGCGCACGCAGCAGACGGCCGCTCGTCTCAACGCGGCACCGCGAGACCCGCTTAGGGCCTTGTAGAAGCGCGCGTCTATGTGTGCGTTCGTTTTGACAGTTTTGTTCGTAGTTTCCTTACTGCTTTAGCTTATATATGAACTGTGGTATTATTGTGATGCAGCGAAAATTCGCATCCGCCTTTGCGAATATTCGCTTCTTTCAAGGGTTCCGTATCTCACTCGGTATTTTATATTTTCCTAGCTTCTGCCCGCGACTTCGTCTGCGTAGAATTATACATTAAAACCTTCCCCTTGAATCACTCTATCTATTAAAAAATTACCTCCTGCCCCTTTTAAACGGAAACTTTATAACTGGTCAGTAAATGAATGCTTATAAATACAGTTTGACTGATTTTTTTTCTTGAAATATTGTAGCTAATCATCTTCCCAAAATGTGTTCGATATTTATTGAATGTAATGACATAATGACGACGCAGCGGAGCCACAACGTTTCGTCGCCTAAATAATATTTATTATATTCTTTGAATTTTATAGCGCATTGGTTTCGACTGTAATGCTGTAATTTTTTATTGACTAAATAAATAAATAAATATATAAATAATCAAAGTCCGTGTATTGTAATCATTGTTATTGTCTTTTATTAATGTAATATTGACATTCAGCTTTATGTAATAGACGTAACAATTAGAATTAAGAATTAAGATTATTTGAATATTGTACGCATCTCTGAGGCAGGACATGATGAACCATTACTAAACTATAAAACATCTGTATAACTCGTGACCAAACAATAAATAATATTTTCAATATTTCATTTCAAATTAGTGACGGGCCGCATCGCCTATAACATGCTTCCTAAGAATTTCGCCCATTCCCTCGATGGGTTTTTACCATCTGCGCGGGAAGAGAAGCAACTGATACATTCTATGTTCTTTCTTTACTCCCGACCAGCGTGGAAGAACACATTTTTAGCGGCAACAATACAAAACAAACATCTTTTAAAGATCAATCCTTACTAATATTATAAATGCGAAAGTAACTGTCTGTCTGTCTGTCTGTCTGTCTGTCTGTCTGTTACCTTTTCACTTTTTTGGGCCGATTTAGTTGAAATTTGGTATACAGATAGTTTGAGTCCCGGGAAAGGACATAGGATAGTTTTTATCCCGGAAAATTGCATAGTTCCCGCGGGATAGCACAGCCCAAACCACTGGAATTTTTCAAATTTAAGGCGGAACAAAGTTCGCCGGGTCAGCTAGTAACTAATAAAAGGAAAGTTTATTGATTTTCAGCGCGTACTTTGATAATCAATACATTGTTGGCCAAGGTCATGGTCTTATTTACGAAACGAAGTGGATGCTTGACTTTAAATTGCTTTTGCTATGTTTTGAGGGTAGGTACATGTTTACATATACATATATGTACACACACACACACACACACACATATATATCACGTCTTCATCCCTTACGGGGTAAACAGAGCCTAAGGTAACAAAACCTTAAGGCCACGTTCAGCATGATTAAGGGCGTAAAGGTGGAAAGGGAAATCAAAATAGTGATGGGTTGCTAGCCGCATCGCCTATGACATGATTCCTAAGACTTTCGCCCATTCCCTCGATGAGCTTTTACCATCTGCGCGGGAAGAGAAGCAACTGGTACATTCTATGTTTTTTCTATATATATGTAGGACGGGTCATAATACAAGATTCATTAAACTCTTGCACTGTATTCAATAGAAACATTAAATAAATTCAAATAAACACAGTTATCACTTGGTATTTCTTCCATGCTGGTCTGGGGGCAAAGAAAAAACATAGAATGTACCAGTTGCTTCTCTACCCGCGCAGATGGCAAAAGCCTATCGAGGGAATGGGTGAAAATAATAGGAATCATGTTATAGGCGATGCGGCTAGCAACCCATCACTATTTGGATTCCTTTTTTCACCTGTACGCCAACAATCATGCTAAACGTGGCCTTTAGCTTTTGTTACCTCAGGCTCTGTCTACCCCGTAACGGAACCCTAAAAATATTATATCTTCAGTCGATATCTGCATGTTTGTCTGTATGCGTCACCGATAATCGAGCGTTCACTCGTTCGATCCGTTTTATCTAACATACGGACTCACTATAAGTAATTAAAATATGCTATATCTAGGTTTGTAGGTACTATGCGTATATTTATAGTAGGCGATGCGGCTAGCAACCTATCACTATCTTGATTCCCCTTTCCACCTATACGCCCACAATCATGCTAAACGTGGCCTTTGAGTCTTGTTACCTGGCTCTGTCTACCCCGTAAGGGGTTAAGATGTGATTTGTGTGTGTGTGTGTATGTGTGTTGTGTGAATATATTTATAGCTAGAACTTATACATACGTACAAGTACAAATGAGACGGTAAAAGCGATGGAATAGTGCGAAGGAGGGTAATTACACAAAAGATCCACGAATGGGTCGAAGTATATCCGTAGGGACCCCTAGACTAATATAAGATACTAGCGACCCGCCCCGGCTTCGCACGGTATATTATGCATGTATTATACATATAAACCTTTCTCTTGAATCACTCTATCTATTAAAAAAAACCGCATCAAAATCCGTTGTGTGGTTTTGAAGATATAAGCATACATAGGGACATAGGGACAGAGAAAGCGACTTTATTTTATACTATGTAGGTAGTGATGATACATACAGTGGCGTGGCGTCCACAGAACTCGATTCCCATCGGCATGCCTATTTTCAGGCAGTTGGGCACTTTATTGTGCAGAATTAGAGGAAAAGGCTACCTAAATGCCCTTCGGCTTGCCTTCTGATATACTTGACGCCACTGATACGTACACAAATGCGCGTATATCCCTAAAGGGGTAACTGGGGCCTAGGGTAAAACGACCCAAATACCCCGCTTAGTTTGATTGTGGGCGAAAAGGTAGAACGGGGAATCAAAATAGGTTCTCGAGAATTCAAGCACCGGTAAGTAAAGCTATGGCCGGGAATCGAATCCGAATCCTCGTCATTCCGTGACGCGTGCTATACCCCTACACCACCCACAGCAGATGGGTAAGGCTTCGATTTTTTTTTATCTGTTACTAGCTGTCACGTGACCTTGTTACTATGCGATTTTTTGTCGCTAAGCGTTATTTGTTTGAATGATGTGTCTGTACGACACAATTACAAACTCCCATGGAACACTTACTGCTCACCAGGGACGAGAGTGGCGCTGTGGCGTTTATAAAAATAATTTCTAACGGCAAAACCGTAAAAGTAAAGATAAAATCAAGAAGTAAAAATTCTTGATTCATTTCAATTCTTAATAGACGCTACGGGTGACCGCAGAGCTGGCAGCTTCCTTGGACAGCGCATTAGTATCGCTGTCCAAAGGGGGAATGCTGCCAGCATCTGTGGAACTATACCACGGGGGCCCCTCCTTTTTAATTATTTTATTTTAAGATTAGTTTTAGTTTAGTTTTCAATCCGTTTTTAATTTAATAGTTTAATTTGTATTAATTCCATTTATGTATTTTTTTTTGATAGTACCAGCGTGATTGTATTTACAAATTACCTATATCAAGTTGTTGTGTCTTGTTTACATGTGTGTGTGCAGCACGTGTTACAGCATGCGCAGGCGCAGTCATTATCATTAGGGAGCATTATCTGTGCTACTTGTTAGGAGGACGCGGAAGCTACAAGTTACCATAAGAACCGGTCAAGAGCGAGTCGGACGCGCCGAGGGTTCTGTACAAATTCACCTAATGTAAAAACCAGTGTCAGTGCCCTGTTCCTAAGCCGTTGCTTACATAGACATATACATACATACATAGGTACATATCACGTCTTTATCCCTTACGGGGTAGACAGAGCCTAATGTAACAAAACCTTAAGGCCACGTTTAGCATGATTAAGGACGTATAGGTGGAAAGGGAAATCGAACTAGTGATGGGTTGCTAGCCGCATCGCCTAATGATTCCTAAGTCTTTCGCCCATTCCCTCGATGGGCGTTTACCATCTGCGCGGGAAGAGAAGCAACTGGTAAATTCTATGTTTTTTCTTTACTCCCAGACCAGCATGGAAGAAACACACATACATAGACAGACCTGAAAAATATTGTTTTTGGTAATTGTTGTCTCATATTTTCTTAAGCCTAAAAGGGTGTTCCAGCTACTAAAATAGTAGTGTTAAAATGTTGTGAAAATAAATCATTTTTCATTTTCAAAGCACATTGTGACCATCCTGTATTGTGATATGTTTATTATTTCCAAAGGCACATTTTGTAAGTCAATATCTTTATTATTTACCTTTCCCTTATCTGCTTAGGTACTTATCCTTTAATTACAGTGTTTTATGTAACTATGTACCTAGCTATTGTTTTTGGTACCTATATTCTATAGCACTTTTTCTACTCCTGTACCTACTATTTATTATCTGTGATTTATGTAATCTCGTGATTATAAGAACTCTCATAATAAGACTTTGGATAAGTCTATATTGTCTATTCCCTCTAAAAGCACTTGTTGGCTTATGTCGCTCTAAAAGTGCTCCATTGTGACTCTGCCAGCCAGAGACTGCCAGAGCTAGGTAAAACCATTGCCATGTTTATACATATTAGCAGCGTGTACCTTTGTTAAGAAGCATATGTACCTGTTTACCACAGCCAGGCAAATGTACCCTAGAAATACGAGAAATCTTGGGAGACTGGTTTATGGCCGAGCCCCTAAGACAGCTTTATACAAAAACAATTGCTTTGCGATGTGCATGAAACTTTTTAATAAATTGCCAAATGACATGCGACAACTGCCATTCCATACATTCAAAAAAAAGTTATGTATATTCCTAAAAGAAAAAAAATACTACGATGTCAAAACATTTTTGTTGGAGGATTATGTAACTTCAAATTAATATTTGCATGCTAGTGTTTCGTAATTAAGTATACCGAACATATATAACTGAATAAGCTCTCTAATTAATAATTTAACCAACTTGTAATGTACTTAATCTAAGCAAATAAAGATTATTATTATTATTATTATTAAACTTTTACACGATCAACATTAAATTTACGATGAAAATGCATTGCATGCAACGTTGTATAATTAAATCAAAAAAAGCTCTTGGCGTCTTATCTTACGATGTTCGTTTTGCTCACATCGTAACCCACACTACTCGCATTTTTTATACAACTGTTGCATAAAATACTATTATCTTATTACTTACAAAGAAAGAAAGAAAGAAAGAAAGAAGAAATTTATTCCTTTTTGCAAGACACACAAATATAAGATAATATACACAATTTTATAGAAAATAAACAAGGTAAAACAGAAAAAAAAAACATACGACATAAAAAATAGATCATCAGCGTTGTGTCTTCGCAAAAGTGAAACGGTCGCTGGCTCAGCATTACGCTGAGGTGTTAGACACCTGCGTCCACAACTGGACGCTATTTTACAATAGTGTGTCAACCCTGATTCATTCTGTAATACAATGTCAACCCTTAGAAAAGATATTTTAGAGTTGACAATGTATTGCAAAATGACAGTGGGTTGACTCAGTATTGCAAAACAGCGTCCAACTATGCTAAACATGGCCTTTAGGTCTTGTTACCCCTCTCTGCAGGCTCTGTCTACCCCGTAAGGGATACAGTACACGTCAGTGTAGATACAACTCATGCTAAGGCTTCCGATTCCGACATCACAGTACACAGAACTCTAAAAACAGAGGAGCTCCCGCTGATATAAATTATGTGGTGTCTCTAATTATCACTTCAGGTATATACCTATTGAATTTGTATGTTATATGACTTGCGATTTATGCCCGTGTTGAGCGTTGATTTCGCGATGTTTTGCGGCCTTTTTTATTTAATGATAAATCACAAAAGGAAACAGAAATAGATATCTGTCGGTTTTGCTCTATCTACGCACGCTAACGCCATCTACCGATACTTAGTCTAACGAAAGCCGTCGATGTGATTTGAATGAGTTTCTATAGGCAGTAAGTTATCAAGTTTTTGGATCCGTCCGGGGGGAAAAGCAGTGCTTGGTCCTGACCGTTGGCTAAGAGCCCGACAGAGGGGAGGGAGGCGGGTCTTTGACCATTACCGTATAACGTTGCCGACATTTTGTCACAAGATTTTTGAATTATATTTTTACCGCACTGACATTGGCCCACGGCTTACGGCCGCCATTAAGGAGAGAAGAAGAACTTATCAAGTTACTAGCTTCTGCCCGCAACTTCGTCTGCGTAGCGTTATACATATAAACTTTCCTCTTGAGTCACTCTATTTAATAAAAAACCGCATAAAAATCCGTTGCCTAGTTATAAAGATATGAGCATACATAGGGACATACAGCGGAAAGTGACTTTGTTTTATACTATACGTAGTAATCATCACTACATAGTATAAAATAAAGTCGCTTTCTCTGTCCCTATGTCCCTATATCCAAGCATATGTATGCTTATATCTTCAAAACTACACAACGGATTTTGATGCGGTTTTTTTAATAGATAGAGTGATTCAAGAGGAAGGTTTTTGTGTATAATTCTACGCAGACGAAGTCGCGGGCAGAAGCTAGTTAATAATATAAGCGTACATAGAGACAGACAGACAGCGGAAAGCGACTTGGGGCCCGATTTTTGATAGCACATCACTCGAAAGTAATCAGCTTATATCTCCAAAACTACAGCTCTAATCTAAGTTTTGACTAGTTCACAAGATTAATGAGAGCTGTGATTGTCTTCTATGCTACTCGAATTTTAAATTCAGCACCATTTTTCACCACTTTCGAGTGGTATTTTCACATATGTGCTTTCAAAAATCGGCCCCTTGGTTTTATACTATGTACGGTCAAGTGCAAAAACAAGTATCGATAGGAACTTCGCAAAAATATGTCCCACGACCTTATTACGCTGGCGTAGAGCGTATGGTACTTATTTTTGAAACATTGTCTAGAATAGGGGTCTCAGCACCGAATACAACTTTGTCCCTTTCGGTGTTGAGACCCTTGGTCCGTGGGGTCCTAGCGCTATTAGCCTCTTCAAAGATAGAAGAGGCTAATAGACGCTACGGGTGACCGCAGAGCTGGCAGCTTCCTTGGACAGCGTATTAGTATCGCTGTCCAAAGGGGGAATGCTGCCAGCGTCTGTGGAACTATGCCACCTCCTTTTTTAATTATTTTATTTTAAGATTAGTTTTAGTTTAGTTTTTAATTTAATAGTTTAATTTATATTAATTCCATTTATGTAATTTTTATTTACCTACTTGCTTTAATTTAAAGCTCACTTGTCTAGATACATATTATTACACTTGACTGTACCTAGTGATTGACAGTCTATTCATATATTTATCTACCTACTCAATAAACATGTCGGACAGAATGCCAGGGCCTGTTTAGTCATCAAGTGTGCTTGTCTTTGAGGTAGAGGAAAATACGAGAATTAGCGCTTGTATTTAGCATTTCGTTTACTATGTAAATGGGTATGCTCTTACATTAGTTTAAAGTTAAAAAACACAAACTACAGTTTGGTTTGGGCATATAGAGCGGATGGATGAAAGTAGACTAACTAAACAGATCTATATGGGGAGTGTGGATGGTTACGTTGGGAGGGGAAGGCCTAGACGGACGTTCCGAGACCAAATAGGAGACGTTTTGGAAAAAGGTCAGGTCAGGAGTACCCGAAACCGACGAGCATGTATGAAGAGATTGATGACTGTGGATGAAGCGAAAGATATGTGTCAGGACCGTAGCAAGTGGAATAAAGTAGTCTCTGCCTAGCCCTGTGGGAAAGAGGCGTGACGGTATGTATGTATGTATGTAAAAAGCATTTTAATAATGTCATTAAAATAGTTTAACTTTTTAAATAATTGTTGCCAGAGTTTTGGTTTGTATCGCACAGGTCTCAATCTGGCCCCTATATTACAATAAAGAGTTATACAGATATTTTTTAGTTACAAAACACTTATAAACTTAATGTGTAATTACTTAAAGAAGTGGCTAACGTCTCTACTAGTCAAAGTAAATAAAACACATCTGTTGCTACCCTGCGCAGTCGCTTGAAGGCGTATTGGCTCGATGGATCCTCTTAAAAGAATGTGAAGTGTTTTGTAACTTGTGTGTGTACGTATGTATATATTTATATATTATGTACCTAGTATATTTTATTTATTGTGTATTAGTTTATCGTATTTATCTATTATGTGTAGTTTATTATTATATCTTACATTATTTAAAATTTAGACATTTAGGATTATTTTAGGTTTCGATCGGTTCTTTTACTTTTTCTGTCTGTCTACTCTTGCTTAATACTCATGTCCTGTCAATCGTTCAAAGGTTAACTGGAAGAGATCCCTTTTAGGGATAAGTTCGCCTTTGTGCATGTGTGTTGTCCTGTATTCATCTTTTTCTTGTGTTTTATGTACAATAAAGAGTTATACATACATACATACATACAAAGTAGTATATGTATGCAAAAAATACGAGAAAAAAAACAATAAAAATAATTTTAAGATACCCTGTATTCTACGCCTACTCTCTGTTAAGTTTCGGTGATCTTAAGTGTCAGTTATCTATGATTCCGTCTCTATTTATTACTACGAAACAGACAGAGACGTAATATATAATAGCTAAAGAATTACAGCACATCAAAGTTTTTTTTTACAATACGTGAAAACTTAAGTAATTTATAACGTGTGCGTGTGTGTGCGCGCGCACATGTGTGTGTGTGTGTGTGTGTGTTTGTGTGTGATGATGGATAGTAGATAATATTGTCAAATGATGGTTCATGGTGAAATAAATTATTTTGTATTTTTATATATATTTTTTGTGTGACCTGTTGTATTTAAAGAACAGAACTGATATGGGACTTAAGTCATTTTTCTAATTTGGAACGTCAATTTGTTTATTCGCACACATTACTCACACATACAAAAAGGTCATTTAAGTTTTTCACCTATACTTGATTGTATTTAAGCTTTGCACGCGCGGCGAGGCGTAGTTCCAACCGGCCTCACTTCGCCGTATTGCTTATTACCTTCGCAGTAACTCCATATGTTTACTTTTAATTTAGTCTGGGGCAAGAATCTATTTTCCCAATGTATTGCCATCAAAAAGAAAATAGTTGTATGTGTTGCTAGGTTAAAAACGGCTCTACCAATTCGGTTTTAGCTCAGCGAGAGTAACAAACAGACTGACGAATAGAATATCACTACATAGTATAAAATAAAGTCGCTTTTTCTGTCCCCGTGTCCGTATGTATGCTTATATCTTCAAAACCAGTCAACGGATTTTGATGCGGTTTTTTTAATAGATAGAGTGATTCAAGAGGAAGGTTTATATGTATAATACATGCATAATATACCGTGCGAAGCCGGGGCGGGTCGCTAGTATAGTTATAAACAAAAGTTAAGTACCTAGTAGGTAAAACAATAAACTTTAAAACAAAAAAATGCTACATTTTTGCAAAAATATCCAAATACAAGGTGCCAAAAGTTATTTTTTTATAATTTCGTAAATATCCCTTTAACTCACTTTGTTTTCATAATATTGGTTTATTTCTTTGACCGACTTTCATTTCTGTCACTTATTACGACTTTCATTAAAAAAAAACTTTATCGAACTTTTGCTGTGAAAGGTCATGCAATTTTGAACTTTACTCGGTCCAGTTAAATTTGCGAATTGTTGAGTTCTACCTTATCACTTTTACGTCATATGAAAACCAACATTACTTATATAACATGAAAGAGCAAGATGTTAGATACTGCTCTTTCATAACCAAAGAGAATAAGTCAAATAAATTTCCATTTAATATTGAACCTTCCGTGTTGTTCTCAAGGTTCTTATCCAACCAAATGTAAATGTGACTTTAATCCTTAACTCTTGCTGTAACTAAATGTCAAATTATTGTACTCAAGGTCTTTATTGCCAAGTGATAAATGTTAATATCGCACACACGGGCCCACACGGGCGGGTGGTAGGGCCTTGTGCAAGGTCCGTCCGGATCGCTACCACCATCTTGCTCGCTAATCCTGCCGCTAAGTAGCAGTGCTTGCACTGCTGTGTTCCGGTGTGGAGAGTGAGACGGCCGGGGAAATTACGGGCACAAGAGGCATTGCATCTTAGTCCTCTGGGTTGGCAACGCATCTGCAATCCCTCCGGGGTTGCGGGTGTCTATGAGCAGTGGTGATCACTTACCATCAGGTGACCCACTTGCTCGTTTTCCTTCCTATTCATATAAAAAAAAAAAAAAAAAAAAAAACACGGAACTAACGTGGCGTAGTACATGTGTCGAAATTATTTTTAGACTTTGACAGCCAAGGCTGAATGGCGCAAACTATCGCCTAAAAGCTTCAAAACAATTAAAACTATACTTAAGTCCTTTATGGTACAAAATTCGAAAATACTCACGGGTGGGGGTAATCCGATACTTGTCAACAAATCACAACACTTGCACTAAAAAGCACCCAAGTTTAAAAAGTAAACACAGCGCGCCAATCTGTATTACCCGACCAAGTTGGGATAGCTCCGTTGGTAAGGTATTGCGGTTGGTACGAAAGGATTTTTAAGTTGGTAGGATTATAATGGCTGGACACAAACGTATAGATGAACGATCGTAGACAGACTGGTGGTAAAATGGAAATCGCAGTCCTGACGCCATACTTGTTTATAAAACTTCAACGTGATAACGCTATATCTGTATTTTAAGAAGTTTCAGATACACTATCGTACCTACTGATATGATAATGGTAAATTATTGTGTTAATTTTGTCTAGAAAATGGAAAAACAAAGCGCAATAGCAATATTGTAAATGGGTGATAAAAATTATAACTTTGTTTGAGTTTATGTGGGCTCTGTTGGCATAATATGAATAGGATTCGAGATATTGATGATGGTTGTGATTAATGAATCATTTTTGTTTCATTATGAATTATTTCCTGTAATTTTCAGATAAGAACGGCTTTGTGTTTGTCTGTAACTCTACTAGGTAAGTAGAGCAGATTTTAAATATGATATGGGGCAAACGAGCAAGCGGGTCAGCTGATGGAAAGTAATCACCGCCCTTTAAGAAAAAAAAAGAGGCTCGTTTTTGAAGAGTTGAACCTGACCCTGACCTTTAAGTGTCTGAAAAAAATGCTAAATCTATACTCTTTCAGAAAATAAAGTTTTCTGTACAGCTTTTAGTATTGTATAAGAACCCTTTACGCACGTAACCAATTAAAAAAACAGAATAGTACAAAGGCGAACTTATCACTAGAAAGCGATACCTTCCAGTTAACCTGACTTAAGAGAGAAAACTATACAAATATAGGCAAGTCTCATATTTTTTAAAGACAGCTACTTAGATGTAGATGTTTTCGTCGGCTTATTCTTCCTTTCAGACTGTTCTACCATTGACACAACATTAAATATATGCAACTTTACCTAGAATATAGACCAGTGGTTCCTAACCTGGGGGTATTTACCCCCGCAGGGGTAAAACGGAGATTCTAGGGGGGTAACACGGGATGGCACGAAATAGTATTAAAATAGCAATAAACAAAATAATAGTACGGTTAACACCGAGATTTATATATTACTTTACTTACTAGTTACCTAAACGTGCAATTTCTTACATAATAAACATATTTTCGTTCGAATTTGTGTGGTTTTAATTATTTTAAATTAGCTAGGGGTAAACTCAATTCCCATACTTGTTCACAGGGGTAGTGACATTGAAAAGGTTAGGAACCACTGATATAGACCCATTACAAATCCACCCGTCGTAAGCGCTCATTCCATCGACATCATGTTGATGAATGGCAGTCTTCGACGGTGCGGTTTAATCGGTCTTTTTTGCCACGTACTTGCAAAATCTGGAACGAGCTTCCCGCTGAGGTCTTCCCATCGAGTTACGACCTGGGTGCCTTTAAGAGGCGAGTGTACAATTTTCTGCAGGGCCGACAACGCACTGGCATCGCGTAAAGTGCTGCGGGTGTCTATGGACACTGGTGATCATTTACCATCAGGTGACCCACTAGTTCGTGTGTCTGGCCTCTCTAACATAAAAAAAAAAAAAAAAAAAAAATTAAAGGACTAAATAGACCATGGGTCTGTGGGGGGCTGTGCGCATGGGTTATATGGGTCTGTCGACCAAGCTGAACGAAGCTTCTGGCTGGTTTTTTAGCACAAAGCTTAGGGCAAAAATAAAAATGTAGGGCAACTTTTTTATTTGTAGCTTCTTGACAATCTGTTGTATTTAGATAGTTAAGTTAATTATGTTGCCTTGATCCGTTTTGAAATAAAACCTAAATACTGTAAAGACTACCTTCAGCCTCTGTATTACTAATTTGTTGCTCATACGTTAAATTTTGATTAGTTTTAAGTGCAAGTGCCATAATAATATTAATGCTGTTATTATAATAATAATATTTAGTTTTAAGATTATCTTATAATAAATTGCCGTGCCCTTACAGGGTAAATGTTTGAAACTGTATACAAAAGAACATCTTTGTCACAACATTTTTAGGCCATAAATAGTTTGAGTTTGAGTTAAATAAGACAAAGATGTAATTGTGAACATGTCTTTATTATCCTCCAAATATGGATGGAACAAATGGAATGGTCGTATCTCGCCGATTTCCCGCCAAGCAGTGCTATATATTATGTACAGAATTCTATAAGTTTCTTAGTAATAATTAGTGAAAAACTCTTCGATGGACCAACCATACTCCTTGCCCAAACCAGCAGTTCCCGTGCGCCACTTCCAAAACCTGAAAAAAAAGCTTTTTGTACTAGCTTTTACCCGCGACTTCGTGTGGATTAGTATTTTGGTATAGTAAATAATAAATAAACAAATATCTTGGGACAAATTACACCAATTGACCCAGCCCCAAACTAAGCAAAGCTTGTACTATGGGTACCAGGCAACGGATAAACATACTTATATAATGTAGATAAATACATACTTAAATACATACAACATCCATGAGTCGGGCACTAGCATTCGTATTCATCATACAACTGTCTGCCTCTACCGGGATTCGAACCCAGGACCTCTAGCTTCATAGTCAGGGTCACTAACCACTAGGCTATCCGGTCGGTAGTGTATAGTTCAACGCCTATAAAAGTAGTAGCCATTCGATTAGATTTTCTAAACGTCACTGAAAATTAGAACAGAAAAATCCGAAAAGTAAAGCTATGGCCGGGAATTGAACCCGGGTCCTCGTCATTCCGTTTCAGGGTCGAGAGAACAGTAGATGCTGGTGAGCAGTAGATGTTCCACGGGAGTTTGTAATTGTGTCGTACAGACAAACAGATGACGCTTAGCGACAAAAAATCGCATAGTAACAAGGTCACGTGACAGCTAGTAACAGGTAGAAAAATTCGAAGTCTACCCACCTGCTATGGGTGGTGTAGGGATACAGCACGCGTCACGGAATGAAGAGGATCCGGGTTCGATTCCCGGCCATAGCTTTACTTTTTGGGGGTGTACTGAAAATCAGCGCTGGGTCAGTTGGAGGCTCCTGTGAGAGCTCTAACCCGCAGCAAATGCTGAGTACATCCCCTTTGCCACATTTGTCTTATATACAGGGTGTCCCAGAAAGTAGAGTCAAGCGAAAGTCCTGACGTAGAGCAACTCACGGGGCATCCGAATCACCCCCATGTATGTTCCGCGATTTTTCGTAGTTTAGGAGTTATGGCCTTTTTTCACATTTTCTATTAATTTACGACCACGGAGACAGTTTTGCTCACTCTGATTGCAATAATTGAGATAATTGGCTGTTTGTTTTTTTATCGAGTAGCTGAATAGTACGTGCATGTATTTCATTTAAAAACAAAACAACATCGTTGACCGTTTGGGCAAAAAAAAATATTGAATCACAAAAAGTGATAAAATTTAGACTGTGGTTCAGACTTTGAAGGCCGATTACAAAAAAAACTAGCATAACTTTTTTTTTTCAAACCATATTTAAAAACTGCCTTATTTTATTGACTTTCTACCCTATTAATTTTATTGATCTGTCATTAAGGGATCTTGCCAAAAAAAAATATCAAAACGTACTTAAGGCCAAGTACAAATCTGAAATATTTTTTAATTTTCATTTAATAGCCTCAGAAAATCAGTGGCCAGTATTATTGTTTTGTACCAAGAAGTTTTTCATGCTAAATCCGGAGCACAAACCTAATTTCAGATTTGTACTTGGCCTTACTAGAAAAAGTGAAAATTACGGATGAAGTACGTTTTGATATTTTTTTTTGGCATGATCCCTTAATGATAGATCAATAAAATTAATAGGGTAGAAAGTCAATAAAATAAGGCAGTTTTTAAACATAGTTTGAAAAAAAAAAGTTATGCTAGTTTTTTTTGTAATCGGCCTTCAAAGTCTGAACTGCAGTCTAAATTTTGTCACTTTTTGTGATTCGATATTTTTTTTTTGCCCAGACGGGCAACGATGTTGTTTTGTTTTTAAATAAAATACATGCACGTACTATTCAGGTACTCGATAAAAAAACAAACAGCCAATTATCTCAATTATTGCAGTCAGAGTGAGCAAAACTGTCTCCGTGGTCGTAGATTAATAGAAAATGTGAAAAAAGGCCATAACTCCTAAACTACGAAAAATCGCGGAACATACATGGGGGTGATTCGGATGCCCCTCGAGTTGCTCTACGTCAGGACTTTCGCTTGACTCTACTTTCTGGGACACCCTGTATATCATGTTTTATGTAGTAAAAATAAGGATTAAGTTGTATATAACTGTTTTTTTTTGTAATTGTTGTTAGTGGCAATAAATCATCTTTTATCTTTATCTTATCTTATCTTTTCGGATTTTTCTGTGTTCTAATTTTCTAGACCACACACATCAGCGAAGCAATTCAATGGTGTGTGTAAAGTTCTCAATCCTCACGGCCCGTGGGAGCTACAGCCAGTGGCGTAGCTAGGTAACCAAGGGCCCTGGTGCAAATAAAAAAATGGGGCCCCACTACTATCTAAACTGGTTACGTTTTAATAATAATAGTTCGAATGAGATTTTCTGGTAAGGATTCGAGGGCCCTCTGAGCTTGAGGGCCCCGGGGCACTGCCCCGCCTAGTCCCTAGGTAGCTACGCCACTGGCTACAGCCCAAGCCCTCTCGTTCTGAGAGGAGGCCTGTGCCCAGCAGTGGGACGTAGGCTCGAGATGAGACGCAAAAATAACGTACTGCGGCGGTCGTTTCGTCCTCGTGGTGGATAGGTTCTTGGAGGGCTCCCTCATCCCGATCTTGTACTGCAATCTCTGCTGCAGCATCTTCTTCTTCCTCTTTGCCATCACCTCCTGGTAATTCTCTTGGATGTTCTTCAAATATTTACCGATTTCCATTTCCTCAGGGTCTGTTGAAACAGGAAGATAGTGTAGCGGCCATACATCCTTACTAATCCTTACTAATCCTTTCCTTACTTATTAATATTATAAATGCGAAAGTAACTCTGTCTGTCTGTCTGTCTGTCTGTCTGTCTGTTACCTTTTCACGCTTAAACCGCTGGGCCGATTTAGTTGAAATTTGCTATACAGATAGTTTGAGTCTCGGGAAAGGACATAGGATAGTTTTTATCCCGGAAAATTGCATAGTTCCCGCGGAATAGCACAGCCCAAACCACTGGAATTTTTCAAATCTAAGGCGGAACAAAGTTCGCTGGGTCAGCTAGTACTTAATAAACGTCTTTATCCCTTAAGCCATACAGAGCCTAAGGTAACAACACGCCACGCTTAGAATAATATGAGCGTAGGTGGAAAAGGGAATCAAAATAGTGATGGGTTGCTAACCGCATCGCGTATAACAGGATTCCCAAGATTTTCGCCCATACCCTCGATGGGCTTTTACCATATGCGCGGGAAGAGGTGATGCTGGTATACTTGTTTTTTCGTTGGTTCCAGACCAGCACTGAAGTTAAGGGAAATGATAAGTGACTTGTATGTACACACAGCAAAGCTATTCGGTAAGCAGGATAGATACGGCGCGAGCGTGCGTAGGTGCTTACCTGATTATATTGCCGTGTGTACATATGTAACCAGGAGAATCATTTAATTCCACTTGGTTCTACCCTCGAACCCTCAAACTAGGAGCATTAAATATTATAAAAAAATAACCTGAAGTAGCACGCTCTTGTAGTCAGGCCCGTCCCAGCTGGTGGGCTCCAAGAATTTGGTCTTGATCTGCATCAAGTTCAGTGGCGTAGCTACCTGGGGGCTTGGTGGTGCAGTGCCCCGGGGCCCTCAAGCTCAGGGGGCCCTCGAACCCTTACCAGGAATTCACGATCGGACTAAAACTTTCGAGAACCTAACCAGTTCAGATAGTAGTGGGGCCCCATTTTTTTATTTGCACCAGGGCCCTTGGTTACCTAGCTACGCCACTGATCATGTTGCCCCAGTGGCTAAAGGCTGTACTACCTGGGGTAGACATGCCCTCGTAGTCGGACCCGTCGTTGCTGGTGGACTCCACGAACTTGGCTTTGATCTGCATCATGCTGCCCCAGTGGCTAAAGGCTGTACTACCTGGGGTAGACATGCCCTCGTAGTCGGACCCGTCGTTGTTGGTGGACTCCACGAACTTGGCTTTGATCTGCATCATGTTGCCCCAGTGGCTAAAGGCTGTACTACCTGGGGTAGACATGCCCTCGTAGTCGGACCCGTCATTGCTGGTGGACTCCACGAACTTGGCTTTGATCTGCATCATGTTGCCCCAGTGGCTAAAGGCTGTACTACCTGGGGTAGACATGCCCTCGTAGTGGGACCCGTCATTGCTGGTGGACTCCACGAACTTGGCTTTGATCTGCATCATGCTGCCCCAGTGGCTAAAGGCTGTACTACCTGGGGTAGACATGCCCTCGTAGTCGGACCCGTCATTGCTGGTGGACTCCACGAACTTGGCTTTGATCTGCATCATGTTGCCCCAGTGGCTAAAGGCTGTACTACCTGAGGTAGACATGCCCTCGTAGTGGGACCCGTCATTGCTGGTGGACTCCACGAACTTGGCTTTGATCTGCATCATGTTGCCCCAGTGGCTAAAGGCTGTACTACCTGAGGTAGACATGCCCTCGTAGTGGGACCCGTCATTGCTGGTGGACTCCATGAACTTGGCTTTGATCTGCATCATGTTGCCCCAGTGGCTAAAGGCTGTACTACCTGAGGTAGACATGCCCTCGTAGTGGGACCCGTCATTGCTGGTGGACTCCACGAACTTGGCTTTGATCTGCATCATGTTGCCCCAGTGGCTAAAGGCTGTACCTACTACCTGGGGTAGACATGCCCTCGTAGTCGGACCCGTCATTGCTGGTGGACTCCACGAACTTGGCTTTGATCTGCATCATGTTGCACCAGTGGATGATGGCTGTACTAACCCGGCGTAGACATGGCCTCGTAGTCGGACCCCTCTTTGTCGGTGCCTGTCTCCAAGCCGAACTTGCCCTTGATCTCATGCATCATGTTGCACCAGTGGATGATGGCGCGACTGTACTCCAAGATGTTGATGTACGTATACCACACCCAGGCCGCCGGCGCGTAGTTCTTGGCTGGAGTTCAAACAATCATAGACATAGTATACGAGACCCGCTTTTATGTTCTTTACCTCTAAATTACGAATCCTTCAAAAAATATGACGCTTTTCGTTCGTTAAATAATCATTTTTTGCATCAATTGGCATTGTTCATTTTTTTTAGTAGGTATGCTCCAATTCGAAAACCATTTCGAGGAAAACCATCATTTATCCGATTTATCTTGTCCGATTTCAAAAATACTTTATGATTGGAGATATTTTGATCGCAGAAAAAAAAAGTTTAGCTATGGCAACTGTCACGTGTCACTGTCAAATCGGCAAACCATAGACAAAGCCGTTTTTTATAGCCAGCCGAACGAAGGCGATTGGGATTCTGTCTAAATTCACGAATTATCAAACAGCGAAAATATATTTATTATTAATTAACAAAGCTACGTAAAAGCATAATATTCAAATTAGTTGCTTGAAATAGTCCATTTTATCAAATAAAGGTGTTAAAAGCACAGCTTAAAAAAAATTAACAATGCCAATTTGCTCAATCTTACTTTAATAGTAGGTTGTGTAGATGAAATATTTAATGAATACAAACTCGGATGCTGGATGAATCGGGTGTCCACCATCTCATACAGCTCGAGCATGTTCATATATTTTGAGACGATGACGTGAGTGAGATAGCCGATCTGAAAAACAAAACAAATCAGCCAAGTGTGAGTGCGGTGCGGGCCCGTGTGATAGACTAAAGGTAAAAAGATCAAAACAAAAATCAAAAGTTTTATTTTGCAAATAGCCCGCTAAGGGCTGTTTTCATGTGTTTTTTGAAACTACCAGCGCATCGGAAAGACCATCATTGCCAAGAAGAACGCGCCGCAAGAAACTTGGCAAAATGTGTTCTTGTAGCTTCTATACGTATGGTTATATACCCCGTGAATTATCTTACGGGGTGAGTGTTACAACCTGCATGTATACATTAATTAAATTCACACACACAAATCACGTCTTTATCCCTTACGGGGTAGACAGGGCCTAAGATAACAAGACCTAAAGGCCACGTTTAGCATGATTGTGGGCGTATAGCCACCTATCCACATAGGGGAATCAAAATATGGTCATGATTCCTATGCCTTCCTTCGATGGGCTTTTACCATGCGCGGGTAGAGAAGCAACTGGTACATTCTATGTTTTTTCTTTGCTCTCAGACCTGCAAGCATGGAAGCAAAATTTAAATCCACTTAAACTAATACCTACACTTATGCAAGGAATTTACTATAACTATTTTTGGGGTGCATAGTGTAACTAAAAAAAGTGTATACTGTGTCTCTAAATGAACAGATATCTTTGATTCCATTCACCACATTCATAAACCTACTAATAAAAACAAACGATACCAAGTTAGAATCGAGTAAAGTGACATCTAGCGGGAATTTAGTTAAACATCAACAGTACCTCAAACATGTGTGAGTTTTCGTAGTACTCCCTCAAGTTGAAATAGCGGTGAAAGTCTAGTCTTCTGTAATTTTAAACAAAACCCATGCAAAAAAGAAGAAAGAACAAAGAGTCTACTTGATACTCATCACGAGTTCATCATAATGCTTCATCAATAAAAAAATCCAAAAAAATATTTCTGCAAATTGGCCGCAGGCTCTTTCACACGTATTTTTTTTTACCAGCGCATTCGGTAATACCATCATTTCCAAGAATGCGCCGCAAGAAACTTGGCAGAAAGTCATTTTTTCAAAATAATTAATTATGCTATACTACAATAACTACTTACATTATACTTAAATTAAACACATTTATAAAAGGGATGTGTAAGGTCCCCGAGCCTTAAATTATATTAGTCTATAATAGAGATGTACAAAGTCTCTACTAGTCAAAGTAAAACAAAGTAGTTATGCAATCGTCAATATAAAGAAGTGCATCATCGTCCCTTCTGAAACTACTGAAATTAAGGTAACAATCGATTAATCAAAACTATGGACAGAATCGGTACTGTCAAATAGTCCATGTAATATGGAAAAGCAATTGTATCGATATATTGTACTGTATTGTACCAGTATTGTAGTCTACCAAAACGATTGATACTATCGATATATTGTAGTGTATTGTACCAGTATTGTAGTCTACCAAAACCATCGATAGTATCGATCGATGACTATCGATACTATTGCTTTTGCTCATACTATGCTATTACTAATGGTGACCTACGCGCGCCGCCATGTGATCTGCAGAGTGTAGCAGCCCTTGTTCACGCGGTGGAGGCCGGGGTTGATCTGGGTGTCGTTCACGATTTTCTGGCCCTTCTCTGTCTCATCCTTTTCCGCTTCTTTATCTTCTTCATCTGCGCGAAGGAACGTCTTCGGATCAATATGCCAATACCCTGCATACATAAAATTCACAAATCACGTCTTCATCTTTTAAGGTAGAGAGGCCATGCTTCACGTGATTATGGGCGTTAGGTGGAAACGGGACACCAAATAGTGATGGGTTGCTAGCCGAATTCTCTCGATGGGGTTTTACCATCTGCGTGGGAAGAGAAGCAACTGATATATTCTGTTTTTTCTTTGATTCCAGACCAGCGTGGTAGTTTATAATAGTAAAATGCCATAACATCGATATGCCTATCGATGAACAGAAAATTACGAAAGCTATACCTACTATTTATAGCATCAATAATTTATGTAACATAATATTTTAAAGCAATTGCATCGATGCTATCGATAGTTTAAACGTCACTATCGATATCGATACAATTGATAGGTACTACCTACTGGAAAAACGCTTTTTGTTTTGTTTTGTTTTTGCTCTGGTTAAGTTTCTAACTTGAGGTTTCTGACTTGGGTCACAAATAACAGTTGAAATAGTTTTTGAACTACACACAAGGTGTCATCTCGCATGCTGGTCTGAGAGTAAAGGAAAAACATAGAATGTACCAGTTGCCTCTCGTCCCGCGCAGATGGTAAAAGCCATCGAGGGAATGTGCGAAATTCTTAGGAGTCATGTTATAGGCGATGCGGCTAGCAACCCATCACTTCCTTCGATTCCTTTTTCGATCTAAACGCTAATCATGCTAAATGTGGTCTTTAGGTTTTGTTACCTCAGGCTCCGTCTACCCCGTAAGGGATATAGACATGATTTGTGTGTGTACGTTTCTAAGCGTTTGCTCAATAACTAAATTCTACTACCTAACTACTGAAATAAAGGTAACAATCGATTGTTCAAACTAAAAATAGTATCAATACTATCTTAATAATAATAGGTTAGGTTAGGTTTTTGCAATGTTTTTTTTCTTTGTATTAATATTGTTTTATTACTTTTTATATGAATATTGTAAAACCTAACTAGAGATAAAAAAAAATATACAGAATAATAATAATAGGCTGGTGGATGCAGGGCCGTCTTAAACTAGGCTGGGGGCCTGGGGACACAAGAATTTGGGGCCCTTTTGGAAAGTAAAAAAAGCGAATTATAATAATTTTTTTTACCAAGTATGACCATTTATTATACAAATCGTCGGTCCTTCGGGGCCCCCTGAGAATGGGGGCACTGGGCACGGGCCCCGTGTGCCCTTATGGTAAAGACGGTCAGTGGCGTAGCTACCTAGGGACTAGGTGGGGCAGTGCCCCGGGGCCCTCAAGCTCAGAGGGCCCTCGCATCCTTACCAGAAAATCTCGATCGAACTATTATTAGTAAAACGTAACCAGTTTAGATTACTATCAAATAAATACTAAAAATAAAAAATGGGGCCTACTAGTGTAGGGCCCCATTTTTTTATTTGCACCAGGGCCCTTGGTTACCTAGCTACGCCACTGAAGACGGTATTGGGTGGATGGATGGATGGCTGGATGGCTGGATGGGTGGAATGTTGAGCGGCCACAGTTTGTTACCTTTAGGCTGGTGCTGGTTGTAGTTCGGGTCGTTCACGTCGACCAGGCTGGCGATGTTCTGAGCTGAGAGCTCATTTAGCCACGGCGCCAGGTCTTTCGATTTGGCTGCGAGGCATTCGTAGAACACTGGAAGCAGGAAGTATAAATAAATAAAAATAAAACAAATATCTTGGGACAAATTACACCAATTGGCATTGTTCATTTTTTTTAAGCTGTGCTTTTAACACCTTTATTTGATAAAATGGACTATTTCAAGCAACTAATTTGAATATTATGTTTTTACGTAGCTTTGTTAATTAATAATAAATATTTTTTCGCTGTTTGATAATTCGTGAATTTAGACAGAATCCCAATCGCCTTCGTTCGGCTGGCTATAAAAAAAACGGCTTTGTCCATGGTTTTGTCGATTTGACAGTGACACGTGACAGTTGCCGTAGGTAAACTTTTTTTTTTCATTTTTGTGGCAAACATTCGGTCAAACAAAGGTTCAAAGTACTTTTACAAAAATATCTGCAATCATAAAGTATTTTTGAAATCGGACAAGATAAATCGGATAAAATAAATGATGGTTTTCCTCGAAATGGTTTTCGAATTGGAGCATACTAAAAAAATGAACAATGCCAATTGACGGTGGCAGCAGTCCCTCTTTGAACAGCGATACTAATACGCTGTCCAAGGAAGCTGCCAGCTCTGCGGTCACCCGTAGCGTCTATTAGCCTTTGAAATATCTTTGAAGAGGTTAATAGCGGTAGGACCCCACGGACCAAGGGTCTCAACACCGAAAGGGACAAAGTTATATTCGGTGCTGAGACCCCTGTATTGACTAAAACATTATCAACATCAGTTCAGAAGTCGCGGGCAAAAGCTAGTTATATTAAATACTAGCGACCCGCCCCGGCTTCGCACGGTATATTATGCATCTATTATACATATAAACCTTCCTCTTGAATCACTCTATCTATTAAAAAAAACCGCATCAAAATCCGTTGTGTAGTTTTGAAGATATAAGCATACATAGTAGGGACATAGGGACATAGGGACCGAGAAAGCGACTTTATTTTATACTATGTAGTGATGATATACTCACAAGAAACCACAATAATAGCACAGTACATGCTGCGCCATACCACTGTTTAATTAAAAGCAGAGAGAAATTTTATAGTTTTTTATACGCGAGTAATTAATAAGAAATCGATTAAAATAATGGTTTTTAAATAGGCAATCCAAATATCACATTAAATTCAACAAAATCAGTATCAAGATTTTGTAAATTATTTTTTAATGAACAATCTGAAAAAGTTTTACGGTACAGGATAAAATTAATAACTATTAAATTAATAATCTATACCTACAAATATTATAAAGAGGAAAAATTTGATTGTTTGTTTGTTTGTTTGCATTGAATATGCTCCGAAACTACTGGACAGATTTCAAAAATTCTTTTGCCGTTAGAATGCTACATTATCACTGAGTGACATAGGCTACTTTTTACCGCGGGAAAATACCTTTTCCTACAGGAAAATTAATTTACCGCGGGTGAAGCTGTGGACGGAAGACTAGTATTACATATTGAAAAAAAACTTTATTTTGTAAATGACTAGCTTCTGCCCGCGACTTCATCTGCGTAGAATTCTACATAAAAACCTTCCTCTTAAATCAATCTATCTATTTAAAAAACCGCATCAAAATCCGTTGTTAGTTTTGAAGATATAAGCATACATAGGGACATAGGGACAGAGAAAGCGACTTTATTTTATACTATGTAGTGATGTAGTGATAGTGATAGTGAAGACTACCTTCAAAATAACTTAATAAAATAAAACTTAGGCTAAAAAATAAAATAAAATTAAATAAATAAATCCTATGTTCTTCCCGGGACTGAAACTTTCTCTGCACCGAATTTCTTTGCTATCGGTCAAGTGGTTCAGGCGTGAAAGTGTAACAGACAGACAGACAAGAGCTACTTTTATAAAATTATTATAATAGTAGGGATCATCTCCAGCCTGTATACGTCCCACTGCTGGGCACAGGCCTCCTCTCCAAATGAGAGGGCTTGGGCTATAGTTCCCACGCGGGCCCAGTGCGGATTGAGAACTTCCACACACCATTGAATTGCTTCGCAGATGTGTGCAGGTTTTCTCAGGTTTTCCTTCACCGAAAAGCTAACGGTAAATTACAAATGTAATATTAGTAGGCATATTTATAACTAGCTGTTGCCCGCGACTCCGTCTGCGTAGAATTTGCTTATCGCTATCCCGTGGGAACTATGCGATTTACCGGGATGAAAACTGTTCTATGTCCTTCTCTGGGACTTAAACTATCTCTGTACCAAATTTCATTAAAATGTGTTCAGCGGTTTAGGAGTGAAAGCGTAACAGACAGACAGACAGAGTTACTTTCGCATTTATAATATTGGTAAGGATAGTAAGGATTAGTAAGGATAATAAAAACCGAAATTACTTTTCATATTTTATTAGCGGAAATCAATTTCTTCTAAGCTTTTAGGGATCCCTTTCCACGGAGCACTATCGTTTACGGAGCGACCCTGCATCCACTTTTTCTTTTTCAAATCTTGTTTCAATTTCTTTTCTGCCTTTTTCTTAGTCTTAGTCACACCCTTACTTCTGGCGTCTCCAACTGACCCAGCTGTAGCATAAAAAAAAAGTTTATTTATTTGTAACTAGCTTCTGCCCGTGTAGAACTAAACTTAAGAACTCAAAATTTACTTTTGCATGCAAATTCTTAACCTAATTTATTATTAATAATTATCCATTTATACATATAATTAATTTAAATGCCTATAAATAATCATTTTGATATTAGCACCGTCTAGAGGGACGGTGCAAACATCCCATCCATCCATCTCCTTTAAGCCATAACCATAACCGCATCGTAGCTTCCTAACTGTCCTACAACGCCATCTAGCGATGTATGTTGCAAACAACAATGCAATTTACTCCGTGGATCAGGTAGGGACGCTGGGCAAGTAAGGAGACCATGTCTCCTGCAGTAGACTAACTCACCTCGACGCAACGCTGGTGCTCTGCTGATTTTCGACCTAAAGTAACAATTAAAAATAATAATTAAACTCAAGAGACACTATTAGATCGGCCAAGAGCGAGTCGGACTCACCGAGGGTTTCGAAAATTCGGCAAGTGAGCAGAGCCTTGCTTCTTAAACAAAATTTTGGCAGTGTGAGGTCTTAGGGTTACTTACATAGACAGATAGAAGAAAATATTCCGTTTTTAGTACATACATACATACACAAATCACGTCTTTATCCCTTACGGGGTAGATAGCCTAAGGTAACAGATACCTACAGGCCACATTTAGCAAGATTGTGGGTGTATAGGTGAAAAATGAAGTCAAAATAGTGATGGGTAGCTAGCCTCATCGCCTATCATGATTCCTATGATTTTCGCCCATTCCCTTGAGGGGCTTTTACCATCTGCGCGGGTAGAGAAGCAACTGGTATATTCTATGTTTTTTCTTTCCTCCCAGACAAGCATTTAGTTTTCCTTATTATAGCGGCAACAGAAATACATCATGCGCGTAAATTTCAACTGTCTATCACGGTTCATGGGATACAGTATGGTGACAGACATACAGACGGACAATGGAGTCTTGGTAATAGGGTACCGTTTTTACCCTAGGAGAAGCCATAGTACCGCAGACGCTGGTAGCAGTTCCTCTTTGGACAGCGATGCTGATACGCTGTCCAAGGAAGCTTGTTTAGTGTTAGTTATCGATCACAACATTAAATTGATAATTTAAGCCCCTCCCCCCTTAATCTTGTAATGTGACTGTAAAAAATTAACTACTTACATTATAGGTATATATATACAAACACTATTCCTAAAAACCTACATATCTATGCTAAAAATAACTATAAAAACCTATATTTACAACGGACGCTATACTTGGGTCGACAACATCCAGGCAACCAGCTTGCAACCGGCGCTGCAGCTGATCAGGCCCAAATCCTCAAGCGCCGCAAGTACTCCACCTTAGTAAAGGATTATGAGTTTGCGGCGCTTGCGGTTGAGACTTTGGGGGCTTGGTCAGCCGACATGAAAGGTTTTTTAAAGGCCCAGTCGTCCCGGTTGATCGACGCCTCAGGGGACCCAAGAGCTGGCGTGAATTTATCCCAGCGGATCGCACTTGCGGTCCAAAGGGGTAATGCCGCCGGCGTCATGGGGACCCTGCCGCAGCCAGTAGGATTAGACGGGGTTTTCTTGTTATGACTTTTTTTATTTGTAAATATATAGGTTTCTACAGTTATTTTTAGCTCTGTAAAAAAATGAAACAATAATTTGCCAAAACACGTGGCCTGTTAGGTCTTGTTACATTAGGCTCTGTCTTCCCCGTAAGATATTACTTTTTTAGGTTTACATGTTGAAGTAGGTTGGAACCTCCTAGTACCTAAGCATAAGAATGCTTGTGTCAGGAAGTCCCGCTTCTGTTATTGCCAGTCTTTGCTGTTTAATACGGTGTCGTGTGTGAAAAAAAAAAATTAAAAAAAAATAAAGATGGAATCTTATTTCTCTTTTTGCAATCGTTTGGTATAGTTCAGCGCTACGGCCGCGGGCGACCGTAACGGTATGGCGGGATGTTATGGCTTTTTCGCACACGGACAATAAGTGGTGGTCGAAGTCAAAATATCAATAGATACTTACTTAGGTACCAAGGTTGCCGGATCTCTCTCGTTTCGCTTAGACCTTTGGTTCAAGGACCGTGTCGCTTACATAGGAAGGATATCGCTCTATCGACAATGAAACTAATAGGCTCGATTCAATCTGACTATATTATGAACAAAAAAACAACCCTATCGGTGGTTTACATGGCGGCGAGACCGCAGTGGAACAATTGTGGTTCCTTGAAATTAAACAAAGCCGTGGGCATGGTTGTCGAAAGCAGTCGCCGCGGGCCCGGGTTTATCAAGCGCGGTTAAGCGCGGTTAAGCGCAGGGAAAGCGTGCACCCACGCAAAGGCCCGGGGACGGCCCTCGACAAACACGTCCACGGATATACACAATAAGACAGAAAAGCATATAGGGTACCCCAAACCCATAAAAGGTTCCTTAAGCTACGCGAGATGGACTGCTCGGGCAGCAAGGTGACGCGGTATAGTCCGACGAATTAAACGTTACGCGTTTCCGCTATGGCCATAGGGTAAAGAAAGTACGCACTCACACGTGTAGACGCATTACGCGGTGACACGGAGACACGAAGAAGAAGACACGCAGAGGGGCCTTAAGGCCGCCGCGCGGCCGCGGGGTTAGACGGCCGCGGGGGAAGAGAAGAACACGAAGAGAGGAGGAGAAGTGAAGGCGGCGCTCCTTGGCCGTAGGCGGCCAGGGCGCTGAGTCGGCGCTGGTGGGCCTCGGCGGTCGCCGCGACCGGCAAAGACCTCTGGCGGCGGCTCGCCGGCGGTTACTGCCCAACTGGGACGTTGGCGACAGCGCGCTTGCGGGCGCGCGCATCAGATGCCGGCGCGCGCCGGCGTCCCAGGAACCTGAAGATGTTGGAGCCCCCCCAGACGCTGCGCCCTCACTCCCCAACTCACTCACTTCACTTCACACGCACTACATTAGTTTTGCGCGCGGGGCGCAACAGAACATGGTAGCAAACCGAGGGAGTCAGTCCCATGATGCCACGCAATTAAATCGGAAAAAGGGAACGAAAACCAAAACAAATACGCAGACGATTCGCGAGAGCGAGATTCGCGCGGCAGACGGACGTGCGCTCAGTCTCGAGTCCGGTGGCTGACTGGCTGTCGAAAGTCTATAGATCATACAAAACTATCGACCTGATCTGTCAATTACGGTCGCGTTCAATGAAAAATGGGATTTTCCGATTGGATTGATGACCCATTTTGATCTTGTTTATTAATGTCTAGTTACTAGAAAGCTTCTATTTAAACTAAAAAACATATTTCCGATGACTAGCGTCCTCGGAGATGAACAGTTCGGCCATAAATTGCAATTAAACAAAAACCGGTAACGTTAAATTGAACCCAGCTTTGGACCTGACCTGTCACTTCGCGGAGTGCAAATTATTTGTAAAAACAATGAAAATAGTTCTCGAATTTCGCGAAACTAATAACACCAAAGCCTCAGACGCGTCTTCGCGATCATTTTAATGTATGGCCGTGTTTGGTTTCGAGTTATATCTACAGAGTTATCGATGCGAACGTGTGATCAAAACACGCCGTATTTAGTGTCATGAAATAGCTTACAGTGAATTGAAAGGAGTTGTTATTGTCTTTAGTGTGAAAGATCGAAGACTGTTGATGGTGTTTTACTAAACCGATTTGCGGAGAAAATGTTATTTCGGATTTGCAGAGGTGTTGAACTTGGGTCGTCGACCTAACCTACAAATACTTGGTAAGTCATATTTGTATATGACAATACCCCCATTGCCGAGAAGAGGTTTAACCGGAGGTTTAACCGGAACAGCCGGGGTAACCGGAGAAATCAATTCCCGGGCTAGGGCAGGTGTCCCAAGCCGATACTATAGCATGCAGGAAGCCTCGAGCTTCTCTAGGTAGAGTTTACCTTGGCGTCGTGCTGACAGCTATAAACTGTACAGCACACCTACAATGATGAGGGCCTACGGTAGTTGAACTTACCTATTAACTAAAACTTAAATAAAAATTTTTATACTCTATGTCACTTTTATGTGACTAAAAAACTTTCAAAGTCATGCTGAAGTTCTATCTTCCTTATTAGGTCTATGCTAATTGTGCACCTATTAAATATCATGCTTTCTTATGAGATGTCATGCATACCTACTTATATGTGCAAATGAGTGACACTAAGGGCATAGAGCCCACTGACCAACAGGTTCAGTACTAATTTAAACTCTCCTATTCTAAGCTTACTTGAATAGTTTTGCTAAATTTAAAAATGTACAGCCTCCTAACGAGTAACTAAGATAAAGGCTTAACTATAGGATTGCTAGACAGGTCGCGAGTCTGTCTAGGTCCAAAATGCATGGGCATGTACCTACTGCTAGGTACAGTGTCCTGCATAAAGTATTCTAGTGGGGTTACCACTGAATGATGTCTTAAGTTGGGTGTGTACACTAAAAATGTTTCCTTGGCCAAGTGTGAATCCTTTTGTTAAAGGTTTCCAAAAAAGTCAAAAAAATATCGCATTAAAGCGGCAATGGTGTGCGTCCGGAGCTCGACGGGTGCACCGTTGCAATATCTTTCAGAGATAATGCACAAAAAAATATATAGTTGAATTTCTTCTACCATATTATGCAAGTCAAAAAAACTTATTTTTAATTTTCCTGTAGAAAATAAGTGAGTAAATGACTCAAAATTGGCTTATCTCAGGCCCCCAGGGTATGTTGTTATAAAAAGTTTTTAAACCGTCCCGAAATATGGATGTTTGTTTTTCATGGTAATGTATGGAAAAACTTAATTTCAATTGTTTTGGCGAAAGTAATAATGTTTCAAATGTCGGGGTTGCCTTTTTAGGGTCCTGGGACAATACCTGAACAGGAATTAATAAGTTTTTTTTTTTTGCGAAAAAGAAAAAAAAATTTATACAAAAAAAATTTTTTTTTGTCATGGTACGAAATTTTATATTTCTTGAGCCAGCTGTTATACACCTTGCTGAACCTTAATTATGTCTTTAACATGATATTTTCCTTTAGTTGAAGTAGCAATTTCCTCTAGCACATAGATAACATCCGATAGTTTTGTAACTACTCTACATTTTACAAATCTTGGTGCTAACTTGGCCGAGAAAAACTTTGCCGCGTTCGACTGGACGAAATTTCGGCGCCAAACCGTGTCGCCTACGTTAAGTATTAGGTGTTTACGTCGCAAATTGTACCTACTAGCGTTTTGTTGGTACGCTTTTGTTAGCGCGGACTCTACTTTCTGGAAAACATCAGTCAACTCGACAAGGGAATCTGCTCTTATGTCCCTGGGGGTAACTTGAGCGTCATCTAGAGATTGTGGTACACTACCTCGTACTGTGTGCAATGTACCATCCGAGATGATCTCTCGCCCCTTGGCTAGGAAGTTTGGTGTATAACCTGTGGCTATGTTTATAGTGCTATTTAAATATAGCTGAATTTGTGGCAAAAAACGTGACCAGTTTCTTTGGTCTTGCTCCACTAAAATAGCTAAGCAGGTCTGAATCGTGGCGTTATAGCGCTCTACTGCATTCGGAGCTGGACTGTAAAAAGCGTTATAAAATATTTTTGGGATAGCTCTATCTTTACAAAACTTCTTAAATTCCTTGCTCTGAAAAATCGTGGCATTGTCGCACGTAATGACGCACGGAGTGCCTTCCTTGAGCAAGATTTCGGACTCTATGAATGACGTAACAGTTTTAGTAGTGGCAGTTCTGAGTGGGTGCAACCAGCAATATTTGGTGAAAACATCAACTATTGACAATATGTAAATATAACCTGAATATGATTTTACCAGGGGTCCTATTAAGTCAATTGAAAGGGTATGCATAGGTGAATGTACTCTTTTTTGATTCGTCATTAAACCGTGTGGAGCGTCATTTGAATATTTGTACGCTTTGCAAACCTCGCACTTGGCGACATACTCGGTAATGTCTCTATGCATGCCCTTCCAAAAGTAATTCTGCTTGACTCTACTTAAAGTTTTGTGAGTTCCGGGGTGAATAGCGTCCACCTCGTGGGTTTGTTTTAGGCATTCCGCAACAAGCTGCCGTGGCAAGACTACTTTCCATGAGCTTTCATTTTGCAAGTCATGTTGCGGTTTGCTAAACCTAAACAAGGTGTTATCCTTTATAAGGTAGTTCTTGTGAAATGTTGGGTTAGAGTGTACATTATTGAATAATTTGTTGTACCACTCGTCCGTGGAAGAACTACCTCCCGAAAAGGTAACTAAATTTATTTCGGCCCTTGAAAGTGCATCGGGAACGACGTGTAATTTTCCCTTTTTATGTTTAATTTCAAAATTGAAACAGGATAGTTGCATGGCCCACCTAGCTAAACGGCCAGAAGGGTTGTTTAACGATTTAAGCCATTTAAGGCACATATGATCTGTCACTACCAAGAAATGACTGCCGTCGATATAAGGACGAAAATGATTGATAGAGTCCACTACCGCCAACAGCTCGCGCTCTGTCGTGCTATAATTTCGCTCTGTTTTCGACAGTAGTCGCGAATGAAAGGCAACAGGATGTTCGTTTCCGTCTATCTCTTGGATTAACACGCTACCTATTCCGACTGATGACGCGTCGCAATGGATCTGAAATGGCTTGGTAAAGTCTGGGCAAGCTAGTACTGGAGCTTGGGTGAGGGATTTTTTTAGCATTATGAATGAAGCTTCTGGCTCCTCGCCCCAAGCTATAGCTTCTCTACCCTTTCTTTTGCCAAGTAGAGCGGTCATTGGCGCGATGATAGACGAGAAATTATCCACGAAACGCCTGTAGTATGAGCAGATGCCTATGAATGCACGCAACTGTTTAGCGGTAGTAGGTCTTGGAAAATTTTGTATACATTCGAGCTTCTTTGGGTCTGTCATGAGACCACGTGATCCTACTACATATCCCAAGTAGCGCAACTCTTCTTTGCAAAATTCACATTTGCTAAAATTAATGGTAAGACCTGCTTTAGCTAGAGCGTCACAAACGTCATTAAGAATGGATAGATGTTCAGAAAAAGTGCTAGTTGCGATCAATAGATCATCGCAATAGCCAAATATCTTCTCACCATAGCGGTGCTGGAATAACGAGTCGATGAGGCGCTGTAGTTCGCAACCTGCATTCGATAAACCAAAAGGTAAGCGCTTAAATTGAAATAAACCTCGATTGGGTACAACAAAGGCTGTCTTTTGACTAGATGTACCGGTGCCGTCGGTATTATCGGAGTCAGATAACGGAATTTGCCAGTAGGCTGCAGACAAATCGATGGAAGTTAAATAACGTGCACCTTTCAAGTTGTCTAAGATAGAGCTTATATAAGGTAAAGGATACGAATCTTTAACAGTGACGTCATTCAACTTCCTCGCGTCCAAACAAAAACGAAGTGTACCATCTCGCTTGGTTACCATGACTACGGGGTTTGACCAAGGTGATTTTGACGGAGCAATAACACCTAACTGCAGCATGCGATCTACCTCTTCATTTAGAGCTTTAAGCTTCACTGGTGATAAGGGGTAGTATCGCTGTTTAATAGGCTGCCCTTGTGTTATGATCTTGTGCTCTACGATATCTGTCCTGCCTAGTCCCTTTTGCTCAGTTGAAATTGTTTTAAATTTTTCTATAATTTTATTTAACTGAGTGGACTCTAATGGTGATAATTCGTGCCTTGGTATTATAGAATGTACCGCGTCGATTTGTGTACTAGACGTAGCAAGCTGAGATGGTTGTGAATTATTTAAAGTTAATAAGTTGTGGAAGCCTACTTGGTGAACTAAATCCATACCTAAAATCAAGTCATTAGTTATAGTTGGTATGACTATAAATTTAATGTTATATGTTTTTCCGTTAAATTCGATTGGCAACAATATTTCGCCAATTACCTGTACTTCCGAACCGTTAGCGCATCTGGCACTCATGCTAGAAAGTTCCAAATGAAAACCTAAGCTTACCAAGTGGTTATGAAAATAATTACCTACTATAGATATATTAGCTCCTGTGTCCAAAAGACCATGGTACGGCCTGTCCCCAATGCCAAATTTTATATATATTCTGTTATCCCCTTGCATGACTACAATGCCCGGAGTCACCATGCCTAAGTTTGGTGGCTTTGGATGTAATGAGGGCGCTCCGGAGCATTTTAGTTTTTTTGTGCAGAACTGGGGTTTGAACTAGGTTGTTTTTGTTGGTTACATTTGGGACATGCCGACGACAACACGTTCTTTTCGCCACAACCGAAGCAAACAGTGCCAGGAAAAGTGCGACACTGTCTGTATGAATGACCTAGCTTCTTACATTTTTTACAAATAATAGTGTTAGTGCGCTTTTGCTGGCTTTGACTGCTAACTACGGTTATATGTTTTTGTGGCTTAGACAACCTGGTGCTTTGTTCACAATGAGCTCCAGAATAAGCTTCGTAGCGTTTACCTAACTCTGTGAGCCGGGCTACGGTAGACACTTCACAGACAGCCAGTAGGTGAGCATAAGCTGGGGAGATATTATGTTTAATAATCTCAATCAGGGTAGCCTCCGGTAATGGGGTGGTCAACCTTGAGTTTAAAGCTTGCATCTCCAAAATATATAGACTTAACTGCTGACCCACTGTCTGTCTATGATCGCGAATGGTTTTTTCCAGCACAAAATCGCTATCTATTGGTGAGAAGAATTGTTTAAAGTTTTGAATCAGTTGTGGCAAGGTAGTGACGGTATCACGTATCTGGCGATAATAATCAAGGGCTTTTCCACCGAGCAAATCCGAAAAACATTTCAAAACCTTGCTGTGAGGGATGTCCCTACTACGCATGTAGTCATCTATTCGTAAAAGAAACTCGGAAATGTCGGACTCTCCGGTGTACTTTAAGTTCCACGACCGCAAGCTATCCTCTCTCAACACATGTACTACGCGCTCATCAGGAATCGAAAATTGCGTTTGAGGCTGGCTGGTGTGCGGCGCGCCTGAAGGTGGTGGTGATGTAATCCTAGACGTTCCTGGTTGAGGGTCCTCGTTTTTAGTAACAGGTTGGTTTTTGCTACCTCGCGGTGCGGTGTTAACGTTGCGGTTCTGAGCCGCTGCCACAAGATACGGACTAGTCAATTTTTTACCATCATCAGATTCGTTGTCCGAGGCATCATGGTACCGATCCATTTTGAAATATGTTTATATATATATACCAATAGGAAATAACAATAAGTGGAGTTAGTTTCTGGTGGAGACTCAAAAATGTTGACTCTAAGTTGGTACAGTGCTGCAGTGCTACTGTTAAAAAAAAATTTGTTGACACTGTGTTTACACATACATCAGTGCAACCTAAATTAAAAAAATACAATAATTAATGAGTCCACCATAACTCCCCTGAAAGAAATAAATTGTCCGTTAGACGATGAATATTGTTATAAGAGTAGCTTTGCTCCCCATAACAATGTGAAAATTGAAAATGAATAAAAAAATTCAACAACTAGGTTTCATGTCGACAGAGAGACACCATGACCAACGGTAAGCATTTTAAATTCGGGCGCCATATTGTCGTGTGTGAAAAAAAAAAAATTAAAAAAAAATAAAGATGGAATCTTATTTCTCTTTTTGCAATCGTTTGGTATAGTTCAGCGCTACGGCCGCGGGCGACCGTAACGGTATGGCGGGATGTTATGGCTTTTTCGCACACGGACAATAAGTGGTGGTCGAAGTCAAAATATCAATAGATACTTACTTAGGTACCAAGGTTGCCGGATCTCTCTCGTTTCGCTTAGACCTTTGGTTCAAGGACCGTGTCGCTTACATAGGAAGGATATCGCTCTATCGACAATGAAACTAATAGGCTCGATTCAATCTGACTATATTATGAACAAAAAAACAACCCTATCGGTGGTTTACATGGCGGCGAGACCGCAGTGGAACAATTGTGGTTCCTTGAAATTAAACAAAGCCGTGGGCATGGTTGTCGAAAGCAGTCGCCGCGGGCCCGGGTTTATCAAGCGCGGTTAAGCGCGGTTAAGCGCAGGGAAAGCGTGCACCCACGCAAAGGCCCGGGGACGGCCCTCGACAAACACGTCCACGGATATACACAATAAGACAGAAAAGCATATAGGGTACCCCAAACCCATAAAAGGTTCCTTAAGCTACGCGAGATGGACTGCTCGGGCAGCAAGGTGACGCGGTATAGTCCGACGAATTAAACGTTACGCGTTTCCGCTATGGCCATAGGGTAAAGAAAGTACGCACTCACACGTGTAGACGCATTACGCGGTGACACGGAGACACGAAGAAGAAGACACGCAGAGGGGCCTTAAGGCCGCCGCGCGGCCGCGGGGTTAGACGGCCGCGGGGGAAGAGAAGAACACGAAGAGAGGAGGAGAAGTGAAGGCGGCGCTCCTTGGCCGTAGGCGGCCAGGGCGCTGAGTCGGCGCTGGTGGGCCTCGGCGGTCGCCGCGACCGGCAAAGACCTCTGGCGGCGGCTCGCCGGCGGTTACTGCCCAACTGGGACGTTGGCGACAGCGCGCTTGCGGGCGCGCGCATCAGATGCCGGCGCGCGCCGGCGTCCCAGGAACCTGAAGATGTTGGAGCCCCCCCAGACGCTGCGCCCTCACTCCCCAACTCACTCACTTCACTTCACACGCACTACATTAGTTTTGCGCGCGGGGCGCAACAGAACATGGTAGCAAACCGAGGGAGTCAGTCCCATGATGCCACGCAATTAAATCGGAAAAAGGGAACGAAAACCAAAACAAATACGCAGACGATTCGCGAGAGCGAGATTCGCGCGGCAGACGGACGTGCGCTCAGTCTCGAGTCCGGTGGCTGACTGGCTGTCGAAAGTCTATAGATCATACAAAACTATCGACCTGATCTGTCAATTACGGTCGCGTTCAATGAAAAATGGGATTTTCCGATTGGATTGATGACCCATTTTGATCTTGTTTATTAATGTCTAGTTACTAGAAAGCTTCTATTTAAACTAAAAAACATATTTCCGATGACTAGCGTCCTCGGAGATGAACAGTTCGGCCATAAATTGCAATTAAACAAAAACCGGTAACGTTAAATTGAACCCAGCTTTGGACCTGACCTGTCACTTCGCGGAGTGCAAATTATTTGTAAAAACAATGAAAATAGTTCTCGAATTTCGCGAAACTAATAACACCAAAGCCTCAGACGCGTCTTCGCGATCATTTTAATGTATGGCCGTGTTTGGTTTCGAGTTATATCTACAGAGTTATCGATGCGAACGTGTGATCAAAACACGCCGTATTTAGTGTCATGAAATAGCTTACAGTGAATTGAAAGGAGTTGTTATTGTCTTTAGTGTGAAAGATCGAAGACTGTTGATGGTGTTTTACTAAACCGATTTGCGGAGAAAATGTTATTTCGGATTTGCAGAGGTGTTGAAGTTGGGTCGTCGACCTAACCTACAAATACTTGGTAAGTCATATTTGTATATGACAACGGAAAGAGTACAGCACTTATACGTAGCTAACAAAATAACCGATCAACTTAAATAAATGGTTTGTGTGTGTGTGTGTGTGTAGATATTGTTTTGAAATAAATATATACACATTCCGTAGAAGAACCAAGGTTACCGACATAGCCCAGCGGATTAGCAAGTTGAAATGGCGGTGGGCAGGGCACATAGCACGGAGGACGGATGGCCGATGGGGTCGAAAGGTCCTCGAGTGGAGACCACGCACCGGCAAGCGCAGCGTGGGCCGTCCACCTACAAGGTGGACCGATGACCTCATTAAGATCGGAGGATCGCGCTGAATGCAAGCCGCTTCCAACCGGTCTTATTGGAGATCTAAAGGAGAGGCCTATGTCCAGCAGTGGACTTGTAATGGCTGAAATGATGATGATGATGATGATGATATACACATTGGCTACACACCTTGATTTCGGAGAGTAGGTTTTTTCTTTCATCTTGAACTCCATAAAGAATTGCATAGCCCTCTCTTTCCTCTCCAGCAACTCTTTCTTGTCTAAAGCTTTGTTCTGCAAGTCTCTCAAGACCAACATCTCGTGGTATGCGCTTTCTGAAAATATAAGCCCTGCTGGAAGGTATACACTTGGAACGTTACCATTTTTATAGACGACAGCGACCTCTGGAGTATGGCGTAGGAAATGCAACTGTCAAAAATGTGTCAAATAAATTCAAAATCTTATCATAGCTGTCTCAACTGTCTGGCTTTCGCGTGTTTGTTATTTTTTATAGATACCTATTCGTTAATGTTATTTTTTTGTTTATTGTTAGTTCTTATCGTTTTGATAAGTGAGATAATTTGTAATTTGTCAGTCTATTGTTATTTTGTTTAAATAAAACATGAACTCAACTTCCAGAATTTCCAGAAATATTTGATCTATTGAATAAGAAAAGAATAAGAAAACTTTATTAGCTGATACAGAAACACAAACAGAATATTGTACCTACATGGATACGAGTACTTATTGCAACCAGCCAAATGGCCGCCACTCAGCTATGTATCACGATAAGATCCAGCCTTGCTGCCTTTTGTGATTCTCCATAGAATAACATTATAACAAAGTGACCTAACCGTTTCTTTATGGTGATAATTGTCTATGGAGAATCATTATTCGTAACGTCTATTCGTTCGACGAAGTCTATACATACGCATACAAGATATAGCTAAGTACGCATACATATAAACAATACAGATTTACCCCCTTATTCATAAACGCTCTATAGGTTTCTGCTAACTTAGCAATCGTTCGTCCCTGTCTTTGAAAGGTAAATGTCAAAGTGACAGATAAGGACAAACGATTGCTAAGTTAGCAGAAGCCTATAGAGCGTTTATGAATAATGGGGTTAGTACCTGTGACAAACTCCAGCCGGCAGCAGTTCCCATACATGCAAGTTAGACCACAGAGTTGCCATAATAAAGCTTTCCTTTTTGGATTTTCCCATGTGTTCTAGTTATGTATTGTTTGAAATATAATTTGTAATGGGTAAAAATAAACACAAAAATCGGGAAGAAAAATTCTCAGTGCTTTGATAGAATAACAAATGTAACTTACGAATTAAATGATTCCCATTGAGCATGTCGTCCATGGTAAATTTCTCTTTCAGGAACTCATCGACTCTTGTGAATTGTCGGTACGTAGTACACATGTAACGAAATCTCTTCATTATCGACGAGTCCAGGTACCCGACCTACAATACAGAGGTTGTTGTCGAGAGGGCATCTACCGGTCTCTTTCTAGAAAGAACACTAAGAAAAAGACGGGCAACCTATCTCGTGCGCTCTCTTGTGCTGGGGTCCGATTTTTGAAAGCACATCGATCGAAAGTACGGCAGTTATAGACTACAAGCCCATGGAAAAAAAATAACGAAATGAACCAGCGTGAATGAAGCTTAGAAGGCTGTTACTATATCATAAAATAACTCTGAGCGCTATGCCGTCGGAATTTCTCAGGTACAAGTGAGGAATTACGACTAATTATTATTGTACGGCTTTTTTATAGCTTATAGATGATTAAAAATAAATGTCGGAAAACCTAGTGCCGTACTAAAGTGGTGGTGCCGGAAGTTAGTCCCTTTTTTTGCTTCCATGTACTCACGTAGTCACCTGTGGTACCACTCAGAAATGACGGCATAGAGCTCAGAGTTATTTTATGATATATAACAGCCTTCTAAGCGTTATTCACGCTGGTTCATTTCGTTATTTTTTTTCCATGAGCTTGTAGTCTATTAGTATTCAATTCGACCGTGAAAATAAGTCACATCCATTTTCGAGCCCAATTCCCAATTTTTGAAATCCGCATTCGATTTTCAAAAAACAGTCCTCACGATTCGTTTCACTCATAAATCACCGGTATTTTGTCGTGTTACAAAAAAAATTTGGTACCTATAAATTGTTAGATAAGGGAAATTAGGAGTTGTTTTCTGCTGTTTAATATAATTACACTGTGTCTAATTTGAATGATCAATAAGCTGGCAGCTTCCTCGCACAGCGAATCAGTATTGCAACACAGCGGGGGGCTGTCAGCATCTTTGGCTCAATGCCGTGGGGGAGTACGTTTTCAGATTACTTTAGTTTTAGTTCAATTAATTTACATTATTCATTTATTTTAATGTGAAAATACATAAATGACGTCTTTATCCCTTACGGGGTAGACATAGCCTAGGGTGACAAGACCTAAAGACCACGTTTAGCATGATTGTGGGCGTATGGATGGAAAGGGGAATCAAAACAGTGATGGGTTGCTAGCCACATCGCCTATTATAACATGATCCCTAAGATTTTCACCCAATCCCTCGATGGGCTTATACCATCTGCGCGGCAAGAGAAGCAACTGGTACATTCTATGTTTTTCCTTTGCTCCCAGACCAGCATGGAAGTATGTCAGTAATGTGAAAAAACAGCAGTATATTTTCAACAATAATACCAAACAAATATCCTAAAAACCTACATAATCTATGCTAAAAATAACTATAAAAACCTATATTTACAAATAAGAAAAGTCGAAAAAAGAAAACCCCGTCTAATCCTACTGGCTGCGGCAGGGTCCCCATGTCGCTGGCGGCATTACCCATTTGGACCGCAAGTGCGTTCCGCTGGGATAAATACACGCCAGCTCCCATCCCCTGAGGCGTCGATCAACCGGGACGACAGGGCCTTTTTCTTCTTCTTCTTTATTTTAATTAATTGGGATTGTCTAAAAAAAAATACCTATCCTTTTTATATTTTTTTTGTGCAGAATAGTCAATTATAAGAAACCAATTTCAATATTTTCTCATATAACTCGGTATTTTTTTTACTATTAATTATTGAAAGTATTTTGGTTGATGACGTCAGAGTTTCCACTGCCGGTGCCACACATCTGCTTATTGGATAAATTGGCCATAAAACGTATGTGAAGCGCCGCCATTAACGTCTTTTCTATCTGTGGTGAAGTTGGCAAACTGTCATCAGTATCAATGTCAACATGATTCAACAATAACACAGGAAGATTCACGCGATCTTCTCCTATGAATTTTATATTTTCACAACCGTTACACATACCATAACATTCTGCGCGAAGCAGAAAGGTCCATAAACACATACCAGGTATGATCGAGACAAAACAGGACCCGGAAATAAGTCAGTAAACTCAGTAGGCGAAAGTAAACTGAAAACGTAATATTTTCGCTCTTCATTAAAATATTTAGCGGAAAATCTTTCATGTGAGCGAAGCACATCGCTGTGTGGTTACACTATTGCCTAATTATCTACCGAAAGTGCTTCTAAATCTAAACTATAATACAACAATATGAAAGTAAACAGTGGAAAAAACAAGAATGACAGTAACAAGATTGCCCATTTGCTTGTCATCTGTCATAAGATGAATGAAATGTCAGATTGCGGGTCCAAATTGAACTCCGTAGTATATATAATCCACGCGTAAATAGCATAGAATTTGTAACCTTTGCAAATAAAGTACATTTTGGACCGTCTACATCATGTCTGGGAATGTCAAATGAAGGTCATTGCTTATTTTTCATGTAATAAATTAATTATAGTAAAATAAAATAAAGTAAATACAGAAAACGATTTAAAAAGCATTTATCTCGAAATGGTTTTCGATTTACTATACATTGTAAAAAAATAGACAATCCCAATTGTGTGTTTATTAAATTCTATTGTATCTTTAATTCAACAACTATTATTTTAATAAACAATTTAAAATGTTAATACAAAACTAAAACTACTATTGTAACTACTGTATTTTTATATTTTTTATGTGCAATAAAGAGTTTACATACATACATACATACATAAATTAAAATAACTAAATAACTAAATAAACTTAAAAATTAATTATATAAGAGAGGTGGGCCTCTTGGCAGGGTGCCCATCACGCAAGCAGCATTCCCGCGCTGAACTGCGATTGCGATTCTTTGCGCGAGAAGGCTGCCAGCGCGAGGGTCGCCTGTTGCCTCTCTCAACCTCTTGCTGAGCTCTTTGTGTAGCTCTATTTGTATCATTATGTATTTGATTTTGAGCCATTATGCATTTATAACTTTATGTATTTTGATTTGACCCCACTGTCTCACCTCGTTGTAGATTTTATCAGCCTCAGGATTGATCCTTCCCCCATACGAGGCGAATATAAAATCCGCGTACCGCATCTTGTATTCCACATCTGTAAGAAAAACAATGCCTTTAGCTTTTGCTACCCCGTACATACATACCGTCTCGCCTCTTTTATTTGGATAGGCAGAACTGGGGCCCGATTTTAAAAAGCACATCACCCGAAAGTGATATAAATCTGTTTATGTTAAAACTAAAGCTCTAATCAAAATTTTGACTTGCAAAGGGGATGTCTAGTTAAAGGTGTCGCCCGTATTCCAAATCCGCGCTGTATTTTGTACCTATGTCATTGACGTACAATAAACAACTAAACTCCCAATCACGCTCAAAAACTGTCCGAAGCAAAAGTCTGAACGACGCGTCTATTGTTCAGAGTTTTTGTTCAGTTGTGTTTCGACCGCGCTTTGATAACAATGTATATGTCTCTTTCGCACCGTAATCTTACTATTGAGAACAAAAGAGACAGGCAGGTTTCCAGCGCGTGGCGTCGTGTCATTACTTCTCACGATCCTACGCCATTGATATTAAACATAACTGCCACGAAATAAGGTGTCAATTTGAACGAATATGTTAATGTTATCTGTCTAAGTCGATGTGTTGACACACACAACACATAGACAAAGCAACTCGGACGTTTCTTGAGGAACGTTTTGTTAGCGACTGAGAGTCTAGTTGTTTATTGTAAGTCAATGACCTATGTGTATAAATAAATACCTTTGAGGAGTTCTCTTGTCATGGACCGGAGATGGGCTTCAGCTTTCGTATCGAAGAAGTAATACCAGTAGGTCGCGAGTTTTTGTACCCTCTCCTCTCCTTTGGCTCCACATGCCACTGACAACATAAATACTTAATAATGTGCCGTGGAAGCCTGGTGTGGGACGCTACACGCGTCGACACATTCGCTCTGTCCCACATCCAGGCAACCAGCTTACATGCCATTGCGTACTAAAACCCCTGAAGAACCGCCATACTGGTACAAATGACCCAATAATTTGTGTCGCTATCTCCCGTTCTATAAGATTTTCGGTGGTCAATAGTTTCTGCAGCATACGTATTTCATGTTAGCCCTCTCGGCAAGGCAGCTGAAATCGTTTATTGATGGTGCTTACTCACCATCAGGTGATCCGCCTGCTCGTTTGCCTCCTTTGTAGCATAAAAAATTACGCATATTTACATAAGTCTAAGTTACTTACATAAAATAAGTGCAAGTGCTGTGTAAATCATTTATTTCTATAAATGCATTGAAACCGAATTTAATCACGGAATTCACTACGTAAGTAACTATAATTGTTTTTTTAAGAGAGTAATTAAAATAACATTTTAAATTACTCTATAAAACATGTGTTACTAAGACTTCACTGTCCGTCCGTCGGTCTGTCCGTTTGTCACCAGGCTGTATCTCATGAACCGTGATACATAGAAAATTGAAATTTTCTCAGATGATGTATTTCTGTGGCCGCTTTAACATAAAACACTAAAAATCTATCATTTTTATTGAAATTCATTTTTTATTAAAACAGCAAAAGAAAACAATAAAGAACAGTCAAAACTTAAAAATAACTTAAACCTACCTAAAACTATTATTAAAGATAAAAAAATTCTCCCAAATCGCCGCCAATGGGGAGGGTGCCCAGAAGGCTGGCAGCATTGCCACGTTGTATGGCAATGCTTATTCGCTGAGCGAAATATTGACCAGCCCTCTGGTCACGGGAGGCCTCTATAAGGCGCGCCGAGATATCTTTATAGACACGGCGCGCGCTTGGCCCCCATGGCCCCAGAGTTTCGACTCCAAACGCCTCGAAAATATAGCTGCCTCCAAGCGAGCTATACTTTCGGCGTTTGAAGTCCTCCGCTGAGGCCGCAGCAGAGCCAGCAACATTTTGGGTCCTTGAAAGATGGGTCGGAGCAAGAGTATCAACGCACGTTGCATCCCAAACTAAGGGCCGACCCATCCGCCAAGGAACCAGTGTCAGACCGTCGGGCCTCTTGCCATCATCTCTTGCCAAGCCGTTAGGTTCCAGAACGGCTGGCACTTTAACGCTGACGAGGGCCCTACGGATGACATCGTTGAGGCTGGCATGGCGTGGTATACGCCCCGCGCTTCTGCTGCAAGATAGGCCGTGGTGCCCGTAGCTATCGGTCATTTTCCCACATTGGCAGCGGTGAGGGACGTTGGTTGGTGTCCCTACCCTAAGACTGGTGGCGAGGCGAAAGGTGGTATTGTCCAACAGGGTACCTACAGTTGGTGAGGGTAGGGCTTGAAGCCAGAGGCCTGACTCCCACTCCGCAGTAGCAAGGAGACGAGCGCGTTCTGTCGGACTAGATGCCGTATTTAAAAGATTGTTTCGAACCAATTGGCAGAGCGGCTCGTCCCACTGCCTCTGCCTCTGCCTCCCTTCCTTCATTTTTATTTATTTATTTTTATTTATGTCTGTCTCTCTATTTATGTAACCAATATAACCTGACCTCACACCGCCTACATTTTGCGGGTGGTAGCCTTGTGCAAGGTCCGTCCGGATCGCTACCACCATCTTACTCGCTAATCCTGCCGCTAAGTAGCAGTGCTTGCACCGCTGTGTTCCGGTGTGGAGAGTAAGACAGCCGGGGAAATTACGGGCACAAGAGGCATTTCATCTTAGTCCTCTAGGTTGGCAACACAATCATCTGCAATCCCTCCGGGGTTGCGGGTGTCTATGGGCAGTGGTGATCACTTACCATCAGGTGACCCACTTGCTCGTTTGCCTTCCTATTCATATTAAAAAAAAAAAAACTGGATGTGGATCTGATTTTCTTCCATACTGGTCTGGTAAAGAAAAAACATAGAATGTACCAGTTGCTTCTCTTCCCGCGCAGATAGTAAAAGCCCGTCGAGGGATCTTAGGGATCATGTTATATAGGCGATGTGGCTCAACCCTTCACTGTATTGATTCCCCTTTCCATCCATACGCCCACAATCATGCTAAACGTGGTCTTCAGGACTTGTTACCTTAGGCTCTGTCTACCCCGTAAGGGATAAAGACGTGATTTATGTATGTGTGTATGTATGTATTACCTGAATTTGTAGGGAACCCTCGCTGCACGAGTCCGACTCGCACTTGGCCGGTTTTTATAAACAGGTTGGTCAAAAGCCGCGGGGAAAACTTTCACATTAATTAACTAATTTCACAGTATCGTAACTAATAATTAATAATTAACAGTTGCTTGAATTTTCGCTAATATTATTTGTGTAAAATGAAGCGCGTTGCCGCGTCGTTCGTCGGAATATTATTATGTAAGTAAATAGTCTTATGTGTGTGTATGCGTGTTTGTGTGAGTGCGTATTTTTCAATAGGGGTTTTTCTGTATCTCAAAGTGGTTACGAACAAGTTTCTTGAACCTTAATAGCGGCAAAGGCATTCTATATGGCGGCGGTAGATCATTCCAGACTTTACTGGCAGCAAATTGGCATTGTTAATTTTTTTAAGCTGTGCTTTTAACACCTTTATTTGATAAAATGGACTATTTCAAGCAACTAATTTGAATATTATGCTTTTACGTAGCTTTGTTAATTAATAATAAATATTTTTTCGCTGTTTGATAATTCGTGAATTTAGACAGAATCCCAATCGCCTTCGTTCGGCTGGCTATAAAAAAAACAGCTCTGTCTATGGTTTTGTCGATTTGACAGTGACACGTGACAGTTGCCATACGTAAACTTTTTTTTTTTTAATTTTTGTGGCAAACATTCTATGCTGGATTCTGTCTAAAACACGGGTCGTTCGGTCAAACAAAGGTTCAAAGTACTTTTACAAAAATATCTGCAATCATAAAGTATTTTTGAAATCGGACAAGATAAATCGGATAATTGATGGTTTTCCTCGAAATGGTTTTCGAATTGGAGCATACTAAAAAAAATTAACAATGCCAATTTAGAACCCCCTCTAAATAGGACCGTCCTGTGTAGTGGTAAAACAAGGTTCTCCCTGTGGCTCCTAAGTGGCTTGACCCGTGAACCTTTTACCCATTATGGGTTGATTTTGATATGTAAAGAAAGTGCAACCACGGCTTATATAGGCTAAAGTAGTAAGGAAACTACGAACAAAACGGTTGAAACGAACGCACACATAGACGCGCGCTTCTACAAGGCTCTAAGCGGATCTCGTGGTGCCGCCAGTCGCGAGTTTGTGCTGAATTTGAAATACGAGTAGCGTAGATGATAGGTACTTACGGCTCTCCTTAATCTTGTGAACTATGTGAACTAGGCAAAAATTTGATTAGAGCTGTAGTTTTGGAGATATAAACAGATTTATACCAGTTTCGAGTGGTACTTTCCAGTAATGTGCTATCAAAAATGTATTTTTTTTAGGATTTTTGAATAGTTAACAAATATTTCCATATATTGATCGTTAAGTTTCTATCGTCACTTTCTCATTTCATTTAGGTACTTCTCGAATTTTTCTGTGTTCTAATTCTCAGCGTCGTTTAGAAATTATATTCTATTAGACTACAGGCCCACGTACAAAAAATGTGGGTCATATGAATCACCTGGTGACGTATATAGGACGATATAAGAGCATAAAATAATAAGATTCAACACTATGCCGTCACTTGTAAGCTGTCCAACTGGGTGCTGGTGAGGATTCAAAAGTGCAGGTAGAGTGAGTACATTTTGGTCATATGATTATGTACGGCATTTTTACCATCGATAGATCCATGAAAAATAATAAGAAAGCGCGCAGTGCCGTAAAAAAATGGTGAGCCACAAAGTCGATATTTTCTTTTGATTTTCTGACAATTTCCAGGGTAAATTTGGTCATTTGATTCTGTACGGCATCAGTTTCATACTGTTTCAATACAGCTTCTAATCCATTATTCCGCAACGCCGTACAAAAATTGTGCGACAAGGGGACAAAATCGAGGGTTGCAACCCCCTCTTTTTCCGTGGTCCGGGGGGTGATTTGACACAACATAAAATTAATTTATTTTGGAAGTATTTTATGCATAGATAATATTTTTTTACATGCCGTACATTTTCGTTGGTCCATAGGTTTGTAGGGAAAAAACACTCAAGGAACGAACCCATAGAACGAAATGTATGAAAAAAATGGTCTGCATTAAAATGTACGGCATAATTTTTTCCTAATTTATTTATCTTAATACTATATAAAACAAGGGAAAATTTTAGAAAATTGCTATGTTCTATTAATCTATGAATATTTAAACTTTTGCAAATTCAGTTTTTGTATTTCTCTATAATTTTTTTTAGAACAGTTTCTTTTGAACGGCACTACTATATAACAGTTGTATTTTACAATATCATGTTAAAAAAAAGTTGCAGTACAGAGTCAAATGATTTTACAGCTTTATATATCAAGTATACCATGAAATTAAGATAATCATTCAAATGAACAATAATTTTTTGACGGCATTATTTGTAATAGTACTTTTGAGTGCTAGATAATGTTTTGGAACCGAAGCCGTACTGTTTCAAATCACCCCCCGGACCACGGAAAAAGAGGGGGTTGCAACCCTCGATTTTGTCCCCTTGTCGCACAATTTTTGTACGGCGTTGCGGAATAATGGATTAGAAGCTGTATTGAAACAGTATGAAACTGATGCCGTACAGAATCAAATGACCAAATTTACCCTGGAAATTGTCAGAAAATCAAAAGAAAATATCGACTTTGTGGCTCACCATTTTTTTACGGCACTGCGCGCTTTCTTATTATTTTTCATGGATCTATCGATGGTAAAAATGCCGTACATAATCATATGACCAAAATGTACTCACTCTACCTGCACTTTTGAATCCTCACCAGCACCCAGTTGGACAGCTTACAAGTGACGGCATAGTGTTGAATCTTATTATTTTATGCTCTTATATCGTCCTATATACGTCACCTGGTGGTTCATATGACCCACATTTTTTGTACGTGGGCCTGTAGTCTATATCTGGTAAACCGTAGAAATAAATATAAAAAATCAAGAAGTTCTTGATTCATTTGATAGTAGGTACATTGATCGATGTTTAAAGTGAAAGTCAATGTTTTTTTTGTAGGGTTGAATTTTTCGAATTACGAAATTTTCCGGTTTTTTTTTAAAATACGCGTTCCGACTTTTGTACATTTTGTACAACGCCCAATACCATACAATACAGTGAAATTACGAAAAAAAAAGCAGTTGAAACGCAAAATGAACATCGTTCCAGAACAACTAAGAGGAACAAGTTGCAGTTAAGATAAGTTACTGTTATCAATACCGTTTTCGCTTTAACAGTCAGTGGCGTAATTATAACGGCTACCATCATTTGCTAAACATTTCTCAAATGCATCGTTTTACAAACACATTTGACAACCTGTTAAATTCTACTAAAACATTGACTTTTTGGAAAACTTATAGAACAAACTTTATTTTCTGTTGCCCAGGGGCGCGCATTAGAAATGATCAAATCCGCGCAAGAACTAAAGTCACGGACATAGCTCGAAGAATCGCTAGACTTAAGTGGCAGTGGGCAGTCGCCCGTAGAACTGACGGCCGATGGGGCCGAAAGGTTCTCGAGTGGCGTCCGCGGACCGGAAGACGCGGTGTAGGTAGGCCTCCAACAAGATGGAGCGACGACCTGGTGAGGGTAGCGGGAACGCATTGGATGCGGATAACGCAGGGCCGATCTGTTTGGCGAGCCTTGGGGGAGGCCTATGTTCAGCAGTGGACGTCTTTCGGCTGACATGATGATGATGCCCAGGGGAAATCTGCTGCAACCCACCCCATCACCACGGGGAGGCGATGGGGTTATGTGGGGTTTTTACCAACTAAAACCTCCGGAGTGTTCCTTCCTGCTTTTCTGACGACGCAACGGTTCAACGGTATAGCCCTTTAAATCGCCAGAGGGCGGTAATCCGTATCCGGATTCGTCACGTGGAAAACCAATCTTGGTCTCCTTATCGCAGCCATGGCATGTGAGCTACGTTTTTAAAAAAAGTTTACCGCTTATCAAATATTAAAGGGTTGTCAAAATGCAATGTTAGTCAAACCTGCCCGTAGAGCCAGGGGCCCGTGGCATTCTGCCAGTTCTGCCGCCATATAGTTGAGCCACTGTACAGTGAGCTTACGAGTGGTGTTTGGCCCTGGTGAGCGCGGCGAGCTCTTAATAATTGGCATTGTTAATTTTTTTTAGTATGCTCCAATTCGAAAACCATTTCGAGGAAAACCATCATTTATCCGATTTATCTTGTCCGATTTCAAAAATACTTTATGATTGCAGATATTTTTGTAAAAGTACTTTGAACCTTTGTTTGACCGAACGACCCGGTTTTTAGACAGAATCCAGCATCGAATGTTTGCCACAAAAATGAAAAAATAAAGTTTAGCTATGGCAACTGTCACGTGTCACTGTCAAATCGACAAAACCATAGACAAAGCCGTTTTTTTTATAGCCAGCCGAACGAAGGCGATTGGGATTCTGTCTAAATTCACGAATTATCAAACAGCGAAAAAATATTTATTATTAATTAACAAAGCTAAGTAAAAGCATAATATTCAAATTAGTTGCTTGAAATAGTCCATTTTATCAAATAAAGGTGTTAAAAGCACAGCTTAAAAAAAATGAACAATGCCAATTATTAATCCAGCACGGCGATCTCATTATTTCTAGTGTCGACTGATTATCTAATAAAAATCCTTTTAAAATAACATTAATAAGAAGTTTTACCCTTCGGCCTCGTAGTCCGACATTTCGAACGACGAGGATCGATTCCTTCCTGTTCGACATGTCGGACTATCAGGAATTTTGTATTCCACTTAGTTCGACCATCTTACCAAGAGGCTTTTTAAAATTCCTCTGGTTTCCACCCTCGAACCACGAGGATCATTCACTTAAATTTCTAGAACATTCCGCAAGAATATTTCACAACTTTGGTAACCTTCTTAGTGCGTTGCTAGCACAAACGTCATTCCAGACACAGTGTAATATTTGACGCGGGGTGCGAGTCGGGTTGCCTCTTGTGGTCAAGAGCTGCGGTTCGTTTCTAGACCCGTCCGAGGGGAAGAGCAGTGCTTGGTCCGGTGCACCCTGGGCATCGGTTAATGATTTCCTGGCAGATTCTGAGGGATATCATTATCCGTTGGCTAAGAGCCCGACAGGGGGGTTCTTTTGACCGTGTTCTACCGTGCAACGTTGCCGACATTTTTGTCCCAAGATTTTTGACATTGGCGAAATCATTGCATCGATCGATGGGGCCATATTAAAAAAAGAAGAAGAAGGAAAACACTTTCACGTTTCAGGGTGTCATGAGGCCTCAGCCCAGGACGGGCCGAGTGTCGGCGACCTGGCTACCCTGGACATCCTCATGAACGTCACCACAGACGTCGTCCAAGACACCAGCGCGATAGTCAATGACATGGAGGGCATCAGGATTAGGCACCGTAACACACCGGAATACGAGTGCGGTTACCTTAACAAAGTCCTGGAGGTAATTTTTCAATACTATTTGGCGCCTGCGGCTTCTTTCGGCCGAAGTATCCCTGGACAATTCACAGTGGCGTAACTATAGAGTGGCAGGGGTGGCAAAATGCCAGGGGCCCCTTGCTCTACGGGGCCCTGAACTGGTTTGGTTTAGAGCACAGAAGGGACGCTGATGCACTTCTTTATATTGAGGAAGGAGCCTCATCTGACGAATTTGCCGCGGGCCCCAGGACGTTATAGTTACGCCACTGACAATACAGCATTACACCCCCTTGCAGAAAAATCGGGCATGGTTTTTCAGATTTTGAGGCATTAAAGCTTTCTAGTGTGGGGGGTGCCACAATAGAGAGATGTCTCTCTAGGCTAGGCAGATGTTATGCCTGGGGACCAAAGTCCGAAGGAAGAGAGTTGAGAGTTGTATTTATGCAGCCGCATTGAGAAACTTCGTTAGCGGCATGTAGAACGATGTGACAGCTGTCATTAGAACTGGCGCTAGCTACTCGTGCGTCGTAGTAGTTATGTAGAGGCTAACTAGGTGGCGCTAAGGTCGCTACACTAGTAAGTTTTTTTTTGCAAGGGGGTGTATATCAGTACCGCAGTTTTAACGCCAACGACCTATATATACGCCCAAAACTTCAATGCAAAAGCAACCATCCTTCAATCGGGTTTAGGTTCAACTTGAGGCATCGCAATTAAAGAAGTCTGGCGTATGGGTGACGTCTCTTGTATTTGACGTGGCGGCGAAAAGGTTAACTGTAAAGTTTTTTGGATTCAAAGTCACCCCCTTGACGCCGCGGTTACTTATTATTTCAACAAAAACTGAAATATGCACTGAAAGATGCGTCAAAATGGCCCTAAATCCAACAAACATGAGAGTTGAGACAGCAATTGTAATCGCTCGTATTTACACTTATACTTACACAAATCACTTCTTTATCCGTTACGGGGTGCACCTAAAGGCCACGTTTAGCATGTTTGTGGGCGTATGGGTGGAAAGAGAATCAAAATAGTGACAAGTTGCTAGCCCCATCGCCTATTACCTACCCTATTATTTTCGCCTACTTGTATCGAATGTGTGTAAATAAATGTTTCTCTCTCTCTCTCTCTCTCTCTCTATTAAATGATTGCTAAGGTTTTCGCTCGTAATTTGCATTTCTCTCGTATTCGCTCGTAAATGATTCCTAGGGTTTAGTGTTTAGTGCCTAGGGCCTAGTGATTAGTGACCCTGACTATGAAGCTAGAGGTCCTGGGTTCGAATCCCGGTAGGGGCGGACACGGATAGTTGTATGATGAATACGAATGTTTGTGCCCGAGTTATGGATGTTGTATGTATTTAAATATGTATTTATCTACGTTATACATATAAGTATGTTTGTCCGCTGCCTGGTACCCATAGCACAAGCTTTGCTTAGTTTGGGACTGGATCGAGATCAAGTTTGTTCTTCCATGCTGGTCTGGGAGTAAAGAAAAAACATAGAATTTACCAGTTGCTTCGCGCAGATGGTAAAAGCCCATCGACTCTTAGGAATCATGTAATAGGTGATGCGGCTAGCAACCTATCACTATTTTGATTCCCCTTTCCACCTATACGCCCACAATCATGCTAAACGTGGCCTTACGGTTTTGTTGTTGCCTTACGGTTGTTTTCGCTACCACCATCTTACTCGCTAATCCTGCCGCTAAGTAGCAGTGCTTGCACTGCTGTGTTCCGGACGTTCCGGTGTGGAGAGTAAGACAGCCGGGGAAATTACGGGCACAAGAGGCATGTCATCTTAATCCTCTAGGTTGGCAACGCATCTGCAAGCCCTCCGGGGTTGCGGGTGTCTATGGGCAGTGGTGATCACGTACCATCAGGTGACCCACTTGCTCGTTTGCCTTCCTATTAATATAAAAAAAAAATTGTTACCTCAGGCTCTGTCTACGTAAGGGATGAAGACGTGATATATGTATGTATTTCTTTAAGGAATTCTTCAGGAAGCAAGTAAATCTATACAACACCAGCAAGTACATGAACGTTCGGCTGTACACTGAAGAGCTGGTGCTGTATCTGGAGGAAATAGAGCACCACTACTGGCAGATAGAGCACGTGGGACAGATGCTGCACGAGGTTGAGAGGAAGCACAAGATAGGTCCGTGTTGAAACGATCCCGTCAGTGACTTTTTGCGGGTGGTAGGGCCTTGTGCAAGGTCCGTCCGGATCGCTACCACCATCTTACTCGCTAATCCTGCCGCTAAGTAGCAGTGCTTGCACTGCTGTGTTCCGGTGTGGAGAGTAAGACAGCCGGGGAAATTACGGGCACAAGGGGCATTTCGTCTTATTCCTCTAGGTTGGCAACGCATCTGAAATCCCTCCGGGGTTGCGGGTGTCTATGGGCAGTGGTGATCACTTACCATCAGGTGACCCACTTGTTCGTTTGCCTTCCTATTCATATAAAAAAAAAAAAAAAAAAAAAAAAAAGTGACATTACAGCAGTGGTTCTTAACCTTTCAGACATGAGGGACCATTTGACAAAAATGTCTTGCCAAGGACCACCTAAGTACCTAACTACAAAAAATCTAACGTATGGCTTCGATCGGCCCCAATGGATGGAATTGCACATTCACGCGTTGTGTCGGGTTGTCACTTATCTAATTATTTATTAGATTGGCCCCGCGGACCACTTAGGATGCTTCCAGGGACCACCAGTGGTCCGCGGACCACCGGTTAAGAACCACTGCATTACAGAGACGCAAGTCTCGTCAGGCAGTTCAATTAGAGCAGTGGCGTAACAATAGGGTTGCAGGGCTGGAAAAATGCCACGGGCCCCGACCCAAAAGGGCCCCGAGCTCAATAATCCTACTAATATTATAAATGTGAAAGTTTGTGAGTATGTTTGGATGTTTGTTACTCTTTCACGGTAGAACGGCTGGACAGATCTGGTTGATATTTGGAACATAGTTAGATTATAGTCTGGAATAACACATAGGCTACTTTTTGTCCCGGAAATTTGCGTAATTCCTGCGGGATAGCGATAAACGAATTCTATGCAAATGTAGTTGCGGGCAACAGCTATCCTTACTATCCTTCCTACTAATCCTACTAATATTATAAATGTGAAAGTTTGTGAGTATGTTTGGATGTTTGTTACTCTTTCACGCCAGGACGACTGAACAGATCTGGATGAAATTTGGAACATAGTTAGATTATAGTCTGGAATAACACATTGGCTACTTTTTATCCCGGAAAATGGCGTAATTCCTGCGGGATAGCGATAAACGAATTATATGCAGACGAAGTTGCGGGCAACAGCTAGGGTTGCCACCTGTACTATATTATATAGTATCGTACTATCTTGCGGTCAATTGTACTATATATTATAGAAATATAATATAGTACAAAAAATTTTTTTTTTTTTTTTTTTTTTTTTATATGAATAGGAAGGCAAACGAGCTATATTTTCATTGCTAACTCCACTGCTGCACTTTTTTGTATAAACATCGACTAAATTGGAACATACCGTAGGAATTGGAATTTGTATAGTGTTTAAACATGATAAATGAATGAATGTGTACTATTTTTTTCCAAAATTTCCCAAAAGTACTATATTTTGGCAAGGTTCTGAGAAAAATACTATATTTCTTCAAAAAAAAGGTGGCAACCCTAGCAACAGCTAGTAAGGTATATTTAAACTCCTCAGGTGAAGAGCACCACGAATACGACGTCACGCGGGACTTCTCGTACACGCCGCCGGAGACAGTCACCATGCCCGCCAAGTTCACCTCCCGCTCCAAGTGGCACTTCTGGAAGTACCTCAAAGGCAAGATGTCTGGCACAGAAAAGCCGAGACCCACGATGTGGCCGAAGGAGTACGGCTGGGAGGTGCAGTACGAGTGGAAATAGGATGAAATAAAATGTGTTGAGATTTTTTGAGATTTTTATTTCTTGGCTATTTTAAGCTCAGTAATAAATAAATTTATTTATCATTACACATAAACGGATGACTCACGTATAAACAGTCGAGTGATGCTCGACATGTTTCGGACTATTTCGTAGTCCTTTTTCCAAGAGCGCTCGCCCCGGCAGCGACACGAACACTGCGAAATAGTCCGAAACATGTCGAGCATCACTCGACTGTTTATACGTGGGTTATCCGTTTATGTGTAATGATGATTAAGTCTCACGGTAGTTTCATGTTGAAAGTGGAAATTTATTTAATTACATTTTTGGTACAATCAACGGCAAATATGTACTTTACCAATACGTTAAAAATATCTATTACACCTTTATACATACATACATAAATCACGTTTTTATTCCTCACGGGGTAGACAGAGCCTAATGTAACAAGAAGGCCACGTTTAGCATGATTGTGGGCGTATAGGTGGAAAGGGGAAACAAAATAGTGATGGGGTTGCTAGCCGTATCGCCTATAATAAGATTCCTAAGACTTACGCCAATTCCCTCGACGGGCTTTTACCGTCTGCGCGGGAAGAGAAGCAACTGGTACATTCTATGTTTTTCTTTGCTCCCAGACCAGCTTGGAAGTATGAAATATAGTTTTTGATTGGTTTTAGGTCACAGTCGACCAAGAACGAGGATATAGTGACTAGGATAGAAAAAAATATGCTTAGTTGATTTGGTCACGTAGAGCGGATGAATGAAAGTGTCTAACTAAACAGATCTAGTATATGGGGAGTGTGAATGGTTGCGTTGGGAGGGGAACTAGACGGACCTAGACGGACGTTCCAAGACCAAATAAGAGACGTTTTGGAAAAAGGTCAGGTCAGGAGTACCCGGAACCGACGAGCATGTATAAAAAGATTGATGAAGCGAAAGAAGTATGCCAGGAACGTAGCAAGAGGAACACAGTAGTCTCTCCCTACCCCTGTGGGAAAGAGGCGTGACGGTATGTAGGTATGTTAATTAATTAAGATTTTCTTTTTCTTAATTTGATTCTTCTATTCGCCCATACGCTCCCAATCAGACTAAATGTGAGAGATTTTTTATATATATGTTTGTATTGATTAATTGATTCGAACTGGCATTATTGCAGGTATTATTCAAGCCAACTGTCTAGATCCAGGGCATTTTCCACCGCCAGGATACGACGAGAAGGGAAACCCTAAGGACATGAAAGCATCAAGACCTGGCTCCATCGGTCTGTCACCAGAGTTGGGGAGGATCTTTGGAGAGTTGTCCTGGGCTTCCAGGCTCCAGCTGCTGGAACAATATTCCCCGATTCCGAATAAGACGGTCATGTCCAGTAGCTCGCTGATGCAGCGCATAGATCCCAACAGCAAGTAAGGGCATCCATAAATTACGTGAGGCGATTCCTTCTATACTGGTCTGCGAGCAAAGAAAGAACATAGAATGTACCAGTTGCTTCTCTTCCCTCGCAGATGGCAACGCCCATAGAGGGAATGGTAAAAATCTTAAGAATCATGGTATGCGATGTGACTAGCAACCCTTCACTATTTTTGATTAGCCTTTTTCGGAATCCCCTTCCCGTATAATGCCCACCTTACCACCTTAGGATCTGTCTACCCGGTAAAGGATTTATACGTTGTGTCTTTAGGATTTTATTTTTTAAATTTAGTAACGGTTTCATTTTTTTTTTGTTAAATAAATTATCGACCAGATGCTGTAGGATACACTTAGTTTTGAATTTCCAGAGATCCGGGGCTCAATTATTACCAGGGGCTAAAGCGTTACACCCCGGCTTGGCCCCAGTCGCCACCTCCGAAGCTGAGGAACCGCCTCCACGCCAGGAGGAGCGGTCGGGAAGTCGGCCTGGCAGCCCTCAAGATGCCGAAGAGACCCGTAGCAGGTACAGCAAAACACCAAAGAGATGTCACCAAAGTTGCAAAATTTTTTAATGCAACGTTCTCAAAAATTTAAATTTAATGATTAATGGGATCACGTTATGATTTAACAGCTGATCTAACGAAATCGCAATCAAAACAACATGGCCACCTAAGATTTATTTGGAAAATTCCCGACGGAAACTTCGGTGGGAACTTGCTATAAATTATCGTGAAAGTTTCTGGAAACTTCTGAGAGCGTTCTTGCTTTTTTTAGAATGTTCTGGAACTTGCACATTGCTAGGCACAGTATTTCAAACATACCACCACCTTCTTGACAGACATTCGGACGAACAGACGGACAACAAAGTGCTATAAGCCGGCGATGATGATTTAAATATTTGTTTCCAGGTCGCCGCCAAACACCGTCTGAAGATTCTCCCCCCACGAATCCTCCTCACCGAGATGACGACACCAGCATGAAACTGAAGCTGTTCCGCTTGATGTACGAAACAGTGCGGGACAGCGATCTCAAAGTAAAGAGAGCAGAATTAATCAAAACGCAATACGTGAATTCATCTGCATTCGAAGTCGGATATTTACTGGGCGACATATCGGACAAATATAGCATAATGTCTGATATAGCCATGACGTTGAAGCGACTGTACATGGATTGGAGGCCTATAGAACATATCAATGCCTATGAGCAAATCGCCAACCAAGCTATAGAGATCAGTCATCTCATCGATCTCGCTAAGACTGTTCACAAGAGGAGCGAACAAGGCGGCAACGACAATGATGCTAATAAAAATAATAATAATTCAAATAATAAAAATAATAATGCTCCATAGTATGCCGATTCACAAAACCAATTTAACTGCCGATACACGACAATGTGGCCAAGTAAATCGCAAAAAAGTCAAGAAATAAAAATCTCAAAAAATCTCATCAGATTTTATTTCATCCTATTTCCACCCGTACTCCACCTCCCACCCAGGTACTCTTCGCTACATTGTGTGTCTCTATTTGATATAGGAAGTTGGATGAAAATGAAAAGTGATAAACCACTTATTCGGCCAACTGTACAGATTAAAATGCAAGTGCAAACAACAAATATTAGCAAAAGAATATCGAGGTTAACGGAATAATTAATTGCCAGATCTAATGCTTCCATGCTGGTCTGGGAGTAAAGAAAAAAACATAGAATGTACCAGTCGCTTCCCTTCCCCTGCAAATGGAAAAAGCCCATGAGGGAATGGGCAAAAATCTTAGGAATCATGTTATAGGCGATGCGGCAGCAACCCATTCCAACCCATTGATTCCTCTTTCCACCTATAGATACGCCCACAATCACGCTAAACGCGGCCTTTTGGTCTTTTTACCTATTAGGATCTGTCTGTGTGATGCTAGCCGCATCGCCTATAACATGATTCCTAAGACTTTCGCCTATTCCCCGATGGGATTTTACCATCTGCGCGGGAAAAGCAACTGGTAAATTCTATGTATTTTCTTTACTCCCAGACCAGCATGGAAGAACCGCCTATTGTTGCCTTGTAATATTTTGTATATCTGTTTTCTGTTTTGGTTGTTATATGTGGTGTACAATATAAAGAGTTATTGTATTGTTTTGTATTGTTAATTGTTAATTACAATACAATACAATACAATAACTCTTTATTGAAGACCACATATAACAACCAAACCAAAAAAAAGGTATACAGAATATTACAAGGTAACATTAGGCGGCCTTATCGCTACAGAGCGATCTCTTATTTAATCACTTAATTTTAATTCGATTTTAGTAAAGCTGTTAAGAATAATAGCCTTTTATTTCACACATAACCGTGTCATGGGGCGGAGTGCTTGCATTTTATTAAGTAAGTGTTACTTTCCCATTGCATTGCTGCGGTGCCGCGAATAGGGAACCCCACCCCCGGGTGGTCGTGGGTCGCGGTGACACCGAGTGCTCCCGTAACGCCTCACATACGACCGAATAGGGAATCCGTGTGGTTTTTAGTGGGTATGCCTGCCGTCGCGAGAGAGCCCCACATACCTCCAGTAACCCCGTATCGGGCTGATGCATAAGGCGCATTTTTCACACCATAAAAAGGGTAATAATGATCAAGGCCAGGTTTAGCGTGATTGTTGGGGAATAGATGGAAAGGGGAATCAGTAGGTTTATAACCTAACTCGCTCGCAATCGCCATCGTGTTCATTTTGACAGTTCACGTATGGGCTGACAATTGGCATCGGAATCAGCCAGCTGTCACATTCATACAGGAACTGTCAAAATGAACAAGATGGCGATTGCAAGCGAGTTAGGTAATAAGTCTACAGAATTATGATGAGTTGCTAGCCGCATCGCCTATAACTAGTATTGGACCAAAGAGATGTTACCAAAAATGCGAAATTTTCTAGAATGTTCGCAGAATTTTAAATTTAATGATGAATGGGATCACGTTATGAGTCCACAGCGTATATTATTATTTGTTTCAACAACTTATCTTCAGTGCTTCTCTACCCGCGCAGATGGTAAAAGCCCATCGAGGGAATGTGCGAAAATTATAGGAATCACGTAATAGTAGTAACCCATCACTATTTTGATTCCATTTTCCTAATACGCCGACAATCTTGCTAAATGTGGCCTGTGGTACCTTAGGCTCTATCTACCCCAGTAAGGGATAAAGAAAGAAAGAAAACATTTATACTTAATCCAATAAAAATTACATAAATGAAATTAATACAAATTAAACTATTAAATTAAAAACTAAACTAAAACTAATCTTAAAATAAAATAATTATAAAAGAAGGGGCCCCCGTGGCATAGTTCCACAGACACTGGCAGCATTCCCCCTTTGGACAGCGATACTAATACGCTGTCCAAGGAAGCTGCCAGCTCTGCGGTCACCCGTAGCGTCTATTAGCCTCTTCGAAATATCTTTGAACCTACACAATTTTATGGAAAATAATCAAGACATGAAAAATAGATCATGAGCGTTGTGTGTGTCTTCGCCAGTGGCGGACTAACAGGGGGGCGGAAGGGGCGGCCCGCCCCGGGCCCTTGGTCTTTGGGGGGCCCCAAATGCCTCCGCGTTCTCCTGGTCAAATCCTAAACAAGACAAATGTGTGTATGTGTACGGACAAAACTACATATTTTTTTGAGCTGGGGGGCCTCATTTAGTTTTGTCACCCCGGGCCTCTGACGGGCTTAGTCCGCCACTGGTCTTCGCAAAAGTGAAACGGTCGCTGGCTCAGCATTACGCTGAGGTGGTGTGTAAAGACGTGATTTGTGTATGTATGTTCATGTGACCTAATGAAATCGCAATCAAATAAACATGACTAGTGAAGAAGTTTTTAGAAATTCCCCGTTGGCAACTTTCGTTATGGGAATTTTACTACAAATTCTCGTGAAGGTTACTGGAAAATTTTGAGAACATACTGGCTTTAACGAGACTGTTCTGCAACTTGTACTACATTGCTGCCTGTAACATGACTCTTACGTTACATAATGTCACTTGTTGAAGTATGCCCATTGACGTACAATAAACAACTAGACTCCCAATCACGCTCAAAAACTGTCCGAATCAAAAGTCTGAACACGCGTTTATTGTTCAGAGTTTTGGTTCAGTTGTGTTTCGACCGCGCTTTGATAACAATGTATATGTCTCTTTCGCACCGTAATCTTACTATTGAGAACAAAAGAGACAGGCAGGTTTCCAGCGCGTGGCTTCGTGTCATTACTTCTCACGATCCTACGCCATTGATATTAAACATTACTGCCACGAAATAAGGTGTCAATTTGAACGAATATGTTAATGTTATCTGTCTAAGTCGATGTGTTGACACACACAACACATAGACAAAGCAACTCGGACGTTTCTTGAGGAACCTTTGTTAGCGACTGAGAGTCTAGTTGTTTATTGTAAGTCAATGAGTATGCCGCATAAATTTAAAACCTCAATGTATATTTCAATAGACATTATTATCCGCAGGACACAGGGTGCAGACCTTAGTTACCTTGCTACTTCTGACCTGTGAGTATTATTGAGAAACAGTAAAATTGGGAATCTGTAGAATTGGGAATCTGCAGAATTGGGAATCTGCAGAATTGGGAATCTATATTGATACGAGAATTTGTAGAATTGGGAATCTGTAGATATGAGAATTTGTATAATTGGGAATGAGTAGATATATGAGACTATGTAAAATTGGGAATCTGTAGATATGAGAAATTGTATAATTGGGAATGAGTAGATAAGAGAATCTGTAGAATTGGGAATCTGTAGATATGAGAATTTGTATAATTGGGAATCTGTAGATATATGAGACTATGTAAAATTGGGAATCTGTAGATATGAGAATTTGTATAATTGGGAATGAGTAGATAAGAGAATCTGTAGAATTGAGAATATGTAGGTAAATAACAGAATCTATAGAATTTTGAATCTGTAGACACTAGATCTGTAGATCTTTAGAATTGGAAAGCTGTAGATATCTATGCTAATCTGTATAATTGGGATTCTGAAGACATAGGCTTGAAGGAATTAGGATCACTCAAAGCAGTACCTAGTAGGTGATAACGAGGTCTTCCGAAGTTGTGGAGTCGCACGGTGCAGTTCAAACGGCATACGGTCTGATTACAAGCTTCGGAAGAGCCCTTGGAAACTTCTCTGTGGCCATAAACAGGGATGCGGAACAAGAAGAAGAACTGGCACATTATTTATGCCCGTAGAGCTAAACAGTGGGGGTATAACTCTGAACTTGGGCGCATTATTCGAACGAACCAATACTAATGCAAGATGCAATAGAGCACATAACGGTCCAATGGAGTGTAAGAGCTGATTCGCACGAGTGTTTTTTCAACGGGCGTTAAAAAAACGTATAAATAAAACAAATTGGAAACCATGTATTTATTCACACGAAAGCGGTATTAAAGCGCGGCGCTTTTTTATCGAGCACTGTGCGATTTTCGACGTTGGGCGTTGGACGTTAAATCGAATTGAACATACGGAACTTCCAACGTCGGGTTTTAACGCGACGCTTTTTAAACGCTCGTGCGAACTAGCTCTAAGAGCGCTTGTAGACGTCCGTTTTTTTCACCGGATAACGGACCGTGTTTTTTGCCGGATTCACGGTGGTGTATGAATTATAATGAATGTGTGTACATGCACCGGACATCGGTCCGGCGAACAATTTACGCCGGATGCACCACCGCTTCCCCTCGGCGCGACGGACACCGGTCCGGTGTAAGAAAAAAACGGACGTCTAAAAGCGCTCTAAGGGTTGTCGATTGAATTTTTGTAAAACTGAAAAGCTTTTTGTTTAGTTAGCGCTATCTCAGCTAGTAAGGCCTGTTTTAAAGTAACTAGCTACACTGCTACACTTAATTAAGAGTACTTAAGTTCCGTAAAAAAGAAACAAACGTTTATTTGGATTCTATTATAATGAAATAATCGAATAAATTAACTCGTTTATAAATAAAATAGGGTATTTAAAAAAAACCTCAACAGTTTAAGATTTTTATTCGTTTCGACCGTTTTGTTCGTGGTCTCCTTCCTTACTGCTTTAGCTTTACTGCTTTTATACTGTGCTAGAGGCTTGTCTTCCATGCTGGTCTGGGAGCAAAGAAAAAACATAGAATGTACCAGTTGCTTCTCTTCCTGCGCAGATGGTAAAAGCCCATCGAGGGATTGGGTGAAAATCTTAGGGATCATGTTATATAGGCGATGTGGCCAGCAACCCATCACTGTTTTGATTCCCCTTTCCATCCATACGCCCACGATCATGTTAAACGTGGTCTTTAGGTCTTGTCACCTTAGGCTCTGTCTACCCCGTAAGGGATAAAGACGTGGTCTTTAGGTCTTGTCACCTTAGGCTCTGTCTACCCCGTAAGGGATAAAGACGTGATTTATGTATGTATGTATGTAGAGGCTTGTTAATATGTACTTCCGTTCAAACAAGAACGCCGCTGCCCTAATTCAATTTTCAGGTATAATCAAAGTAAGAGGCGTGAAAGAGCTTTTTGGGGCTGACGAACAAAAGGACTACGTCGGGTCCGCGGACAAGAAGAAGCTGATCTTACTGTGCGAGGAGATCGTGAGGGACATGAACAAACGGGTGCGTTGAGCCGGGTGCTCGTCTCTCCTGCGAGCCGTAGGAGGGACCGAGGAGAGTTGACACAAAGCCGATTTCTCTAAACTTTGGCAGTTTATCGGGCTGGTAACTTCGCTAATTCGTTGCTCTCTACACACCACAGTTTGTGTGAAGTTATGACCTCGCTAGCTGTCATAGGTGCAGAGAAATCGGCTTTGTGTCAACTCACCTGTCTCGACTCTCCTCGGTCTCCTCTAACCGTAACAATTGCACGTTACAGTAACAATAAGTTTCTCTCATAATTTCATTTCTTAGTACAGTCAACGTCTAAAGTAAATGATCAAAATCAACGTTCCAAAACATGTTCTAGCATAACGTGCCAGATATAACAAGTCATACCAGTGTCAGTTTTAAATGAAGTTTTAATTAGTCAAAAGAAAAACAACATTTCGAGTTGTCAGTAATGTCTGAATGAGAGCTCGATCCAAAAGAATTTATTTTAAATACAACCAAAAATAAAGCTGATGTAATAAGACCTCATTTCAAACTTTGGCGGGCATGAGAGGTGTTATAGTCGCTTCGCATGTTTGTCTCACGAATATAACCGACGTAATCCGAACATCTCAAACAAAGAATAATTATGTGGTATCAAAGTATTCTTTACTAGCGACCCACCCTGGCTTCGCACGGTATATTATGCATGTATTATACATATAAACCTTCCTCTTGAATCACTCTATCTATTAAAAAAAAAAAACCGCATCAAAATCCGTTGACTGGTTTTGAAGATATAAGCATACATAGGGACACGGGGACAGAAAAAGCGACTTTATTTTATACTATGTAGTGATGATGATGATGAGTAGTGATGATGTTATCCTTAAGGGGGTTGCTTTTCCATCCGTCAAATTGTACCCACTCGAGATCACCCAACAGCACTTTATTTTTACATTTTTCTTTGTATTAATAATGTTGTCCACAGATTCTACAAACAGATATATTGCAACAAGAACACGGAAGCCATCTTCTGTTCGAAATCGGGTCATTGTTAGGTAGGTATTTTAACTAGCTTGTGCCCACGACTTCGTCCGAGTAGAATTTGATTGAAGAACTGATGTTGATAGTTACATTCTGCAATAATTATTGACGTCGCGACTCTAGGCAGCTACGACCTGTGACATGTTTATCGCTATCCCGCGGAATTATGCAATTTTCCGGAATAAAAAGCCTTTGTTGGGTACCAGCTATCCGTTCCAAATGTTATCCAAATCCGTCCCGTCTTTTTTTTTTTTTAATGAATAGGAAGGCCAACGAGCAAGTGGGTCACCTGATGGTAAGTGATCACCACTGCCCATAGACACCTGCAACACACACACAGTAACTTTCGCCTTTATAATATTAGTGAGGTTCTTAAAGTCGCCGCGGATCGGCAAACGCTGCGAAGGACGTCCACCTACGAAGTGGACGGATGACCTGGTTAGAGCCCCGGGTTCACGGTGGCAAGCCGCTTCCAACCGAGGCACCTGGAGGTCTGTGGGGAGGCCTATGTCCAACAGTGGACGTCCTACGACTGATATGATAATGATGAGGTTCTTAGTTCGATTATATTCGATTATATCTGTTAACGAGTTCCTAAATGATGAAACTGTGAAGTAATTTAAATGAAAATTATAGAAACATTGATATTTAAGCTACCTGTTAATATTCCTTAAATTTATATGACACTATAAACTATTGTATTGATTATTAGATTTAATTGACATACTGTTTTACTGAAATCATCTCATTTTATTAACAAACTAGCCTTCCGTCCGCAGCTTCGCCCGCGGTAAATTAATTTTCCCGTAGGAAAAGGTATTTTCCCGCGGTAAAAAGTAGCCTATGTCACTCAGTGCTCATGTAGCTTTCTAACGGCAAAAGAATTTTTGAAAACGGTCCAGAAGTTTCGGAGCCTATTCAATGCAAACAAACAAACAAACAATCAAATTTTTCCTCTTTATAATATTAGTATAGATAATTAACTAGAATAGAATAACATTAATGAATTTAATAATATCAATGTATAGTTTAATGTACTTAATTAATTTCATGGCATTTTTTGACATCATATTACAATTCTAGATTTAGATAGTAACTACTATTGTGTGCCCTTGCAGGGCGTCATGGACTGACTTAGAACAATGTTAACATCTTCATAAGTATGTACATGACTTGACAATGAATAAAGAAATAAATAAATAGATTATAAAGAGGCCGACCAGCTGACCACACTTTCGTTGAAAATGATGTTACTTCTTTTTCTCAAAAATGTCCGTTAAAGTCGTCATTCTTAACTACATATCAGAACAGGAAGTTAATTGTTGCCGGTCAGTCCAAAATTAAAAAAAAAAACATTACTGTTGCGCTAAACTCTCCTAATGTTGCATACAAATTCCATTACTGTCTAGTTATTAACTTTTTTAAATGGAAATCACCATTATAAAATAAAGGCACGACTTAAAACACCAAATTAAAAAAAAACTAGTAAGACAACGTGTTTATCTGTGTCTGAAATAGCTTTAGATGTTCTGGGTAGAAAAATACTCTCTTCAAATGCCATTGATAGAAAAAGGCGGCAAAGCAAAACAATTTTCACTATTTTGTTTTCATTTATTTTTGTTGTTGTTTTATTGTCGATTTTTGAGAAAAGCACTATACTTGCCTCGGCCAGAATAGCAGTGCTGGCTTCATATTATTAAACGGACTCGCAAGCTCGTCCGTTCAAACCAATACTCAGCCAGCAATTGCCTACTTCCTGGCCTAGACAGTAATATTAAACCCTCGACGCAAAATGGGGGTGTTGTAAGATGACGTCTCTCTCTCTCCTTATATTTGTACAGGTCAGATCAAGGAGAAATACAAGCGGCAGTTTGATATGTACCGTCAAATGTGGAATAAATTCAATAAAACAGCTACGATAATGGCTCCCGAAGACACGTCGGAGTTCCGGCCGGCCAACTATCTCATCGTGTTGGAATTCATCGTCGCTAAACAGCTGGAGATCGAGCAACTGGTCGAGGTAAAGTTACTGCCAAAAATACACAGATTTATATTTGCACAGTGGCGTCGCTAGGTAACCAAAGGCCCTGGTGCAAATAAAAAAATGGGGCCCCACTCTATCTAAACTGGTTACGTTTTAATAATAATAGTTCGATCGAAATTTTCTGGTAAGGATTCGAGGGCCCTCTGAGCTTGAGGGCCCCGGGGCACTGCCCCGCCTAGTCCCTAGGTAGCTACGCCACTGTTTGCACACACGCAAATCACGTCTTTATCCCGTACGGGTAGACCGAGCCTAAGTTACCAAGACCTACAGGCCACGTTAAGCAAGATTTATAGGTATTTAGATTTAGATTATTTATTCATTCAATAAAAATTACATCATTTGTACATTGTCAAGTTAGAAGAGTTTAAATTGAAATCGTTAAGAGTAAATAAAGTAAATTAAATACTTCAAATCAATTGAATATTACAAAAATGACAAAATGAAAAGCAATAACAATAAAACAATTAGGTACAATTGAATTAATTCTCCGCTAGGGATCGCCACTGCTTACAGGTAAATAATGATTTCTGATCTGATTGTATCTTCAAAACTACAGCTCTATTAATATTTTTAAATATTTCACAAGATTATTGAGAGCCGTGAGTATCTTCTATGCTGCTCGTATTTAAAATTCAGCACACCTTTTCACCACTTCCGACTGGTATTTTCACACATGTGCTTTCAAAAATGGGGCCCCTGAACATAATTTAAGATTGTATTGTATTATTTTTATACCTATAGAATTTTCAGGACTCCTAACTTACGATGTGGTTTGAATCATGACTTTTTCAGTTTGTTATTGTTACAAATGTGATTAATCAAGTATGGTTAAATGGTTAGAATATACCAGTTGCTTCTCTACCCGCGCAGATGGTAAAAGCCCATCGAGGGAATAGGCGAAAATCATAGGAATAGGCTAGCAACCCATCACTATTTTGATTTCATTTTTCACCTATACGCCCACAATCTTGCTAAATGTGGCCTGTAGGTATATGTTACCTTAGGCTCTGTCTACCCCGTAAGGGATAAAGACGTGATTTGTGTATATATTTATGGTTAATCTCAAAAACGTAATTAACGATAGCATATTCTGTTGTCCAGATAGTCCTGAAAGTGCCCAACGAAGACCTGTTCAAATACACGCCTCCGCCGCAGAAGTTGATCATAGCATCCAGCTTCCAACGGCAACTGCGCACGCGCAACCCCCGCAAACCAAAAGAGCCTGGCGAGTTTCTGGAAGGGCCCGCGGAGGAAGCCGTGGGTTAGTTCTTTGCCATACACACATGTGTAGTGACCCTAGCGCCACCTAGTTGGCCTCTACATAACTACTACGACGCACGAGTAGCTAGCGCCAGTTCTAATGACAGCTGTCACATGGTTCTACATGCCGCTAACGAAGATTCTCAATGCTGCTCATAGGCGTAATATCTGCTTGAAGAGTGATCTCTCTTTTGTTGCTCTCCCCATACATACACACACAAAAGCAAATCAGTTTTAGACAATAAATGATATCTATCTATCTATGATATCTATCTATCTATCTATCACGTATTTTTATTTAGACAGAGCCTAAGGTAACAAGACCTAAAGACCAACGCTTAACATGTTTGTGGGAGTAACGAAAGGGGAATCAAATTAGTGATGGGTTGCTAGCCGCATCGCCTATAACATGATTCCTAAGATTTAATTTCGCCCATATTCCGAACTCTTCCATGCTGGTCTGGGAAAGAAAAAACAGAATTTACCAGTTGCTTCTTTTCCCGCGCAGATGGTCCATCGAGGGAATGGGCAAAATCTTAGGAATCATGTTATAGGCGGTGCAGTTAGCAACCCATCACTATTTTGATTTCCCTTTCCAGCTATACGCCCTTTATCATGCTAAACGTGGCCTTAAGGATTTGTTACCTCTGTCTACCCCGTGAGGGATACAGATGTGCTGTATGTATATATATAATAGAGTGCGACGAAGGTAAATGATTACCTATTTATAAATTTGCCAAAGCTTTATGTAAATGATGGATGAGGCTGGTAAGCCTAGAGGGCTAAGATAAAGTACCTCATATATACCAGTAATTTCTCCGGCCGTATTACCACAGTAAATAAATAGAGCAGTATGGAAACTAGGCTTATTTTTTGAAATAAATACCTGCGCTCCAATAGAGTTTTAGTTAGCGCTATCTCAGCTAGCAAGGCTTGTTTTAAAGTAACTAGCTACACTTAATTAGGAGTATTAGGGTTGGCTCCCTTAATTTCCGTAAAAAAGAAACAAACGTTTATTTGGGTTCTATAATAATTAAATAATCGAATAAATTAACTCGTTTACAAATAAAATAGAGCATTAAAGAAAACTTTAACAGCTTAAAAAAATTTTATTCGTCGGTAGGAAAGTATTTTATATATTATTAGCTTCTGCCCGCGACTTCGTCTGCGCTGAATTATACATAAAAACCTTCCTCTTAAATTACTCTATCTATTTAAAAACACCGCATCAAAATCCGTTGTGTAGTTTTGAAGATACAAGCATACATAGGGACATAGGGACAGAAAAAGCGACTTTATTTTATACTATGTAGTGATGATGATAGTGACTTACTGAAAAATACTTTCACCTGCTACGACACGTTCGGAAAGATCTACTATTAAATTTTATAGTATGAAAAATTCTCATCCGAATGAATAGCTATCTTAAATAAACGATTGGGAAACATAGACACACTGCGCTATACGTTCTTGGCATGTTTAAAACGAAAAGATCACGGACTGTCTGGGCGCACGCAGCAGACGGCCGCTCGTCTCAACGCGGCACCCGCGACTGACTGACGGCACCGCGAGATCCGCTTAGGGGCCTTGTAGAAGCGCGCGTCTATGTGTGCGTTCGTTTCAACCGTTTTGTTCGTAGTTTCCTTACTGCTTTAGCTTATTATACTGTGATTTTACTCTCCATGCGGGAACACACGCACAGGGCCGGATCTACCATATGGCTTTTTAGGCTTTAGCCCAGGGCCCCGTGGATTCAAGGGGCCCCCAGCTAAGTCAAGTCAAAGTCAAAAAATGTTTTCTTATACTTTGAGTTATTAGGTGGGCCCCTAAGTAGTATTAGCCCAGGGCCCCCTAAACTCACGGTCCGGCCCTGCACGCAAGCACTGCTTGGCGTTAGAATAGCGAATAAGACGATGGCAGCGATATACGGCGGAGGCCTGAAAACGATGCCTAAACATTAAATTGTTTATTTACAGCACAAGAAATGAATCGGATGGCGCAAGAAGAAAGACTCAAGATGCGCTATCGAGCGGAATACATGAAACGACATCGAAACAACAAGCGAAAATAGCGAACACTATATCCGTGCATGGCGGGAAGAACTTGATAACTCCAAAATGGCAATTTTACAGGGCAGCGATTTTAAAGTTTGTCATTTTCTCCAAAATCCGTTTTTATCTCGAACTCATCTCTATAGCTTGATTTATGGATAATTTTATGTAATCTTTCAAATTATGTTACGTGTTCTCGTAAATTCTGCTTATTTTGTAAGATATTAGACTTATCAACATACTACCCAGAGACTTATCAACTTATTACCCATACATTAGTGCTCAAACCAGTGAAAACATTATTTAATTTAATTCCTAAAAATCAATTTTTCAGTGTAATTGAAATGTCTAAATTGATTTAAGAGTAATTTTAGATGGTTTTTCAAATATGGTTATGTTTATCTTTCTTACTATCTTATTATTCATAATAATTGACTTATCAACATGTTCACCGATGACTTATCAACTTATTCACCATAGAATTGGGTATCAATAATACACATTAATCGTTTGTAATAAAAAAAATGTAATAAAAATGTTCGTAATAAAATTTCAATAATTTGGGAATGCAAGCGCACTTTTTGCACTACCTAATTTGAAAAAAAAAAGAAAAATTAGAACGACTTCTGGGCTACGTTCAGTAACTAAAGTCGGATGAAAATCGTCCGATCATGAACACACTTACCGAACGAGTTGGGACGTTCTTCTGTCAAAAGTGTCAATTCAAAATAAATATAAAATAAATATTTGCTCCGAGACCTGAATAGAAATTCATTTTATATTTATTTTGATATTATATTTCTGATATCTTTGATATTATATTATTATATTTCTGTCCCTTTTAATCTTGAATCATTAACGTCTTCATTGAATCTCCCATTTTAAATTAAATTCACATTAAATTTAAATGTCGATGGTATGTGATTTCGTATTCGTAATAATAAGTTTATATCCCCAGCGTTCGAATTATAAATTTTGCCGCTTTTCAACTGTCAAAGTGACGTCTGGCTTTTTTTACCCATCTATTTTATGGGGTGATCGGTGTGATCGTCCGATGATCGCACTGACTTACTGAACGGGCCAGTGCGTAGTCGGGCGTCGTCGGGTGATCAAACTGAACGCACCCCTGTTCACATATATCTCGGGAAAAGTAGTATGCGACATCAGTATGAGACATGACACAATGTGACAAGTTATTCAATAAACAACATATTTTTGATTTGACCCGGTCTATAAATGAGAAACTACTAAGATAACACGAGATATCATATTCCGTGCATAGCGTGAGTAACTTGATAAGTCGAAATATAACGTCAATATATTAATTGTTAACTTTATAGTGTAAGTATAAATTGACATATCAAGTTACCAGTAGTTGAATATAAGTAGATAAAACGATATATTTATTTGTTAACGTAATAGTGTGTTAGTCGTCGCTTTGATATCTTGTTTTGTCAATTTACGTACGCTAGATCGGTTTTTGAGCATAAGTTGATGTAAGGATATATTACGATATTATATATTTTTTTGTGACTCATCGCGTATATATCTCGTTTCGTTAAATAAAATACGCAGCGTATGGATATATTCAAATACTCACGAGGCAATATCTCTAAAAGTATCGTAGATATCGAGTTGTCAATTTTTTTCCTACAAAACCAATGCTGTAGGAAGCCATTGCGACGATAAAAAAAAAATCGTGTAAGTGGAGTTATCAAGTTCTTCCCGCCATGCACGGATATAGCTCCAGGACGATCGCTCGGTGTCCATCGACGTAGTTCAGCTATTCGCCGACAGATGGCGCTACAGATATTTATTTAAAGTTATCCCGAAGACCTAGATCGAATTTTCACTCTCAGAAACTTTTGTTCATGTAACAATTTTCCTTATCTTTTTATTAAATTTTAGTAAATTTTTTGCAATTCATTTTTTGACAATTTTTTTAACGTTCATTTGAAAATTATACATAATATTTACATTCCTGACCACAGCAATAAGTTCTTTAAATAGTTTTGTTAATTTTATAATCCGTAATTAATTAGCTCTAAACGTGGGTACCTTAGCTTTTGTCGGTACCGAAGACCAAATATAAGTTTCTGTTCAGAAAAAAACAATAAAATCTTTTTTGCAGACTGTACTTTTATTGAACTTCCTGTGACTCGTTGTTAGCTTTCTAAATGAAACTGAAAATTACAACAGAAAAATCCGAAAAGTAAAGCTATGGCCGGGACTCGAACCCGGAACCTCGTCATTCCGTGAGTCCCAAGCATAAAAACATAAAAAATCAAAAAGTAAAAATTCTTAATTCATTTGATAGCACTCGTTGGTTATTACGCTCTCCTGGGGCCAGATTTTTGAAAGCACATCACTCGAAAGCGGTATAAATCAGCTTATATCTCCAAAACTACAGCTCTAATCAAATTTTTGACTAGTTCACAAGATTAATGACAGCCGTAATTATCTACTAAGCTACTCGTATTTAAAATTCAGCACAATTTTTCACCACTTTCGAGTGGTATTTCACACGTGTGCTTTCAAAAATCGGGCTCAGCAACAATTTTTTTAAATAATCTAAACTGGCAAAAGTAAAACCCAGAACTAGATATAAATCGTGTTGTAAAAAATATTCATTCTTATGGGATTATCCCGGGACGAAACAGGATATTTTGATGGAGACACTGCCAACCGATTTCCTCTCAAATAGGTACTTAGGTAATTTTTTTTTCTTTTTTTTTCTCTGGCTCGCGCGGTTTGCGTATTTGCCACAGACACGTAAAGTTAGGGAAACGTGAAAAAGTACGTAATTTAGAATAGTGTCAGGAAAGGATTATTATGGGATTGCGTAGGACTTAGGTAATTTATAATTGGTTTCAGTTGTTAAGTACGTGTTTTCATTAGCTATTTCCATAGGTAATAAAAATCGCTTAATATTCTACACTGATTGCTTCACCTGTATTAACATCAGCAGAAAACACTAACAGCTTTCAAACAATCACAAATATTAATGTACTGTTAACAGTTTGAACAACATATTTATTGATTTCATGGATCATTTGTATGAAATAAAAAAATGGACAAAAAAATCACACTATTTGTCTTCACTGTTTCATGTAAGTCCATTTTAACATACATAGGTACATACCGTCCGCCTCTCAGATAACGAAGTTTTAACGGAATTACACAAGTTAAACGCCCCAAAAAACGATTCAAATTACAAGCAGCCAAATTTAGGTTGTGTAATTTAAGTACCTAATGAAAGATTGTGGATTGCTCCAGACGCTCTATAGACACAACACAAGTTCAAGTTCTATCTTGTTTCGTAATTTTCGATTTGACCGGTTAATATCGTTCCCCAAAAACGAACGACGAACGAAACCCGCACAAACTGATATCACAATTAAACAGTTCTTTAACCGGTTATCACAAATGGAAACGTAATCCTTTGTCGTTCTCGGCGACTGCACAATACCGGTTTCAAAAATTAAACGGTTTCCAGTCCCCGGGGGAAAGCCTGCGTTCCTAAGCAAACTAAGGCAAATTTTGTAAACCTTATAAAAAGATCGCAGAACTTTCCCAGGCCTATCTTCGGTACAGTCAGGGCGTGATTTCAAGATGGCGGACCAAGTCAAAACCCAACTCGTCAACCGTATGGTGCAACTCATGCGCACCTTCTACGTGAAGATAGACGAACGGATCACAGACTTGCACCGCATCAAGTTCAGATTCGAAAACTCCATGGAATTCGAGGAGGGATACCTGATGTCCGTGATCATTGAGAAGTAAGTCCAGTGGCGTAGCTACCTAGGGGTGCGGTGCACTGCCTGGGGCCCTCAAGCTCAGGGGGCCCTCGAATCCTTACCAGAAGTAATATTTTTGCATGGTAAAACGTAACCTTTTTTTTTTGCGGCGGGAAAATGCGTTACGCATACGACCGCGCACCGTAACCTAACCTAACCAGTTTAGATAGTAGTGGGGCCCAATTTTTTTATTTGCACCAGGGCCCTTGGTTACCTAGCTAAGCCTCTGAGTATGTCTCCGTTTATTAGCCACTGACGGAATAAGAGAGGTGTAAGTTTGACGTCGATGTGTGTGTATCTGTCTGTGGCATCAAAAAATAATTTACTAATTGTATGCTGATTTTGAAATAAAAAAATGAATACTTACGTTTCTCTATTTTTTGGGATTCCTAAAATTTATCATTTAACCTTTTCAACGCCAACGACACATATCAGCACCGCAGGTTCAACGCCAACGACCTATATATACCTACGCCCATTACCTACTTCAATGCAAAAGCAACCTTCATTCGATTGGGTTTAGGTTCAACTTTAAGGCATCGCAATAATAAAGTCTGGCGTATGGGTGACGTCTCTTGTATTTGACGTGGCGGCGAAAAGGTTCGATAAATTTGCATATTCTGACAATTTTCGTGCATATTTCAAGCATTTTTCTGGCATATTTGCATATATTCCGGTCTCTAATTATCACATTGTGTTGAAAAATAAGCCTGTTATAAATAAATAAATAAATAAATATCTTGGGACAAATTACACCAATTGACCAAGCCCCAAACTAAGCAAAGCTTGTGCTATGGGTACCAGGCAACGGATAAACATACTTACATAATGTAGATAAATACATACTTAAATACATACAACATCCATGACTCGGGCACAAACATTCGTATTCATCATACAACTGTCTGTCCCTACCGGGATTCGAACCCAGGACCTCTAGCTTCATAGTCAGGGTCACTAACCACTAGGCTGTCCGGTCGTCCGGTCGGTTATAGATACAGGCAAGCCGTAGCACACTGCAAATACACGAACAAGCAAGAAGCCCTGCCTCTGCCAGATGTGATCGTGCAGCTGGAGCTGATCCAGAGGGTCTACGTGGACACGTACAGGATGGTGAACATGATGCACGAGATCCCGAGGAAGTACGGCTACGATATAAGAAGTGAGTGCGTCATATATCTATACTTTTGTAGGTGTTAGTGAGACGTTGTTTCAAAGAAACGCGACCATCAAATGGTCGATGTTCTGAGAAGAACAGTTTGTTTGTTTTCTTCCATTCATCATCGTCGTTACACGGAGCGGAGATTTACACGCTTCATACATCTTAGTCCGGAGCAACGTGTGGACGCTTCGACGGCCGCGCGCAGAAAGGACCGAGCTCCACGTAACTTCACATTTTATAGGCGCGTGAGAGCGAGACGACGCGACCGGTTTATAGCTCGCACACTGCCTGCGCCGTATTGGCCCGTCGCGACTCCCGCGAGATGCGCGCTTATAGTTTATAAGTGTGCTATGTAAATATGCCTTAGTCGTAAGTTTTCTGTAAATAAATCATCTTCATCTTCTTCTCTACTCTACAACAACATAAATAGGAAGTTTAATTTCAATCCTAAAGAATACATCCTAAAGTGGTGACCCCGACGTGATTTGAACAAGGTCTTCGCATATTAAAACAACTCAACGGCGACTCGACTCTATGCTAGACATTGAAATTTAAGCCCTGTCATATGTTCTAGGTTTAATTTCAAAAAAATGATTATAAAGTAGTGTACAACGAGTGGCCTACGCATCGTATAAAGGTCAACCCCGACACGTTTGTCACGCAATGACCACACGTCCACGCAACGACCACACGTTGTCCATGCAACGACTATGCGTTCGTTGACTGCGTTGACTGTTCGTTGACTGCGTTCGTCCACTCGTTGACACCGCGTTGTCCACTCGTTGACAACGCATTGCCCACTAGTGACCATTGGGTGGATCAACTAGTTGACTACTCATCGAGAGTGTGAGTTGAGTTGGTGTCGGATTGGCGTGGAGTTGGTCTAATGTGCGAAGACCTTAAGTTGAGGGTCGGAAGTCACATACACAAATCACGTCTTTATCCCTTACGGGGTAGACAGAGCCTATATATGTTAGCAGGTACACGTTACAGGTACATTTAGCAAGATTGTGGCCGTGTAGGTGGACAGTGGAATCAAAGTAATGGGTTGCTAGCCACGGGGTTGGAAGTCTATACATGGAAGATATTAAAAAAAATTGGCTGGGGATACTTTGAATCGAATACAATACGAGTTTTTAGAGTTGCGTGTTTGTCTGTATATTTGCGAGCGCATCACGTAACAACGACTGAACGGATTTTGATGCACTTCACCAATTTGTTGAGAAAATCACCCGGACATTTTTTGAAGATAGGTACGTACTAAATAAATCTGACTGACTTGAAACCTCCATAGTCTGAAATTATGTAAGGTACAATGAGTTCTTAATTTTAAGACTTAACTTTTCGTCCCGAGGGAATTCTGAAAATCCATACAAAAATAATTCCCTCAGGAGTAAAATAGGTAGGTACCTAAAATTCCCACGGGAGGTAAATAGCTACTGCAGCCTCTAGTTAACACCATTTCTTCCATGCTGGTCTGGGAGTAAAGAAAAATCATAGATTATACCAGTTGCTTCTCTTCCCGCGCAAGGTAAAAGCCCATCGTACCTACGGGCGAAGATTTTAGGAATCATGTTATAGGCGATGCTTGCAACCCATCACTATTTTGATGCATGCTAAATTTGGCCTTAAGGTTTTGTTACATTTGGCTCTGTCTACCCCGTAAGAGATAAACACGTGATATATGTAGGTATGTAATAACACCCTTTGACATAAGTGTTATTTAGTTAGCAAATGAAGCCTGATGACAGCTCCCATTTCGTTACAGAACGGCCGAGCCAAATCATAAAAGGCGACCCGGAAGACTTGACAAGAGCTATAAAGAGTCTCAAGGTCAGGGACGTGAACAGGAAGAAGGAGCGGAGGAAGAGGCTGAAGAATCTAAAGAAGCTACGGGAAGCGATGGAGCTGGCCGGGAACAACCTGACGATGACCCCGCGCGCGCCGCGAAACACCAGGCAGTACTGGGAGTTCCAGGAGTACGGGTGGGAGTTGGAAGAGGAATATAGAGACTTATGGTGATTAAATGGAGCCTGGATGTACAAGTTTCTTTCCAGGGGCCCGATTTTTAACCTTTTCGACGCCAACGACACATAAAATAGGTTTTATTTTAATTATTATTATTTTCTTATTTTTATGTACCCATGACGATCCTTTTGTGAATCTACATTGACATATTTCATTAAGCTTTATTTTTGTTTGTTGCAATTTTGTTTTATTTTATTTCAGTTATTATTATTATTATTATTACTATTTTATTTCAATTGACGATCCCTTTGTGAATTACTTATGTTTGACATTTAATTGTACTTTTAAAAGGGTGATAAATAAATCTAATCTAATCTAATCTATCAGCACCGTAGGTTCAACGCCAACGACCTACATACGTCCATTACTGCAATGCAAAAGCAACCTGGCCAATGAGTTTAGGTTCCACTTAGCGCATCGCAATAAAGACGTCTGGCGTATGGGTGACGTCTCTTGTATTTGACGTGGCGGCTAAAAGGTTAAAATAAAAGCACGTGTGAAAATATCACTCGAAAGTGGCGAAATATTGGGCTGAATTTGAAATACGAGCAGTGTTGCCAGGTCACTTCCCTTTTTTTACCTCATCCATCCTTGAAAATTACATTGTCATCCCTAAAAGTTCCATTTTAATTTAAATCTTGAGGAACGACCTTTTTTTTTTACCTCATCCATTCAATATTTGTGTTAATAACGAAAAAATAGCCTGTATTTTCAGTGTGGTATTTAAAGTTTTTTTACCACGTATCTTTATGCCGGGACCCCAAAAGTTCCGAAAAATGTACCAAAATACAAAGTTCCTCCCAAGTTCCGCGACACTGAATACGAGTAACTAACTAGCTTAGACAATCACAGCTCTCATTAATCTTGTGAACTAGCCACAACTTTAATTAGTTGTAGTTTTGAAGATATAAACAGAAAAAAAACTAAACAACACTGAAAATTAGAACAGAAAAATCCAAAAAGTAAAGCTATGGCCGGGAATCGAACCCGGATCCTCGTCATTCCGTGACGCGTGCTATACCCCTACACCACCCACAGCAGGTGGGTAAGCCTTCCAATTTTTCTATCTGTTACTAGCTGTCATGTGATCTTGTTACTATGCGAATTTTTGTCGCTACACATCTTTAGACAGACAAACAGATTTATACCAGTTTCGAGTGGTACTTTCGAGTGATGTGCTTTCCAAAATGGCGCCCCTGGTTGTCCTCTTCATTTATATCAACCAAAGACATTTCTTGAAATAAAGTTAGCCGGTTGAGCTAACCCTACTAATATTATAAACGCGAAAGTTTGTAAGTATGTTTGTTAATCTTTCACGCCAGGGGCCTGATTTTTGGAAAGCACATGTGTGAAAACACCACTCGAAGTGGTGAAAAATTGTGCTGAATTTGAGATACGAGTAGCTTAGAAAATACTTAGGGCTCTCATTAATCTTGTGACCTAGTCAAAAATTTGATTAGAGCTGTAGTTTTGCAGATATAAACAGATTTATACCACTTTCGAGTGGTATTTTCATACATGTGCTTTCCAAAAATCAGGCCCCAGAACGGCTGGACAGATCTGGATGAAATTTGGAACAGATACATTATAGTCTGGAATAACACATAGGCTACTTTTTATCCCGAAAAATTGCGTAATTGCGTAACAGCTACCGAATCACTACATAGTATAAAACAAAGTCGCTTTCTCTGTCCCTATGTCCCAATGTATGCTTATATCTTCAAAACTACACAACGGATTTTGATGCGTTTTTTTTAAAATAGACTGATTCAAGAGGAAGGTTTTTATGTATAATTCTACGCAGACAAAGTCGCGGGCAGAAGCTAGTTCAAAATAAAACAAAACCATGTTAATACATATATTACAAACATTTATTTGAGAAAAGTATGGAGCAACATTTTTTACAATATTCAATATACAGGGCCGTTTTCAGCGCCGTAAACAATCAAAAATTGTCCCGAACATATACACTCGCAAATACAATACAAATACAAATATACAATAGTCGCGCCGCAACGCTTTATACAAATTGCATTGTCCAAACAATATGTACAGTTTCAAGTTTTAAACCTTCAATATATTTTCACTCACAAGCAAAGTCACACGAGGGACTATGTCGCGTAATCTAAAAATTACCTGGATTACGCATCGCATCGCAGCCGAAACGTCGAGGTAACTTTACACCAATTTTCGCGATTAAATCCTGCGCCTGAGTGTCCCACTGTTGTTATAACCATAAACACCGATTTCGACGTATACTTGACAGAAAACGAAACATACACCAAAATCTGATGGTTACCGTTATTGTTAGAGTAACTTGAAGCCAGTGGCGTAGCTAGGTAACCAAGGGCCCTGGTGCAAATAAAAAAATGGGGCCCCACTACTATGTAAACTGGTTACGTTTTAATAATAATAGTTCGATCGAGATTTTCTGGTAAGGATTCGAGGGCCCCCTGAGCTTGAGGGCCCCGGGGCACTGCCCCGCCTAGTCCCTAGGTAGCTACGCCACTGCTTGAAGCAAGTCATAGTAGTTTTATGTACAGTTAACGCCAAAAGGGTGTACTAGAGGGTACATATCAACACCCAAATATCCATCGCCTTAGGATAAAAAAAAGAATACTCCGCCTTTGGAAAACGTTCAAAAATGAACAAGTCACAAAACAAGTTTCGAAGGCAACACTAAAAACTTCGACAACTCATAATTCCGAACGCATAATTAGTCCGAGTTTTCATTATATCGAAAAACTGCTGAATAAAAAAAACCGGCCAAGCGCTCGCCGTACCGCGTATCTTCAAAACTACACAACGGATTTTGATGCGGTTTTTATTAATAGATAAAGTGATTCAAGCGGAAGGTTTTCATCTATAATTCTACGCATACGAAGTCGCGGGCAGAAGCTAGTTATAGATAATTCAAAACAACGCCGGAATCTATGGGAATAATTTAAATCAGACTAATTATGCTTTAAGAATAATAGTTTCAAGTTATGTAATGTACCACGACGTCTTAAACAGATTTAATTGTCAAAATTTTACACTACAGCTGACATTTTCACACTTCTATTATGTATCTGACAGCGAGCGATCCAACTTTGACTCGGAACTGAATCGCATTACGACGTCATGGTAAGCCCCCGAGCCTTGACGATTCACGATTATTAATTCAGCACATTATGCCCCGTGGGTGGTGAATTAAAGAATGCCTCAGATCGCAGGAACTTGTCGCGCGAGATAAAGGCGAGGGTGATAATCAGAGCCCGGATTTTTCATGGCAAAACAAAACACCATCGTAATCTGGCTAGTGATAGAAGAGTCGTTTTCAAAACACATGTAATTAGGGCCTTAATTAAAACAAAAGTTAATCGATTCCTTTGTGTTACGTCATTTTAACACTTATTGCAATGGAATAAGGGTGAAACGGTCGTAACACAAAGGAAACAATTAATTTTTGTTGTGATTAACCTCTTAACTAGGTATGTACATTTTTTTTGAAAACGACTCAGAAACATCATTTTATCGATATCGATAATTGTGTAATAGAATAAAAAAGTGACCAAATAAAATAACATACACCTATACAACATAAAAAAACATAGATAGTTTGTATGAAGTTATATAGAAACATATTCAATTTCTTCGTCGTAATCCACGTTAGTACACACATCAGCACATGGCGTTTTATTCGTGTAATGGTGATAGGAGTAGATAATAATTAGTTTTTCAACATTCTCTGGGAGCAAACAGTCGTCTTATGGAGTAGTGAGTATTTATTATTAACTGAAGTGTTTATTATTTTCAATGAGGGAGGTGGTATAGATAATTACTACATTCAAACTTGTACCTTCCTCTTTGTTGCCCGAGTATTGCAAAGCTGAAAGCTAAAATAAACTTTTTTTTATTATTGAATAAATAACTTTTTTAAATAATACTCGATATCGATAAAACGATGTTACTATCACTAGCCAGATTACGATAGTGTTTTGTTTTGCCATGAAAAATCCGGGCTCTGCTGATAATAAGGCGACCTGAGGCTTTCTTTACCAATAGAGGTATTCGCGAACCAGTGCCGTGGCGTCCGCAGAACTCGATTCCCACCGGCATGCCTATTTTAATGCAGTTGGGCACTTTTGTGCAGAATTAGAGTAAAATACTAGTTAAATTCCCTTCGGCTTGCCTTCTGATATACTTGACCACGCCACTGTTGCGAATTATAAGTTCGTAGAAAATATATCACGTATAACAAACCTTGTTTAACGTACGTACAGTCAGCGTCATATGGTTTGAAGCATCCAAGTCGGCCAAATAGTTCGGTACACCATAGAGATAGTAGTGTGTCGAACTTTTTGATCACCTTGGATGTTTCATACTATATGAAGATGACTGTACTGTACTATACCGTAGTTAAGGTTATGTTTGATTAAAAACTTTTTGAAAAGTTATTATACAGATAATAAAGGTATGTCAAATGTTGTATTTCATCGTGTTAGAAGCAAAACCATCTAACTCTCCCACAAAATGTATTATAATAAGCTGATTTCGCTTTTGACATTAGATACCTACTTTATAATTCCATTTTTTTCATTGGTTTTGCATCATGACGATTTGTAAAAAGTTCTCTAACAAATGATAAACCATGTGAAAGTACCTCCATGTCCTACGTCTGTTTGTCACCTCTTCACAAAAACAGCTAAACCATACTGCATTTTATCAAGGAACTTAGCACATAGAGAAATAAAAACAGGCTACTTTCTATTCGGGAAAACGTCACATTTCCATCGGCGTTAACGAATATCGCAAAGATCCGATATCGTATCCGCTCCGACACCGTTATCGGATCCGATAACGCGATAATTATAAAAGGTTACGCGTACGAACGCGATAGAATTATTTTACAGCGTGTACGTTTATAGTTTTTTTTTAACTTAAACATCGAATATAGCATGTATGTATATGTATTTATGTAGTGTTTAGTTTTCTTATCGATTATAATTACACAGAAAGCTTCCATATAATTTTATATGAGAATTATGTAACGTTTACATTTATATATTTGGTCTTTGTATTAGACTCGAAGTCTTATTGCTAGTATATAAAAATTAAATCATATAAAGTAAGACCAACGAGACGAGATAAATACGTAAACAATCAGACCGTTAATGAGCATAGCGATAGCGAGCGATTACTATCTACCATTAAAGATCTTTGCTCACTACACCGCACCTTACTACGTAACCGACATGTAGTACACCTTGCCTTGTCTCACATCAGTGATAAGACAAAGCAAGGTATACTAGTGACGGTTAGTGGGCAAAGACATTAACTCTCGCATGCAATAATGGAGTCAGTTCGTCGATGACAGCTGTCGTTGCGCGATTCGTGATACAGGAAAGCAGTTAGTTTACGCTATTTATCTTGTATCTTTGGTCTTACTTTAGGTAGTAAGTCAGTGGCCTTAGGATATATACAGTCAGGAGTAATAGTTGTTTAAGAGGTTGTGAGACTATCAGGTCGGTAGTTCCATGTAAGTGAGATATTTCGTGTACCGGGAAATACCGACCTGTTATTCCGTATACATTTTGGTCGGTTTTTCAGGCCGGGAATTACGGGTCGGTATTTATTGTCTCCCTCATTAATCATTTTAAACGGGCTCAACACCCCGTAGATAAACCGTCTAACTAATTACAGATTGAGGTGTTTTCATAAAAATAACAATGAACTGTGCTATGGCATGCGACGACTAAACATTCACTATGATTATTGATATCGATTATATCTGCTTGCACAACTCTATACTTCGGTTTTTTCCATACAATAAATCACGTCTTTATCCTTTACGGGGTAGACAGAGCCTAGGGTAACAAGACCCAAAGCCACGTTTAGGTGGAGAGAGGGATCAAAATAGTGATGGATTGCTAGCCACATCGTCTCACTATTTTGATGAACATAATTCCTAAAATTTTCGTCCATTTCCGCGCTTTACCGTTAAGATAAAAAAATCCTGACATGTCTTTTTATAAAAAAAAAAACAATTAAAAAAACAAATAAAGCAAGTTACAATTTGAAATCCGTGGAATATTGTAATATATTTTGTCACGATTTTTACAAAGTTTTTTTCAATAAAAAGGCGTGTCAATATTGTTTACCTTTTTTTCTCCACTAAAAAAACGAAGTATAGTGTAATGCGTCAGCCAATCAGAGCGCAGCGATCGACGCTTCGGCAAGATTTTAAAATAACATTAATACCAGCTTGGCGGGCAGTAACCGACATTTTACAATACAGATCGACATCAGAGTGACGGTATTGACAAGTCCTTTTTTTACAGTCATAATGAGTACAGACTAAAATAAAAAAACTGTGAAACTGTACTAATGGAAATTTACTTAAATTGGCGCGAGACAGAGAGGGAAGTTACGCTAGACTAGTCGATCAAGTTAGCCATTAGAAACCATATTATGTCATCACATTTTATGTTATGATACTTCCCAATAATTCCTATATCAGATTTTGTCAATGGCAAGTCTTGAATGTTTTACATGTTCACGTCGCCAAGACCGTAATTAGCAATTTACCGCCCGGTACGCCAGCGAAAATTTCCACTTCCTGACCAGGTGAAGACTCGGACGGTGATAAAAAAAAAGCCTCAGGTCGCATGTTTATCGGCCTCGCCTTAGGCTCGTGCGACAAATTCCAACGATCTGAGACATTCTTTATTTCACCGCTCTTGGAATGTAAATGCTCTATTCAAACGATTTATTACACCCTAGGGCGGCAAAGCATTCCTCGGTCGTCTACACTGGGTGCAGTGAAAGAAACTGTATCGAGTAACGCTGTGGAACCTTTTTGCTGCAAATGCCATAATGGCTTACGATTCACCTGCCAAAGAAATCATTGTGAAGTTTTATGAGAAATGGTTCCCGAGTTACGTGTTTCTTCGAACGTATATGCGCTAAGTTAGTGGTCGTACTATTTTAGAAGTACCTATAGAAAAAGGTCACCATGTCGACTTTTACATATGAAAGTCAAAAACCGAAACAACTACATAATTGTATCTATATTTCTTTTGCGATGCTTAAAGTTTCAAATGTTTGTTAATTTCGCTCACAATCCATACATACAACACGCGCCCGCGGCTCCGCTCGATTGCCGGCTGGAAATAGGCTGATTCCCTATCCCGCGGGAATTTTATCTAGTTGCTCACGCGAGTTGTAAGTTAATGTCTCGGGAAAAAGCGAGTTCCTCATCATTTTTTTCGTGATTTTCGAGACAAAATTTCAAACAATTCAAAACATTAACTATCAAAATAATGAAACTCATAAATAGCAACACAATATTGCCAAGCTTCCTACACAACGCTCCATAGTATTTATTACCTATAATAAACTTTGAGAAAATCCAACATATCAATTTGATACATTGAACCACTATTAAAACACCATATATTCTGAATTTATCTACCGACTGTTCATATAATATATGCTGACGCATAAGATATAGACTTATAATTACCAATTTTAAAACGCACTGTACATTATACAACAATATTGATCCAATATGTTAACAATTAATCTTAAGTTTCTAAATATCAAAATTGCATTGCCTCCGGTAAAATAGTACATTACACACCTAGGGCGGTAAAACAGAAACCCGCAATGTAGGCGCTTGATGCACGAGTTGAAGGTGAGCGTCATAACCAGCGCAAGATAAGTCTTAAAATTATTTATAACTTCTATCCGTAGTAAAATATATAGTTATATCATGCGTTAGTCTCTCTATTCCAAACAACTATTAAACGCTAGTTACATTTTTGGTCTATGTCAAATGCTAAAACCAAAATAAAGTAACAAGTAATTTTAAAAAAGAAACGCACATTTTTTGCAATTTCGATATTTAAGAAACAAACGAACAAAGCTTACGAGAGCCACGTCTTATCTTTGAAAACAAAAAATATTCCGTTTCTAGACAACACAAATTTAAACTCTACAAGCCGCGAAACATAAAGGAATCCAGCCTGTTTATATATGCATGCGTTTATTTCGCAGTAGCGTGCTGGCACCAGTAATGACCGAGGACCCAATAATGCACAATAACTTTTATTACAAAGAAGTGAAGGGATAATCATTAATTTACGTCCCCCTGGGCCGTAAGTAGCAATTTACCGCCCGCTACTCGAAAATTTCCACTTTCTGCCCAGGTGGAGACGTAAAATTATGTACATACCTCGGGCGGTGATGAAGAATACGACTATGGCTCCTGCTATCTGAGATATTCTTCATTTAACCACCCTCGGAATGTAATGTACACTATACTTCATTTATTTTAGAATGAGAATACACAACAACATTATATTGCGTCTGGTCAACTATTTCTTACCTAGCAAATAGTACAGTGCAATAGTCTGGGAGCCGCAAAATAAAATTGTTTTAATGCCACTTTATTTTTCGTGTCGTTTAAAATTACTCTAGTACAAATTGCAAAGAGAGCACACTTCACGAGCCGCAATATAATGTTGTTGTGGTTTCTCATCCTAAATTAAATGAAGTATAGTCAACTCGGATTTTGCGAAGAACGGAAACCAGCCATATAGAATATATGTTAATTTGATAAAAGTTAATAAAAACTTAATAATTTATATAAAAAAGAACCGCAAACACATTACGTTTACTTAACCTACCAATGTTAATTGATAACTAAAAGAAACATTTGCTAAAATTTGTTTACTTTATCCACAAATTCTGAGCAGACCTGGCGCATCTTTTCTACGCTCACAGCATCAACTAGGCTTGTAGAATTTAAATTTGCAAACACCATATCTCGTAAGCTAAAATCTTTTAAAGTACCAACCGATCTATCTACCGGAGCGACTTGGCTTCTCACAATCGTCCCCGCACCTGCAATCTTCATTGATCGAGTCTAGCGACATCAGACTCTCCTGCGACGTCCTCAGGCAAGACCTGCATCTCGAATCCACGGAGTTGCTCTGAGAATTGGCATCTTCCGAGACCGATTCTAGCGACCTTAAGCTTTCTACAGACGTCAGTTTGTATGACCTTCTAAATTCAGCCATTTCGTCCTCGCTCATGTTCAGAGCTAGCAGTGAATCTCTCGCTATCTTCCCTAGGGAGGACACCTTTTTCTTTTTTCTAGTCAGTACCGACTCCATTTTGGTCAAAGGCGAAGGCTTATTCAGGCTTTCTGGTAGCGATTTGGGGCTAGAACCGCTTCTGGCGCGCAACTTCGTTCTTCTCTCCGGTATATCGCGTGGTGTCGACACCACATCCGGCACTTTGAACGCTATAGTTTTCTTCCGTTCGCCGTCGCTCTGCGAAATGTCTTCCAGCGAGTTGGATTTCTTCAGTTTGGCCCGTTCAGGAATAACTGGTGATGTAGTCAAGCCTTTATCTTTAGTGAACACCTCTGGCACTTCTACAGCCTCGTCGATAACTAATTCTGGTGAGAGATCGAGAAGCTGTTCTTTGATTTCGGCGTCTCTTAGTTCTTCGGCTAGAGAAGGTTCTTTTTGAGTTTTGACTGAAGTTTGTACTCCGGGTTCGAAGTCCTGATTTTCATAAATGAGGTATGACAAGGCGTCTTTGCCTAGATCAACGTGCTCCAGTTCCCTTGCCTTCCCTTCCGTGTTTTGGTGTGTCAGTTCACTGTCGCCTAAAACGTTTTTATCATCAATAAATTTGATATCGTCTATGAAATCTAGTTGCGCGGATTCTAGTGTATCGTCGCATGTTTCTTCTATAGTGGCTATAGGCGCTAGCTCTTTGACTTCTTCTTTCTTAGGATCATTGTCTAATGTCTCCCAGACTGTGTTGACTATTGGTTGGTTCTTCACTTGTTTGTCAGTCAACTCAAATGCCAAAGCTTTAGTCATAGTCGAGGTCAGCGTGTTCTCAGGGCTTATATTTTCTTTGATACCTCTGATGACTTTAATGGGTAGTTTGTCCACAGGCTGCCCCGTTTCTGGGCTTTGTTTTTCTAATGAGTTTTCCGAACTGGAAGCTTTAAGGACAGCCGCAAAAGACCTCGGTCTCACTGTTTCTACTTTGTCTTCTTTGTCTGTCTTGTCGGTCTCTCCCGCATTCTTGTTGCTATCATAATTTTTATTTAAGTCGTTGGGTTTGTTGAGATCTACCGTATCACACGCTCGCGCCACGTCTTTGTTCCCGTTGGCGCTAGCGTCACTCTTCAAGCTTAAACCTAAACATTTTTGTACTAAATTGTCATCGGTGGTTTCATCGGTAACTTTAACTTTATCGGCGTCCGCCTCGCTCTCTGAGTTCCCGTGGGGGAATGATTGAAACTCGCTTAGCGTGTTATCAGTGTCGGTTGAAGGAGTTTTGCTATCAAGTTTCTTGGAGAAACTCTCATCAACGAAGGAGACTTGGACTCTTTCAGAAAGAGTCGAGTCCGTAGCTTCTGATAGACTATCTCTGTCTTCCCTATCTTCCGTTTTCTCAGTCGCACTGCCCCACGACCAGAAGGAGCTGGTCAGAGAAGAGTCTTTTCTAGGAGGAGTATTGGAAGTCGATTTCTTCTCGTCTTCTGTGCTTCTAGAAAATATACTGCTAGGGTGTTGGAAGATGCTAAGTAATTTCTCTAAATGTCCAGGAATTTTGGATTCCTTTTCTGGCTCTGGGCGTGGTATATGAAAACTAGCTGATGGGGCTACCCAGGATATCTTTCTCATCCGATCCAGACCTTTGGTCTTCAACGCTGGTACGTCCAGCAAGCTCGACGTCCTTTTCGGTGAGCACGTCAGCGTTTCTTGCAGTTGAAAACCATCTTTCTTTACTTCTTTTAAACTAGAATTATTAGTTAATGTTCCCTCGTTTGAAGAATTATCCTCTTTGTTCTCTGTTGGATTTTGAAGCGAATATTCGATGCCAGAGTCAGCTGAAGTCACCATTACCTTTTCATGTCTGGACTCTAAGGAGCTCACGCTGGCTTCTAAACTAGAAAGCGAACCGTGTATCTTTTTGTTCTTCCCAAATATAATGGGGGATACACTTTCATTGGAACTCACAGACATGTTTAAGAAATTTCCGCTGTTAACCGGGGTAACTTCGCTGGTGGATTCTATACTACTCTCAGTAGATAGAACAACGTCGGATTTTCTTCTATCTAGTTCTGAATCGGACTCTACTGATTCCTGTATGATGATCGGTTTAGCCGTCTGATGGTCTATCGCGTTTAAACTCTCCATAGAGCTCCCTGATATTTCCAAGGACGAGCTACTGTCGCAGAAGGCACTGCCGACCAGCTTTTTGTTCATGAGCCTAGAAACTTCCAAATCGGGACTGTCCAGGCTCGATTCACTCTTATTTTTCTTAAGAACTACATTATCTCGATTAATAACAGGTACATCGTCGAACGTATCTAATTTACTATCTATATTTACATCTGTCTGCGTGCAATCACTTTTGACTTTGACAACTTTGACAGTTTTGGACCTGTCGCGCATCTCTTGAATGAGATTGCCCAGGTCCTCGGTGATCGCTTCTATCTGCTTCATTGCGACTTTATCGCGTTTCTCAACAACTTCTATATTTCTATGATCATTATCGATTTGGTCGCGCGCTTTGGCGGTGTCAATGGATTCCTTATTAACAGTAACGGACACCTTGACATCTATTTTCTCATTCTCACTGACCGCCGTGCTAGTTTTAACTAATTTCGTCTCCGACTTAGTTATTTTATTATCACCTATTACACTAACGGCTTCGTCGTGGGACAAAGCCTCAGATTTATCGCGGAACTCGTTCACCACGTCCGTACAGTCTCTATCACTAACCGGAACACTATTCACATCACTTAATTTAACATCACTCTTGCTCGTCTTTTCAAGTTCATTACCCACTACCGGCGCGTCAGCATCGGCGACACGGATCACTATTTCGCTCAAACCGTCATCGGGTCTAACTCTATCATCACTCCGGACGGCACCGCCGACCTTACTCGCGGTGGGATCACCTTTATCGTTACCATCACAACCACTATCTAGCTTTTTATCACTGGCAAGGGCGTTGTTGGGGCTCTCGGTGAGATCGAGCCGTTTGTTGACGTTTTCTGTCCCGCTCTCTTGGCCCGCGCCGCCGCCCAGGCTGCAGCTGGGCCGCGATTTCGTGGGCATGGGCGTGGGCGGCGGCGAGGGGTTGTACTGGTGGTCCACGTTGCGCGTCACGGAGAAGCGCGAGGCCGAGCGCCGCGGCGCGTCCGGCGTCGCCGACTGCACTTGTATCACAGGTGTTTCCGCGACCTAAACATAATATAAAATTACTAGCGACCCGCCCCGGCTTCGCACGGTATATCATGCATGTATTATACATTATAAACCTTCCTCTTGAATCACTCTATCTATTAAAAAAAACCGCATCAAAATCCGTTGTGTAGTTTTGAAGATATAAGCATACATACGGATTTGGGGACAGAAAAAGCGACTTTGTTTTATACTATGTAGTGATTAGTCTTCATTATTTTCAAAATGCTTATCTTTTTTAGTGTGATAAAAGGAAATGGTGAATGCGAGCGACACTTTCAGAGCGTATGACATGGCATATAGCAGGGGTAGCGAACATTTTTTGGTGGACGTGTCATTTTTTCACAAATAAAATAATAATTAACTCTGACCTGTCATCAAAGACCCTGTTGTCTTAAGAGTGTGTTGTTATTTTACCATCATATGACCACATTGCCCGTTTTCCACCCTATCACTACATAGTATAAAATAAAGTCGTTTCCTATACTACACGACGGATTTTGACGCGGTTTTTTCTAATAGATAGAATGATTCAAGAGGAAGGTTTTTATGTATAATTCTACGCAGACGGAGTCGCGGGCAGAAGCTACTTTCATAATAAAAGAATCTTAATTTGGTGATTTAATGGACAAAAACAAACCTTTTTTATTATTGGCGTGCCCAAATTATTTTTAAGCGTGCCAACAGTGGCACGCGTGCCATTTGTTCGCCAGCCCTGACATATAGCTATAGAATTGAATTAGGGTTTTCTAGATGGCATCAATATCGAGAGGACCGTGCTTAACAAGCCTAAATGAAAGCTTGCAAGTGTAATAGCGGTTTAGAAAACCCTCATCGATCGGAACGTGGTGGGAGTGAGACAGAGACAGCATACCTGCACGACTTTGAACCTGGAGGGCGTGGAGTACCCGGGCCGCATGCCGGACGGGCTGGACAGGTCCGGCGTCGGCGCGCGGTCCGGCGTCACGCGGGTCACCTGGCAACCACACATACATAGGTACACTACGTGTGGACTGGGTAAGGGTATAGACTACAGGCCCACGTACAACAAATGTAGGTCATATGAACGACCAGGTGCCGTATATAGGACGATATAAGAGCATAATATAATAAGATTCAGCACTATGCCGTCACTTGTAAGCTGTCCAACTAGATGCTCGTGAGAATTCAAAAGTGCAGGTAGAGTGAGTACATTTTGGTCATATGTCTCTGTACGGCATTTTTACCATCGATAGATCCATGAAAAATAATAAGAAAGCGCGCAGTGCCGTAAAAAAATAGTGCGCCACAAAGTCGGTATTTTTTTTAAATATTCTGACAATTTCCAGGGTAAATTTGGTCATTTGATTCTGTACGGAATCAGTTTCATACTGTTTCAATACAGCCTCTAATCCATTATTCCGCAACGCCGTACAAAAATTGTACGACAAGGGGACAAAATCGAGGGTTACAACCCCCTCTCTTTCCGTGGTCCAGGGGGGTACCTGCACTTTTGAATTCTCACCAGCACCCAGTTGGACAGCTTACAAGTGACGGCATAGTGTTGAATCTTATTATTTTATGCTCTTATATCGTCCTATATACGTCACCTGGTGGTTCATATGACCCACCTTTTTTGTACGTGGGCCTGTAGTCTAGTAGATTGGGTAGGAGCAAAGTTGGAGGAATGAAGTCGGTAGCGGTATAGTGGGAAGGGGAGGGTAGGGTAGGGGTATAGCGGGTAGGGTTATAATAGGTAGGAGATGAGTGGATAGGGTAATAGTGGGGGGTGGGGGGTGGGGGGTAGTGTACGTACGGAGAAGCGCGAGGGCTGCGCGCTGGGCACGGGGCTGCCGGCGGGCGAGGGCGCGGGGGAGCGCAGCCGGCCGCCGCGCCGCTCCTCCTCCACGCCCATGCCCTGCAACAGAACGCACAATTTTAATTTGACAAACTTTCCTAAAACTTAATTGATCCGACTCACAAAACTTCACGAGAACCGGTCGAGGAATGCGACCCGCACAAGAGAACACACGAAAGCAATTTTTCTCAAAAATGTCCGTTAAAGTCGTCATTGTTAACTACATTATCAGAACAGGAAGTTAATTGTTGCCGGTCAGTCCAAAATTAAAAAAAAAAACAGTACTTTTGCGCTAAACTCGACAGTAATGTTGCATACAAATTCCATTACTGTCTAGTTATTAACTTATTAAAAATGCAAATCACCATTATAAAATAAAGGCTTAAAACACCAAATTAAACCTCAAACGGCTGAATATATTAAGGGACTGATGCTCACAATACCATCTATGCAAACCATATGTTCTTGTGAATAAATGATTGAATTGAATTAAAAAAAAACCTAGTACGACGTGTTTATCTGTGTCTGAAATAGCTTTAGGTGTTCTGGGTAGAAAAATACACTCTTGACATTTGAATTGATAGAAAAAGGCGGCAAAGCAAAACAATTTTCACTATCTTATTTTCATTTATTTTTGCTGTTGTTTTATTTTCGATTTTTGAGAAAAGCACTATACTTGCCTCGGCCAGAATAGCATTGCTGGCTTCGTATTATTAAACGGACTCGCAAGCTCGTCCGTTCAAACCAATACCAAGCAATTGCCTACTTCCTGGTCTAGACAGTAATGTACTATTAAGCCACCCATCTACGAGCTGCAAGTGCGCGGTACAGACCCTGGCGAGGCAGGTGGTGTGGCAGGTGAGGCTGATCTTCCTGTGCACGCGGCGCTCGGGCGAGGCCGCGTCGGGCTCGTTGCGGCGGCAGTGCGCGCGCACGACGCGCGTCAGCCGCGCCACCGTGGCGGCGCCGCTGTCTACGAGCTGCAAGTGCGCGGTACAGACCCTGGCGAGGCAGGTGGTGTGGCAGGTGAGGCTGATCTTCCTGTGCACGCGGCGCTCGGGCGAGGCCGCGTCGGGCTCGTTGCGGCGGCAGTGCGCGCGCACGACGCGCGTCAGCCGCGCCACCGTGGCGGCGCCGCTGTCCTCGCCCAGCAAACTCGTCGACTCCTGCACATACGGATATGATAAAATTTTACTAAAAAAAATTGTAATAGTTGACGAGTGTAATTCGGCCGCGCTTAGTTCGAATGTGGCATTATTTCGATGGCCCAGACGAATAAACGTGCAAATGTCATGCACTTGTAATGACATTTGCACGTTTATTCGTCTGGGCCATCGATTGGTCGAATATTCTATCTCGAAAACGGTTCACCGTATAAAAAAAAATTTAAACAAAATTTGTGGAGAATTTTGTATTCTACAATATTGAAAATAAATACAAATAGCTAAAAATGAGACATTTACAAAAAAAGCGCAAAAAACCCATTTTTGTGACCTTTGACCTTGAAATTTAATAGTTGCGCACACCCTACCATATGTAGGTTTTGAGACAACTTTTAGGGTGTCAATATACAAGTATTTACAGATTTACAGCTGGGTATCTCGAATTCCGAGGTGAACTTGCTATAATGACTGGACCAATTGGTAAACATGGACACACTGCGCAGTACGCTCTTGGCATGTTGAAAACGAAAAGACTGTCTGGGCGCGCGCAGCAGACTAGTTTTCGCACATCACTAATTTTCACACATGTGCTTTCAAAAATCGGGCCCCTGTCCGAGCTATGTATGTCTATGTATGAGTACGTACCGAGGGGTCGTCCAAGTCGATCTGCGTGAGGGTCTTGTTGGTCTCCATCGCGTTGATGATGGCCTGCAGGCCCTCCACGCCCAGCCTGTTGTCGCGCAGGTCTATCCTCTGCAACAGACCATTTTTAATGTAACATTTCCCTTTTGACAGAAGGAAGGGTATTCATTCTATTCATTTTATGTGTATTTAATTAATGTGTGAGTGTTTTGGTTATGCACTGTAAAACTTGCATGTGTTTTTATAAATAAATAAATAGCACATGATGACTGCGTGCATTGAACAAAGTTCTGTTCACTCCGACGGTTAAATTTTATCAAAAAGTAAAGAACAGGTATTTTTTATTTAGGGCATGTTTCTAACTAACTACTACTATAATTAATAATATAATTTAAGGCTCGGGGACCTTATGCATACCTTTTATGAATGTATTTAATTCAAGTAGAATTTAAGTACTACACACACACACACAAATCACGTCTTTATCCCTTACGGGGTAGACAGAGCCTAAGGTAACAGGTACCTACAGGCCACATTTAGCAAGATTGTGGGCGTATAGGTGGAAGTACTGTAGTAGCTTAATGTATTTTATTTAAAAAAAAAGTGATTTCTGCCAAGTTTCTTGCGGCGCATTCTTCTAGCAATGATGGTCTTTCCGAATGCGCTGGTAGTTTCAACAAAGACATGTAAAAGAGCCCTTGGCGGCCAATTTGCAAAAATATTTTTTTGCTTCCATTCTGGTCTGGGAGCGAAGGAAAAACATAGAATGTACCAGTTGCTTCTCGTCCCGCGCAGATGGTAAAAGCCCATCAAGGGAATTCTTGTGTTTTATGTACAATAAAGAGTTATACATACATACAGATAAGGACAAACGATTGCTAATATAGCAGAAGCCTATAGAGCGTTTATGAATAAATGTCTTCGCACATTAAAACAACTCAACAGCGACTCGACTCTATGCTAGACATTGAAATTTAAGCCCTGTGTCATATGTTCTAGGTTTAATTTCAAAAAATGATTATAAAGTAGTGTACGACGAGTGGCCTACGCATCGTACACTAAAGGTCAACCCCGACACGTTTGTCACGCAATGACCACACGTCGTCCACGCAACGACCACACGTTGTCCACGCAACGACTGTGCGTTCGTTGACTGCGTTGACTGTTCATTGACTGCGTTCGTCCACTCGTTGACACCGTGTTGTCCACTAGTGACCATTGGGTGGATCAACTAGTTGACTACTCATCGAGAGTGTGAGTTGAGTTGGTGTCGGATTGGCGTGGAGTTGGTCTAATGTGCGAAGACCTTAAGGGGGTTAGTGTCACCTGCAGCTGCGTGTCGGTGGCGAGCGCGGCCTGCAGCAGCGGCGCGGCGTCGGGCGCCAGCCGCGCGCCCTGCAGCCCGAGCGACAGCAGCGCGCCGGACCCCAGCAGCGCCCGGATGGCGGAGCTGCCGATAGCGTTGCGGCCCACGTTCAGCACGCACAGCGACTTGGAAGCGCGCTGGAATTCAAAATATGATTCATACACAAATCACGTCTTTATGCCTTACGGCAGTGGTTCTTAACCGGTGGTCCCTGGAAGCATCAAAAGTGGTCCGCGGGGCCAACCAAATAAATTAATTAGATAAGTGACAACCAGACACAGCGCGTGAAGGTGCAATTCCGTCCATTGGGACCGATCGAAGCCATACGTTAGATATTATGTAGTTACTAGGTGGTCCATGGCAAGACAGAAATTTTGATAAATGGTCCCTCATGTCTAAAAGGTTAAAAACCACTGCCTTACGGGGTAGACAGGGACAGGGTTTTGCGGGTGGTAGGGCCTTGTGCAAGGTCCGTACGGATCGCTACCACCATCTTACTCGCTAATCCTGCCGCTAAGTAGCAGTGCTTGCACTGCTGTGTTCCGGTGTGGAGAGTAAGACAGCCGGGGAAATTACGAGCACAAGAGGCATTTCATCTTAGTCCTCTAGGTTGGCAACGCATCTGCAATCCCTCCGGGGTTGCGGGTGTCTATGGGCAGTGGTGATCACTTACCATCAGGTGACCCACTTGCTCGTTTGCCTTCCTATTCATATAAAAAAAAAAGGCCTAAGGTAACAGATCCCTACAGGCCACATTTAACAAGATTGTGGGCGTATAGGTGAAAAAACCGGTCAAGTGCGAGTCGGACTCGCGCACCGAGGGTTCCGTATCATTATCTATAAATATCTAAAACCAGTGTAAGCAGAGCCCTGTTCCAAAGCAAAATGTACGCAGTGTGGGGTTACTTTATATTGGTCACTGCTATATACAGACATACATACACATTTACGGTTTTCGCAATTATTCTTTAATCTGTGCTATAAGACCTACCTTCATACCAAATTTCAAGATTCTGCGTTCACGGGAACTACCTTGTAGGTTTTGATTCCCTTGAGAGTTGAAAATTTGCGGAAATTTGCGGCATAAACGGCTGTATCTTTTGATTGCGTTGGCTTAGAAGTTTGATTTTTTCACAGCTTCAAGGGACAGTAGACCTGAGTAATTGATATAAATTTCAGCTTCATACCTCCACGCGTTCCTGAGAAAAAGGGTCTTGACAGACGGACGGACGGACAACAAAGTGGTCCTATAAGGGTTCCGTTTTTTCCTTTTGAGGTACGGAACCCTAAAAATGAAATCAAAATAGTGATGGGTTGCTAGCCTTTTTTTTTTTTTTTTTTTTTTTTTATATGAACCTAAAACATTATTGCTATGATTTTCGCCTATTCCCTCGATGGGCTTTTACCATCTGCGCGGGTAGAGAAGCAAATGATATATTCTATGTGTTTTCTTTGCTCCCAGACCAGCGTGAAAGAATATGAATTTGATTCATTTATTTATGAAAAGAGAAGCAACACTTCTAAGATAAATCAGATCCTTTTATAAATGTAAATTAGTAGTTTTGAATTACTTAAGTATAATTGAAGTATTGTAGTAGCTTAATGTATTTCATTTTGAAAAAATGACTTTATGCCAAGTTTCTTGCGGCGCATTCTTTTTGGCAAGGGTGGTCTTTCCGAATGCACTGGTAGTTTAAAAAAATACATGTAAAAGAGCCCTTGGCGGCCAATTTGCAAAATTAAATTTTGATTTTAGTTTTTAAGTGAATTTGAGTTTTTTAATGTATTAATGTAAATGTATTTAACATTTATAAAAGGGATGTACAAGGTCCCCGGGCCTTAAATTATATTAGTCTATAGTGTTGGCAACACCAACAAAACATAAGAGCGGCAACACTAGCGCCCTCTCTCTTCCTTCTTCTTACTTTTACCGTGCTATTGCTTTGTACACTTTCCAATTAAAAATAATTTTCATTGATAGATAAATAATCAGTGCAATAAACCTACATAGTCTGAGCTACATGTTGATCCTTCGAACCGTATAGTAGAGATGTCTAAAGTCTCTAGTAGTCAAAGTAAAACAAAGTATGAGAAGAAAGAAAGAGAAAAAAAATCAATAAAAATAATTTAAGTTCAGTGGAGGTGCAAAACGCCTCTACCGTAATAAAATAAATAAATTAAACAATTTAAGGTACTATTTTATACACCTTTACTACCCGTTACCTGCCCAAGTAACCACATTCGAAACTCGTTCTTACCTGTGTTGGAGACGTACACAGAGAAACTTTCAGCTTTCATAAAACAACGAAGGTCTGGTGGTCGCGGGCTCTTGCTCTATAATACAAGAACACAGACTCACCACCATCCGACCGAGGTTGTGCGCGCAGTTCCTCGTCAGCTGGTTGTTCCACAGCACCAGGAAGGCGAGCCCGCGCGACTCGTACCCGCTCATAACTGCAAACAATAAACAGTAGTCATCACTACATAGTATAAAATAAAGTCGCTTTCTCTGCCCTTATTTTATTTATTTTTATATTTTATTATTTTATTATTTTTTTTTGACCAGTAGAGACTTTATACATCTCTACTATTTATAGATTAATATAATTTAAGGCTCGGGGACCTTATACATCCCTTATATAAATGTATTTAATGTAAGTAGAATTTAAGTATTCTTACTGTATTTTTATTTGAAAAAATGACTTTCTGCCAAGTTTCTTGCGGCGCATTCTTCTTGGCAATGATGGTCTTTCCGAATGTGCTGGTAGTTTAAAAAAGACATGTAAAAGAGCCCTTGGCGGCCAATTTGCAAAATAAATTTTCTTTTCTTTCTTTTCCTATGTATGATTATATCTTCAAAACTATACAACGGATTTTGATGCAGTTTTTTTTTAATAGATAGAGTGATTCAAGAGGAAGGTTTTTATGCATAATTCTACGCAGACGAAGTCGCGGGCAGAAGCTAGTTATCGATAAAATTTGAGGCTCCCACCTCGTGAGTTACATACATACATACTGTGGAACTGCCTTGAGGAGGCACTCTCTCTACGACGGGATGATGTAGCTCAGACAGTGGCGTAACTATAACGTCTGGGGCCTGTGGCAAATTCGTCACATGGGGCTCCTTGCTCAATATATAGAAGTGCATCAGCGTCCCTTCTGTGCTCTAAACCAAGCCAGTTGGGGGCCTCGTATTGCTAGGGGCCCGTGACATTTTAATAATAATAATAATAACCATTTATTTCGGACAAAATCCGTAGATGTTAGTTACATACAAGAAATAATAATAACAAGTAATACACCCTATTTACCACCCCTATTATTTCGCCACCCTTGCCACCTTATAGTTACGCCACTGAGCTCAGATGGCACAATGTACTATTTATTCCTTTAATTAAACTGCATTTCCTTGAATATAAGATCAGTATTTTATTAATCTTTTTAGCTTATTAAATCAATACATCTGCTTCCAGTGGAGGCACTAAGCAGACTCTGAATTTCTTCTTGTTTCGAATTCTATTTTATTTTTAATTTTTATATTTAAGATTAGAATTCGACAAAGAGTAATGAAGGAGTCTTTACAATACATACCGTCACGCCTCTTTCCCACAGAGAGGTTTGCTTAGTTTTGCTGACAAGGGCTTACGTAATACTTGAATGGCCCCAAAGCACATGTGTGAAAATACCACTCGAAAGTGGTGAAAATTGGTGTAGTGGTTAATCTTGTGAACTAGTCAAAAATTTGATTAGAGCGGAATTTTTGAAGATATAAACAAAACAGATGTATAGATGTACTTTCGAGTGGTATTCTCAAACGTGCTTTAAAAAAATCGGGTCCCTGACCTTTTTCTTAAATGTCTCCTACCTCCGAGTATTTGGAATATGTGTGCGAAAGGAAAACATCGTTGATAATACACACACCCACGAGGCAATTCAATTGTGTGTGTGAAGTTCCCAATTTGCATTAGGCTCGCGTGCAAAACTTCAGCCCGAACCCTCCTATTTTGAGATGCGTATGCCCAGCAATGAGACGCAGGCTGGTGAGTGTATCCGGCGCTTACTTGGGCAGTGGTGCGGAGAGAGCGGCGAGCTGCCCGGCGAGGGCGGCGTCTGCGCAGCCTGCTCCACCAACGCGTCCGCTATGTGCCCCACGCCCGCATCCTGTCACAAACACAACGTTATAAAGCCTGACAAGAGTATCACTACAGCAAACAGCTTACAAACGGCAGTCCTAGTAGAATGCCAGTTATCAAACTGGGTTAGCTACGAAGAACAAGGAGCAATAACGCGCGTACGTCACAAGGGCGGAAAAATATGTTCAATTAGTGGTCCACCTAAGTCCTGGAACCAGCTCAGGGGGGGTCATGACCCCCATGACCCCCCCCCCTGGATCCGCCCTTGGTACGTCATGTATAGGGGATCTCATCATCTGCTAAAACAATTCACAAACTCATTTGACAACCGTTTAATGTCTGATAAAAACGTCTAGGCGTGGCTCTCATTAGGTTAGGTTAGGTTTGTTTTATAAGTTTTCCAAAATGTCAATGTTTTAGTAGAAAATAAAAGTTTATCAAATGACGAGTTTGTGAAATGATGCATTTGTGAAAAGTGGTTTAGCAAATGATGGTAAACCCATGTACAGTACTATAAAATGTCAGTACCGGTCATGCCAACGTTCCTTTAGTTGATTTAAATATTTCGTTGTATTGAAAATATCTTTAAAGCAAACCTTTTTTTTATTGCATCAGGCGTTACTTTGCGGAGGTCCATTTCAATGAGCAAAAAATTAATTATTTTTGTTCATTTAAACCTTTTTTGCCATCGCCTCAATTTTTTTGTCCCATTACAGCCGGCCGCGGAGAGGGGATAAAGTGGCAGGCGCTCGGCAGAGCAGCCAGGGCCAATATGGCGGCGCACATAGTTAGCATCAGCTGACGTTTTTAATAATTAAAACGTATAGTTTCTCCTCTACTAAGATTTTCCATTATCATTCCCATTTCATCATCATCATCATCATCATCATTTCAGCCATTACAAGTCCACTGCTGGACATAGGCCTCTCCTTTAGATCTCCAATAAGACCGGTTGGAAGCGGCTTGCATCCAGCGCGATCCTCCGATCTTAATGAGGTCATCGGTCCACCTTGTGGGTGGACGGCCCACACGGATGCTCATTCCCATTTACCAGTTATTAAATGAAAATTAAGAACGCAATTTTAATACCCTAAATCGAATATTTTTCCGAATATTTTGGGTTACAGTCACGACAGTTGGTTGTCTAGTATATGCTGGCTACAGCAACACTCGCCTGTATCTGGTTGTTGGACAGGTCGAGCAGCTGTATCCGCGTGTTGAGCCGCAGCAGCGCGGCCAGCTGCGCGGCGTCCGCGCACGACAGCTTGTTGTCGCACAGCCGGAGCTCGCGCACGGACCGGTTCACTTTGAGGGCTATCACTGAAAACAAACGGATAAAGTTTTAATAATAACTCACGTATAAAAGTCGAGTGATGCTCGACATGTTTCGGACTATTTCGAAGTCCTTTTTCCAAGAGCGCTCGCCTCGGCGGCAGCGACACGAACACTGCGCGCCAGCGCTCTGCTCGCGCGGCTGTTCGACGCAACTGACAGCGGCGCACAACTACCCTCGTTTTCATCGTCATTTTTATTATTGTCAAATGTCGGGCAGCACACAACACTGATCACGTCACTCCGTAAAGGTTCGCTCACACTCACCGTTTGGTCAATATTTAAAACAGACCTCGACTTTTATACGTGAGTTATCCGTTTATGTGTAATTATGATTGAGTCTCACGGTAGTTTCATGTTGAAAGTGGATAAAGTTTTTGTTAAAAAATCTTTTTTAATACATACTTTTTGTTGACTGCACTTGCATTGTCATCCGTTCTACATATGTGTACCAAATTTCAAGACAATCCAACCACTAGAAGTGGATCAAGTATCACTAACAAAATTTGACCCATACAAAAAAATACGCACACGAAATATTCCACCTTGGAGTCAGTGTACGACTTCATACCAGTCACATAGTATACGCACTCGCAGTTATAAAATACTAACTGACCCGGCGAACTTTGTTCCGCCTTAAATTTGAAAAATTCCAGTGGTTTGGGCTGTGCTATCCCGCGGGAACTATGCAATTTTCCGGGATAAAAACTATCCTATGTCCTTTCCCGGGACTCAAACTATCTGTATACCAAATTTCAACTAAATCGGCCCAGCGGTTTAAGCGTGAAAAGGTAACAGACAGACAGACAGACAGACAGAGTTACTTTCGCATTTATAATACTACTAGTAAGGAAGTAAGGATAGTAGGGATTGGTGAAGGGTGGATGAATTGGTGGGATTGGTGGCGCAACGTTGCCGGACTTCACTCGACATGTCTGGCAACATCGCCCGACACGTGTTTCGCTATAACATACAGTGCTTCTAGTTTCTTAACGTGCTTGGCAGTTGCCGTGTTCCGAATAAACATGAATGAAAAAGTACATTATTGGGGATGAGAGCGAGTAGTTTGGACAGTGATGCTCGATGCAGCTATCGCACTTGCTCTCGATCTTAACAACGTTATTTTACATTAACGTTTATTCAGATTCAGAACACGGCAACTGTCAAACACATTAAGAAACTAGAAGCGCTGTAAGTCGCGCGATGTCGCCAGATATGTCAGGCCGAAGGTCGTGGCTTGGCACATTTGTCTCCTAGAGCAGGAGTTCTCAAAGTAGTCTGGGCTACGACCCATCTAATACAAGTTTACGAACTTGGGACCCACCTCTAAGAAAATCAACCGACCAATATGAAGAAAGGACTTTTCAAATAACAAACGAAGTGTTGATATTTTTTTTTGGTGTGTCGTTCCACAGGCAGGGCCCACTTAATATTCGCTCGCGACCCACCCATGGTTTGGGAATCCCTGTCCTAGTGTATCCCTGGCTTAAGGAACCCTTTTTTCTTCTGTCAAATTCTATCCCGAATGGAATATAATATAGTCTTCCATGATTTCCTTTGAAAGCATTGGGATTAGGGACCTTGAAGCCACCTGTAATGCCGCCCTTTAATTTAAGAAAAATATGATACATAGATTCAATCCAGAAATGTAAAAAAAAATGTATATTGTGTCAGAAAACCATATTGCAACCCACCTAGACACAGCAACGGTTCGCCCTTCAGCGAGGTGCGTTGAAGACAGAGCGCGCGCAGGCGGCACGAATGCGGGCGTAGTGCGCGCGCAAGAACAGGCATGTGCGTGCTCTCTATAGGGGCGTCTGACACTTCTAGCTCTGAAAGTTCCGCGCTCTGGAATCAAGAAAAGGCAACGTTCGAACACACATTGATACAAATCGAGACGTATAAATAAAGTCGCCCTTTTGACGCCATACACATCAATGTATTTTACACTACCTGTTGCCGGCGGCTTCGCTCAGGAGAGACTTAAAACATGATGATGATGATAATGATGTAGAATATAAAAGTACCTTCTTGATCATCCTAGAAGCCGCCTGCCACCCCCGGATGCCGAAGTCCCGCGGGCCCGAGATTGAAACCACCACCGCACTCTCGTAGTACTCAATCATATCGAATAGAGCCTCCTGGAAAAAAGAAGATTCTTTGAAGTATGATAGTAGATCGCTCGAGTAGATAGACAGAGAGAGAGCGAGAACAGTGGGTGAGAGGCTAGAGAAACGAGTAGAAAGTAAAGATAGCATGGAGAATATCTGTGCTGTCATAATTTTCAAGAATTTGACTCTAGCTTCCCACATACCCCCTATACGAGGTACCAAACTCGTAAGCAATATCTTTATTAAAGTCTGTTTCAATAAGGAAGGTATGGCTGTGACATTTACATTGACAACTCTAGAGGTGAGGCTTCAAAGATTATCGATCGATTGATTACGTGACGAAAACTTAAGCCCCTCCTCCGCCAGTCCGCCACCCATGTGACCAAGCGTGATATTTTGAAGACTCCCTTTCAATCTCTGAAAGGATCATGTAATATGTTCCCTTACTGGCATCACCGCGCCCTCGTCGTCGACCTCGACGCACTCCAGCTCGACGCGGCGGAACTGTGCACGGCGCCGAGCCGAGCAGCGAGCACGACGCGAGTCAGCCGCGCCGCCGCCTACCACGCTACACCGTAACTGGTATCATCCTGGTGCGGGCACTCACCGCGCCCTCGTCGTCGATCTCGACGCACTCCAGCTCGACGCGGCGGAACTGCGCGCGGTGCATGACCGCCTCGAGCGCGTCGCACGGCGCCGAGCCGAGCAGCGAGCACGACGCGAGCGTGAGACGCACCGCGCGCGCGCCGCCGCCTATCACGCCCTCCGGTAGCTCCTGAGTTGATTTAGATAGATACATAAAAAAAACTCTATTCGGCAAGCATGACATAACCATAGCTGGGAAAAACATCGCAATGACGTTACGTTAACAATTAAAAAAAAACCCCCACGCATTAATCGAATAGTCATACGTAAATAAAGAAATTATTGAATTTTAAGCCAAAAAAAGAACTGATACTATTCCAACAGCTGTATTGATTCTGACTCTTGCGCGCTCTCGTGCTAGACCCTGCTGACGTCGGTAACCCTGCATTCTTACCCGTATCTGCTGCAGCACAGAGTCGATGGGCGGCGTAACATGCCTCCTACAGGACTCCAAGTACTCCGCCGCCAGCTGCGCACGCGTCGTTGGAGGGACTGCAATTTAAAAAAGAATAGGTCATTAACCATAAATCGGATTGGGCCCGCCATGTCTGCCGAATAGGTAGGTACATCCAAAAAGACGCGTAATATGTCACTAATCGTCTCTGTTGTTAACCCCCGACACAAAAAGAGAGATGTTATAAGTTTTTGTGTGTGTGTGCGTGCGTGCGTGCACGCAGTTTAGTATAAAACAAAGTCGCTTTCCGGTGTCTGTCTGCCTGTCCCTATGTATGTTTAAAGCTTTAGAACTGCGCATATGTATAATTGTACGCAGACGAAGTCACGGGCAGAAGCTAGTAATAAGTATAACTGTCGAGGTTAGAAACACAAATAACTGCATAGAAGCTGGAACGTAGCCGATCGTATCGAATTTCTCCTTGACCACACGTATATGCCAGACATTACGACGCCACAGCCCAAGATCCAACCGTGGAAACAAACGCTTCGCCAAAACATTACAATAAATGGCCACAGATGAGAGGAGTTTCTTTTTTTTTCTTAACCAGCAAGTGAGCCACCGGCGACAATAGAAGACTTATTAAGTTTAGCTAACCTTGAGAGCTAAGATAAAATATCTATCTCATGTGCCAGTACTTATACTTTAAACTTAACGGTAAACCCACAGAAGCAATTTATTTATTTAAGGCTTATTTAAAACTTGCTCTTGAGAATCATGTAATAGGCGATGCGGCTGGCAACCCATCACTATTTTGATTCCTCATTCCCCTTTACGGCCACAAATACGATAAACGTGGCCTTGAGGTCTTGTTACCCCAGGCTCTGTCGAGCCCGCAAGGGATAAAGACGTAATTTGTGTCCGTATTCATGTGATTAACAAACAAAACACTACTCCTAAACGATGCTAAAAATTATAACACATGGATTTTTATTGTATTTTAGTGTGTTTTTAAGTATGAGTTCAGATGTGCGCCACGTCACTGGCAACGTTTCTCCTCTCTCTCAAAAACATCTCTCTCTCTCTCTGTGTGTGTGTAAAAACAGGAAAACCAACAGTGTGTGAACAGTAGCACTGTTCACGCTCATTGGCGCCTGTTATCGTCTTAAACAACATCTCAAATCTCAACTTAAGAGTTGGTAACTGTGCTTTACAAACTTTTATCACTTTTCAGATATAAACGCTCGCAGTGACCTCAATTTTATAGGAAAGCTCTCTATAGTTTGTTTATCTATGACAACGCATTTCGCAGGCGCCTCTCGGTCTATAACCCCGTCGTTGCAATGCGGGATGATGTCACGTTGACCTACTCACGGGAATATCTTTTGTTATAGCCCATACATACATACATAATAGCTTTTGCCCGCGACTTCATCCGCGCAGATAACGCCAAAGTGACATACCACCTTCATCCACTCCTCTTTTCAAATATTAGGGCATTATTTCCTATCCCGTCCCGTTCGTTATAAAATAACGAAGACAATTTACGAAATCCCGCCAGAGTGCTGCTCTAATATAAGGAATACACACACACACACACACACACACACACACACAAATCACGTCTTTATCCCTTACGGGGTAGACAGAGCCTAAGGTAACAGGTACCTACAGGCCACATTTAGCAAGATTGTGGGCGTATAGGTGGAAAATCGAATCAAAATAGTGATGGGTTGCTAGCCTCATCGCCTATAACATGATTCCTAAGTCATGATATATGGAATATGTCTGCCAAATACCAAGGATCTGTATTAAGTAGCAAATCATATAATAACCAACTTTTTATTTCTTATCCCACGGGAATTTCGCAAGGTCCAAAAATCAGTTTTCTGATATTCATTTAAAGATTCTAGAAAAAAAAGTATCATATTACCGTCTTCTGGTTCTAAGCTACCTCCCGACCAATTTTCCGCTAAATCGGTTTAGCCGTTCTGGAACTATAAACAGTGTAACTAGCACGACTTTCTTTTATATACAAAGATATTCTTATGTAGTATGTTGAGTCTTATTGTAGCCCATTCGAATCCATTTTGACGTTTTTGTAAACAAACAAGTCGTCGCAAGTTCATATAAAATTGAAATATAATAATCATAGTATAATTGTAAAGCCCTTTGATTTGATTACCTTTTCCACCTAGGTATACCCCCACAATCATGCTAAATGTGGCCTTTAGATCTTGATACCTTAGGCTCTGTCTACACCGTAAGATATAAAGACGTGATTTATGTGTTATGATACCGTAGATTAAAACATAGGCTACTTTTTATCCCGGAAAATGTCAGTTTCCGCGGGATCCTATAAGGAGTGACGATCCCTAGCGGAGAATTAATTTAATTTCATTGTACCTAATTATTATTGTTTTTGATATTGACATTTTTGTATTATTTAATTTTATTTTATTTACACTTGACGATTTCAATCTAAATTCTTCTAACTTGACAATGTACAATTTATGATGTAATTTTTATTGAATGAATAAATAATCTAATCTAGCGATAGACGAATTCTTTAAAGACAAGTCGCGGGCACTAGCTAGTGTAGTATAATTTTTACAATATGTCATGAGATATCAAGTTTAGTATGATCCTTCCGTCATTAGGCCTCCATCCAGGGAAGTTTTTTGCCTACACAGAAAAATGAAAATGAAAATGAAAATGAGAGTACTTTCAAGCGATGTGCATTAAAAAATCGGGCCCTGGTTGACCAGTGACAAACCTTTTCTATTACAAGCTTTTTATTAATTTGCAATGTATGTATGTACCTATTGTATGTATGCAAGTATGTTTGTCCGGGAGGATTATTGCGACTCAATTTTGAACCAGATATGTATCTTAAGCCGATTGAGCTGAAATTTTGTACAATACAATATCTGGTTGAGGAACTCTTCAACGGTTGGTCTGCTTGACATGAAACTTGGTACTCATATGTAGGACGGATGACTATCTAAGTACAGTCAGCAAAAAGTAGTCAGCAAAAAAAGATTGTATGAAAAATGACATTTTCGACAGAAACGGGTGGTAGGGCCTTGTGCAAGGTCCGTCCGGATCGCTACCACCATATTACTCGCTAATCCTGCCGCTAAGTAGCAGTGCTTGCACTGCTGTGTTCCAGTGTGGAGAGTAAGACAGCCGGGGAAATTACGGGCACAAGAGGCATTTCATCTTAGTCCTCTAGGTAAGCAACGCATCTGCAATCCCTCCGGGGTTGCGGGTGTCTATGGGCAGTGGTGATCACTTACCATCAGGTGACCCACTTGCTCGTTTGCCTTCCTATTCATATAAAAAAAAAACTTTTCCCTTTAATATGGTGTCATATTATACTATAAATACACATTCCCTTGCTGCGTGCCCATTGGCCGTTAGCGGTCTATTTATGCAAGGGGATTAGTGACATCACCCACTTGCGCGGAAAATCTCTTCAGGGTCGCTGTGGCTACACAACTTGGTGACGTGAAAGTATAAGTAGATAATACAAGTAGAGCAGCCTTACCCTGCCTTTTATAATGTAAGCTTCTGCCCGCGACTTCGTCTGCGTAGAATTATACATAAAAACCTTCCTCTTGAATCACTCTATCTATTAAAATAAACCGCATCAAAATCCGTTGTGTAGTTTTGAAGATAGGGACATAGGGACAGAGAAAGCTACTTTATTTTATACTATGTAGTGATAATACCTCGCTGTAATTAAATTTCAAAAATTACCAATTTCGCCTTTGACTCGGGCGACAGTTCCTGCGATCTGAGACATTCTGTATTTCCCCACCCTCGGGGCGATAATGCACTATAAAAGACCTTGTATTGAAAGGCACGCTCTACCACAACAAAACTATGTTACTGCATGGTTTAATTGGCATACCATGTTAGTTCTCAGAAACACGTAGGAAACGAGCGTTAGATGATCACGATTGCGAATTTTCCTCTTAGTGTTTGAAGTCACGCGAACCATCGTTATTGATCATGATATAATACGTATACGTTGATGACTTCATCAAACAGAGGAAAATAGATTTTTTTTTACGTATGGCTGACTGGGCTCCTTTCACGTCTAATGGAAAGTCTAGATGAAGCTCACTGTCTCAGCAACAGCCTATTCATTTTGGCCTTAAAAAGCCCTAGGTTGTATCTGTCCGGAAACACAGACGATGAGAGCAAGTTCCACTCCCTGGCAGTTCGCATTAGAAAGGACGAAGCGAAACGCTTTGTACGAGCCAATGGAACACCAACGATATGACTGTGAAGGCGCTCCCACCGTCTGAACGTCCGTTCCGTGGAGATCTCGGTTAGGATATATTCTTTTACTTTTCAGGACAGAACTTTCTTAAGGATACGCGGCTGAAAAAGGTTAAAAAAAGCCTCAGACCAAGCGAGCACGACCTGTCGAGTTCTTTCGCTGTTAGAGAGTTTTTTCTAGAGCATTATTTCGTTGCTGAGCGATAATTATTCTATGAATATGATATTATATATAGGTACCCTAAAATCCCTAAATTTCCATATTTCTTTTGCGAGAAATAAAATAAAAAATAGCCTAACCGCCAAACGCTAAAACACACACATTTTTTTAACGCTCATTTTAGCAAGGTGTAGTGACATTACCGACATGGGAAGTAGAAAGGAAAAATATATCATTGTACAGTGGTCTCATGTTTTTAACGAGTACCTAACAACATTCCTACCATAAGATAAGTATACATACGTATGTGGATCTTAAAATAATTTATCAGTAAGCCGCAAGAAAGCGTTGCTCAAGTATCAAAGGAGCCGCCATATTGTATTATAATCACCCGATGATGTAATACGATAAGCTGACGGTCGAAAAAAGAAGCTAGGCCCGCAGCACAGTGCGCCTTTACACAGCGAAGCGATAAATATCCCAATTTGTATGGCATGTATTAGAGGTCAATATTATAGTGTGATCGATGCATATCACGAAATATCGATTCGTATCGCAGCTTATCCGATAGCAGTGCTAAGTCCGGTGGACCCTGGGCATGGTTAATGATTTCCTGGCGGTCTCCGAGGGATATCATTATCCGTTGGCTAAGAGCTCGACAGAGGAGGGGGGGGGGGGGAGAGGGTCTTTTAACCATGTTCTACCGTACAACGTTGCCGACATTTTTGTCACAAGATTTTTGAATACTGTACATATTTAATTACTTTAACATTGGCGAAATTATTGCATCGATCGATGGGGCCATATTTTTAACATACATACCGTCACGGCTCTTTCCCACAGGGGTAGGCAGAGACTACTTTATTCCACTTGCTACGGTCCGGACATATTTCTTTCGCTTCATCCACAGTCATCAATCTCTTCATACATGCTCGTCCGTTTCGGGAACTCCTGACCTAACCTTTTTCCAAAACGTCTCCTATTTGGTCTCGGAACGTCCGTCTGGGCCTTCCCCTCCCAACGTATCCATTCACACTCCCCATATAGATCTGTTTAGTTAGTCTAAAAAAAGAAGAATAAGACCGTCCAAGCAACAGCCAGACTGAACATGTTAAACTACGAAAAATGTACACTAAATTCTCTGTTTACACCTGAACACCTCATAACACGATTGACAAAGCAGCGATCCAGGTGCACTTCGCAAGTCCTACCCCAAAAAAGATACTTTATCTTACATTTCAACACCACCAAAGCGCTAGCGTATATCGAAACGGAAACGCTCCGGAGCGTACAGTTACTAGTCTAGCGACACGGTAGCGCATCTTTCCCCGGGCGCCCGGCATTACGGCTATCACCGGAAGGCATTTACAGCGCGACCTCCGCGAGTGTCAAGGCCACGATTTTACGCCCACTGTTTACAAATATACTATGTTTACCAGGGGGTATGGAGCGAATACGAAGCCCGACTGTTAAGCGAACACACTATGCACTCGTGAGAAAGAAATTGACGACATGCTGCAAGATATAGGTGTAGATTGCTTCATGGGGATAATTTCGTCGAGGATAGTGCAATACCGCGTAACTAGCACTGGCAAATACTGCGTAGGTATCTACACAACATCCAACTTCATACTGGTTTGATTTCATACATACATATATCACGTCTTTATCCCTTACGGGGTAGACAGAGCCTAAGGTAACAAAATCTTAAGGCCACGTTTAGCTTGATTAAAGGCGTATAGGTGGAAAGGGAAATCAAAAATAGTGATGGGTTGCTAGCCGCATCGCCTATAACATGATTCCTAAGACTTTCGCCCATTCCCTCGATGGGCTTTTACCATCTGCACGGGAAGAGAAGCAACTGGTAAATCCTAAGTTTTTTCTTTACTCCCAGACCAGCATGGACGTTTGTTGGCGGGAAATCTTAATTAAGCTACATTTTTTTAGATACGCGGTATTAACCAACAACAGTTACGCGGATTTTCCGTACTACACTACAAGCCCATGGAAAAAAATAACATGTGAAATGAACCAGCGTGAATAACGCTTAGAAGGCTGTTACTATATTATAAAATAACTCTGAGCGCTATGCTGTCATTTCTGAGCGGTACAGGTGAGTACGTGAGTAAATGGAATTTCTCAGGTACAAGTGAGGAATTACGACTAATTATTAATGTACGGTTTTTTTATAGCTTATAGATGATTAAAAATAAATGTCGAAAAACCTAGTGCCGTACTAAAGTGGTGGTGCCGGAAGTTAGTGCAAATATTTTTATTTCCATGTACTCACGTAGTCACCTGTACCGCTCAGAAACGACGGCATAGCGCTCAGAGTTATTTTATGATATAGTAACAGCCTTCTAAGCGTTATTCACGCTGGTTCATTTCACATGTTATTTTTTTCCATGGGCTCTCCAGCATAGTTTAACTACTGGACCGATTTCAAAAATTCTTTTGCCGTTATAAAGCTACATTATCACTGAGTGACATAGGCTACTTTTTACCGCGGGAAAATACCTTTTCCTACGGGAAAATTAATTTATCGCGGGCGAAGCTGCGGACGGAAGGCTAGTAGTCTAGTGGGTGTTGTGCAGATACGCAGTATTTACCAGTGCTAGTTACGCGGTATTACACTATCCCCGACGAAATTACTTTTAGAGTGACATTTTAACAAACCCAAGCACATACTGAAACATTACGGATGAATTTTAAGACACCCTGTACAGTACCTTCCATAAAGATTGCTTCGGTTTTTGGAAAGAGACAGCGTCACGTAATTTAGAGCGAGACAACGCTCTACGAAGCCGAAATAAGCCATCCTCAATATTTGATTGATTGGCGATAGGTACCTAAAGTTCCTTAGTCGATGATAAATAGTTTCCCAGTATATGATTCACGTACAAAAACAGTCCAAGCCTAAGTGTTGACCAATGTCATAATTGTTAGTGGTAATTCGTCAACTTTGCATTGACCATATGACCATGTATTGTTATGAATGATCTCATCACTGTTTACTCATGACATGTCACAAAAATCTAGCTCTTTTCCAGGACATCCTATGCCTACTAATATTATAAATGCTAACGTTTGTGAGTGAGGATGTACGGTCAAGTGCAAAAATAAGTATCGATACGAACTTTTCAAATATATGTCCCACGACCTTATTACGCTGGCGTAAGAGCTTATGGTACTTATTTTTGAAACTTTGACTAGATACATATTATTACACTTCCGACTGTACATACATACATATAAATACACAAATCACACATTTATCCCTTACTGGGTAGACATAGCCTAAGATGACAAGACCTATGTTTAGCAAGATTGTGGGTGTACAGATGGAAAATGTAATCAAAATAGTGATGGGTTGCTAGCCGCATCGCCTATAACATGGTTCCTATGATTTTTGTCCAATTCCTTTGGTGGGCTTTTACCATCTGCACGGGAAAAGAAGCTACTGGTAGAATCTGTTTTTCTTTGCTTCCAGACCAGCATGGAAGCAGTGAGCGAGTGAGTGTATCTTTGTACCTTCTCCGCGGTGAAACGTCTGGATGGATTTGGACTTTTTATCCCGGAAATTCGCATAGTTTCCGAGGGACAGCGATAAACGAATTCTTTTCAGACGAAGTCTCGGGCATCAGCTAGTAAATAATATAAAGTAGAACATAGTTATAGATCGGCAATTCGATCGAGAGAATGAGCGAAAATCTTAGGAATCATGTCATAGGCGATGCGGCGACCAACCCATCGCTATTTTGATTACCCTTTCCACCCACAGTCATGCTAACCGTGGCCTTTACCTTAGAATCTGTCTACCCTGTAAGGGATCAAGACGTAATTTATGTATGTGTGTATGTATGTACCAAAGTAGAGACGAAATACTAGTCTACCCGGGGCCCAGAGGCCATTACCCGCTGGCTTAATGCCAAGCTTGACACATTTTTCTCATATAAAAATTACAATAAATCTGTTCGAACTCGCGGTCCCGTCTTCACGTTACAAATTATTTAAGAGAACAGTTTCTCTTGACGATGATGAAAAAAGAATACTAATGAAGTTGAATCGCCACCTCCTCAGAGCAGGGCCCAGCCTACTCCAATAAATCACGAGCCTCTACTTAAGAAGCCACAGGTCAAACCACCAGGCTAGCAGTTTTTTTTTTTATAATATTAGTACAGATTAAGGCATTGTTTCAGTTGCGAGCAGTGCATCGAGCCGTTCACGGATACGAAATCGTCAACCGCGCATGGAGGCAGAAGGAGGTAGACTATAGTCACTCGTAAGGTACAGTCAGAAGCATAATAGTAGTTTAATGCCGAGCCCACGTAGGCCCAGCGCACACACTACAGAACAACTTCGAAAGCGTGTGCATACGGTGTGTTTCTTCAAAGAAAAGATCATCTATGTACGTGACTGACTTACTAATAAATGCACAGCCAAAACCACTATAGTTACAGAAGGGATATTTAGAAATTCCCACGGGATAGAGGATAAATGGAATTTACATACATTCTGGCTACCTTCGTAACTTTTAATCACTTGAGTCTTGAAATTTAGCATTCAAGTAGGGAATCATAACTGTTAAAAACTAATTTCAGGAGGATAGGGAACAAATACTTAAAAGTTTAAGTTGCGAGCTATTCAGTTATTCGCGGCCGAAGTCGTAGGCCAAAGCTAGTTCACAGATAAAGAGCGTCCGGCCCATGGGAACAATATGGCTACTGACAGAAAATCACAATACAATCAATTTTTTAAAGAAGACTGCTGACTGCTGACCGAAATTTCGAAATTGGTGGCTCAAAAAAACCTGTCAACGAAAATTTCATCACATTTACCTAGTCGAATGAACTTAGCCGAGACCTTGAAAATTCCGTTGTTTCCATTCTGGCAGCGTTCCATTCCACGTGAGCTTGCCGCAAAAATATAAGAATGTGAGTCACCGCGGCGGTGAAAAGTCAAGCGCGAGACTGCGTGCTGTGATGGCATTAGTTAATTGAACCACGATTACTACCTAGTTAGTGTGAAATGTCATGTCATGGTCATATAGTGGATCATCATCATCATCATCAGCCTATATTAGTCCACTGCTGGACATAGGCCTCCCCTAATGAGCGCCATAGCGCCCTGTCTTCAGCTTGACGCATCCAGCATCTGCCTGCAGCCTTTCGCAGATCGTCATCCCACCTGGCCGGAGGGCGTCCTACACTACGTTTGCCGAGTCGCGGTCTCCACTCAAGAACACGTTTCCCCCAGCGGTTGTCGGTTCTTCGCGAGATATGGCCGGCCCACTGCCACTTCAGCTTGCTAATTCTTTGAGCTATGTCGGTAACTCTGGTTCTCTGTCGAATGTATTCGTTACGAATCCTGTCCTTCAGAGAGACTCCGAGCATAGCCCTTTCCATAGCTCGCATATAGTGGATGGACATATGAGAATACTGGCAGTTTCTGCCTTAATTTATGAAAAAAGATCCTGAATGCACTGTGAATTTTTAATATTAGATTAATGCCGAGGCCTGGGAAGTAGCCAATTGCTGGATGAGAACTTGTTTAAAAACACGAACCGCAGGTTGCAACGCACTAGTTGATAGGATTCGACGGGAGCGTTCATTAGCAATAACCTATTTTCTTAAATGCATTGATAATTTTTAATTACTTTACTTGTGTGTGTGTTCCTCAAACCTACATGTATGAGTTTTTGCGCTAATAATGAACGGTAGGTTGTATGAAGAGACTGTTTCCATGGTTATATTCGTTCACCGACCAAACTACCTGACTAATCATTCATCAATAATATTTCATCGAATGTTAATTGATCCATTTCATCAAACGGTTGAGTTCACGACTTATCTCAACAATTCCCTAAATTTCCAGCCCTGATCACGAGTCTCATCGGTCAAGTTAGCAATGCGCCCTGTCACAAAATCAAAACAATTAGCTGTCCCAAACTCCGGGCACGCTAGACATGAGGGCGGACAGTAATTCGTGTCGCATGACTAATCTGTTATTTGTGTTACCGACATTAGCGCTAATTATGTGCTGGCTCTTTAAATAACTCCGCATTACCCGAAGTACTCAGGTACAGTGGCCAAAACTGAGCATTCACGCTAATTTATCGAATGGCACGGCATTTCAATCCAAACTAAGACCTCGTCGACCGAGGATTAAGACGCAAGCCACAAAACAAACGCAGCATGGTTAACACGACAGCGCGCGAGTGCTGTGTCGCGCTCGCGTGCGAGATAGAGTACCCGTACTACCCGTCTTTTTGGACTATCTCGCTCGCTCTCGTGTTAGCCAGGCAGTACAGGGACGCTTTATAGACGCGGCACGCCTTTTACACCTAGAGGGTGGTCAAATAAAGAATGTCTCAGATCGCTGAAACGCAAAAACGAGGGCGAACATGCGACCTGAGCCTTCCTTTATCACCGCCCGAGGTGTGAACACGTCTTCCCCTGGCTAGGAAGTGGAAATTTCCGCTCGCTTAGCGGGCGGTAAATTGATACTTACGTAAATAATAATAATTATCAGCGAGTCATCGCCTACCAAACTAAAATTGGTTGACATATTGAAATGGTAAGTGTCCGTTTATATCACTACATACATAGCCCAATAATTCTGTATACAGCATCCCAAACCAAAACCCAATATTTACCCACTATTAGCTGTCGGATTGACGTGAAATTTAGCATCGGTGACCCATGCAGGCCCGTCTCCGCAGAAAGCAACTCTTCAACGCTGTCAGATTGACTTGAAACTTGGTGTAGGATAGATGACAAGTAGTCAACCAAAATTTACAGACAGACTTGTCATTTTTAGGTTAGTTCATTTAAACTCTAGGTCTATTGCGTGTCGTTCAAGACTACCTCAATGGATTTAACCATTACGTAAAGCTTAACTAGTCCGGTTCTAGATTCGGTTAGTGTTCGCCGGCATTCATTAGAGCTGCCCTTGGCAATGTCCGAATTAGTGCGTGGGAGTCAAGCACCGCTCAATAACCTCTGTTTTCACGGTAACTGTTTGTTTTAGTAGCTTTTTCTAGGTTTGCGCGCTGTCATCGTAGTTTTTTTTTACTTACTTACTTACTTACTTACTTACTTACTTACTTACTTACATCTCTGGCATCTGCAGCTGTGACGAACACTCGGGACTATAATTGGCATTGTTCATTTTTTTTAAGCTGTGCTTTTAACACCTTTATTTGTTAAAATGGACTATTTCAAGCAACTAATTTGAATATTATGCTTTTACGTAGCTTTGTTAATTAATAATAAATATTTTTTCGCTGTTTCATAATTCGTGAATTTAGACAGAATCCCAATCGCCTTCGTTCGGCTGGCTATAAAAAAAACGGCTTTGTCTATGGTTTTGTCGATTTGACAGTGACACGTAACAGTTGCCATAGCTAAACTTTTTTTTTTTCATTTTTGCGGCAAACATTCGATGCTGGATTCTGTCTAAAAACCGGGTTGTTCGGTCAAACAAAGGTTCAAAGTACTTTTACAAAAATATCTGCAATCATAAAGTATTTTTGAAATCGGACAAGATAAATCGGATAAATGATGGTTTTCCTCGAAATGGTTTTCGAATTGGAGCATACTAAAAAAAATGAACAATGCCAATTAAGTAAAAATACTCAAACGGTATTGTGACAAACGGTGTCGGCGTCAGCATAAGCTGCTGGTGCCGGTCCCGGGGGCGACGCCCACAGCGCTGGTCTTCAGCCGACACCCTGACTTATTACTCCTACAGTCCTGCCAGGTGCGGATTAACACATATCTGACATCTGCAGCTGTGACGAACACTCGGGACTATAATTGTTGAGCATCTCTAATCTTAGAGCTACAGACCGACCGCTTAATTGAGTCCTCGCCCGCGCGGAACAGGGGTGCGGGGTACGACGACAAAGGGGACCGAGTGTGGTGCGGGCGGCAGGCGCACTACCCGGCCGCACCTCGGTCGGTCGTCGGTCTATAGGGCCACTCATTCGTAGATCTTTTGTGCAATTACCTAATTACCCCTCCTTCGCACTAACCCATCGCTTTTACCACCTTCTCTCTATCTCTGAAATCTCCTGGTTCAGGGTATCCGTTGCCGACGAGCTTTTTTACTAGTCTGGCGAGGGCATCACATTTACACACGATGTGTCGTGTCGGGTTCCATTGTTTCAACCTCTTCGCCACATATTCTGCAATTGTTGAGCTTATATGGAACACTGTCGTTGTTGTAAGGCGATTGCTTGTGGGTTTACAAACGAATATGTCAATTCAATACATACTAGCTTTTGCCCGCGACTTGGTCCGCGCAGATAACGTCAGAGTGACGACATAGCATACCCCATACATCCACTCATGTCTCCAAGTATAAGGTTTTTATTTCCTATCCCGTGGGAAATTCGGAAAATCCCTTTCTAGTGCACCTTTATACAAATCAAGGAATAATATGTAGGTATGCCAAATTTAATGTGTGTAGCTTTAATGGTACATAAAACATTTCATGATTTACCAATCCCGCGGGAAAATCAGGATAAAATGTATCCTATGTCCGTCTCTTGGTTCTAAGGTACCTCCCCACCAATTTTCAGCCAAATCGATTAAGCCGTTCTTGGGTTATAAATAGTGTAACTAACACGACTTTCTTTTATATGTATACTAGTATATGTAATTATGTATATATAAGATGTATGACCGCTTTCCAAAGTGGCTCAACAATTTAGCTGGACGTCATCATAAGCTCTTTCAAAACTCTTCCACGTTAGCGGGGAAAAAGCAGTAGAAAACTGTCGAATTACTCTCCTATTTGGCTTTGCCGTAGTCAGGTAAAAAAGGAACTAAATATACATACTACATTGTTGCCATATTCCAGCACTACGTAAACAAACATACGGTCCAACATAGAACCTTCTTATCTTTGAACTCGGTTAAACAAGGGCCAATGCCAGCAATTTGTGTAATCCTACTAATATTATAAATGTGAAAGTTTGTGAGAATGTTTGGATGTTTGTTACTCTTTCACGCCAGAACAGCTGGACAGATCTGGATGAAATTTGGAACATAGATAGATTATGGTCTGGAATAACACATAGGCTACTTTTTATCCCGGAAAATTGCGTAATTCCTGCGGGATAGCGATAAACGAATTCTATGCAGACGAAGTTGCGGGCAACTGCTAGTAAAACTGTAACAACACTTATCTACCCTTGGCAACTCACGCGCAGGACGTGAGATCACCAGCTCAGTTTAATTAATCTGTACTGCGGCGAGTTTTGTTTAATGACAGCAATAAATTATCATCCGACTTTGACACGGCACCATACACGACGCAAACATAACAGATACACGGTTGTTACATGGAAATTATTACGCCAAGTGCAGCAAATTGAGTCGTTAAACCATAGAAATTAATTGAAGCATTATTATACGTTCCGTTGGTTTCGTTTTTTTACCCCCGACGCAAAGAGGGGTGTTATAGGCAAGGGCGTCGCCAAGGGGGGGCAGGGAGGGGCAGCTGCCCCCCCCCCCCCCCTAGAGATTCTAAAAAAGTTGCCAAATATAATGCAACCAAAGTCCTAAGTCTTTATATCGTCATAGAGAATGAGAAAAGTATGAATTGTAGTAGGTAAAGTCAACTTGCCCCCCCCCCCCCGCGCCATCGGCTGGCGACGCCCTTGGTTATAGGTATTACGACGATGAGTGTGTGCGTGTGTGTGTGTCTGACTTAGGCATCGTTGCACTGAAACGGATGGACCGATTTCGATGCGGTTTCTTTTCATTCAATAGCCAGCTACCCTGCGGTGGTTATCAGCCATGATTGGTAGAAATCGGTCCAGCAGGAGTATCAGCTCTTTACCAAAATGATGTAAGAGAGAATACAGAGCTACTATTGTCAAGGGTTGGGGTAGTGTGCTATTTTTTAGTATAATTAATGAGCCCGAGTGAGCCCGACTCGAGGTCGGCGGAGCAGCTCTGCCGCCGCGCAGTCTGAGCTGCGCGAGCGCATGATATGCAGGGATCGACTACCAGACATGACATACAATCGAATGACACAAGGTCGTCTAATACAATAAATTATTCTTTGCAAACCTCATTTTTATCATTTACTAGCTGTTACCCGCGACTCTATCTGCGAATAATGCGCTTATCATTATCCCGCTTGAACTTTGCGATTTTCCAGGACAAACTTCCCGTGTCCTTTCCCGGGACTGAAACTATCTCTGTACCAAATTTCATAAAATCGGTTCAGTGGTTTAGGCGTGAAAGCGTAATAAACAGAGTTACTTTCGCATAATTTATACATCCCCTTACCAAAAAAACGGGCATCCATCGTTTTTGTATTTTATGTGCATAGAAGCTTACTTCCTAAGCTTTAATGCCTAAAAATTTGTAAAACCATGCCTGATTATTTTGCAAGGGGCTGTAATATTAGTAGGGAAGTAGGGATTTTCACTTTGCTGATTATACTTGCATTGTCGTCTGCCCCTCAAATGTATAGGTATCATTTATATTCTCAAACAAAAAAAGCTGCTTCGTTTTGGCCATAGCAGGCTCTCCTAGCGTAGTTTTTTGTTGACTATAGTTCGATTTTGGTTTCGGACAAAATTGAGACCGAGGCCAAAGACCCTGTTTCAGTTAGAAATACAATAAAAAAAAAATTATAAACGAGACAAAAGGGAGCAAGGTTGAAGACCACTGCCTCTAGGATTTAATTGAGCGCAAAGCAATTACACCGTGTAGCTATGCAAGTATATACATAATTACCACTTATATTTAATAACTCTATGTATGACGTATGTAATCTAGAGCTGTTTCTATTTGCCCTAAAAATCTGTATTTAAAAGGCAACAGTGGCTGACTGATCGATCAAAGCGTAGCTCAAATCACTGAACGGATAGTTATTATGACGTATGTATCTGCTAGAAGAATTTGGCGACAGGGCCAAATTAAAGTGCGCGGACGAAGTAAGTAAATGCATTTCTGTACAAATATAAAGAAACAAAAACAAACACGATTCACAAAAAAAGACTAGATGTATGCACAAAAGCGAACTCGCGGGCAACAGCTAGTTGCTTGTAAATTTTGACTGCTTTGACATTTTTTCGTCGTCTGTTATTGTTGAGCGACCGAGTTACATGACAACCCAGGATATAATTATCCTGGATTCTATTAGCTACGAGAACCGATCCAATCAAAAGCAGGAATGGAATGTGCTAAAGAATAATTTTTGTTGCAATTTGTCTGTCTCGCCTACACACTCCCAATTACCCCCTAAAATAGGACAAATTTAGGAAAACAAAAATGTCAACATTCAAAATTTTCTACACTTTTAAATCTTGCATTTCATCAGGTGGTAGGACCTCGTTTAAGGTCCGTCCGGATCACTACCACCGCCTTATTTGCTAATCCTGCAGCTAAGCAGTAGTGCTTGCGCTACTGTGTTCCGGCGAGGAGAGTAAGACAGCCGGTGAAATTACTGACATGAGGTATTCTATCTTTGTCCTCTAGTCGGCCACACATCAGCAATGCTGTTAGTGTTGCGGATCTATGGGTGGCGGTGCGCACTCACCATCAGGTGACCCACTAGCTCATTTACCTTTCTTGTTGTAAATATAAAAAAAAAAAATTGAAGTCCATGCGATGGATACCAGCTATTTCTGTCCTTACAACATTAAGAAGTAAAGTTTGTGCGTTTGTGTGGTTGTAGGGGGTAATCTCTGGATCTACTCAAAAGATTTTGAAAATTCTTTTACCAATACGAAGCCACATTATTTGTGAGTGTCATATATGCTATATTTAATTCTGCGCGGACGAAGTCGCGGGCAGCAGCTAGTTTATTAAATAAAGTTGTTATCCCAATAACCGTTCAAGATATGTTGTTTACCAATCTCTCAGATAGACGAGATAAAGTCGGCACGTGACTATACTCAATAGATAACGCCAGAAGGCTAGTTAAAAAATAGACTTTGACTATCTAGACTACAAATATTAAAGTACATACATAATATATATACCGTCACGCACGCCTCTTTCCCATAGGAGGGAGACTACTTTGTACCACTTGCTAGGATCCTGACATATCTCTTTCGCTTCATCCACATTCATCAATCTCTTTAAGATCCTAATCGGTTTACTCAACGCACTCTCTCTCTCTATCTTTTAAAGTGCAGTCGGAGTTGTTTTAGAAATATTTGCTATTCTAGTTACCTTCAATTCAAAGCTAGCATGGATGGTTGGAAAAAAACCACAACTCCCAACCGGAGTGGATTTTATATGAAATGATATCCCTACCGATGGGGAAGAAAGGAAAAATATTTTACATATCTCTATCAGGAAGTATGTAGCGGTAGGGATATATGGAACATAAGGAAGCAACTATGCGCTGAGCGAAAGTGAGAAAATTAATGGTTAATTGTTGGAGTTTAAAAAATATATACAACGAACCTAGCCAAATATTGTGGTCTACCCACCCCAAGGTTAAAAATCCTTTGCACGTCACAATATAAAATGACAATAAGACGCGGCTGTCAATTTGAAAGTTGGTCTTAAGCGGCATTTACATTTCATAGGAAGTTGGATGAAACCAGCTGCTCCTCTTCCCAAGCAGATCGTAAAAGCACATTGAGGGAACGAGCGAAATCTTAGGAATGATGGCAACCAATATTTTTATCCTCTTTTCCACCAATATGCCCACAATAATGATGAATGTGGCTTTGTTTCGTTACCAAGGGCATTTTCTACCCCGTAAGGGATAGAGACGTAAATAAGTATGCAAGTACGTAAGTATGTAATGTAGGTATGTATAATCATTGAGTATGAAGCCGACATCGAGAATTGTTATGTAGATTTATGTTATCAGCTGTTGACGGAAAACCACCGCAGATATAGGTATTTGTTGATAATATCCTAGTTGGCTAGTTCTAATAGTTTACTATTTGGTTTACACTGTCGCGCATATTTCAAGGTCTAACTGTGCAGCTGTTTGACCGTTGTAAATATTTGTACCTACCGTAAAACGGGGTGAGAAGGGATACAACTAATATTATGTGTTTTTACTTGCTACTTAAAAATTCTGGCTCAGCTGGCTCTAAAAATAATTTCTTTATTTTTTAGGATATATAAATCCCTTTCTTTTTTCTGATGCTGATGGTCGTGTCGGCGAAAGTTTTCAATGGCTCTGTGTACAAAGTGCTCCCGCTGGCACCGGTTTCCAGCTTCTCACTTCCGCAGCCTACTCTGGCGAGTCTGTGTGAAGTTAGCATATCAAGTACCAGCATATCAAGAAAAAAATGGAGTTCTGTTGGCATGCAGCATAGTTCTGTAGTTCCTGATACTTTTTAGAAATAGTTCTGGTCATTTTCCTAGAAAATTTTAATTTCAGTTTTTGACATAATGATATGCTAACTTCCACATGAAAAGTCCAGCATATCACAAACAAATTGAAGTTCTAGTGGCACTGTACATAGTTCTATAGTTCCTGATACATTTAAGAAATAGTTCTGGTGATATTCCTCGAAAATTTTTGATTTCAATTTTTGACATAATGATATGCTAACTTCCACATGAAAAGTCCAGCATATCACAAACAAATTGAAGTTCTTGTGGCACTGTACATAGTTCTATAGTTCCTGATACATTTAAGAAATAGTTCTGGTGATATTCCTCGAAAATTTTTAATTTCAATTTTTGACATAATGATATGCTAACTTCCACATTAAAAGTTCAGCATATCACAAACAAATTGAATTTCTAGTGGCACTATACATAGTTCTATAGTTCCTGATACTTTTTAGAAATAGTTCTGGTGATTTTCCTCGAAAATTTTGAATTTCAATTTTTGACATAATGATATGCTAACTTCCTCATAAAAAGTCCAGCATATCACAAACAAATTGAATTTCTAGTGGCAATATACAAAGGTCTATAGTTCCTGATACATTTTAGAAAGAGTTCTGCCGATTTCCGCTAAAAAAAAAAACATTTTTTTTTTTGACAGAATGATATGCTAACTTCCATGATGATATGCTGTGGTTTCGAAGAGAGTTCTGAGCCCGTTTACGGTCTCAAATGATGGATATGGTGTAGTAGTAAATAGTTCTGAGGAGTTCTGGCGTTAAAATCGCTTTAAAAAAAATTTTTTTTCTGGTCAAAGATAATTTGCTAATTTCCGTGATGATATGCTGCAGTATTAAAGAGAGTTCTGAGCCCGATTATGGTCTCAAATGATGGATATAGTGTAGTAGTAAATAGTTCTGAGGAGTTCTGGCCTTAATATCGCTTCAAATCATTTTAAGAAACATTTTTCGAAAATGATATGCTAACTTCCATGTTGATATGCTGTGGTTTCGAAGAGAGTTCTGAGCCCGTTTACGGTCTTAAATGATGGATATGGTGTAGTAGTAAATAGTTCTGAGGAGTTCTGGCGTTAAAATCGCTTTTAAAAAAAATATTTATTTTGGTCAAAGATGATATATGCTAACTTCCGTTATGATATGCTGTGGTATTAAAGAGAGTTCTGAGCCCGATTATGGTCTCAAGTGATGGATATGGTGTAGTAGTAAATAGTTCTAAGGAGTTCTGGCGTTAATATCGCTTCAAACAATTTTAAGAAACATTTTTCGAAAATGCTATGCTAACTTCCATGTTGATATGCTGTCGTTTTGAAGAGAGTTCTGATCCCGTCTATGGTCTTAAAAGATGGACATAGTGTAGAAGAAAATAGTTCTGAGGAGTTCTGGCCATAATATCGCTTCAAATAATTTTAAGGAATATTTTTCGAAAATGATATGCTAACTTCCATGTTGATATGCTGAGGTTTTGAATAGAGCTCTGAGCCCGTTTATGGTCTTAAAAGATGGATATGGTGTAGTAGTAAATAGTTCTGAGGAGTTCTGGCCTTAATATCGCTTCAAATAATTTTAAGGAATATTTTTCGAAAATGATATGCTAACTTCCATGTTGATATGCTGAGGTTTTGAAGAGAGTTCTGAGCCCGTTACGGTCTCAAATGATGGATATGGTGTAGTAGTAAATAGTTCTGAGGAGTTCTGGCGTTAAAATCGCTTTTAAAAAAAAAAAATATTTTGGTCAAAGATAATTTGCTAATTTCCGTGATGATATGCTGCAGTATTAAAGAGAGTTCTGAGCCCGATTATGGTCTCAAATGATGGATATAGTGTAGTAGTAAATAGTTCTGAGGAGTTCTGGCCTTAATATCGCTTCAAATCATTTTAAGAAATATTTTTCGAAAATGATATGCTAACTTCCATGTTGATATGCTGAGGTTTTGAAGAGAGTTCTGAGCCCGTTTACGGTCTCAAATGATGGATATGGTGTAGTAGTAAATAGTTCTGAGGAGTTCTGGCGTTAAAATCGCTTTTAAAAAAAAATATTTATTTTGGTCAAAGATGATATGCTAACTTCCGTTATGATATGCTGTGGTATTAAAGAGAGTTCTGACCCCGTTTACGGTCTCAAATGATGGATATGGTGTAGTAGTAAATAGTTCTGAGGAGTTCTGGCGTTAAAATCGCTTCAAATCATTTAAAGAAATATTTTTCGAAAATGATATGCTAACTTCCATGTTGATATACTGTGGTTTCGAAGAGAGTTCTGAGCCCGTTTACGGTCTCAAATGATAGATATGGTGTAGTAGTAAATAGTTCTGAGGAGTTCTGGCGTTAAAATCTTTTAAAAAAAAAAAGATTTATTTTGGTCAAAGATAATTTGCTAGTTTCCGTGACGATATGCTGCAGTATTAAAGAGAGTTCTAAGCCCGATTATGGTCTCAAATGATGGATATAGTGTAGTAGTAAATAGTTCTGAGCAGTTCTGGCCTTAATATCGCTTCAAATCATTTTAAGGAATATTTTTCGAAAATGATATGCTAACTTCCATGTTGATATGCTGTGGTTTTGAAGAGAGTTCTGAGCCCGTTTATGGTCTTAAAAGATGGATATGGTGTAGTAGTAAATAGTTCTGAGGAGTTCTGGCGTTAATATCGCTTCAAATCATTTTAAGAAACATTTTTCGAAAATGATATGCTAACTTCCATGTTGATATGCTGTCGTTTTGAAGAGAGTTCTGATCCCGTCTATGGTCTTAAAAGATGGATATAGTGTAGAAGAAAATAGTTCTGAGGAGTTCTGGCCTTAATATCGCTTCAAATAATTTTAAGGAATATTTTTCGAAAATGATATGCTAACTTCCATGTTGATATGCTGAGGTTTTAAATAGAGCTCTGAGCCCGTTTATGGTCTTAAAAGATGGATATGGTGTAGTAGTAAATAGTTCTGAGGAGTTCTGGCCTTAATATCGCTTCAAATAATTTTAAGGAATATTTTTCGAAAATGATATGCTAACTTCCATGTTGATATGCTGAGGTTTTGAAGAGAGTTCTGAGCCCGTTTACGGTCTCAAATGATGGATATGGTGTAGTAGTAAATAGTTCTGAGGAGTTCTGGCGTTAAAATCGCTTTAAAAAATTTTTTTTTTCTGGTCAAAGATAATTTGCTAATTTCCGTGATGATATGCTGCAGTATTAAAGAGAGTTCTGAGCCCGATTATGGTCTCAAATGATGGATATAGTGTAGTAGTAAATAGTTCTGAGGAGTTCTGGCGTTAAAATCGCTTTTAAAAAAAAAATATTTTGGTCAAAGATGATATGCTAACTTCCGTTATGATATGCTGTGGTATTAAAGACAGTTCTGAGCCCGATTATGGTCTCAAATGATGGATATGGTGTAGTAGTAAATAGTTCTAAGGAGTTCTGGCGTTAATATCGCTTCAAATCATTTTAAGAAATATTTTTCGAAAATGATATGCTAACTTCCATGTTGATATGCTGTGGTTTCGAAGAGAGTTCTGAGCCCGTTTACGGTCTCAAATGATGGATATGGTGTAGTAGTAAATAGTTCTGAAGAGTTCTGGCGTTAAAATCGTTTTTAAAAAAAAATATTTATTTTGGTCAAAGATGATATGCTAACTTCCGTTATGACATGCTGTGGTATTAAAGAGAGTTCTGAGCTCGATTATGGTCTTAAAAGATGGATATGGTGTAGTAGTAAATAGTTCTGAGGAGTTCTGGCCTTAATATCGCTTCAAATAATTTTAAGGAATATTTTTCAAAAATGATATGCTAACTTCCATGTTGATATGCTGAGGTTTTGAAGAGAGTTCTGAGCCCGTTTATGGTCTTAAAAGATGGATATGGTGTAGTAGTAAATAGTTCTGAGGAGTTCTGGCGTTAATATCGCTTCAAATCATTTTAAGAAACATTTTTCGAAAATGATATGCTAACTTCCATGTTGATATGCTGTGGTTTCGAAGAGAGTTCTGAGCCCGTTTACGGTCTCAAATGATGGATATGGTGTAGTAGTAAATAGTTCTGAGGAGTTCTGGCGTTAAAATCGCTTTTAAAAAAAATATTTATTTTGGTCAAAGATGATATATGCTAACTTCCGTTATGATATGCTGTGGTATTAAAGAGAGTTCTGAGCCCGATTATGGTCTCAAGTGATGGATATGGTGTAGTAGTAAATAGTTCTAAGGAGTTCTGGCGTTAATATCGCTTCAAACAATTTTAAGAAACATTTTTCGAAAATGCTATGCTAACTTCCATGTTGATATGCTGTCGTTTTGAAGAGAGTTCTGAGCCCGTTTATGGTCTCAAATGATGGATATGGTGTAGTAGTAAATAGTTCTGAGGAGTTCTGGCGTTAAAATCGCTTTTAAAAAAAATATTTATTTTGGTCAAAGATGATATGCTAACTTCCGTTATGATATGCTGTGGTATTAAAGAGAGTTCTGACCCCGTTTACGGTCTCAAATGATGGATATGGTGTAGTAGTAAATAGTTCTGAGGAGTTCTGGCGTTAAAATCCCTTTAAAAAAAAAATATTTATTTTGGTCAAAAATGATATGCTAACTTCCGTTATGATATGCTGTGGTATTAAAGAGAGTTCTGACCCCGTTTACGGTCTCAAATGATGGATATGGTGTAGTAGTAAATAGTTCTGAGGAGTTCTGGCGTTAAAATCGCTTCAAATCATTTTAAGAAATATTTTTCGAAAATGATATGCTAACTTCCATGTTGATATGCTGTGGTTTCGAAGAGAGTTCTGAGCCCGTTTACGGTCTCAAATGATGGATATGGTGTAGTAGTAAATAGTTCTGAAGAGTTCTGGCGTTAAAATCGTTTTTAAAAAAAAATATTTATTTTGGTCAAAGATGATATGCTAACTTCCGTTATGACATGCTGTGGTATTAAAGAGAGTTCTGAGCTCGATTATGGTCTTAAAAGATGGATATGGTGTAGTAGTAAATAGTTCTGAGGAGTTCTGGCCTTAATATCGCTTCAAATAATTTTAAGGAATATTTTTCAAAAATGATATGCTAACTTCCATGTTGATATGCTGAGGTTTTGAAGAGAGTTCTGAGCCCGTTTATGGTCTTAAAAGATGGATATGGTGTAGTAGTAAATAGTTCTGAGGAGTTCTGGCGTTAATATCGCTTCAAATCATTTTAAGAAACATTTTTCGAAAATGATATGCTAACTTCCATGTTGATATGCTGTGGTTTCGAAGAGAGTTCTGAGCCCGTTTACGGTCTCAAATGATGGATATGGTGTAGTAGTAAATAGTTCTGAAGAGTTCTGGCGTTAATGTCGCTTCAAATCATTTTAAGAAACATTTTTCGAAAATGATATGCTAACTTCCATGTTGATATGCTGTCGTTTTGAAGAGAGTTCTGATCCCGTCTATGGTCTTAAAAGATGGATATAGTGTAGAAGAAAATAGTTCTGAGGAGTTCTGGCCATAATATCGCTTCAAATAATTTTAAGGAATATTTTTCGAAAATGATATGCTAACTTCCATGTTGATATGCTGAGGTTTTGAATAGAGCTCTGAGCCCGTTTATGGTCTTAAAAGATGGATATGGTGTAGTAGTAAATAGTTCTGAGGAGTTCTGGCCTTAATATCGCTTCAAATAATTTTAAGGAATATTTTTCGAAAATGATATGCTAACTTCCATGTTGATATGCTGAGGTTTTGAAGAGAGTTCTGAGCCCGTTTACGGTCTCAAATGATGGATATGGTGTAGTAGTAAATAGTTCTGAGGAGTTCTGGCGTTAAAATCGCTTTAAAAATTTTTTTTTTTCTGGTCAAAGATAATTTGCTAATTTCCGTGATGATATGCTGCAGTATTAAAGAGAGTTCTGAGCCCGATTACGGTCTCAAATGATGGATATGGTGTAGTAGTAAATAGTTCTGAGGAGTTCTGGCGTTAAAATCGCTTCAAATCATTTAAAGAAATATTTTTCGAAAATGATATGCTTACTTCCATGTTGATATACTGTGGTTTCGAAGAGAGTTCTGAGCCCGTTTACGGTCTCAAATGATAGATATGGTGTAGTAGTAAATAGTTCTGAGGAGTTCTGGCGTTAAAATCTTTAAAAAAAAAAAAGATTTATTTTGGTCAAAGATAATTTGCTAGTTTCCGTGACGATATGCTGCAGTATTAAAGAGAGTTCTAAGCCCGATTATGGTCTCAAATGATGGATATAGTGTAGTAGTAAATAGTTCTGAGCAGTTCTGGCCTTAATATCGCTTCAAATCATTTTAAGGAATATTTTTCGAAAATGATATGCTAACTTCCATGTTGATATGCTGAGGTTTTGAAGAGAGTTCTGAGCCCGTTTACGGTCTCAAATGATGGATATGGTGTAGTAGTAAATAGTTCTGAGGAGTTCTGGCGTTAAAATCGCTTTAAAAAAAAAATATATTTTGGTCAAAGATGATATGCTAGCTTCCGTTATGATATGCTGTGGTATTAAAGAGAGTTCTGAGCCCGATTATGGTCTCAAATGATGGATATGGTGTAGTAGTAAATAGTTCTAAGGAGTTCTGGCCTCAATATCGCTTCAAATCATTTTAAGAAATATTTTTCGAAAATGATATGCTAACTTCCATGTTGATATGCTGTGGTTTCGAAGAGAGTTCTGAGCCCGTTTACGGTCTCAAATGATGGATATGGTGTAGTAGTAAATAGTTCTGAGGAGTTCTGGCGTTAAAATCGCTTTTAAAAAAAATATTTATTTTGGTCAAAGATGATATGCTAACTTCCGTTATGATATGCTGTGGTATTAAAGAGAGTTCTGAGCCCGATTATGGTCTCAAGTGATGGATATGGTGTAGTAGTAAATAGTTCTAAGGAGTTCTGGCGTTAATATCGCTTCAAACAATTTAAGAAACATTTTTCGAAAATGCTATGCTAACTTCCATGTTGATATGCTGTCGTTTTGAAGAGAGTTCTGAGCCCGTTTATGGTCTCAAATGATGGATATGGTGTAGTAGTAAATAGTTCTGAGGAGTTCTGGCGTTAATATCGCTTCAAATCATTTTAAGAAACATTTTTCGAAAATGATATGCTAACTTCCATGTTGATATGCTGTCGTTTTGAAGAGAGTTCTGATCCCGTCTATGGTCTTAAAAGATGGATATAGTGTAGAAGAAAATAGTTCTAAAGAGTTCTGGCCTTAATATCGCTTCAAATAATTTTAAGGAATATTTTTCGAAAATGATATGCTAACTTCCATGTTGATATGCTGAGGTTTTGAATAGAGCTCTGAGCCCGTTTATGGTCTTAAAAGATGGATATGGTGTAGTAGTAAATAGTTCTGAGGAGTTCTGGCCTTAATATCGCTTCAAATAATTTTAAGGAATATTTTTCGAAAATGATATGCTAACTTCCATGTTGATATGCTGAGGTTTTGAAGAGAGTTCTGAGCCCGTTTACGGTCTCAAATGATGGATATGGTGTCGTAGTAAATAGTTCTGAGGAGTTCTGGCGTTAAAATCGCTTTTAAAAAAAAAAAAATATTTTGGTCAAAGATGATATGCTAACTTCCGTTATGATATGCTGTGGTATTAAAGAGAGTTCTGAGCCCGATTATGGTCTCAAATGATGGATATGGTGTAGTAGTAAATAGTTCTAAGGAGTTCTGGCCTCAATATCGCTTCAAATCATTTTAAGAAATATTTTTCGAAAATGATATGCTAACTTCCATGTTGATATGCTGTGGTTTCGAAGAGAGTTCTGAGCCCGTTTACGGTCTCAAATGATGGATATGGTGTAGTAGTAAATAGTTCTGAGGAGTTCTGGCGTTAAAATCGTTTTTAAAAAAAAATATTTATTTTGGTCAAAGATGATATGCTAACTTCCGTTATGATATGCTGTGGTATTAAAGAGAGTTCTGAGCCCGATTATGGTCTCAAATGATGGATATGGTGTAGTAGTAAATAGTTCTAAGGAGTTCTGGCGTTAATATCGCTTCAAATCATTTTAAGGAATATTTTTCGAAAATGATATGCTAACTTCCATGTTGATATGCTGAGGTTTTGAAGAGAGTTCTGAGCCCGTTTACGGTCTCAAATGATGGATATGGTGTAGTAGTAAATAGTTCTGAGGAGTTCTGGCGTTAATATCGCTTCAAATAAATTTAAGGAATATTTTTCAAAAATTATTTGCTAACTTCCATGTTGATATGCTGTGGTTTTGAAGAGAGTTCTGATCCAGTCTATGGTCTTAAAAGATGGATATGGTGTAGTAGTAAATAGTTCGAAAGAGTTCTGGCGTTATGAAAGCTTTTAAAGAAAAGCTATGTTATTTGAACAGTTCTACCCAGCATCTCAGCTGATTTCGATAGGAACAAGACGAGTAAGCATTAAGAACCAAAAAGCAACCTTTTTAACGCGACCTTGCAAAAGTTCTAGCTAAAACACGAAAAAAAAACTCATATGTCTAAATGCTATGTTATTTCAACATTTCTACCCGGCATCTCAGCTGATTTCGATAGGAACAGGTCAAGTAAGCATAAAACAACAAAGAACTATCATTTTAACGCGACCTAGCAGTAGTTCTAGCTAAAACACTAAAAAAAACTCATATATGTCTAAATGCTATGTTATTTGAACAGTTCTACCCAGCATCTCAGCTGATTTCGATAGGAACAGGTCAAGTAAGCATAAAACAACAAAGAACTATCATTTTAACGCGACCTTGCAGTAGTTCTAGCTAAAACACTAAAAAAAACTCATATATGTCTAAATGCTATGTTATTTGAACAGTTCTACCCAGCATCTCAGCTGATTTCGACAGGAAAAGGACAAGTAATCATTAAGAACTAAAAAGCAACCGTTTTAACGCGACCTAGCAAAAGTTCTAGCTAAAACACGAAAAAAATACTCATATATGTCTAAATGCTATGTTATTTCAACAGTTCTACCCAGCATCTCAGCTGATTTCGATAGGAACAGGTGAACTAAGCTTAAGCCAACAAAGAACTATCATTTTAACGCGACCTAGCAGAAGTTCTGGCTAAAACACTAAAAAAAACTCATATATGTCTAAATGCTATGTTATTTGAAATGTTCTACCCAGCATCTCAGCTGATTTCGATAGGAAAAGGACAAGTAAGCATTAAGAACTAAAAAGCAACCTTTTTAACGCGATCTAGCAAAAGTTCTAGCTAAAACACAGAAAAAAAACTCATATATGTCCAAATGCTATGTTATTTGATCACTTCTACCCAGCATCTCAGCTGATGTCGATAGGAACAGGTCAAGTAAGCATAAATCAACAAAGAACTATCTCCGACTCCTCTGGGAGGTAATCCTGCTCCCCTGCGGACGGGAGCGCGGCGTTGGAAATTCCAGGCGATAAGACTTGCCCTTACCCGCCTGGTACTCATTGGAGGAGACTGGCAGCAGTGGAGGGAGGGATTGCATGAAAAACATATATATTTCACACAGGCTTGGTTATTTTGCACGTGAGTAGCGGAGTAGCAAGGTAAACATTTTTTGTTCATTGAAATGGACCTCCGCAAAGTAAGGCCTGATTCAATAAAATACTTATTTGTCCTGTTCTTATCGAAATCAGCTGAGATGCTGGGTAGAACTGTTCCAATAACATAGCATTTCGACATATATCAGGTTTTTTTCGTGTTTTAGCCAGAACTATTGCTAGGTCGCGTTAAAATGATAGTTCTTTGTTGCCTTATGCTTATTTGTCCTGTTCCTATCGAAATCAGCTGAGATGCCGGGTAGAACTGTTCAAATAACATAGCATTTCGACATATATGAGTTTTTTTTCGTGTTTTAGCTAGAACTTTTGCAAGGTCGCGTTAAAATGATAGTTCTTTATTGGCTTATGCTTACTTGACCTGTTCCTATTGAAATCAGCTGAGATGCTGGGTAGAACTGTTCCAATATAACATAGCATTTGGACATATGTCAGGTTTTTTTCCTGTTTTAGCCAGAACTACTGCTAGGTCACGTTAAAATGATAGTTCTTTGTTGCTTTATGCTTATTTGACCTGTTCCTATCGAAATCAGCTGAGATGCTGGGTAGAACTGGTCAAATAACATAGCATTTCGACATATATGAGTTTTTTTTCGTGTTTTAGCTAGAACTTTCGCAAGGTCGCGTTAAAAAGGTTGCTTTTTGTTGCTTTATGCTTCCTCCGATACTTTGGGACCATTGGGAAAAATTTCAGGCAAAATCCGAATTTTCCACCTTTTTCACCCACCAAAGGTAAACAAATTTATGTATGCGAGTTCCCATAAACCCTTAAAATACGCCTTTTTTTGGAAAATTCATATTTTTGCCTGGTCGCGTTAAAATGATAGTTCTCTGTTGCTTCATGCTTACTTGACCAGTTCCTATCGAAATCAGCTGAGATGCTGAGTAGAACTGTTCCAATAACATAGCATTTCGACAAATATCAGGTTTTTTTTCGTGTTTTAGCCAGAACTATTGCTAGGTCGCGTTAAAATGATAGTTCTTTATTGGCTTATGCTTACTTGACCTGTTCCTATTGAAATCAGCTGAGATGCTGGGTAGAACTGTTCCAATAACATAGCATTTGGACATATATCAGGTTTTTTTCCTGTTTTAGCCAGAACTACTGCTAGGTCGCGTTAAAATGATAGTTCTTTGTTGCTTTATGCTTATTTGACCTGTTCCTATCGAAATCAGCTGAGATGCTGGGTAGAACTGGTCAAATAACATTGCATTTCGACATATATGAGTTTTTTTTCGTGTTTTAGCTAGAACTTTTGCAAGGTCGCGTTAAAAAAGGTTGCATTTTGTTGCTTTATGCTTCCTCCGATACTTTGGGACCATTGGCAAAAATTTCAGGCAAAATCCGAATTTTCCACCTTTTTCACCCACCAAAGGTAAACAAATTTATGTATGCGAGTTCCCATACACCTCCCTCAAAATACGCCTTTTTTTGGAAAATTCATATTTTTGCCTGGTCGCGTTAAAATGATAGTTCTCTGTTGCTTCATGCTTACTTGACCAGTTCCTATCGAAATCAGCTGAGATGCTGAGTAGAACTGTTCCAATAACATAGCATTTCGACAAATATCAGGTTTTTTTCGTGTTTTAGCCAGAACTATTGCTAGGTCGCGTTAAAATGATAGTTCTTTATTGGCTTATGCTTACTTGACCTGTTCCTATTGAAATCAGCTGAGATGCTGGGTAGAACTGTTCCAATAACATAGCATGTGGACATATATCAGGTTTTTTTCCTGTTTTAGCCAGAACTACTGCTAGGTCGCGTTAAAATGATAGTTCTTTGTTGCTTTATGCTTATTTGACCTGTTCCTATCGAAATCAGCTGAGATGCTGGGTAGAACTGTTCAAATAACATAGCATTTGGACATATATGAGTTCTTTTTCGTGTTTTAGCCAGAATTTTTCCTAGGTCGCGTTAAAAAGGTTGTTTTTTGATGATTTATGCTTATTTGTCCTAATGAACAAAAAATTTTACCTTGCTACTCCGCTACTCACGCGCAAAAATAACCAAGCCTGTGTGAAATATATATGTTTTTCATGCAATCCCTCCCTCCACTGCTGCCAATGTGGGTTGGTTTGCATGTGTAACAGTTGTGTGTATTTGTCCTGTTCCTATCGAAATCAGCTGAGATGCTGGGTAGAACTGTTCAAATAATATAGCATTTCGACATATATCCGGTTTTTTTAGATTTTTAGCCAGAACTACTGCTAGGTCGCGTTAAAAAGGTTGTTTTTTGATGATTTATGCTAACTTGACCTGTTCCTATCGAAATCAGCTGAGATGCTGGGTAGAACTGTTCCAATAACATAGCATTTGGACATATATCAGGTTTTTTTCGTGTTTTAGCCAGAACTATTGCTAGGTCGCGTTAAAATGATAGTTCTTTGTTGCTTTATGCTTACTTGACCTGTTCCTATCGAAATCAGCTGAGATGCCGGGTAGAACTGTTCAAATAACATAGCATTTGGACATATATCAGGTTTTTTTCGTGTTTTAGCCAGAACTATTGCTAGGTTGCGTTAAAATGATAGTTCTTTGTTGTTTTATGCTTACTTGACCTGTTCCTATCGAAATCAGCTGAGATGCCGGGTAGAACTGTTCAAATAACATAGCATTTCGACATATATCAGATTTTTTTTAGTGTTTTAGCCAGAACTTTTCCTAGGTCGCGTTAAAAAGGTTGTTTTTTGATGATTTGTGCTTATTTGTCCTGTTCCTATCGAAATCAGCTGGGATGCTGGGTAGAACTGTTCAAATAACATAGCATTTAGACATATATAAGTTTTTTTAGTGTTTTAGCTAGAACTACTGCTAGGTCGCGTTAAAATGATAGTTCTTTGTTGCTCCCCATGCTATATTGACTTGTTCCTATCGAAATCAGCTGAGACGCTGGGTAGAACTGTTGAAATAACATAGCATTTAGACATATATGAGTTTTTTTTTCGTGTTTTAGCTAGAACTTTTGCAAGGTCGCGTTAAAAAGATGATATGCTAACTTCCATGTTGATACGCTGTGGTTTTGAAGAGAGTTCTGAGCCCGTTAATGGTACTGTACGAGAACAGGTCGTACTGTACATTTTCAGGCAATGAATTTGATAGGAATGTAATGCAGTTTGTAGAGGCACTCGCTCTTGTCCTACTTTTTTGGTAAATCGGCTAATTGGAATGATTTCATTGATTGAAGACAGCTTACAGTACAGGTCCTTAGTGGATATGTTTACCGGGACAAAACGGATAATACCTGTTTTTTCGATATGGGCAGCGGGTATGAAAGCTCGCATGCTATATTTGTGCAAAAAAGTCGTGTTATTAATGAACTATTTACTACTAAACCATAACCATCATTTAAGACGATAAACGGGCTCAGAACTCTTTTCAAAACCACAGCATATCATCAAGGAAGTTAGCATATCATTTTTGTAAAATATTTCTTAAAATTATTTGAAGCGATATTAACCCCAGAACTCCTCAGAACTATTTACTTCTACACCATAACCATCATTTAAGACCATAAACGGGCTCAGAACTCTCTTCAAAACCACAGCATATCAACGTGGAAGTTAGCATATCATTTTTGAAAATTATTTCTTAAAATTATTTGAAGCGATAATAACAACAGAACTCCTCGGAACTATTTACTACTACGCCATATTCATCTTTTAAGACGATAAACGGGCTCAGAACTCTTTTCAAAACCACAGCATATCATCAAGGAAGTTAGCATATCATTTTTGTTAAATATTTCTTAAAATTATTGGAAGCGATATTAACGCCAGAACTCTTCAGAACTATTTACTACTACACCATATCCATCATTTAAGACCTTAAACGGGCTCAGAACTCTCTCCAAAACCACAGCATATCAACATGGAAGTTAGCATATCACTTTTGAAAAATATCCCTTAAAATTATTTGAAGCGATATTAACGCCAGAACTCTTCGGAACTATTTACTACTACGTCATATCCATCTTTTAAGACGATAAACGGGCTCAGAACTCTTTTCAAAACCACAGCATATCATCAAGGAAGTTAGCATATCATTTTTGTAAAATATTTCTTAAAATTATTTGAAGCGATATTAACCCCAGAACTCCTCAGAACTATTTACTTCTACACCATAACCATCATTTAAGACCATAAACGGGCTCAGAACTCTCTTCAAAACCACAGCATATCAACATGGAAGTTAGCATATCATTTTTGAAAAATGTTTCTTAAAATTATTTGAAGCGATATTAACGCCAGAACTCCTCAGAACTATTTACTTCTACACTATATCCATCATTTAAGACCTTAAACGGGCTCAGAACTCTCTTCAAAACCACAGCATATCATCACGGAAGTTAGCAAATTATCTTTGACCAAATTTTTTTTTTTTTTTTTTAAAGCGATATTAACGCCAGAACTCTTCAGAACTATTTACAACTACACCATATCCATCTTTTAAGACCATAAACGGGCTCAGAACTCTCTTCAAAACCACAGCATATCAACATGGAAGTTAGCATGTCATTTTTGAAAAATATTCCTTAAAATTATTTGAAGCGATATTATCGCCAGAACTCCTCGGAACTATTTACTACTACGCCATAACCATCTTTTAAGACGATAAACGGGCTCAGAACTCTTTTCAAAACCACAGCATATCATTAAGGAAGTTGGCATGTCATTTTTGACCAAAATAACTCTACATTTTTTAAAAGCGATATTAACACCAGAACTCCTCAGAACTATTTACTACTACACCATATCCATCTTTTAACACCATAACCGGGCTCAGAACTTTCTCTGAAACCACAGCATATCAACATGGAAGTTAGCATATCATTTTTGAAAAATGTTTCTTAAAATTATTTGAAGCGATATTAACGCCAGAACTCCTCAGAACTATTTACTTCTACACTATATCCATCATTTAAGACCTTAAACGGGCTCAGAACTCTCTTTAAAACCACAGCATATCATCACGGAAGTTAGCAAATTATCTTTGACCAAAATAATTCAATTTTTTTTAAAAGCGATATTAACGCCAGAACTCCTCAGAACTATTTACTACTACACCATATCCATCTTTTAAGACCTTAAACGGGCTCAGAACTCTCTTCAAAACCACAGCATATCAACATGGAAGTTAGCATATCATTTTTGAAAAATATTCCTTAAAATTATTTGAAGCGATATTTACGCCAGAACTCCTCAGAACTATTTACTACTACACCATAACCATCATTTAAGACCATAAACGGGCTCAGAACTCTTCAAAACCACAGCATATCATCACGGAAGTTAGCATGTCATTTTTGAAAAATATTCCTTAAAATTATTTGAAGCGATATTATCGCCAGAACTCCTCGGAACTATTTACTACTACGCCATAACCATCTTTTAAGACGATAAACGGGCTCAGAACTCTTTTCAAAACCACAGCATATCATTAAGGAAGTTGGCATGTCATTTTTGACCAAAATAACTCTTCATTTTTTAAAAGCGATATTAACACCAGAACTCCTCAGAACTATTTACTACTACACCATATCCATCTTTTAACACCATAACCGGGCTCAGAACTTTCTCTGAAACCACAGCATATCAACATGGAAGTTAGCATATCATTTTTGAAAAATGTTTCTTAAAATTATTTGAAGCGATATTAACGCCAGAACTCCTCAGAACTATTTACTTCTACACTATATCCATCATTTAAGACCTTAAACGGGCTCAGAACTCTCTTTAAAACCACAGCATATCAACATGGAAGTTAGCATATCATTTTTGAAAAATATTCCTTACAATTATTTGAAGCGATATTAACGCCAGAACTCCTCAGAACTATTCACTAATACACCATATCCATCATTTAAGACCTTAAACGGGCTCAGAACTCTCTCCAAAACCACAGCATATCAACATGGAAGTTAGCATATCATTTTTGAAAAATATTCCTTAAAATTATTTGAAGCGATATTAACGCCAGAACTCCTCGGAACTATTTACTACTACGCCATATCCATCTTTTAAGACGATAAACGGGCTCAGAACTCTTTTCAAAACCACAGCATATCATCAAGGAAGTTAGCATATCATTTTTGTAAAATATTTCTTAAAATTATTTGAAGCGATATTAACCCCAGAACTCCTCAGAACTATTTACTTCTACACCATAACCATCATTTAAGACCATAAACGGGCTCAGAACTCTCTTCAAAACCACAGCATATCAACGTGGAAGTTAGCATATCATTTTTGAAAATTATTTCTTAAAATTATTTGAAGCGATAATAACAACAGAACTCCTCGGAACTATTTACTACTACGCCATATTCATCTTTTAAGACGATAAACGGGCTCAGAACTCTTTTCAAAACCACAGCATATCATCAAGGAAGTTAGCATATCATTTTTGTAAAATATTTCTTAAAATTATTGGAAGCGATATTAACGCCAGAACTCTTCAGAACTATTTACTACTACACCATATCCATCATTTAAGACCTTAAACGGGCTCAGAACTCTCTTCAAAACCACAGCATATCATCACGGAAGTTAGCAAATTATCTTTGACCAAAATAATTCAATTTTTTTTAAAAGCGATATTAACGCCAGAACTCCTCAGAACTATTTACTACTACACCATATCCATCTTTTAAGACCTTAAACGGGCTCAGAACTCTCTTCAAAACCACAGCATATCAACATGGAAGTTAGCATATCATTTTTGAAAAATATTCCTTAAAATTATTTGAAGCGATATTTACGCCAGAACTCCTCAGAACTATTTACTACTACACCATAACCATCATTTAAGACCATAAACGGGCTCAGAACTCTTCAAAACCACAGCATATCATCACGGAAGTTAGCATATCATTTTTGAAAATTATTCCTTAAAATTATTTGAAGCGATATTTACGCCAGAACTCTTCAGAACTATTTACTACTACACCATAACCATCATTTAAGACCATAAACGGGCTCAGAACTCTCTTCAAAACCACAGCATACCAACATGGAAGTTAGCATATCATTCCGTCAAAAAAATTCATGTTTTTTTTTTTAGCGAAAATCGGCAGAACTCTTTCTAAAATGTATCAGGAACTATAGAAATATGTATATTGCCACTAGAAATTCAATTTGTTTGTGATATGCTGGACTTTTTATGTGGAAGTTAGCATATCATTATGTCAAAAATTGAAATAAAATTTTTTGAGGATAGTCACCAGAACTATTTCTAAAAAGTATCAGGAACTATAGAACTATGTATAGTGCCACTAGAAATTCAATTTGTTTGTGATATGCTGGACTTTTTATGTGGAAGTTAGCATATCATTATGTCAAAAATTGAAATTAAAATTTTCGAGGATAATCACCAGAACTATTTCTAAAAAGTATCAGGAACTATAGAACTATGTATAGTGCCACTAGAAATTCAATTTGTTTGTGATATGCTGGACTTTTTATGTGGAAGTTAGCATATCATTATGTCAAAAATTGAAATTAAAATTTTCGAGGATAATCACCAGAACTATTTCTAAAAAGTATCAGGAACTATAGAACTATGTATAGTGCCACTAGAAATTCAATTTGTTTGTGATATGCTGAACTTTTAATGTGGAAGTTAGCATATCATTATGTCAAAAATTGAAATCAAAAATTTTCGGGGAATATCACCAGAACTATTTCTTAAATGTATCAGGAACTATAGAACTATGTACAGTGCCACTAGAACTTCAATTTGTTTGTGATATGCTGGACTTTTCATGTGGAAGTTAGCATATCATTATGTCAAAAATTGAAATTAAAATTTTCGAGGAAAATGACCAGAACTATTTCTAAAAAGTATCAGGAACTACAGAACTATGCTGCATGCGAACAGAACTCCATTTTTTTCTTGATATGCTGGCACTTGATATGCCAACTTCACATAGACCTCTGGCGACCCCCCACTGCACGCCACTGCTCAGTAACTGTCCTTTAAACCTCACGTGATAACGGATATTATACTAGCGTGCACAAATATCGGATAGTGTTGTATGTAAATTACAACGAAAATGACGCTTGTTTTTGCTAGACATTGTAGTTCATAGAGTGTAGACTGGCGGTAACCAGTTCCGATAAGCCATTATCTGCCAAAAAACCTATTCCACACCGATACGGCTCAAGAGGTGTATTTATAAACGTTAAATAATCTATTTTAGAATCGCACTAACATTTTCTTCTTCTTTTAGTGCCTCTCCAACTAGTGAAGGCTGACCGTTAGCTCCATGTACTTCTCCTTATCGTTACAAGGCGGAACAGCTCGGTCGACTCCCTGATGTTACGGAGCCAAGATTTCCTCCTCCGTCCAGCTTTTCTTCTTCCGGCTACTATTCCCATGAGTTGTAATACCCCATACCTATTTAGCACCTCTCTCTTCATTTTCTGACCATATGCAGTAACGCGTTCCCGTTCCGATATCCAACACGTCGCAAGACATTTTAGATCTTAGTCAAATAATTCCTTCCATGCTGGTCTTGGAGCATACAAAAAACATAGAATGTACCAGTTGCTTCTATTGCCGCACATTTGGTAATAACAATAACCCATCGAGGGAACGGGCCAAAAATCTTAGGAATCACGTCACAGGCGCTTCGGCGAATTTATTGAAACTTAAGGGTGCTCCGAAATATTTGAGGACCTTGCCCGCTACGATATATCTGATGGCGACTGTGCGACTGTAGGGGTGTTCAGTCGAACTATGCCATTGCTGAACTATCCCATAATAATTCTGAATGACCTTGTACATAATAGATTGTTTTCTGAATAGCGGACGCCGTATATTTAGGTGGTAACCGCGGTATTTTCCTATATTTTCTCGTAGAGGTGTTTTGGCAGCCCGCAAGGTTTTGAGGTGATTATTAAAACAAAGCAACGACGGCTCGAATTGGTTCCTGGGTTTTGTTTTCACTCTACACGTCAAGGTAGCGATTGGGAACATAGAAGCTTTGATGTTCAGTTCAGTATTAGAAACACCAAAGATATCTTGAGTGTCAAAAAATATATGAACACGAACACCCTCCCCAATTTGGCAAAAGTGCTCCCACTAATTCAGCGCCCTTGGACACTTTTTAACTAGTACGGCTAGTTCAAGAGCGCGCGAGAGCTGATGCGCGCAAGAGACAAACTAACTACCTATCATCTCTTTCTTGAACGAACAGTAAGAAAAACATGGGTCGTCCATCTTATGCTCGCCGTGCAGTGGCTCTGTGTAGACCTTGCGAGACAGACTTCCGATTTCCTAAATGGCTAAAATTTGATATTTGTTACGTTTTATTTTGCTGAAAACCTATCTAGGGAATAGGCGAAAATCTAAAGTGGGTGCCAGACGGGCGAGTAAGTTCGCGTACTTACAATCGTGCTATACGTGGCCTTTAGGCTCTGTCTACCTTGTAACGGATATACTTATAGACGTGATTTGTTTTCAACCCCACAACTTCCAAAAATATTGAACCAACTAAAAAATCATCCACAAAGAGAATCGGAAGTTGTATTCATGCATCCGCGTTGAGTAACTTCGTTGGCGCGATTGAGAACATTGTGACATTACTGGTGCTAGCTACTCGTGCGTCGTAGCAGTTTATGTAGTCAATGCCTAGATGGCGCTGGCTGGGGTCGCTACACACGCATAATCCAGATGCCAATTCACTGCGCGCGCGCTGCAGCATAATTTGCAAGCTTGCCAACAATGCGCGACGCGCAGTCTACTTCTAAATCAACGGGTGATCATTACATTCATTATTAACTAACTAGGGCTTCCAAATTAACGACCGGATGGCCTAGTGGTTAGAAAACTGGATTACGAAGCTCGAGGTCCTAGATTCAATCCTTAGACGAAGCAGATGTGAAGACACCATATAAAAAACAAATCAAGTTCTGTTCGCATGAGGCAAAGTTCCATAGTTCCTGATACTTTTTAGGAATAGTTCCTCGAACATTATTTGACCACTTAGTTGACGTCTGCAAAGAATTTGATCACACGACAACGAAGCTATTTTCCGGGATGCTATGAATCATGCTAAACGTGGCCTTTAGGTCTTGTTCTTGTTACCATGGATTAACACACACACACACACACACACAAATCACGTCTATATCCCTTACAGGGTAGACAGAGCCTGAGGTAACAAAACCTAAAGGCCACGTTTAGCATGATTGTAGGCGTATAGGTGGAAAAAGGAAACTGAATTTAAATATTTTCTAAAACTACAAAGAGCAACAAACATCCCTTACGGGGTAGACAGAGCCTAGGGTAACAAAATCTATAAGCATGATTAAGGGTGTGTAAGGGAAATCAAATCAGCGATGGGTTGCCACCCGCATCGCCTATAACATGATTCCTAAGACTTTCACCCATTCCCTCGATGGGCTTTTACCATCTGCGCGGGAAGAGAAGCAACTGGTAAATTCTATGTTTTTTCTTTACTCCCAGACCAGCATGGAAGAAACTTTAGCCAAACTTTCGCCTTTATAATATTAGTAAGATATTTAACCCTTCCTATTGGAGCATTCTATCTAATAAAAAAAACGCATCTAAATCCGTAGCGTAGTTTTAAAGATCTAAGCATACATAGTATTGTTGAGAATATATATGTATAGATGATTTAGGCATGTTTTAAATGTTATAGATCCATGGGCGCTTCTGTATCTGGACGTGTAATTTAATATTGTTTTTATTGTATGTTAGTAACCATATCCTCTTAAAACTGGATTTTTAGGTATGAAATAATACAGTTCTTTGTGTCACAAGGGAGCAAAATTATGTATTAACGGCGAGGGCGCTACATTGAAATGTAGCGAAGGATTCTAAAATAGAATCCTGAGCATAGCAAGAGTTCTGAATGAATTTGAATAATAAAGAAAACGTCATTCAGGTATCCGCTGGATATTTACACGAAACAGCTGATAAGAACCAGTTGACAGCTGACAGTTATCAAGCTGGTTTGTTTACCAGGGACACGACTAGCACGGATGATGTCACCACATGACACGGAGGACATAATGGTCACAACCACTTCCATCATTTTTAGATATTTGTACAGTCAGCATCAGAAGTTGGAAAACAGATGAAGAGCTAAAAATAATCTACACAACCCCAGGGCCGGATTATCCATAAGGCGGATTTTTTCATTATCATCCAATACTTTGTGCATGTTAAAAAGAAAAATTCCTGAAAAGATTAGGTTTCATTCTTTTCATGAAATAGTATAATAATTTTGCACATATTCTTAAAAAGCCCGAGATCAAAGCCAGTTCTCTGCTTGAGAAGCCTTAGCTCAAATCATTAGGCCAGTTTTTTTTTTAATTTTTAAGACGTTCGGATCCAAGAGACATCCAATGGGGTTAGCATAGTCACATAGTTGCACTTAAGCCTTGTAAAAAATTTAGATTAAAAATGAAAAGATATTCAGAAAGAAGAAATGCAAACATATACTACTACAACATGTACAGTCAAGTGTAATAAAATGTATTTAGACAAAGATTCAAAAATAAGTACCATACGGTCTTACACCTGCGTAATAAGGTCGTGTGACATATTTTTGAGAAGTTCCTATCAATACTTATTTTTGCACTTGACCATATAATTAATAAATATAAATATTATAATGAGAAAACATTTGTATTATTGTATTTTTATATTTTTGTTTGTAACAAATAAACCCAAAACAGGACCATTTAAAAAAATTCATTCACTATTAGAATGCTACATTGTCCCTGACTAATAAAGACTATATTTAATTCTGTACCGATAGTGGCTGGCAACAGCTCATAATTAATAAACACAAAAAGCCAGTAATAAGGTCTTTCCCAAGCACTGGCAGTGAAAAACTAGACATTCGCACAAAACAAGGTTTTGCAGCCTACTTAGGGAACAAATGTTTTTATTTTTTATTTTTATTCCATTATTTAAATACAAACTCTGCATACTTTGCGACTACTGATGAGTACAATGTTTGTTTTGGCTACCTTTTTAACTACCTAAAAACTAACAAATACTCCCAGGTAATGGAACCGATTTCCTACTCCAAGTAATACAAGTAGGTATAAGGTAGGCAATATAGCTATTTGATCCATTGGCAAACCCTTTAAATCTAGCTAAGTATATGACCTTGGGACCTTACTGGACCAGAGTAGCAGAAGACAGAGCTCAATGGAAAGAGCTGGAGGCCTATTCCAAGAGGCACGCCGAATTACACGATATTTTATGAACACGAAAGTGACAACAACTGTGTTGAAATTGTAGCGATTTTGGAATAAAAGGGCTATATTATTATTATAAGCAAAAGAAAAACAAAGGAAAATTTTGGTTGTTTAATTTTACAAATTTAGATGAAGCCTTTTTTGTATTTATCAATAGATATAATGAGCCACATGAATATTGATATACTCAGCGGCAAAACATGTGGCCCTCTTATACAATACAATACAATACACAAAACACGTCTTCATCCCATACGGGATGGACAGAGCCTAAGGTGACAAGACCTACAGGCCACATTTAGCAAGATTGTCGGGCTAGGTATAGATGGAAAATGGAATCAAAATAGTAATGGGTTGCTAGCCGCATCGCCTATAACCTGATTCCTATGATTTTCGGCCTCAAGATTTTAGTGTTATAATTAAGATAACCGAAAATGACTTATAGTAAATGATGTTATATATGCAATATATAGGTAATTTTATTTATTTATTTTATAGACTGGGCTAAATTATATGCTGCTAAGTATATTATGTTATTTTTATTATCTTCAACACCTATAAATTTAGTTACCATAGCATTTACAATAGTCACAATATCGCACCCTTCGTGGAAGAAAGACGTAGGTCCTATTGACTTACAATGGGACTTACGTCTTTCTTCCACGAAGGGTGCGATATGTTGACTTGAATTCTGGCATTACAAATTCATAACGAAATCATTTGTCTGCCTTTGGATTTGTACGGGCAGCATCCATAAGAATATAGTTACGAGGAAAGTGTCCAGATACATTGGAACAAAGCTTTGCCTTTGCCTTATATATTTGAGTACTTTGCTTGCAACAATATAACTAATGCTGACTGTATTAAAATAAGTTGAGATGACCTTAACACTTAAAAATTTGTCAAACCCCAAGTATCATAGAGGCCTATATGCCCTCTTATTATGATCACATGGGAAAGAAGATTTTTTGAAACTCCCATGGGATAAATAATAGGACTAAATTTTACATTTTCTTAAGCAAAAGCCACTGATATAATATGTGATAAGGTGTTATTTAGTTACTTTTTTTACATGTTATTTTTGATGCAAGGCTAAATATTATTAGGTATCTAACTGGATTCTACATTTCTGAACAGAAAATATTGTGAATTCATAAATTGAATTTGGATTTATTAAAAGCGTGAGATTTAGTTTTTAGGCATTATTTAAGCTTAAGAAGTCGAGTGTAAATGGAAAACAACAAAGGTCTTTATTCAGCAGCAGAATAAGGAAATGTTAACTGTGAAATAACTTCATTGAGAATTGAAACAATGAGTTGATGTTGTGCCAAAATTGAGGACTTACCGTCGTGCCAAGGGTTCGCGGGCTCGAAATATTGGGTGACAATGTGCTCGGCATCAGGGAAACAGACTGTCCGAGCGATTTTTTTCTTCTTCGCATGCTCACTACACTCAGGGTCCTCACTGGAAACACTAACACCCGGGCATGCCGTATTCTTATCAGCATCGGCAGACATATCTACGTTTTCTGTCACATAGCAAACCACCTCGATGCATCAGGGAAACTCATCCCACACAGAAAAATATAATTTTTCAAATATAAATAACACGTTTTTTTGAACACACACACAGCACTGTATCGATCTGTTTGTATTAAAAACGGCGTTTTGTCGTCAGCACACCGGTCGGAGCGTTTTTTTCACGGGTTTCGTTGCTTTTTTACTATTTTTATTATTCGTTTCAAATCATAACATTCTGAACCTTTCATACATCGTTTACCGCCATATTGGATTGAAGAAGACAAAAGGAAAGTTTTCAATATTCTACACTAGAGGGCACGCTACGCGAACAGGGATACCGCTAGATAAAATATAAATTGACTTTTTGTTGAAAACCCCGAGTGAAAAACTAATACAAAATTACCGGCCACCAGCTACAATTTGTGGGTAAATTGGCATTAAATGCCTAAAATTAACGACAGCAAAATCATTATGAAGAAAAAATTGTTAACAGGCTTCAGCTACTCAATAATAGGGGGCACTTACTTCAGTTTTTCACTTTAGTTGTGAATGCGTCCGCTAGATGGCGTTTTCATATGTTATTTTTAATTTTTCATAATTATTATTGTTTACAATGACATAAATATTACTATGTCGTATGTGTATTAAACTAGGTATTAGGTAGGTATATTGTTAAGCTTATGGATTTCCGGCTTCATTTTTCTTTTTCTTTTTTTCTTTTACTGTTTAGTTGCAGGCTAGCGACGTCGAAGTTCCTAAAACGTTCCCATAGTGTGCCCATAGGGACGGAAGCGAAACATGCCCTCGGTATCGCTCTGCTTTCAGAGCAGGACATGAGTGCGTGAGAGCCAACATTGGGGGCGGCAGACGTAAGCTTGCCTTCGGAATCCAAAAGCTTATTGGTTACTTACTTGACATGAAATGTATATTACATATTTTTTTTTTTCTCTTCGACATTGGAGACATCTCCACTTAATTTATTTGACGGTGGAGGCGTTTTACACCTCCACTGAACTTTTTTTTTTGTTTTGACTAATAGAGACTTTATACATCTCTACTATAGATTAATATAATTTAAGGCTCTGGGACCTTCTACATCCCTTTTATAAATGTATTTAATTTAAGTAGAATTTAAGTATTCTTACTGTATTTTATTTAAAAAAATGACTTTCTGCCAAGTTTCTTGCGGCGCATTCTTCTTGGCAATGATGGTCTTTCCGAATGCAATGGTAGTTTCAAAAAGACATGTAAAAGAGCCCTTGGCGGCCAATTTCCAAAAATAAATTTTCATTTTCATTTTCATCAAGTTTCATCTTGATTTTAAAATTTGGCACCATGGCGATAACAAAACTGAACAGATTTATCCGCGAATCCGCGATAACGATAAATAAAACTCCCCATTGGGTAACTAAAATTATTTATTAAAAACTCAACATCACGTAATAGTTAATTTTATACACAATATAGTCAATTACCTACATTTTGTATAATTCTACTTGATACACTTTGTATAACGTATATTTGTATAATTTTGCCACAAAAATTGTATAGTTTTTTACATTTTAGTTTTTAAAACTTCGCACTAAATATCTTGTTTTGATTCCGATTGTGCTCTATCCAAAGAAAGTATAAATATTTTAACATTTCTAAAAAAAATTGTAAATTTTGTTCTCATTTTATTGCACGATTTTAATCGCAGCCCTTTCAGTTCCAAATAAAAAAGAGCTATTTAATAAATGTTTCAAAGTCGTTAATTTCGTACAAAAATAGTTGATGTTGTCATCTATGGTCCCTTTTTAGAAAAAAAAACCTCTAGACCAGAGTTCAATGTGGTTGCAAAAAGAAAATTAGACGTTACATTTCATCCAATTAGGGTATTCGAATTCGACACCCTATTGAGCTCATTCCCAGTTATTTAGTGAAATATCCCACAAAAATGAATGTCATAAACAGTTGCACTAAAGTTTACAAATAAACCTTTCGATTTCTTCATTTCAAACCGGTTTATTTTCATAAAAGACACCAGTTTTCATTATGTATACCAAACTACTTAGCCAATGGCATTTTCGAGCTTTAACAGCGAATCCTTTTATTTGCCCGAAATTCATATGCCATAATGTAATGTTTGCCATAATGATCATTTGTCATAATTTTTTTTTCCATTCTGGTCTGGAAATAAAGAAAAAACTTAAGATGTACCAGTTGCTTCTCTTCCTGCGCAGATGGTAATAGCCCATCGAGGGTATAGGCGAAAATCTTAGAAATGATCTTATAGGCGATGCGGCTAGCAACCCATCACTATTTTGATTCCCAGGCATAACATCTGCCTGGAGAGAGATCTCTCTATTGTGGCACTCCCCACATATTTAATTATAAATATATAACAGTTTATTAGAAAAAAGAGTTACGGCAAATGATCGTTATGGTAAACAACACATTTATATCATGTGAAATTATGACAAACGATAAAGAGTTGTTGTAAAACACATCCTATGACAAAAGATGAAATAAACAAGAATAAATATAAAAAAATGGCCGATCATAACACACTTAAACTAAATAACAATGTTTTACACAGTTTTCATTTGTAAAATACATGATTACACAGAGTTTGTAAAAATATTTCGGAACTATTACCTACTAGCTGTTGCCCGCAACTTCGTCTGCATATAATTCGTTTATCGCTATCCCACAGGAATTACGCAATTTTTCGGGATAAAAAGTTCCAAAATTCATCCAGATCCGTCCAGCCGTTCTGGCGTGAAAGAGTAACAAACATCCAAACATACTCACAAACTTTCACATTTATAATATTAGTAGGATATAAATTTGTGTAAGCGAGTATCTTTGCGAGGGAAGTAGGTTAATTATTTTAGGTATCTACTAAGTTTTTCATCCATCATAAAGGTGCGACAACACCGGTGCGTAAAAGACGTCGACGGTGCGTTTACGCAACAAAATGTATGAAAAAACGGTGAAAAAACGTGACGACTACGACACGTCACTGCGTATACGCGGCGGTGTGGTAGCTCCTTAAACCACTTTTTCGGTATCAAATTCTAAAATACCGGTATAACTATCATACCGGTAATTTTAACAATGGTTTCAAGCAAATCGTAAAAAGTACTACTCATCATTACACATAAACGGATAACTCACGTATAAAAAGTCGAGTGATGCTCGACATGTTTCAGACTATACTAGTGTTCGTTTCGCTGCGACTACGAAATAGTCCGAAACATGTCGAGCATCACTCGACTTTTTATACGTGAGTTATCCGTTTATGTGCAATGATGATTAAGTCTCACGGTAGTTTCATGTTGAAAGTACTACTCAAAACAGGTAACCAATTAAAAATCTGTGACTTAAAAATAAATGTTCTACTAAATGAAATGCCGATGAAACAAAAATCTGTGAAATTCTCTTTAACGTGAAATTCGATTCGATTAAACGTTTGTCGAAAATTCAAGGGTAAACTCAGTCCAGAAAACATATCTCTAATATATTTCTTTCGAATAACTTCAACATAATCTTTCCGAAATATTTCATACAAAGACACTGATTGTTAAAAATAAAGTAAATCTAGATACAAGATTACATGGTGAGTCAACGTCACAAATATGTTAACACTATCATAGTGGGAATATCGGGACTTGAAGCCGATCGTTTATTCCATAGATCTAATTATCGAAATTACAAAACTTTATCCAAATTCGTCCAGCCGTTAAACTATACTTCATTTAATTTAGGATGAGAAACCACAACATTATATTGCGGCTCGTGAAGTGTACTCTCTTTACAATTTGTACTCGAGTAATTGTAAACGACACGAAAATAAAGTGGCATTAAAACAATTTTATTTTGCGGCTCCCAGACTATTGCACTGTACTAATAGCAAGGTAAGAAATAGTTGACCAGATGCAATATAATGTTGTTGTGGTTTCTCATCCTAAAATAAATGAAGTATATAGAAACGCCACAATAGACGATAACGCATAATGTGACTAGCACCCAGTTACCTTAACAAAAGCATTAACTATAATCGACGTTTAGACATAATTATACATTTCTAAAAGTCCCTGAAAATTAGAACACAGAAAAATCCGAAAAGTAAAGCTATGGCCGGGAATCGAACCCGGATCCTCGTCATTCCGTGACGCGTGCTACCCCTACACCACCCATAGCAGGTGGGTAAGGCTTCGAATTTTTCTATCCGTTACTAGCTGTCACGTGACTACTATACGTGATAATTATACATAATAATTTCATAAATTGTATTATCTATACGCCCACAGTCTTGCTAAACGTGGCCCTTAGGTCTTGTTAACTTAGGCTCTGTCTACCCCGTAAGGGATAAAGACGCAATTTAGATATTTTTGCACATCAAAATGTTCACACGCATAATAGTATGTACAGTCAAGTGCATAAATATATATAAAAAAAGAAAGAAGACATTTATTCCTTTTTGCAAGACACACAAATATAAGAGGATATACACAATTTTATAGCAAAAAAAAACAAGAAAAAAAAACCGACATTAGAAATAGATGTTCAGCGTTGTGTGTCTTCGCAAAAGTGAAACGGTCGCTGGCTCAGCATTACGTTGAGGTGTTAGACACGATGTACGTTGCAAAACATCTATAGACCTTTATGCTATAAACAATAAAGCAGATAACACATATATGTGGCACAGACGGTTCTGGCTGAAAATCAGTGCTGCAGGTGTCTAACCCCAGCGTGATGCTGAGCCAGCGACCGTTTCACTTTTGCGAAGACACACAACGCTGATGATCTTTTTATCATGTCTATGTTTTTTTTTTTTGTTTTACCTTGTTTTTTTTTTATATAATTGTGTACATATATTATCTTATATTTGTGTGTCTTGCAAAAAGGAATAAATGTCTTCTTTCTTTCTTTGATGGCTAAGCTGTATCGATATTTATGCCCTCGACTGTACATGCGTCAAAATCGTCCGTTATGGTTATGATTAAAGTTATTGTTAAGCAACTTGGTGTCTCACACTTAAATTTGTAGTCTGATAAGTTAACATATTTGTGGATGACTGTACAGTCGCCATTAGATATATATAATTCACTGTAATTTAAACTGTAACAAGTAACAAACTTAAGGTATATTTTCCACAAATGTTCAGATTTTTATGATCGGCCTGATTGCGACGATACCTGATGTTATTAACCTCATCGTGTAACAAATTTATTGAAATTTAATGTTGCTCCGAAATATTTGAGGACCTCGCCCGCTACGACATATCTGACGGCGACTGTACAACTTAAATAACTTAACAAAAATTGAGGATAAACGTATTAGCAGCAATAAATTCAGTAAGTATACCAAGGGACGCCATTTTGTAACATAAATACAATTTGTACCACTATGCAGGCACTTGATTTAAAAATAAGCGTCTTAAAATTAATTTTCTGAACGACACTGAAAATTTAAACATAGAAAAATCCGAAAAGTAAAGCTGTGGCCGGGAATCAAACCCGGATCCTCACCATTCCGTGATGCGTGCTATACCGTTACACCACCCATAGCAGGTAAACGTAGGTAGGTAGATACTGGAAAGTGTGGTAGACTGCAGTACGCTGCCAAGTTCTACTGTAGGCTACCGTATCCTACCAGAAAATGCGGTAGACTGCAGTAGGCCACCGAATTCTACAGTAGGCTACTGTATCCTACCGGAAAATGCAGTTGACTGCAGTAGGCCACCGAATTCTACTGTAGGCTACTGTATTCTACCAGAAAATGAGGTAGACTGCAGTAGGCCACCGAATTCTACTGTAGGCTACTGTATCCTACCAGAAAATGCGGTAGACTGCAGTAGGCCACCGAATTCTACAGTAGGCTACTGTATCCTACCAGAAATGCGGAAGACTGCAGTAGGCCACCGAATTCTACTGTAGGCTACTGTATCCTACCAGAAAATGCGGTAGACCGTAGCATTATTACCTAGCCAGTGGCGTGCAGTGGTCGGACAGGGTAGCCAGAGATATGGTAGAAGAATTCATATTTTTGTAACGATAGAATAGAAATCTTTTTCTAATGATATTTTGGACACATTAAATCGTATAAACTGTTTCATTACATAGTATAGAATATATTTGGTCTGTCTGTGTGTTTGTTTACATGTCTCCTCTCACCAATATCACTGGTTTTCTTTCTTTATCTTCAAATCGAGAACCATATCTGAAAAGAGAGATTTTTTTTTAATGGAGTTATTCAAAGTCTTGATAAGGAAATGTATTATAGGATATAGCTCCTTGGCAACAAACTTAATATATCCCGTTTATTCCCTGTTTCATCCCATCACTATTTTGATTCCCCTTTCCACCTATACGCCCACAATCATGCTAAATGTGGCCTTCACCCCGTAAGGGATATAGACGTGATTCGCGTATGTATTTATTCCCTATCCCGCGGGAATTTTGAAAAATGCCTCCTTAGAGCACCTCTATGATAGTGATGGATATGTCTGCCAAATTACAAGTCTGTAAGTAATGTTTTAGAAGTGACAAACAATACAATACATAAGTAAAGGTCAGCATTTATAGTACAACTGGGTCATAAAATGCGGTCGAAGATTCTGACTCCTTAACTGGGTTGTAGATTTCTAAACGACACTGAAAATTAGAAGACAGAAAAATCCGAAAAGTAAAGCTATGGCCGGGAATCGAACCCGGATCCTCATCATTCCTTGACGTCACCCCATAGTACAGTCGCCATCAGATATATATATAGGTACCTGTGAGTTAGGGGTTAGACAAAGTCTATAAATGAAAAACTTAAGTAAACGTTGTATATAGTAGTGTACAGAACTGATACGGGACTTAAGTCATTTTTCTAATTTGGAACGTCAATTTATCTATTCGCACACATTACTCACACATACAACAGGTCATTTACTTATAATAACTTCTCACCATTGTAATCAGCCACATAAGCAATCCTCCTCGGCGCTGACTGCTTCCGCCCATGGCTCCTCCTCTTCTCTTTTATGCACAAATCCAACACCCCCCCATTCTCCTCCTTCAACACCCCCAACGCCCCACTATCCTCCAACTTAACGCCCCCGTCGAACTCCCCTTTACACCCAACAACGTCGTTGTACTCCCCTTTACATCCAACGCCGTTGAACTCCCCTTTACGCCCAACACCGTCGAACTCCCCTCTACACCCAACCCCGAACTCCCCACTGTCCTCGAGAAACACCGTTTTGGCAGTGATTTTTTTCTTGTCGAATATGTGGTTGACACTCTTTTGGACGAGCTTCCCGAGTCGGCATTCGAATGTGTCGTCTCGGTAACTCTCTGAGAGGGAGGGGGAGTCGGGGGGGTTCCGGATTGGCTCTCTGGAGGGGGGGTGAGATTCTAGAGCGTCTATGTCGGGGATAGGCGACGAGTCCGACCGTTCGACGAGTACCTGCCAAATTTAAACAATCTATTTTATTTCCTTATTTATTTTTTAGCCTTTAATCGTATCCCACTGCTGGGCAAGCGCCTCCCCTTCTTGCCCGGCCGCTCCAGCGACCCCGGCCCTGACCGAAACCGGGCCACTCCTGGAGTAAGGGGTGCTAAGAATCTCCGGGAGAAAACTATGTATACAAATAATAAATCATTGAATAAAAATGTCTACTCCTGCTCTGTGAGCTTGTCAATTTCACGTCAAAACGTAAGGATGGATACGGATAATTTATCTCTCAATATTGTGATATATTGTAATATGAAGGTAGATGCGCGGCACTTGTTTTAGTTCGGAATAAACCGTTGCACCCGCCACACCCGTCTTTTATTCTTCATTAGCGACGAGGATTAAAATAAGTAATAATAAAATAAGCGTGCGGTGATATTATAGTTGTTCTGGAAGATGTCGATTGGCAAGATATCGGAGTTTTCGGTGGGATCCGGGAATTGGACATTATATGTGGAACGACTGGAAATGTTTTTAAAAATTAATGCCGTTAAAGAAGATATGTGGCTACCGACGTTAATTGCTAGTATGGGGGATGATGCTTACGAACTATTGAGCACTCTTACTAGCCCTTTGAAGCCGGCACAGAAAACTTATGCCGAGGTCGTAAAAATACTGCAGGATCATCTAGAACCGAAACCATCGTTTATGGCGGAGCGGTATCGTTTTCGACAGAGGCGGCAGGCGACTGGGGAAAGTATTTCACACTATATTACGGAACTTAAGAAGCTTTCAAAATATTGTCAATTCGAGGGAGATTTAGAGAACAATTTACGGGATCAACTGGTGTGCGGTTTACGGAGCGATATGATTCGGCAGCGTTTATTCGCCGAGGAGAGGTTGAGTTACGCGTTGGCGGTAAAGACGGCTTGCGCGCTGGAGGCAGCGGAGCGCGACGCGGCGGCGGTGGAGCAGCCCGGCGGCGGCGGCGGCGGCGACAGCGCCGTGCACGCGGCCGCGGCGGTGCGCGCCCGCGCCGGCGCCCAGCACCGTCCCGCCCGGAACGGCGAGGGGACCACAGCGTGCGACGTCTGCGGGGCCCGGGACCACGGGGCCGAGGAGTGCCGTTATAAGAAGTTTGTTTGCGGCCGATGTAAACAAAGGGGACACCTGCGGCGGGTGTGTCCGCGGCGCATGAACAGACCCGGACCGGCCTGGAGACGGGGCGTGCATCATGTCGAGGCGGCCGGAGACGAGGCCCGCTCCGGGGGCGAGGAGCTGCCATCCGAGGAGAGCGAGCCGGAGTTCGAAGAGGAGTTTCATCATCTTTGTTTGAACGGTTATAAACCGGTAAGCTTAGGTATAGATATTGATAACATTAGGATTCAAATGGAAGTTGACACTGGGTCAGCGGTGTCATGCATCAGTAAGGCAATGTATATCAAAAATTTTAAGGGTAGACCGTTGCAAGACGTAGATCTTGTTCTTAAATTTTATGACGGAAGCAAAATAAAACCGTTAGGGCTCATCAAGCCGATAATTAAATATAATGGTCGGGAAAAAGAACTAGAATTATTTGTAATTGATGGGGGAACTACGTCTCTGTTGGGCCGGCAATGGCTGGCCGAGCTCGAAATTAGAATGCCGATGTTTCATAATAATAGTAGCCCCATTTTTATGTGTAAATCGGAAAATAAGGAGATGTCATTCTTGATCGACAGGTATAAAGATTTGTTCACGGGCGGACTCGGGCGGTTCACGGGCGGTCTCGCGCGGCTGCGGCTGCGCGACGGCGCAGTGCCCGTATTCTGTCGCGCGCGCGCGCTGCCGTACGCGCTGCGGGAGCAGGTCGACGCGGAGCTGGATGCCATGCTGCGGGCAGGGGTGATTGAGCCGGTGGAGTCCTCGGACTGGGCTACGCCTCTGGTGCCGGTACGTAAGGCGGACGGGGGGTTACGGCTCTGTGCAGATTACAAAGTGACTCTGAACCCAGTCTTAATGGTCGATAAGTTTCCGCTTCCGAAAATCAATGATTTACTTACAAATTTAAACGGTGCCAAAATATTTTCAAAAATTGATCTGTCGCAGGCATATAACCAGATCGAGTTGGACGATTCTAAGGAATTGACAGTGATTAATACGCACAGGGGCTTGTTTAAATATAATAGACTTGTGTTTGGTTTGTCATCGAGTCCTGGAATTTTTCAGAGAATTATGACCAATTTATTTCATAACATTCCAAACGTAGAAGTTTTTTTGGATGATGTGATTATTTATTCCCCTGACAAAAAGGAACATTTACTTACATTAGAAAAGGTATTTAATAGGTTACATGAGCACGGAATGAAACTAAAGAAAAGTAAGTGTTTATTCATGGTAGAAGAGATTAAGTACTTAGGTTTTATAATTTCAAAAGAGGGTGTTACCGTAGATTCAGAAAAAATTGAGGCCATCACGAAAATACCGCGCCCACGGGAAGTATCGGAATTAAGGTCATTTTTAGGGTTAGTTAACTTTTACGCCAAGTTCGTACCACGTTTAAGTTCCATTTTGGCCCCATTGTATTGTTTGCTAAAAAAAAACTCTTCTTGGAAATGGGACGCTAATTGTGAACAGTCTTTTAAAAATATTAAATCGCTGCTAACGAGCGCCGAGGTGTTACGGCATTATGATCCGAACAAGCCGCTTGTTTTGACTTGCGACGCGAGCGGGCGCGGAGTGGGGGGGGTGCTGACCCAGCCGCCCCAGCCGGGCGCCGCGGGCGAGGAGCGGCCGGTAGTGTATGTCTCCCGCGCATTGAACGATGCAGAAAAACATTACTCGCAGATAGATCGTGAAGCGCTCGCTATAATTTTTTGTTTACAAAAGTTACACCAATACTTATATGGCCGAAGGTTTACTCTTAGAACTGATCACAAACCTTTGGTCACCATTTTCGGCCCTAAGCAGGGCATCCCAGCAATGGCGGCTAGCCGATTGCAGCGCTGGGCGATAAAACTGTCTGCTTATACATACGACATCGAATACATAAATACTAAGCAGAACATGGCAGACGCTTTGTCTAGGTTACCGTTGCCGTGCGACAGGCGGTCATCGTTAGCGGCGCCGGAACAGACTTACATGCATTTCGCGCAAAATTCGTTATTAATCGATTACCAAGACGTTAAGGCAGGTACTGCGAAGGATCCGATGTTAGGACGCGTCTTGCGGTACATACGGGACGGTTGGCCCGCCGAAAATGAATTTCAAGCCTTGCAACCTTTCTTTAACCGTAAAAATGAACTGTACGAGGAGCTCGGTTGCGTAATGTGGGGTCACCGCGTAGTCATACCGGACGCGTGTAGGAATAGGGTTCTTTTGGAACTTCACGAGTCACACATGGGGATAGTGAAGACGAAGGCCATAGCGCGCAGCTAAGGTATGTGTGGTGGCCCGGCGTGGACGAAGCAGTGCAGGCGCTGTGCCGCGCTTGCGAGCTGTGCGCGGCGGAGGCGGACGCGCCGCCGCGGCACGCCGCCAGCCCCTGGCCGTGGCCAACACGACCTTGGGCGCGCATACACGTTGATTTTTTAGGACCCATTTTTAATAAAACATATTTAGTGGTCATCGATGCTAGAACGAAATGGCTAGAAGTATTCGTAGTGCCGAGTACCGCGGCGAATTTCAGTATCGATAAGTTAAGCGACCTATTCGCTAGATGGGGCCTGCCAAAACAGCTTGTTTCCGATAATGGCCCCCCCTTTACCAGCAAGGAATTCGCGACCTTCCTGGCGAACCTCGGTATAGAACATACATATTCAGCACCGTATCATCCGGCGTCCAACGGGGCTGCGGAAAACGCGGTACGCACAGTGAAAAGAACAATTAAAAAAGCCGTACGGATTGGCCAGGACATTGGGTTATTTTTAAACAACTTCCTACTTCATTATCGAAATACCGAGCATAGTAGGTACTACAGGTGAAAGTCCGGCCACATTAATGTTGGGCAGACGATTGCGTACTAAGTTAGATGTTCTTAAGCCAGATAGGGAAAATAAGGTGAGAATGGCACAGGAGAGACAAAACAAAAACGTAACTGATTCTGGGAATAGGGCTCTGAACCCCGGCGAAGACATATGGTTACGCCAGTATCAGGGGAAGGATAAATGGGTAGCGGGTAAAGTGGCACAGCGTTTAGGTAATACGGATTACAAAATAATAGACACCAGTAGTGGTAGGGAATTGCATAAACATATCGACCAATTAAGACGCCGGTATAGGAGTTCCGTGGTCTGTCCAGAGTCGTGCCCGGATCCCGGTCCCTTGCTGGCCGATGCCGGAGATGTAAGTGTTCCGGTATCGGGGAAGTCCGAGGGCACAACCACCCCGAGGGTGGACACCCGATCAGATCCAATAGTTAACTCAGAGGATTCAACCAACGTTGGGTCAACACCGTCAGCGCCCGTCGCGCAGCCGCCGCCCGCTGAGCCGCCCGGCCTTCCGAGACCAGTCCGTCAGTGTCGGGTGATCAACCCGCCACAATATAAATTTTAGATTTATGTAAATGTACTTTTTGAATGTTAGGTAGACCGGGATATAAACCTGTTAAGTATAAGCAATAGTCTTAATTTAATAGCGGTTAATTATTGTTATTGTTAGGACTTTACTTATAATTTTTTTATAAGCAATGCTGTTGTAGTGTTCTGTTTAAGGTGGAGGATATTGTGATATATTGTAATATGAAGGTAGATGCGCGGCACTTGTTTTAGTTCGGAATAAACCGTTGCACCCGCCACACCCGTCTTTTATTCTTCAAATATCACGTACCAAATTTCAAGTTTAGCATATAGGAGTAACAAACACAAACTTTCACATTTCTAATATTAGTGTATCTTGCTCGTTTCGTTGCCTCACAAAATTCCATTTACCCTATTGGGGGTAATTACCCCCAGGTCAGCCAGGTTGGCATAGTAGTCACCCCCCCCCTTGCTTAAGGTCTTCGCACATTAGACCAACTCCACGCCAATCCGACACCAACTCAACTCACACTCTCGATGAGTAGTCAACTAGTTGATCCACCCAATGGTCACTAGTGGGCAATGCGTTGTCAACGAGTGGACAACGCGGTGTCAACGAGTGGACGAACGCAGTCAACGAACAGTCAACGCAGTCAACGAACGCATAGTCGTTGCGTGGACAACGTGTGGTCGTTGCGTGGACGACGTGTGGTCATTGCGTGACAAACGTGTCGGGGTTGACCTTTAGTGTACGACGCGTAGGCCACTCGTTGTACACTACTTTATAATCATTTTTTGAAATTAAACCTAGAACATATGACACAGGGCTTAAATTTCAATGTCTAGCATAGAGTCGAGTCGCCGTTGAGTTGTTTTAATGTGCGAAGACTTTTAGTGTACGATGCGTAGGCCACTCGTTGTACACTACTTTATAATCAATTTTGAAATTAAACCTAGAACATATGACACAGGGCTTAAATTTCAATGTCTAGCATAGAGTCGAGTCGCTGTTGAGTTGTATGTATGTATGTATGTATAACTCATTATTGTACATAAAACACAAGAAAAAGATGAATACAGGATAACACACATGCACAAAGGCGAACTTATCCTTAAAAGGGATCTCTTCCAGTTAACCTTTGACCGATTTAATTTAATTTGACTTTTTAATTTGATTTTGGATTTTGATTTATTTGATTTGATTTAATTTTTTGAGTTGTTTTAATGTGCGAAGACCTTTACCCTGTTGCAGTGCTCGCGCAGCAGCCGGCAGCGCTCCCGCGCCTCGTCCCGCTGCCACAGCAGCGCGCGCCGCTCGGCCAGCGCGTCGTCGCGCCGCGAGCGCGCCGTGCGCAGCTCCCGCGTCAGCCGCCGCAGGTGCTCCAAGCTGCGCCGCCGGCTGTTCTGGGACGCCAGCTGCAACAATAATAGATTAGATTCATTTATTTCTATTTGTAAATTACATTATATTTTTATGTCAAAACATAAGAAAGTCACAAAAATAAGGTACAGTCGCCATCAGATATATCGGAGCGGGCGAGGTCCTCAAATATTTCGGAGCAGCAGTAAATTTCAATAAATTCGTTACACTAGATAAGGTTAATAACATCAGAACACGCAATTCGTCATAAATATAAGAGCAGCGACTTTTCAATAAATTCGGAACGTTCAATGAGGTAAAAATATCAGGAAGCACAGATCGTCAAAAATATCGGAACATTTATGGAAAATAAACCTTACTTCTGTAATGTACAGTTCCTTATCAATCTCACATTTAAAGTTGTCAAACACGATTTTGACAAGAGTAAGAGTAGGGTAAATCGTCAATTACTGGCCACCCTCCAATAATTGGCCACATTGTACAAAAATTATTAAATTAAGAATTTTACAATATAATTATATTTACACGCTTCAAGTAAATCACCAGATACCTAAGGGCAGCTATCTCAAGTATTAGTCGAGTAGATATTATTCTAAATATGATAGCAAAGACTATTAAGATATAAGACCAACACCGGAGATGACGACGCAGCGGAGCCACAACGTTTCGTCGCCTAAATAACATTTATTATGTTTTTTGAATTTTATAGCGCATTGGTTTCGACTGTAATGCTGTAATTTTTTTTTATTTTTTTTATTGACTAAATAAATAAATATAAATAAATAAGCTATTTCCTGAGATTTTCAACTAATTAAGTTCAATATTTTCAAAAAATAAAAAATAAAATTAATTGTCAGATTAGACGGATCCCTCCAGATAATCGTCAGATTATGAGTCAGCTCATTTAGGGCATAAAGGTGACCCTATATATATTAATCTGACGCGCTTGAGTATGTCAAAATGGCGATTTTTTTTGCATATTCTAATAATGGCCACGAGTTTGCGTCACATCCAAATCGTCAGATTATTATATAAGAGCTTTGTTTAAGTTCACTTAACATCCCCTTAGAAAATCTGACGCGCTCGAGTAAATTTTTTTTTTTTTCATTTTCAAACCTTATATACGACCACCCCCATCACTGAAACAATCAGATTAACATACCTACATATTTAAAAATACGTAGGAAATGGATGCCAGCAATATCTGACACGCTGGAGTATGTCCATGCAACAGTTATTTTTACAATTTTGAAAATCTATAGCCGCTCCCCCTCCGATGAAAAGGTATACATAACATTTTTTTCTTTTTATCATCTAAGCTTCGCAACTCAATAGGTCTCTATGACGCTTGAGTAAATCCCGATTTAGCAGCGTCGGCTCCCCTACCATTATCATTTTGTAGAGGAGTAGATTCGAATTCCTAACAAAACAAAAATATGGCTAATACGTCATACAAAAACGAAAGATGTCACCTATATTTAGTACTCGTTTGCATGCATAATTCACTGTAATTTAAACTGTATATTACAGAAGTAAGGTTTATTTTCCATAAATGTTCCGATGTTAATGATCAGTCTGACTGCGTCGAAATTTTTGACGATCTGTGCTTCCTGATATTTTTACCTCATTGAACGTTCCGAATTTATTGAAAAGTCGCTGCTCTTATATTTATGACGAATTGCGTGTTCTGATGTTATTAACCTTATCTAGTGTAACGAATTTATTGAAATTTACTGCTGCTCCGAAATATTTGAGGACCTCGCCCGCTCCGATATATCTGATGGCGACTGTACAATAAAATAATTGGCAATGTACATTTTTTTAAGCTGTGCTTTTAACACCTTTATTTGATAAAATGGACTTATGTAAATTGTATTGCAGCTATCATTAATAGGTAACTACAGAATGATTTAATTTAATTGTACTTGATTGTTATTTCATTTTTAATCTGTCACATTTTCACTGTGCCTTACTTGTACAAAATAACCTAGTGTTGTGTTTTGTAACAGATCAGTAGAAGATGCGAAAGCCCGACTGGTGGACTTGGAGAGAGCGCTGGACTCGCTGGAGATGTGTGTGAGATCTCAGTGACGTAACTATAGGGTGGCTGGGGTGGCTAACTGGGGCCCCTAGCTCTACGGGCCCCCAACTGGCTTGGTTTAGAGCACAGAAGGGACGCTGATGCACTTCTTTAAATTGGCATTGTTCATTTTTTTTAAGCTGTGCTTTTAACACCTTTATTTGATAAAATGGACTATTTCAAGCAACTAATTTGAATATTATGCTTTTACGTAGCTTTGTTAATTAATAATAAATATTTTTTCGCTGTTTGATAATTCGTGAATTTAGACAGAATCCCAATAGCCTTCGTTCGGCTGGCTATAAAAAACACGGCTTTATCTATGGTTTTGTCGATTTGACAGTGACACGTGACAGTTGCCGTAGGTAAACTTTTTTTTTTCATTTTTGTGGCAAACATTCGATGCTGGATTCTGTCTAAGAACCGGGTCGTTCGGTCAAACAAAGGTTCAAAGTACTTTTACAAAAATATCTGCAATCATAAAGTATTTTTGAAATCGGATAAGATAAATCGGATAAATGATGGTTTTCCTCGAAATGGTTTTCGAATTGGAGCATACTAAGAAAAATGAACAATGCCAATTGAGGAAGGAGCCCAGTCTGACGAATTTGCCACGGTCCCCATGTTATAGTTCCGCCACTGTGACATCTAACACCAGATCACTTACTCTATTCTTGATCCGTCGCCGCAGCCCCTTGAGGAAGGCGAGGTCGTCCTCGCTGAGCTGCAGAGACAGCACCTTCTCCGAGTACTTCACGGTGGGGAGCCCTGCCACCTCCTCCACTGTCATGTTGATGCCTCGGGCTACAGAACACATTAAGATAATATAAGGGTTATCTCCGCGTGGTCAAGAGCTGCGGTTCCTTTTTGGATCCGTCCGGGGGGAAGAGCAGTGCTTGATCCGGTGCACCCTGGGCAACGGCTAATGATTTCCTGGCAGTTTCTGAGGGATATCATTGACCGTTGGCCAAGAGCCCGACAGGGGGGAGGGAAGTCTTTGACCATTACCGTACAACGTTGCCTACATTTTGTCACAAGATTTTTTAATCATATTTTTGTTACTTTGACTTTGACGAAGTTGTCGTCGCTATAACGACTTGAAACGCCACAAATAAGAAGAAGATAATATAAGGGGTGCGAGTCGGGTTACCTCCGCGTGGTCAAGAGCTGCGGTTCGTTTTTGGATCCGTTCTAGGGGAAGAGCAGTGCTTGGTCCGGTGGTGCAACCTGGGCATCGGTTAATGATTTCCTGGCAGATCTGAGGGATATCATTGACCGTTGGCAAAGAGCCCGACAGGGGGGAGGGGGGTCTTTGACCATTACCGTACAACATTGCCTACATTTTGTCACAAGATTTTTTAATCATATTTTCGTTACTTTGACATTGGCGAAGTTGTCGTCGCTATAACGACTTGAAACGCCACAAATAAGAAGAAGATAATATAAGGGGTGCGAGTCGGGTTACCTCCGCGTGGTCAAGAGCTGTGGTTCGTTTTTGGATCCGTTCTAGGGAAAGAGCAGTGCTTGGTCCGGTGCAACCTGGGCATGGGTTAATGATTTCCTGGCAGATCTGAGGGATATCATTATCCGTTGGCTAAGACTCCGACAGGGGGGAGGGGGGTCTGTTGCGGAACGTAACTGTCAAATATCATAGAACTGTCATTCGCAAGGAAAATTTGTACCGAATCATGTCGAAACGAATCCTTTTTGTATTTTGTTATACGGTTTAAATAAAGCACGCGGTGCATTAAGCGATAAGGGTATATCATTTCTTACATGTGGCGACCGTACAGTGAGATTTTAAAAGAACCTATAGGAGACATTACGAACCCTGTATCGAAAAGATTCTCACCATGAATCTCGTAAAAATTACACGAGAACGAGATCAAGTGAGAAGAATATTTGCAAGGCACGCGCAAATCGTGGAAGATTCTATTAAAGACAACAAATTGCAGAACTTAGATGTTGATATAGAATACCTGGAAAATCAAATAACCTCACTTTCATTGTTAGACAAGCAGGTCCAAGACGAACTTTTCTCCAAAGAAGATTATAAACCGGAGGATGGCGATAAAGAATGGGACCAGTGTGAGAAATACAAAGAACGATGGCTAAAAATACGAGGAGCAGCCAAGAAGCGTGTGGGATCAAAATGCGAGAAAAGCCCGGCACAAAATGTCAACAACCTCAAGCTCCCCAAGATCGAAATAAGAAAATTTGACGATAATCCAAAGAGCTGGTTGCCCTTCTGGGGTCAATTTAAAAAGATAAATGATGATCCGAACTTAGATAATGAAGATAAATTCCAATATTTAATTCAATCAATGGAAATAGGATCAAATGCTAGAAACCTTGTGGAAAGTTACCCGCCGACGAAGGAGAATTATGTGAAAATAATAGAGCTTTTGAAGACACGTTTTGCAAGAGACGAAATCCTGATTGAAATCTACGTCAGAGAATTGTTGAAGTTAGTGGTGTCACGAAACAGCATTTCAGTGGACGTTTTATATGATAAAGTGATTGCCAACTTACAGACATTAGAGACATTAGGTGTTATGAAAGATAAATATGAGTGTATTTTGTTTCCCCTTGTTGAATCAGCGTTACCTGAGAGTACATTGTTAAGTTGGAGCCGTATTCAACGAGATAAGGAGGCTAAGCTTTCACAACTGTTAGAGTTTTTGAAACTAGAAATGGAGGCTGAGGATAGACTTAAATTAGCTAAGACCGACCTTTTAGGTAGAGATGGTACAGCAAGTGGGGGGGTAGGACCGACGGCAGCGTGCCTCTTCACCAGCAAGGAAGAAAAGGTAAAACCCAGTACCAGCTACGGTTATGAAGGTAAGGATTGTTGCTATTTTTGTGAGAAACCTCATAATTCTGCAGAATGTAGCAAAGCCAATAAATTAACTTTAGAGCAGAAAAAGGAGGCCATAAAACAGAAGGGTGGGTGTTATGTGTGTTTAAAGAAAGGGCACCTCGCCAAGCATTGCAAATGTTTTATTAGTTGTTTATGCTGTAAGAGAAGGCATATGGTTATTCTGTGTCCCACGTTGCACACCTCTGAGAAAGTCACCGAACCTGAAACAAAGAAAGAAATTAGTAACAATTACACAAGTAATAACACCACTACTCTTTTGCAGACATTGGTAATCAAGATTTCACACAACAATAAAGAGAAGAAAGTTAGAGCGCTCTTGGACTCTGGCTCGCAGCGGACTTACATTAAGGCTGGACTAGCAGAGGAATTGGGGCTGCGAGTAGCAGGCAGTGAAAGTGTTGGACACTCCCTCTTTGGTGGCATGACGGTCAGACCACAGGTACACAGACAGATTGAGTTCAAGGTAAGCAACCTAGATAATACTTACCAGACTAAAATGCAAGGCCTAGAACAGTCTGTATTATGTGGCCGCTTGCCAAAATTACAAGATCCAGTTTTTATGAAAGATTTGCAGAAGTACAATATAAATCTGACAGACACAACAGAAAATATATCTGAAATAAGTATTTTAATAGGATCAGATTATTTAGGAGGACTTTTAGAGTCAGATTTAGTACAAGTGAAAAATAATCTCACTGCAATAAAAACAAAACTGGGTTGGACTTTGCAAGGACCCATCCAGGGTATATACAACACGATGGTTAACTCACATTTTGTGACTGCTATGCAGGAAGAGAGTCCATTAGAATTCATGTGGGATATTGAAACCTTAGGAATAAAAGACCCGTATGAAAAAGAGTTACAATTATCAGAAATGGAAATATTAAAAAGTTTTAATGATAATGTTTCTGTTAACAGTGAAGGCCGCTATGAAGTTGGCTTGATGTGGAAGTTGGGTCATCCAGAACTACAATCTAATTATGACCAAGCATACAAGAGATTAATATCTACCACAAACAAGTTGGAAAACACAAAGAACACAGAAGCTTACCATGAAGTGTTTCAAGAATGGATAAGAGAAGGTATAATCGAGAAAGTAGAGATAGATTGTAAGAATAAAGGTCACTACTTACCACACCATGCTGTTGTGAAGATGGACAGTTCCACAACAAAAATTCGGCCAGTATTTGATGCTTCATCGAAGGACAAGAATAATAATTCACTGAATTCTTGTATTGAGAAAGGTCCAAATCTTATAGAGCTTATACCTAAGCTGTTGATATTATTTAGAGCTGGGACCTATGGAGTAATATCAGATATAAAGAAAGCATTCCTTCAAATATCAGTGTGTCCACAAGACCGGGAGAATTTGAAAATGCTATGGTGGGAAGACCCTTACACTAAGAAAGAGGTGATAACTTACCAGCACGCAAGAGTACCTTTTGGCGTCGCCTGCAGCCCCTTTCTATTGGCAGCTACCATAAACCTGCACCTGGGAAAACACATGAGTACATACCCTACCACGGCAAAGAGACTCAAAGAGTCATTTTATGTGGACAACTGTGTTACCAGTTTTGACTGTGAAAAGGAACTACTTACATTTATAAGTGAAGCAGCTGATTTGATGAAAGAAGGACAGTTTGATTTAAGAGGATGGATGTCAAATCGAGAGCAAGAAGATAAGCCTGTACCAGTACTAGGATTACTATGGAATAGAACCCAGGATGACTTGCAATGTCACATCAATATAAAAAACAAACTCAATGGAATAACCAAGAGAGATCTTTTATCGATTACTCAACAAGTATTCGATCCTTTGGGTATTTTATGTTCAGTTACATTGGTACCAAAGTTAATAATGCAAAAGGCATGGCTACTGAAAACTGGATGGGACGAGAGAATTCCAAAGGATCTGGAAAAGGAGTACATGGATTGGTTAACTACCTTACACTATATTAATGATTGCAGAGTACCACGGCGCCTTACTGCTGCACCACTACAGGAATGCGAGACGAGCATACACGTGTTCAGCGATGCCAGTAAGGACGCTTTTGCCGGATGCGTTTTCTTACGCACAAAGCATGGAGGTCAAGTCACTGTTCAACTCATTACAGCTAAAAGTAGAGTAGCTCCAATTAAGAGATGCATGTCTCTACCAAGATTAGAGCTGATGGGTGCTCTTGTTGCATCTAGACTGTTTAATGAAGTAATGAGATCAGGCCTGCTCTCCTTAAGTAAAGAATATAAAGTCTACTGTTGGACAGACTCGTCAGTAGTGCTGGCATGGCTGAAAAGACAAAACACATGGAAGACATTTATTAATAACAGGGTAAAAGAGATATGTACTAACACTAACAAAGATGATTGGAATCACTTACCCGGTATTCATAATCCGGCAGACTTACCGTCACGTGGCTGTACTGCGAAGACACTGCTTGAGAAGCGCTGGTGGATGGGTCCACAATGGCTACAACTGGAAGCAGAACACTGGCCAAAATCAAGCTTATCGAACCTAGAAACAGATGAAGAAATAATAAGCAGTGAAAGAATAAAAAATGCATCAGTCAATGTAGAGTTGCATACAGAATGTTTTAGTGAAAGGCTGTTGCATTTCAATCAGTACAGTAAAATAATAAGACTGGTGGCTAGATTATTAAGAATGAGCCCTAGAATCAGAAAGAGTTACAATATCAGTTCTGAATACATACAAAATACTGAGTACAAAAATGCAGAGAAAACATTAATAAGACTCTTACAGAAAGAACACTTTCAAGACCGAAATAACATGGGACATAAATTAATAACTATAGAAGAAGATGGGATATTAAAGGTGAAAACCAGACTGGAATTTAGCACAGAAGACAGAAATTTCATTTACCCAATTTTACTTCCAGGAAAAGAAGAAATAGTTCAGCGAATGGTACAAGAGAAACATAAAATAATGAAACATGCTGGAACACAACTTATGATGGCTACATTAAGAGATTCCTTTTGGATCTTAGGAATTAGAAGACTCGCAAAAAAGGTTGTAGCAGAATGTATCACTTGCAAAAGGTTTAAAGCTAAACATTATGAAGCGCCACAACCGCCGTTACCAACAGATCGAATACAGAATACGGCTGCATTTAGTGTAACTGGAATAGATCTAGCAGGGCCGCTGATCCTGAAAAATGGTACTAAATGCTGGATCGTATTGTATACATGTGCTGTATATAGGGCAGTTCATTTAGAACTCACGGAGTCACTGTCAACAGCCAGTTTCATCATGACGCTGAGAAGATTTATTGCGAGGCGTGGCCGCGTGAGTACTATATACACAGATAATGGAACTAATTTTGTAGGTACCGCCAACCTACTGAGAGAAGTGAATTGGCAAGAAGTAGAAACTACCACTAACTCGCACGGAATACAGTGGAAGTTCTCAGTACCTCTAGCACCTTGGTGGGGGGGGTGGTGGGAGAGGCTCATTAGGGTAGTCAAGGAAATATTACGTCGCATATTGGGTAAATCGGTCGTAGACTGGATAGAACTATCAACTATACTTTGTGACTGTGAGATGGTCGTAAACAGTAGACCATTAACATATGTAGAAATGGGAGATGTCAGGCCTTTAACCCCCATGATGTTTCTACACAGTTTGCCCACCACTGATACACCTGACTTGGACCAGATTGATCATAGAAATTTGAATACTCGCTACAAATATTTACAACAGTTAAGGGAAGACTTTCGTCACAGGTTCAAAACCGAATATTTAGCACTTTTAATAAACAAAGGAAAGGAGAAGACGAAAGAACCTAAAGTAGGAGAAATTGTGCTCGTAGAGACAGACTCTAGTAGAATTAATTGGCCATTAGGTATAATTAAACAAGTTTTTACAGGAAAAGACGGAGTTACGAGAGTTGCGAGAGTGCTGACAGCTACAGGAGAAAGGCTAAGAGCATATCAAAGACTGTATCCTCTTGAAATAAGTGCTGTTTCTCAAGAATGGCTGGACACTATTGCTGATGAGGGTCATGTGAAACAGAAACAACAGCCGTCGCCGGCGGTCTGCCAGCCCACTGATACCACAGCGCCATCTGTTGTAGATCCTCAGCCTTCTATTACTAGGTCAGGGCGTACTGTTAAGTTACCTTTAAGGTTTTTAGATTAGTACTTTATAATTTAGTTGATTATTGTAGACTATAATTTTGCCCCCCCGGAGGGTGTTGCGGAACGTAACTGTCAAATATCATAGAACTGTCATTCGCAAGGAAAATTTGTACCGAATCATGTCGAAACGAATCCTTTTTGTATTTTGTTATACGGTTTAAATAAAGCACGCGGTGCATTAAGCGATAAGGGTATATCATTTCTTACAGGGTCTTTGACCATTACCGTACAACGTTGCCTACATTTTGTCACAAGATTTTTAATCATATTTTTGTTACTTTGACTTTGGCAAAGTTGTCGTCGCTATAACGACTTGAAACGCCACAAATAAGAAGAAGATAATATAAGGGGTGCGAGTCGGGTTACCTGCGCGTGGTCAAGAGCTGCGGTTCGTTTTTGGATCCGTTCTAGGGGAAGAGCAGCGCTTGATCCGGTGCACCCTGGGCAACGGCTAATGATTTCCTGGCAGTTTCTGAGGGATGTCATTGACCGTTGGCCAAGAGCCCGACAGGGGTGAGGGGGGTCTTTGACCATTACCGTACAACGTTGCCTACATTTTGTTACAAGATTTTTTAATCATATTTTTGTTACTTTGACTTTGGCAAAGTTGTCGTCGCTATAACGACTTGAAACGCCACAAATAAGAAGAAGAAGATAATATAAGGGGTGCGAGTCGGGTTACCTCCGCGTGGTCAAGAGCTGCGGTTCGTTTTTGGATCCGTTCTAGGGGAAGAGCAGTGCTTGGTCCGGTGCAACCTGGGCATCGGTTAATGATTTCCTGGCAGAACTGAGGGATATCATTATCCGTTGGCTAAGAGCCCGACAGGGGGGGGGAAGGGTTCAATGACCATGTTCTACCGTACAATGTTGCCGACATTTTTGTCACAAGATTTTTGAATACTGTATTTATTACCTTGACATTGGCGAAATCATCGCATGGTTCGATGGGGCCATATTAGAAAAGAAGAAGCTTTTCTAGAAAGAGATGGACAAATGTTTGATAGCTTATATATCGGTTGATTTTATTGCTATTTGAAAAATATATGTATATATTGTTTATTACATAAACAAGCTTTTAATGAATCCTGATGAAGCCATGAAAAAAACATGAATATTCCCAATTGACCAAGTCACAACATAAGCAAAGCTTGTACTATGGGTGCTAGACAACAGATGAACACACAAACATACATACATACAAACATAAATCACATCTTTCCTAGCCTAAGGTAACAAGACCTAAAGGCCATGTTAAGCGTGACATTGGCCCTTACCCCCTGAATGGGGATCAAACACAGGAACTCAATCTTCATTGTCATGTTTTCTAACTTTGGTTGTAATTATGGAAATGTGAAATCTCCAAACTAGATATTTTCCAGGAAATATCGCTGGGCTACATTGTTATAACAAAACTTCTTAATCTAAGGAAATTACGCAAATTTCATCCTTTTGTCTAGTCTAAATTGTAAAGGAAACTATGCAGAATTTCAGCTGTCCTGGGCAAATAATTTTGGGCTGAAACTTGGTGAGTGTCTTGTTGGTCTCGGGTTGCCACCCGTACTATATTATGTAGTAATGTGCTACATTTCAGTCTACTGTACTATATATTATAGAAAAATAATATAGTATGAATAATACTATATTTTCATTGGTAATTCAGTTTTCGCACCTATTTTAAATTACTGTGACTGGAACGCACCCACAACGCAGCATTGAGAATTTTAAAACGAAACACATTCATGTCTTTGGTTTGGTTTTGGTCACATGGAAAAACAAATAATTACCAAAAATAAATGTGTACTATTTTTTTTCTTAAATTTCCCAATATACTATTTGCAACGTGAAAAGTGGCAACCCCATGTTAGTCATTACCTTTCATTTAATAGATTTTTATTTAAAACAAGTTTCACTGATTAAAACATGTCTAAGTAAAGTTAATTTCATAGTAAAAGATATCAATGACACTCCAATAGGTACCTAAATAGAAGCAACAAAACAACTTCCGATGTAATGTTCTCATTAAAAGTGCAATCATTATTTTTTGTAGCTTAAAAAGGGGCGAAAGTCCAATAACCAAATTAAATGCTAATAGCTACAATCAAGCATCACAACAACAAATTTATTTTAATACATTTGAAAGTTAATTTACTGGCAGTAGCAGTGAGAATTCAACCAAACATGCAACAGGACAACAAAGATTAACTTATTGCACACTTTATTCTTGAAAATTGAAATTCAAAACACACCAACTGCCACAGAATGCTAAAAAGTGCGTCACAGTAGACGGTACCTGTTGCTTCTTCTAAGAATTTTTCAAATCTACTTGGTCTCAAATTACGAAATTGAATAACACGCATTACTCGCTCACCGTCCAGTATCTCTTGGTCCTGCCGGTATGAGGATGCGTGCTTCTCCAAATCATCCATTCTTCATATTTAAATTGTTATTTACTATGGAATATTTCTCAATATTATTCACAATTTTTCTTATCACAAGTGCACGAAGATAGGTTATGTATGTCTTTGACACGACTACTTGCGGTCACTGAAATTGTGATGAGCTGGCTTGCAAAATAAGTTAAGCTGTATTGCTGAAACATACGTGCTACAATCTTGTAATGACTCAATCGGAAGAGTGGAAAAAAACGGCAAACGTACATTTGTCAAGAAATTGTGGCTGTCAAAGTTGATGTCATAACATTGCGTCTGGTTTCTACACCAGTGGTTCCAACAAAATATTCATTTTCTTGCTTCTTTAATTTTTTTGTTATCCGCAAAAATTATCCCTCGTTTTAATATCTCGGATTATTTTTTAATCTTTTATGCTTCTCCAAAACTTACGCAATCTATGTTGCAAAAACTTCACTTTTCAGCACTAATTGTTTTCAAGACCTAGTAACTCTGCATTTAAAACAATTTTTATCGATTATATCCGTTTTCAGCGATTGAAGGCCATTATTTAATGAATACCGTCGAATTTTGGTGTTACTCATGCGGCTAGGCAGGAATAAGCCAACCGTTATTCAAAATTTTATCATCAATTTTTTTTATACTGACTTGCCCAACCGTTGCCTAACTTGCTTAGCAACAAAGAAGAACCGAAACGCTCTAAACGCCAAAAAGGTAAAGGTTGCCTTCACTTTCTTTGTTTTCTTGCCGGTCTTAAATTGTTTTTCAGTGTTTTCAATACTTGACATTGAATTTGGTAAGTTAGATGAATTTATTTTAAGGAACATTTATACTGAAACTATTAATTGTTTGCGTTAGCATATAAATAACTGGATATAACATTGAACACATGGTCCTTTCGTGCGGTATCTTAGAAAGCTATTTTCTATAGGTAAGGTAACTTAAGTTTATAAATAAATTAAAGAGCCGGCTTCAGGTTTGTGAGTAAAATTAAATCTTAGTATATACTTATACACAAATTGACAAACGATCGAAGTCATTTGAGTTCTTTAATACTGGTTTTTTCATAATTCAACGTGGGATCTTTTGTCTTATGGGCCAAAATTTTTAATTTGTTTTAAGTACTCTTGTTTTATGTAAGATATCTGTCTCTGGTATATACAGCATGATGGCAGCGCGGGGAAGGGGATACAGCCAAGACTGGGATCCTATGAGGGATGACTATGACAACAGCTCAGCTTATGATAGACAGTACCCTGACGACAGTTCAAGGTAGGTTCGGTAAAATACGCTTTGAACTGCTAGAGAATTTTTATGAATATTTTACTATTATTACGAAATGCATGCAGATTAGAAACTGTACTGTGGTGTCATAAAATGTTTGATTTGTATGTATAAGTTTCAAAAGAACATTGAAAATCAATATCAGAGGTTATGGTCACTGTAAGAATTGCCAGAAAAAAATGTTTATGAAGATTCTTTTTTTGTTTAATCAATCAGACCAGGGATTTATAAGTCATCATCCAAATTGTAAGTAATGAAACTGCTTAACTAATTTTCATAACAAATTACACTTAATCATCATAAATATTGTTACGGTCAAAGTATCCAAATATATCATTTAATAGACTACAAGCCCATGGAAAAAAAAACATGTGAAATAAACCAGCGCGAATGAAGCTTAGAAGGCTGTTACTACATCATAAAATAGCTCTGAGCGCTATGCCGTCATTTCTGAGAGATTCATTTCACATGTTTTTTTTTCCATGGCCTTGTAGTCTATAAGGGGGTGAGAGTGTCCTGATATATTTGACCACTTAGATTTTTTTAAATTAATATAATATATGTACATGACACTGAGTTGTACATATGAGAGACAGACTGTAAAACAGGCATGAGCTAGAGTTTGATCAGATATTTTTCAATATCATACCTGCCCAAATACTTATGTAACTGGTGGCGACAGCATAAAGCCAGTGCTGCTGGCCCTAACCCTAACCCTTTATCAGGGCAGAAAAACACTTTGGTCACCTTAAACCAGTTTCCCTTACCTAAAAACCTTTAAAAACTCCTCCTTATTATCTAAAGTGACCATTATACTCCCAGTATTGTGACATAGTCAACTGTTGTCAGTTCAAGAACACATGCAGAAGCCCATGGTAGAAAATTAGAGGTCTGTATTCATATTTGCAAAAAAACTTCAATTTTTTTTCAATAAAACATCCTCCTGTGTTAACCTCTGACTTCCAAAGTATGCTACCAACTGGTGACTGTATTTATCTCGTCCCGTTTATTCTAGTGGCCTTGTCAATTTGGACCACTGCCGGCTTTACATAACAAACATACCCAAAGGATTAAATCAAGACGGAATCCAGACCGTTTTCTCCAAATATGGCACTCTGACCGAAGCCTTTGTCAGCTCAAACCCTGAAAAACGATATGGTTTAGTGACATTCGAAACACCGGGGTAAGTTGAAATAGTTTGTAAGTTTTTCTGTTTGTGATTAGCTACCATGCGCTTGCGAAGTTAAAAGTCATGTGAATGCAAGGGCATAGCATAATATCACTGAAGTATGATCACAGAGCATGAAGAATTTCGTACAATGACCTTTTACTGTCTCCGTCGCTCATGCGTAATTATTTGCAGAAGTCTCCGGCTATGCTAATGCGAGGGCAACAAATAAACGCGAGCGACAGAGACAAGTGATAGGTTAATATATATAGCGCCTTATATTCCGCTTTGCTGCAATTTCAGTACATTGTGTAGTCTTTTTTTTTCTATAAATTATCGCGTAATTTGCTGTGCCTCATGGCATAGGCCTCCTCCATTTATTGCCATCCAGCAGCTACCCATTCTAGGTTAATGTACCAAATTAATCGGGGTCCACATTCCCGTCATTGCCTTATTAAATCACTAGCTTCTGCCCGCGACTTCGTCTGCGTAGAATTATACATAAAAACCTTCCTCTTGAATCACTCTGTCTATTAAAAAAAGCCGCATCAAAATCCGTTGTGTAGTTGTAAAGATATAAGCATACATAGGGACATAGGGACAGAGAAAGCGACTTTATTTTACAAATACAAATACATTTATTTCGTATTCACAGGTAGGATATACAAGATCATAGTGTAGATTATACTATGTAGTGATTATAATGTTTAATTTTTAATCAAATTAAATTACTGGGCAAGCTTATTAATTCTTATGTTAACTCTGTTCCGGCAAAATAGTCTTTCTGACAAACCTGCAATCTTACCATCAACGAATTTTTTTTTTTTAAATGATTAGTACATTGTAAGGGTATTTTGTGACTTAATTTTAGCTATAATCAAGAGGTTGTATGTTTTAGAGAGGCTAAACTAGCCATGATGAAATTGAACAGAACGGAGCCATTGCGGCTAAATATCGGCGTAGCTCATAAGGTAAGCGTTCAAAGGACGCACACACACACACACTCACACACACACACACACACAAAACACGTCTACATCCCTTACGGGGTAGACAGAGCCTGAGGAACACCTAAAGGCCACGTTTAGAATAATTGTAGGTGTAAGGCGTAAGTATTATAAGTGGATAGGGGAATCAAAATAGTGATGGGTTGCTAACCGCATCGCCTATAACATGATTCCTAAGAATTTCGTTCAAAGGACACGAACTTCAAATAATTTTCATACTTCAAGTCATTTTTGTGCTTGGCGTCGTTGCTTGGCGTTCTGTAATAACTTATATCGTAGGATAATGAATGAAGTTTACGTTTCAGCCGATCGGTCACAATCACTCGACTTGCCCTTCTGTTTCTACCATTTATGCTATGAGCATTAAATTAAAAATAAAATAACCCCCCCTAAAAAAAAATCGAAATCGTTTTTGTGCCAATACTGCCCTATAGGTATAATTTTGGAAAAAGACCTGATACTCTTCAAACTGCTGGACTGATTTTTACCATGGCTAAGAACCAACGCAAGGAAACGGGCTTTCGAATGAAAAAAAAAACCGCATCTAAATCGGTCTATTCGTTTGAGATTGCGAGAGCTACAATGCCACAGACAGACATCGATTTTAAACTTAAATCACCCCTCTTAATGCGTCGGGGGTTGGTAAAATAGTACTGGGGAATAACATAATTAAAACAGCAGAAGTGCAAAATGTAGGTGCTTTGTATTTCAATAAAAATGTTATTTCTTGCGGTTAGGCCAAAAATCAACGGGACAGCCGGGACCGCGTTTCAGGTGGACAAAGGGACCGAGATACACGCAGTTACAGAGACGACGCTGGGAGCGTTGGCAGTCGATCAAATAATAATATAAGGTTAGTGCTTCATTGAGGTTTAATATATAATTTTATGAAACAACAATACACCTAAAAAATTGGTTGTTTGTATTGTTCTATCTATAGCATAAATAAAGTAATAGTCATCGAAAAAAGTTTGTTACCAATCAGTGCTCCGCTTAGGGCCGCCATAATTTATTTTGTATTCCATTGGCCAATAAGGGCTCTTTGTTTAAAGGAAGTAATTCATCATTCGTCTACAGCGCTGCAGCGCTTTTTAGCTATAATTCGTTTCCGGTATAATATGGCCGTCTTGTGTTATCAGCTAGCGCGTTATGCTTAGTTGTATTTAGTATTCTTCGTGCTGGTTATACTTGAAACTCGAAACTTTAACAGCGAAGATTGTGCTTTTGAACTGATAAACCGTGTGCTTAGTTGTTTTATTGTATCATCGTGCCCAAATTCTTCTAATTTATAATAAAAATACCGAGTGCTTATCGCGTCATGCTTTTGAACAAGTATTTTTCTTCGATTGATCCAGATAATACTGAGAAGTAAGTTGATTTGATAGATTATTACGTGAACAATTTTTGAATAGCTTGCAAGAAATAGGCAATGAAACTAAAGATTTATTGATGTTCATTAAAACTTTATGATCTTGGTGAACTTCGTGAAATGGTTTAAATTGCGTTGTATCTTAACTTAAATTGTCGTTCGTTGTTTTATTTGAACACAAAACTGAATACACCGGTAGTTTTATAATCTTGTAAATTAACATACTTTCTCATATTTTCATAATTTGCGTACTCATTCAGCTGATAGGGAATACGTATATTCGATGTATGAGAAAGCTTTGTCTTGTATTGTCTGATTTGTCCTCGTGCACGTCTGTTTTTTCTCTTTAAACCACACGACATCTAATTTGCATAGGTTAGAACTTAAAAGTTTCTGTCGGAGCTGTGGATAGTCTCATTAAACTGGCTTAAATGCAATACTGTCTTAGCATATACGCACACGGGTTGTAGAAGCTCAGAAAGCCTAAATAGTTTTTTTTTTACTCATTACTAAGACCCCAGATTACTGTTACCTAATGGCCCTGGCTCTTATGAAGACAGCCCTGCCTAAATATAAATAAGGCTTGGCTAAATAATGTAAATGCACAATCATTTCTAAATCTGGATACTGTCTGATCTTGCGGCAGTAATAAGTGCTTGTTGATGTGTTGATGTTGTTGTGGGGACGCCTAGCTGGATCAGGCGGGGTGTCGATCCGCTGTGGCGATCATTCAGCCCAGTTCCCCTTGGCTGGAGCTGCCGGTTACTGTCCCAGCATCGCTCCCACACAACAACTCCTCAAATCTTAGTATCTTCCTGCCGAACATAAGGACATCTTTTAGTTTGATGTCTCTAAGCTCGTCATCCTCCAGTTCATCGCTCCCGAATGCTTTGCGCAGCGCTGCCGCGTACATGACGCACTCAGTGAGGACGTGTTTACTTGTCTCCTCTTTCCCACAGTGTGGGCAGGAGGGATCACTTGTTATACATATAATGCTTAAATGCCTGTTTAGAGTAGTAATAAGTGCTTGACCAAATAAGTAAATTATGCAGAAACATTTTTCGAATGCCGCAGGAAACAGGAGGATCTGACGAATGGTGACAACATGGAAGACATGATTGACGATAATGTTGTGGTGGTAAGTAATCATTATCATGAAATTTTGTTGCACTTTTACATGAGAATATAGATTCACGAGCGGATGCCCTCGTCTTCATCCTCTCAGAATTAAATATAACTGACGTTCATCAGCGATAATGTAGGAATCTAATTTTCAAATTTCAAACAAACAATATTTCCTCTTTATAATTATTGTAGGAAAGTCATGAATTTTTGTCTGTTATGAATGAATTCAAAACTAGTGGACTGTTTGTACATGCTTTGATCATGGATATAATCTATTTAAAAGTAGGTTTTCCTATTTTAATTAACCCTTTAAATGCAGTAATTTGTGGGTTTTGGTGTGTGACTGCTTCATTCAAATATGAATCAAAAACATTCAGAAGATAAGTAACAGTAAGTGAACTTTCTCGGGCAGGGTCTGGACAACTCCCTGGACCCCGACACGAGCCTGGAGCTGGAGAACCTCCGGTTGGAGCACCTGAAGCTGCAGGAGGCGCAAGTGCTTTGCAAGCATCGCATGCTACTGTTGAAGCAGGCGGAGAAGAAATCTGTAAGTTCCTATGAAATTAAAACTACTCTAGGTTTGTACAGGATTAAAATAATGGTTGCAAAACTCTTAATCATGGCTTTTTCGGTCAATATTATCGTGATACTGGTATGGCAATGTAGGATCGCGGATTTCAAAACAACTGAATTCCTTATGATACACATCAACGAAAATGAAAATGAAAATGAAAATTTATTTTTGCAAATTGGCCACCAAGGGCTCTATAAGGGCGCAATATTTCGTGATATGTGTGAATCGAACGGTAATATTGACAGTCTTATTCATGCTTTAGCCCAGTGTTTTTCAAACTGTGGGTCGCGACCCCCCGGGGGGTCGCAAAGCCTCGACAAGGGGGTCGCGAGGTCGCGGAAACTACCTCATCAAAAAAAAAGTTGCTTACTATGCAAATGCATAAATGTGTCGTATTAATTGAATATTTTGTAGTTAACATAAATAAAATTTGCGGCAGCTAAAATCTGGAACGATTTACCTCCACCAATGCGAAATCATATGCATTTGCTTCAATTTAAAAAAATGATAAAAAATCACCTTTTAGAGAAACAAACGCAAATATGAAACACCCGCAAAGACGCACCCACACACACACACACACACACACACACACACACACACACGCACACGCACACGCACACGCACACGCACACGCACACACAAACACACGCACACAAGTACATCTTGCATATACCACACCTCTGCTCAGTAATCATTTATCTGTTACAACTAGCCTCCGATAAAGGGACCAGACTGAAAACCAGCGCTGGGTTCATGTAACCCAGCACACGCTGAGACTGGTACCCGTTGCCGGAACATGGCCCGCCTAGTGTGTTTCTTGTTTTTTTTTTCTTTCTTCTTTAGTCTTGAATTGTCAACTAAACTTCTATCTGCTTATGTTTTGGTAATAAATGATTTTTTATTTATTTTTATTTAAAAAATACCTACATGAAAAAAAAGGGAGGGGGGGTCGCGAAATATTTTTTTCATACTAGGGGGTCGTATTGTGAAAAAGTTTGAAAAACACTGCTTTAGCCCATGCTCAAACAGCAGGACGAGGGCTGAGTGGTCAAACCCAATAAGTAAAAATAATTGACAGTTGAAAAAATACTACCTATGTAAATTTATCTTTCCTTTGAAAATTCCTATGGAATTTTAACTCGACTCATCGGGTTTGACCCTATAATATAAAAAATAAAAATGAATCACATAAATGTATATTCGCGCATAACTTTCAAACTACTGCTCCAAATTGGATGATTCTGTTTTAGTTGTGTTTGTAACTGTTCAGACAAGGTTTGTATAAAATTAAAATTAAAATTGCAGTAGGGTCAAAGTCTCCAGCAACAGCTAGTATACATATCGACGGTACTCTGACTCAACCTCGTATATGAGATTTTGACGAAATTGAGATAATTCCTTAAGATCGTGCATAATATACGCATGTTATCACAATCACTTATAACCATGAAACATCCACTTCTTAAATTATATGATAAAACTCAAACTCGTATCTGGAACCAAATTTTAAATTTCTATCGTAACCTCTTATATCGGTATCTATACGAGTTGGCGGCGTAAATTTTGAATAAGATATTATTACTTGTACAGTTCCAAGTTTAATATACATAGAGGTAAGTATACATAATATAATTAGTAATCATCGTTCATCGTAATTATACATATCGTACTGGTATCAGTAGTACCCTTAGCATGTAAGTAGGTAAAGTACGAGTAGGTAGGTAGGTATGTAATTTTTTTTTATGTTATTTTATTTTTATTTTGTTTTCATGTTAGGAAATAATAATTATGTCCTTCATGGCAATGAGACAACGCGTATCTACTTATTCCTGACGACTTAGTGGTCTGTCTTTAATTTGAACTTAGAATTCAATTAAATTAATAAAATTTAGGAACTATCATTAATCAAACTGATTTGTAACGAAATCATTATTTTATAACTCGTGCAGTTTTCGATATTATAAATAGAGGCATTAGTCGAATTGGCGAGTAATAAAATCTTCTCTGTTTATTTTTGGTAAATATAAATGTCTTATTTAACAGTGGATGTACTTACCATGTACAAGTAGGTATAACTTAAATAGATGAACTCGTGTTGTTTTATATTGTAAAAATGTCTGGTTCTTTGAAAGATGAACCACAAAAATCACCAGATTTTCAGATTTTAAATGAAAGTACTGGTAATTTCATATACGGCTACCCCTTAGCTGAGCAAGACTTTGAAGGCAATGTTTTTACTGATTATTTACTATGTGAGAAAGCAGGATATTATGGTATCTAATTAGACTTGTATGATTTACATTGTGAGTTTTGTGCGGGCGAAACCTACAAACTGTCCTAAATAAAATATAATAAAATATTATACTTAATATTATTTTAATAGTTAAACATAAGGTACCTATATGAAACATCTCTTGACAAATTAATCATTGGAAAGTGGTTACTTCTAATTTAGCAGCAAATACGCAAACACGTATTACATTTTTAAAGACAATTTTGTATCTGACTCAAACTCGTATCGGCATTTTCACTTTATAACTTAACGCTGCGTTTGATTTAAAGTAAACTTAGTAAATATTTCATCATCGAACTAGTTTCATTTAATTGTGGAAAGCACCACATCAGTTCAGTAGAAAAATTATTCAAAAAACGGTTTTTACACGATCCTGAAAAGTTAAGAAATTTCATATACGAGGTTGAGTCAGAGTACCGTCGATATATATACACAAGAATTGCTCTTTTAACGCCTATTAAATTCTATTTCAACTAGCGACCCGCCCCGGCTTCGCACGGTATATTATGCATGTATTATACATATAAACCTTCCTCTTGAATCACTCTATCTATTAAAAAAACCGCATCAAAATCCGTTGACTGGTTTTGAAGATATAAGCATACATACGGACACGGGGACAGAAAAAGCGACTTTCATTTTATACTATGTAGTGAAGTGATAGTGATTTTATATGAACTGGTATCGACTTGTTTGTTTACAAACGCATAAAATGGACGGAGATAGACTATAAGAGTCGATTGCTATCTTCGTTTTGTTCCTCAGTTGGTACTTTTTTGTTCCAGTCTGCGACCAGCCGATGCATTCTGCCTAACGGGCGTATCGTCGTTCGAAACGTCGATAAGTAAGTTAGAAAAGAGAGTTATCCTCATTAAATTTGTTCTTTGACCTTTATGTGTTGAAACTCCGCCTCCGCGGAACTGAAAAGGCGGAGGTGAAGTTCCGTTACGACCAAACTTCGCAAAAAATTGCGGAGGTGGGAATACGATTTCTTGCGGAACTTCCGTAATTAGCGGAGGCGGAGTTGAAGTTCCGTTACACCCAAACTCAAACATTGCGGAGACGGAGATACGATTTCTTGCGGAACTTCCGTAGTTAGCGGAGGCGGAGGTGAAGTTCTGTTACAACCAAACTCCGCAAAAATTTGCGGAGGTGGAGGTACGATTTCTTGCGAAACCTCCGTAGTAACAGAGGCGGAGGTGAAGTGCCATTACAACCCATATCCATTCTCGTCACTATACTTGCTAGTGTGATCAAGGTGTGGTTTTACTTGTGAGTGTATTTTGTAATGTGTCTGTTTGTCTCTAGATCAGAGGCGGGGCGTGACGGTGATGCTAGTTACGGCGCAGGCGCAGGCGATTCGGTAAGTTCAAAACTAAACTAACCACCTTCTGAGCAATTTGACTTTGGCGTCAAATCGGCTATTGCTCTGACGCTGCGTCACTGTCGTTGTGTTAATAAAAATATGTAGGATAGTTACCTTTTATTTATCAAAGAGAGCTTTTAATGAGTGAAGAACCGATTAAGCCGTATGTTATACTCGGGAGCAAAGAACCTGGGTCGCTTCAGACAAGTTTCTTAAGAAGCGATCCGCTTTCTTTGCACCCGAGCATGTTTTGGGAAACTAACAAGCTATTGAAAAGATACACAGTAACGCGTGACGGTCGGGGTTTTTGTTATGCGGGCCTGGGAGCAAATGAAAAACATAGAATTTACCAGTTGCTTCTCTTCGCTCAGATGGTAAAAGCCCGCCGAGGGAATGGACGAAAATAGGTATCATGTTACAGGCGATGCGACTAGCAACCCATCACTGTTTTGATTCGCCTTTCCACCTATACGCCCATAATTGTGCCAAACGTAGCCTTTAGGTTTTGTTACCTCAGGCTCTGTCTACCCCGTAATTCATTGTTTCGTGATATGTTTTCTGCTTCTCTGTTTCTCACAAGAATCAGCAAAGTAAAGTAAAGTAAAATTTATTTTCCAAAATAGAAACGAAATACAGTATTAGATAATTCAATGACTCCACACTAGGCACAGCCTGTATCGTGGCAGCCAAGAAATGTCAAAATAAAAAACGGTTACCATCAATTATGAAGCGGTCAGAATAACAAAAAAGGGAAAAACAAAAAAATAAAAAACAGAAAAAATAAAAAATCATAGTTTGTTAGTAATTAATAACTAGGTACTATTACTTTGTTTTTTTATTTTTATTTTTGAGCATAAGATTTCATTCGGAATTAACTACAGGTGGAGACTGTTTTGGCTGATGTGTTAACTGAATTTGTCTATATCTTAAGTTTTAATTTTAAGCTGTTTGTTTCCCAATAATAATAAATAAATATATATATATATATATATGGATCGCGATATGCGTGGATCACACGATAATATTCACAGTCTAATTTAATCCATAACATAATAATAATAATTCATCTGTATTTATTTATTTCACCCATTTAAGCTACGTACTGTGTTAAGGTTGGTTTAATGTTTTTTCAAATGTCAAGCAAAAACGAGGGTTGCGAGGTACTCTTCTATATAATATTATATATTCTGCATGGATATGTTTTTTCTTGCTTTCTCTTTTTAACAAGGTATTGTCACGTTTATTTGCTTACCTGTTTACTAGCGCAGTGAGCTCATTTTGAAGGAGTGGAAAATAGGATAATAAGAGTGTGCTGTTTTTGATAGATATTTGTTGCTAAGCGGAGTTTAGACTTGGAAAACATTGCTTAGTTACATTATCAGGTCGTGATGCGAACGGGTTATACTGCTACCGCTAGTTGTCCTTTTTTTTAGTATGGCCCCATCGATTGATGCTATGATTTCGCCAATGTCAAAGTAATAAATGCAGTATTCAAAAATCTTGTGACAAAAATGTCTGCAACGTTGTACGGTAGAACACGGTCAAAAGACCCTAGACCTCAATGGTATCCCTCGGAGACCGCCAGGAAATCATTAATAGATGCCCAGGGTGTAGCGGACCGAGCACTGCTCTTCCCCCCGGATGGGTCCAAAAACGAACCGCAGCTCTTGATTACACGCGGAGGTAACCCGACTCGCTCCCCCTTGCGCTAGTTTAATTTCAAAAAAGTTACCACCAAAGACAAAAATATAAGATGTTGTGGCCTGGATGCTTGTCCTTTAAGCCAAGTCTATATATTTTAACAACACTTAATTTATTAACCTGACTTTCCATTTAGTATGAAATTTTCTTCTGTAAAAGTTTTCCAATGAAATATCAATTGGTGCGAGTAATATTTACATAAGATTGTTTTCTCTGGCAATTAATTAAATTTTATCTATATGATTTGATTATTAATCAAATGTACGTACCTACATCATTTAATAGAGTGGAAATTTACAGCTGTAAAAGTTTCATTCTACTGGCAACACTTTGGTAGCTTTTTTGGAATTTAATTTTATTTAGAAGTCTACCCAGCGCCGCAATGTAATTTTCTTGTAAGTCTAAACTTGGCTTTATACAAACCAGTGTTACTATCGTCTGTGTCAAATCCGATTTAAACTTGGCCATAGACAGTTGACGTGTTTTTGCCATTTTTAAATATCGAGCTTACGAATGACAGCCAGGTCACCGCTGCTGACGGCGCTGACAGATTCATTTGAATAGATACCTTCTAAATTACTGTGCGTTAAACTTGCGGATATTTGAAAGGGTAACTGGGCACGGGCACGCGATTTCGGTTTGAGTTGTCCGCGGACCTTGCGGGCTTTGTGGCTTGTCGATCGAACGCGGTATGTGTGAATAAATTCAAACATCTGAGCACTATTCCGTATACAGACAGTTCAGCTATCTCGTTTGGTCGCAATTGCTTAGACATGCTAAATTTAAGCTTCCATGCTGGTCTGTGAGCAAAGAAAAACATTTAATAAACCAACTGCTTCTCTCCAGGGCAAAAAAACTTAGTAATCATGTTATAGGCTGTGCGGCTAGTGACCCATCACTGATTTGATTCCCCTTTCCACATGTCCACAATCACGCTAAACGTGGCCTTTAGGTCTGGTCTGTCTACCCCGTTAGGGATATAGACGTGATTAGTAAGTAGATGTATGTATGTATATGTCGATTCACAAGAGCTGGCACGAAGGGATTGAGTGAATGATAATACTATGTGTGTATAACAGAATGATTAAATACAGGTTGCGGTTTGTTTACAAAATATTAGGAGGCCCCTGCACAAGAAGGTCACTCGCACAGTGACAAGTGACATTGCTTAGTTCAATCCATTCGTCCGAGCTCTTGTGAATCGATCTGTACTTTCGAAATTATCCGTAAAAGTTAGCTATTTGTCGATTAACTTTAATATGGTTGAACAATGATCACCAAATAATTCGTTTATGTGAAGTTGCTAGTTGTTTTTGGCATCAATCAATTTATGAGTCGTTTTCAAAACACATGTAGGTATATAGTTAAGGGCTTTCATTAAAACAAAAGTTATTCGATTCCTTTGTGTTACGACATTTTCACCATACACATATATCAACATAACATGAGCTAGAGCTCCTCGAAAGTCTGCCGCAAAACGATTCTCATAGTCGTTTTGGGAGCTGTGTTGTCTTGATTTGACCCCCCACATATATCAGAGACGTTCCCCCTACCACGATGTTGACATACCTCTTTCGCTTCATCCACATTTATCAACTGGGGACGTTTTGACAAAAGAGCAGGTCAAAACTAGCAACAATTTCGTTCCGTAAACAATATAGCAATGGGCACATGACACATGCCTGAGGTCGTATAGACGTTGGCCACCTTGGCATCCAGACATCCAGTCACGTCTGCACGCGAGAGTTGTGTCGCGCGTGAGATAGACTACCTGTCTCTTTCTAGAACGAATAGTAAGATAAACACTGATTGTCTATCTCGCGCGCTCTCGTGTTAGCTGCCCCGCACCGTCCAAGGCATGGCCTGCCTGCCTATGGCATGCCTGGCAAATTTATATGATAAATACTGATGTGCCGATGATGTTTCCAAAAATATCAATTTTTTGTGGCAATTGAAATTTCCTTTTCCACTTCTAATATAAAAATTTCCGATCACTTTCAACTTTTTGGACACTTCGTCGCACATCTGGAGTTGACAATCGTGTGTTTTTGAGTGCGTGTGAAATTTACAGTGCGTCTTTTACACTAACCCACGCTGACTGCGTTCCGATTTTAGCGGCTGTGGGATAATGAATGCTACGGGTTCTATCTGAAGGTCTAAATTTTCCGCGGCTCCTGTCCCGTGCATGGCTTGGTCTGGACTCTAGCAGTACTGAAAGCGTTATGTAGCTAGTACTGTTAATATCGTTTTATCGATATCGGCCAATTTTTCAACAGAACGCGAGAGATACTGTGTGCAGTTGCAAGGCCAAGATCAAGTGCTCCTGGGACGGCAGTTCTGACGGCGATAGCTCTACGGCGTCCACTTGCGTTCTGTACTCTGAAGACAGGAGCCGAAAGACCGGAACGATAGACAGACGGAATTCAGATAAGTCCGGTAGCAAATATACAGATAGTAAAAAATCCGAGGGTAGTAAGACAGAGTATAGCAGCAAAATTGCCGAAAGTAAAACAACTTATCTTAGTAAGACCGCTAGTAAAGTTACAGAGGGAACCAGCAAGAAGTCAGATTATAGTAAGACTAGTACAAACCAGAGGATAGAGAAACATAAGTCTAAGCTGGGAAGCGAAATGACCATGAAATACAGCGATTTTTACAGCGACAGCGAAGACGAGGCTGACGAGACTAACCGACTCATACAACTGAGAAATTCTGACTATTTAGATATCGTAGAAGATCCTTTGAAAATTGTTATAGCGCTAGCAGGTTACCCTAAATCAAAAATGCGGCTAAGGCAAATGGAACTTTTCCAAAGATGCCTCTCCGAAGTAATGGACATGCAGTTCAAGGCAGGTCTAATGAAAAAGACTCCAACCTTCCTCGATTACTATTTGAATAGAGGCGCAATAGTTTGTATTTGCAAAGACATTGACACTAGGAACTGGATGGTTAGAATATCTCCAGGGTTACAAGAACGCATGTGTACCAACCTTATCCTTCTCAAGTCGAAAGTAAAGAGGTTGTGCTTAGCTATTCTTAAGATCCCTAGCACGTGCTGGCCCGCTACAGCGCAGGACGCGTTTAAACTGCTGCAGTATTTCAACCCGACGTTAAAGACAGAGCTGTGGAAAGTTTATGCTCAAAAAAGAATCGATGGCGTCGAATGCACGTCTTTCTTGATCGATAGGGTCTCTGGAGAAATCATTCGAGGACCCTCCTTCAAGAACATTATAGATTACGAACAGATGGAGTTTGAACTCACCGGGTACACGGAAATTTACTACGAATGCTTAGTGTCCGATATGGACGAAGATCTACGGAGTGTATCGTCTAGAGTAAAATTGCTTCAGGAGTTGAGATCCCAAGAAGAGACTCCCAGAAATATGTCAGATTGCAGTTTACAAAAGCAGGCTTCTATTCCGGAACAGAAAGAGATAGAAGAGAGATCACACGAAGAATTTGCTCAAGAAGATCCCGAGACGGAGAAAGAACTAGAAAAGGAATTAGAAGACAATCTACAGAGTGATATTTTAATGAAATTGAAGGATGTTAAATACATTAGTGAGAAAGATGAGGTCATTGTTTGGCCGATTGATACTAGTAATTTCGGTGAAAATAATGATAAAATAGATCTCACGGATGGACAGGAATGTGGTGCTGTAGATCCTTTAGCTGCGTCAGACTCCGCCGCACCTGGTTCAGAAAAAACTGAATCTATAATTGAAAGTAATGAGAATCTAATCAGTAGAAGCAGTAATTTGAACATTGATAGTAACAGGGGAATAGCTTATCATAGGAGAACGAATTACTTACACGTCGAACACGAATTGAAAATTGCGATAACGCTAGAGGGATACCCTCAAAATAAGTTAGAGGGAACGCATATAAGGAGACTGAAGCATCTCTTCAAAGAGTATTTGCATAAAGATATGAAACAGCAACGCTTTACTAACCTTATCATTCCAAAATTTCAAGACATTTATTTGTCTAACGGAGCTGTGATATACATTTGTGATAGCCTAGAAACTAAGGATTATCTAACTGAGATTTTACCCAAATTTGTTAATTCCACTGGTTGGAAGCTTACTTTTAGAGACATCAAAAGTTTGGTCCGATACACCAGGATAGTCATGCGACTGCCGAAAGAACATGCCAATGTAGAATCCGTTGAAATATTGACGAACCTTCAGCAGAAATATCCAGGATTGAAACCTGATTGTTGGAAGTATTATTCAGATGTGGCAGGGAAGCAGAAAAGGCAGTTTGGCGTAGACCCTGAATCACTGGAAGTGATTAAAAGTGACGACTTCGATCCTTTATACGAAGGAGAGAAGTTGAGCTTTAGAATTATCGATAGACAGAAACGTGACGTTAGCTTCGAAGAAAACAACCAAGATGATAATGAAGAGGAAAACTACAATAAGAAGCTGAAAGACAAAGTTTTGAAACTATTCTACGTGCCTATCGAGGCAGACATGACAAATTTTCCGCTTACTAGAATCAGAACCAATCATTATTCCGACATGGTCGCTGATGACCTAAAACTATACGTAGGCCCGACCAATTACCCTGAATCTCGCATAGACGAGGGACTTTTCCACTCGATAAAGAAAACTTTAGAACTCATCGTGTACAAAGCCTTTGAAGATGGAGACCTGAACGAAACAACAATACCTAGACTCCACGACGTGTACTTATTCGACGGTGTTATTTTCGTCATATGCCAGAATATGGAAACAAAGCACTGGATTGATGACGTCTTACCCATCGCGAGTGCCAAATTACAAATTAATTTGAAATCTACAGAGTTTCGTGGAGCTGTCGGTATCATCAGCATGGTCATAAAAACTTGCTTGGACACGGATGAGGTTATATCCATTTTACAATCCAACAATCCAAGATTGAGAACTAAATTCTGGAGAACTATCAGCAAAGTGCGTACAAAGACTAAACTGGATGTAGTACTACAGATAGATAAGCTTTCTGCTCAAGTGATACGGAGTCCCAACTTCAACCAATATGTGGGTGCTAACCCCGTTCAATTCAAGCTGGGACATCTTCAATCTCTCATGAAACCTCACACAAGCATTGAAGAAGAAACTGTTAAAAAGCAATCCAAAAAATTGAAAAAATCCACCGATAAGGCGAAAGAAGATAGAAAAGTTACGACGCAAGCATCAAAAGACACTATTACCATTTTCGAAGAGTTGAAAAGCGAATTGAAACGAGACTATCCCGAGCTTAAAATAAATGAATGGGACGTATTAGAAACGCATAATATTGTGCATAGGGTAGCGGATAACGTAAAGAATAAACCGAATAAAACTGAGAAGGATGCGAAATCAGCGAATGAAAAAGTTTCTGAACTAACTTCTGATCAAGATCCTGTAATCATTGATGCGGATGCTGAATACTCAAATATGAATCCTAAACTATCGCCCACGGTGCAAGACGAAACTTGTAAAATGGTAGTAAAGATACCGAGTCAAATATTGCCTGAGAATAAAGAGGATTTGAACCTTATTTTTGATCTGTTGGAAGATCAGAACCCTGGTCTGAACACTGAGCTGTGGCAGATCACGAATGATTTTGGGAACCACGAGAAGGGTAAATTTATTATTTCGATCGATAAGCAGTCGGCTAGCGTGATACGCAGTAAGAATTTTAGTCCTGTCGTAGCGGGACAACGGTTGAAGTTTCTCCTGTGAAATGTTGAGGTAAATTTAAACTGTGTTAAATTATTAGGTTAACGTTATGTTGTAAGTTTGGAGCGGAGCGACGTTGACGCCGCGACATTGACGCAGCGCATAAAGTACGACGCTGACGTGGAGTAGATGACACTGAGCTCAAAAGGCTTTTCGTGGGTTTACCTTTGGATGTATTGCGGCTAGGGTTGCTGTTTTATAATTTTGCCGCTTTTAACCTAAGGAGAAATAAAAATGGTAAATTGAAACAAAATTGTATGAACACAAAATCTACTTAATCTGAGAAAAATTAGCCTATTTGGTGCGTTAAATCATGTTGATCTTTATCTTCGTTAGGATATACGATGCATAAACTAGTATAGAAGAAAAAAAAAGCAGAAAAAAGCCTTACTGATGACGCCTAAAAATTGTAAAAATTGTCACCCCGAATCCTATATAACTGGCTGAAATGTAGTATATTTGCGTGCTATGTTTTTTGTCAACGGTATTAAGGATAGTGCAGTTGGCAACAACCCTGATTGCGGCGTCAATGTCGTAGCGTTACTGACCACTGACAGTTTTGGAATTTTTGTATCTACTTAATCAGATGCTGTGAACGTAGTTATTAGATTTTCTTACGAAGATGTTTGAATAGATCAGTAGTTAAGTTAGACTTATTGATGCCATGCATACCAACTGAAAAATTGGAAAGACTTGTTAAAATAATTAGGAATAGCCGATAATTCAGCTGTATAATGTAACCGGATTAAGAATAGGCACAAGTTTAAAACAAATCGTAGTGATTTCGCTAAATTGTGTTTTCTTAATCATTCGACCAAGTTTAATTCAGAAATGCCTAGTCGTTATTAAAATAGAAGACTAAAGTTTTTGAACTTGATGAATTCAAAGTGGTATTAATTTGACGTCCTGTATCAATTTAATTTTTATGTTGTGACGCGTTTTGCTCATACATCCCCCAGCTAATCTCATGCGAACCTTGTGATAGTTTTTTACCATTTACATCAGTTTTTACGGTAGGTATTTTTTTTCGATTGTGACTTTAGTTGTAACCTAATTATATTTCTCGTTTTACGTGTCACTTGTTGTGTTAATGTTAATTTGCGTGTATTGTAATTGTAGTGTTTTTAATAAAGCTAATGATTTTATTTGCTTTTTTTTATATCTAATGAACTAATTGATATCTGGCCCACTGCGGAAACCCTCTCGCTGTAAATGATTTAGTGACGTTACATCAGACCTTTAATTACCGTTATTTTTGCGTAACGCTATTTTTCATAACGTTAGATTATCGAATAGCATTTTTCAATAAAACGTTTTTAGGTAGCGCTATTTTTCAGTACGTTATATTACCGAATAGCGTTTTTTAATAAAACATTATTTATTCTGTAGCGGTATTCATTATAACGTTATTAATAGCGATATATATCGATACTTCGGCAAGTGATATAATAACGTTATAGACCATCTCTTTCTTACACTCTATAACACCCGCTCTATATAACGTGCGACAAACATATGCAATGACAAATCTGTACTGTTTTCGTGAATTGTCAAAACATACTTTACAAATTTGTTTCGTGGGACTAGGCCGTAAAGTTGATATCATAGTAGTAGTTCATAATCAGTTTCATAGCGTTATTATACCTAACGCTATTTCATAACGTTATGGTTTTCTTTAAACACAAACGACATATACCGGTATTATATCGTTTTTTTCATAACGTTTTAAAGGTCTATAACGCTATTTCGTAAAGTTACGGTTTTCTTTTCGTTATGATATGATATAACGTTATGAAGGAATATAGAATTTGTTTGAACGAAATTTTAAACACAAACGATATATACCGCTATTATATCGTTTTTTTTTATAACGTTATAAAGGTCTGCGTTACATTGAATTGATAAAGAAAAACATGTGACGTTTACTGCGAGAACGTTCTACGGTGGGTTAGGAATCAAATGGTACGACTCTACAGTAAGCTTCCATAAGCGTCGCCAGCCTATGATCAGGGAGGGGGAGGGAGGGAGGGGGATATTAGGAAGTACCGGTCGATTCACAAGAGCTGGCACGAATGGATTGAATGAGTGAATGATAATACTATGCGTGTCTAACGAAATGTTTAAATACAGTTGAGCTTTTTTTCTTTTTTACAAAACATTAGGAGGCCCCTGTACAAGAACGTCACTCACACAGTGACAAGTGACATTACTTCGTTCAGTCCATTCGTGCCGGCTCTTGGGAATCGACCTGTACAGCTTCTATCGGTAGGTCAAACAGTATGGCGGCTCTTGAATGTCAGCGTTGACAAAGAATAAGGGTGCGGCTCCACTGAGGCGGAGACGAGCGGAGCGGAGAGGAGACGTGTGGGAATCGACCAATCATATTACATGAACTCCACATCGGTCTTCGCGCACATCTCCGCTCTGTAATATGATTGGTCGATCCCCACACGTCTCCTCATCCTCTCCGCTCGTCTCCGCCTGTGGAGCCGCACCCTAAAAGCTACATTTTTTCGTTTCTTGAGGGGGGGGGGGGGGCAACAAGATAGAGGTCAATCACTGGTCAGTTCGTAGTAAAAAAAAAATTTTTATATCTTAGTAAGATAGACAACAGTATTCTATAATAAATATATATTGTAGTAATCAGAGTGCAAACCTGGTCGGTTCTTAGTGACCCTTTCGTGGAGCATGGACGTGTGATGGATAGTTAATTTTAAAAGGCTTCAATATGTGAAACATTCGCACTAGCTACAATACAATACAAATACTCTTTATTGAACACCACAAATCAGTACAAAACAATACAGAATCAAAGAACAAAGTAGACAATAGGCGGTTTTATCGCTAGCTTTTTAGTTACGTCGATCCAATTTTAGCCTTTTGAAATGAAATCTATTTTAAATCTATACATACATACGTACATCACGTCTTTATCCCTTACGGGGTAAACAGAGGTAACACAACCTTAAGGCAGGCTGAAGAAATAAAATTAGTTTTTCTATTAAACTCAAAACCCGAAATGTTTGCTTGACATTGAATAGTTTACTAACCAAGTCTGTTCTTAGGGTCACTTAGTTATCCGCCCTTTTGTCAAAACCAATGAAATGAGAACCCTACGAAAAATAAATATGTAATGATGAATCGAGAACTAACCGCCTACTATAGACCGACCGCTTAAATGAGTCTTCGCCCGGGGGGTGGGACGACCGCGGGGGCCGAGAGAGTTCCCCTTTGTCGTCCCACCCCGCGCCCCGCAGCCACGCGGGTGAAGTCATTTAAGCTGTAGGTCTATAGATTTCTAAACACGAAAATAGGTAGATTAGCTTGCTATCTTGGGGCCCGAATTTTGAAAGCACATCATTCGACAATCAATCTTTGACTAGTTCACAAGATTAATGAGAGCAGCAATTGGCATTGTTCATTTTTTTAAGCTGTGCTTTTAACACCTTTATTTGATAAAATGGACTATTTCAAGCAACTAATTTGAATATTATGCTTTAACGTAGCTTTGTTAATTAATAATAAATATTTTTTCGCTGTTTGATAATTTGTGAATTTAGACAGAATCCCAATCGCCTTCGTTCGGCTGGCTATAAAAAAAAACGGCTTTGTCGATTTGACAGTGACACGTGACAGTTGCCATAGCCAAACTTTTTTTTTTCATTTTTGTGGCAAACATTCGATGCTGGATTCTGTCTAAAAACCGGGTCGTTCGGTCAAACAAAGGTTCAAAGTACTTTTACAAAAATATCTGCAATCATAAAGTATTTTTGAAATCGGACAAGATAAATCGGATAATTGATGGTTTTCCTCGAATTGGTGCATACTAAAAAAAATGAACAATGCCAATTGGTTGCTATGCTGCTCGTATTTCAAATGCAGCACAAGTTTTCCTTTATTTCCCGTGGCACTACTGTCCAAAGGTTTCTATTTCAAAATCAAGTTTAACATTAACCATTACCGTACAACGTTGCCGACATTTTGTCACAAGATTTTTTAATCATATTTTTGTTACTTTGATATTGGCGAAGTTGTCGTCGCTATAACGACTTGAAACGCCTCAAATAAGAAGAAGGAGAAGACATTAGTGTGATAAGTCACGGTGAAATATCGGCTAACGTGTTAAAGGTTTGTTCACATTGTCCTGTGTGGGCTTGGTCGTTGCAAGCTATTATTATTATTGTATTGGCAAGTTATAGAATATGCGTTACGATCCTCCTGTCCCAAGCGCTTTGTTTTAGCCTGACGACTTTCTATTTGGCCCTGAGATGGTGTCGCTATAAACGCCTTATATATGGCAATACAATAAGTACAAATACCACAAATGAGTAAAAAACAATACAGAAACAAAGAACAAAGTAGACAATAGGCGGTGCGGCGATAATGTACGAACGTGACGTATAGTACAGTCAGCGTCAAATAGTTCGTGACACTCAAATTGGGATTGTCTATTTTTTTACAATGTATAGTAAATCGAAAACCATTTCGAGATAAATGCTTTTTAAATCGTTTTCTGTATTTACTTTATTTTATTTTGCTATAATGAATTTATTACATGAAAAATAAGCAATGACCTTCATTTGACATTCCCAGACATGGCGTAGACGGTCCAAAATGTACTTTATTTGCAAAGGTTACAAATTCTATGCTATTTACGCGTGTATTATGCTACGGAGTTCAACTTGGACCCGCAATCTGACATTTCATTCATCTTATGACAGATGACAAGCAAATGGGCAATCTTGTTACTGTCATTCTTGTTTTTTCCACCGTTTACTTTCATATTGTTGTATTATAGTTTAGATTTAGAAGCACTTTCGGTAGATAATTAGGCAAGAGTGTAACCACACAGCGATGTGCTTGGCTCACATGAAAGATTTTACGCTAAATATTTTAATGGAGAGCGAAAATATTACGTTTTTCGGTTTACTTTCGCCTACTGAGTTTACTGTCTTATTTCCGGGTACTGTTTTGTCTCGATCATACCTGGTATGTGTTTATGGACCTTACTGCTTCGCGCAGAATGTTATGGTATGTATAACGATTGTGAAAATATAAAATTCATAGGAGAAGATCGCGTAAATCTTCCTGTGTTATTGTTGAATCATGTTGACATTGATACTAATGACAGTTTGCCAACTTCACCACAGATAGAAAAGACGTCGATGGCGGAGGTTCACATACGTTTTATGATCAATTTATCCAATAAGCAGATGTGTGACACCGGCAATGGAAACTCTGACGTCATCAACCAAAATACTTTCAATAATTAATAGTGAAAAAAATACCGAGTTATATGAGAAAATATTGAAATTGGTTTCTTATAATTGACTATTCTGCACAAAAAAAAAATAAAAAGGATAGGTATTTTTTTTTAGACAATCCCAATTAGCCATATAGTTCGCAACACGTCATTGGTACAGTTGAAAGAAGGTCGTGTCGCTAACTTTTTTTTTGGCCATTTAAGTTGTCACGAACTATTTGACACTGGCAATACTAAAAATGACATGTCAATGACCTATTTTCAACACATATTGGAATATTATGCAATTTCTTTGTTCTTTTGTTGATGTAAATATTTTATTGTGTTCTAAATGTTTTTTCTTCCAACTTTGGGACGTTTTTGCTGTCATAAGTTCATTTAATATTGTGATATATCTCCTATTGACTTCCAACGTATGTTATCAAAAAGTAGTCGTTGCCAGTAAAATAAATTAATAGCTACCACTGAAAAACCGCTACATGGCGGGGGCCGAATAGAAAGTTGGGCTTCACAAGCGGCGACGCGCCTGTACGTTTAGCACGAAAGCGTACAAAAGTCGCGTCGCGCGCGAGTCAGATTGCCCGTCTTTTTCTTACTATTCGTTTTAGAAAGAGATGGGTTATCTATCTCGCGCGCGACGCGACTTTCGTATGCTTTCGTGCTAGGCATACTGCAACTTGCCATGCGTTTGAAATAATTGCCATAGGCCGTATTGCACGAATCGCAGCTTAAAATTCCCGGGCTTCAGCGTGTCGCCAACTGCGTGGCGTGCGCCGGCGCGGCGGCGCTCTTTTGCGGGGCCTGCGGCGTCACGCCCTACTGCTCGGCCGGCTGCCAGCGGCGGGACTACGCCGACAGGCACCGGCAGGTGTGCCACAACCTGAAGCGGTGAGTAGCCTGCTGTGAATACTGTCTAGTCTAGGGAGTGCAAAACGGTTAACCGGATTTGGTTGAGGCAAAAAACCGGTTTTCGGGACGCAATAGCCGTATTAAAAGCGAAACAAATAAAAAGTATAATAATAGTGTAAAGACGTGATATATGTTATAATTTATAATTACTTTCTAGTAGATCGGTTGGTGGCACCGCGTTCCCTTCGAAAATGGACCCTTGGCCGGCACCTGCGGATGATGTACCTTTGTAAGAAAATTTTAATATTTTATTAAATTACTAATATGCTAAGGATTAACTGTGTTGCCGCGCTTGAAGAAATCCTGCCGTAAGGTATGGTATACAAAAAAACATGAAATTATTTAATTCGCAAGAACATACACAGGTGTTATTTTTATGAAAAAAAAAAACGTGTCAGAGTAAGGTACACGTAATGTATGCTCTGCCAAAATTCGGTATGCAATTTCTTATCCTAATTTATTAATAGTTATCCATTTATACATATAATTAATTTAAATGTCTATAAATAATCATTTTGATATTAGCACCATCTAGAGGGGGCGATGCAAACATTCAGAGGTTCTTTAAGCCATTACCGCTGAGGTTCATAAGCCGCATCGGAGCTTCCTAACTGTCTTACAACGCCATCTAGCTATGTTTGTTACAGACATGATTTATTTATTTATTGATTTATTATTCAATTTGTTTACACGGCCATTACAGCGAACCAATACGCCGAGAAACCAGATTCCTTAATCAAACAGCAACACAATTAATTAACAACTAAAAAAAACATAATTAAGTACGCAAACTAATTACTTAAACTTATAAATGACGCACTTTATACATTATGCATACTAGTGGAGGCAAAATACGTGAAATTTCACTTAAGTCAGGAAATAATTCTAAGAACTGATAAAAACAATGTTTTTTGATTTGTATGGGTTAGAAATGCAACCTAATACAGCACTTGATATATTCACCCCCCCGGAAAGGGGTGGAATTGGTTGAAAATGGTGTAATAGTAATAACTAAGAAGAAAAAATAGGTGTAGTCTGTTTCATTCATTACGCAATAATAATAGCGAAATTAAAAATCGAAGTCGAAAAAAAAAACAAAAGGCAGTCAGCATGTTTTTTTAATTTGGAATTATTTAAATGCCATTTGCATTTAAATAAGTGACCAAGAATGTTATTTTTGCAACAAAAAAATTTGAGTTCTACGCCCGTTATTCAAAAAGTAAGTCGGGAAAAATGTGGGTGAGCGTGTATTTTTTTTTATTATTTTGTCATTTTGAAATTAAATTCAAAAGGTAATTACCATTTTTAAATTGTCAATAAACCGGCATGTTTTTAAGCTTATTGGCAACTAGGCGGTAGTGTATTTTTTTTTCACCGTGAGAGCTGAAAATTCGATCAATGTACGATTGAAAAGGCAAAAATTAAGTTTGCGATTTTTTTCAAAAAAATCCCATGTAGTCTCACAAAAATAGTAATGCCTATCTGAAAATACAACTATTCAAGAATATTGAGCAAAAATAAAAAATTGAAAAAATTTGCTTCAAATGGTGCTATGATCAAAACATTGAACAAGGGTGTTCATTTTCGAAAAAAACCTAAAAGTCCGAATATCTCGGAAACCGTGCCACTTTTACTAAACCTATTTTAGCTTTGTTATAACGTCCTAAGTGCCCTCTATCCATAGTTCAAGGATTATCCACTCATTACCTAACACCCTGTATACAGACTAATAGACAAAAATTCTAACTTGGAAAATTCTACTGTTGGAAGGTTTTTTTAAATGTCTTCCATGTACAGACTTTCGATCCTCTTCAGCTTTATTATATGTATAAATTTAATTTTTACCTGGAGTATATGAGGTTCGCTATAGCTGTGCATTGTTGGCAGGTTACCGGCGGCGCTGCCGCTGCGTCGCCCGCGCACCCCCGACTCGGTCAAGCGCCGCTCTGACGACTCCGGCTCTGATAGGGCTCCTAATGCAAACCATGTAAGATATATACAAGCTGTTGCACCTTTATCCAAGTAAATATCCGTAATACCCATTGATAAAGAATATTGTAATAGATCGGTAATGCAAGAGACAGCTATATACACCCCGTGCAAGCCAGATGAGGTCGGCTTATTGCCCAGTTTAAACTTCCTCCAAGTCACACTACGGCGCTGGGGCCTGGGGATTTATCATGACGCCTTAATGCGATTCAATTCCGACTCAGTTAAGGTTTTAGTTGTGCGAACCTAAACTGAATCGCATTACGACGTCATGGTGGTAACTCCCCAAAAGTCGACCCAGGGGCCCGATTTTTGAAAGTGTAATATAAGTACGTATGTTAGAGCAAGATAGACAGACGGGACCAGTTTCCTTACAGGGCTGTGGGTCTGAGTAGCCCTCACTCGTAAATGAAGGGAGTAAAGTATATTTTCCTTTGACACGCTCTCAAATTTTCTGGTCTCGTACCAAATTTCAATGTAAACTATATCTATGTACTTCTACGTTACTAAATAAATCATACATCTGATCTAGTACCCAACTCGAACCTTTTTAACAGAAGTTCGGTCCACCCGGCACGGTTGGCGCAAACGGCCGGAACACCCGCGCTGGCGCGACCAGCGGCGACCAGGGTGAGCGCTCCAGGCCTGGCCAGGACGGGAGGGACGGGAAACCGAGATCTAGAGCCGGTCAGGACGATAGAGACGGTGGGAAGAACAACAGAGGCAATGACAGGCATGTATTATTTTAATATTTTTTTTTAATACAGGCACCACTGCCTGTAAATTCAGTCTACTCTCAAATCTTGTTTATTACCAAACTAGCTTCTGCCCGCGACTTCGTCTGAGTAGAATTATATTTAAAAACCTTCCTCTTGAATCACTCTATCTATTAAAAAAAACCGCATCAAAATCCGTTGCGTAGTTTTGAAGATATAAGCATACATAGGGACATAGGGACAGAGAAAGCGACTTTGGTTTATAGTATCGTACTCTCATACGTCCATCGATTGTTTAAAAAAATGGTCTTACTAGTGAAAGTGACTAGCTTCTGCCTGCGACTTCGTCCGCGTAGAACTAGAGTAAAGAACTGGTGTTGATAGTATATTTTACAATAATTAATAACGTCGCGACTGGCAGCTATAACCTTTGACATGTTTATCGCTATCCCGCGGGAATTGTGCAATTTTCCGGTATAAAAAGTAGCCTATGTGATAATCTAGGGCACCAGCTATCTTCGTTCCAAATTTTATCCGAATCCATCCAGCCGTTTCAGCGTGAAGAAGGCACAATCAGACACACTCACATCGTCACATCCATCCATCCTCATAAACTTTCGTCCTCGTTCCCGGGTCCTCATAAATTAATAATTTTTAGGTATGTCTATACAGGGTGTCCCAGAAACCGACGATAACCCGTTAAGGGCTGATAGACCTACTAATTACCTACCAAAATATCACATTTTAGGTTTAGTAAAAATCTTTTAGTTTTTGAGATATTGTCATTTTTGCAAAACTCAACTGAGGGAGAAAAATCGAGATTTTTGCAAAAATGACAATATCTCGAAAACTAAAAGATTTTTACTAAACCTAAAATATGATATTCTGGTAGGTAATTAGTAGGTCTATCAGCCTTTAACGGGTTATCGTCGGTTTCTGGGACACCCTGTATGTAGGTAATTGACCAATGTAAAATGACCTCGCACCGCCTATATTTTGCCTAGCAGCAGGGTGCTAACGTTTAATTTATATTCACTTGCCGAACTTGTACGAAATCCTCCGCTGGTTTTTATTTATAATTCTCGGTTGTCCTGCAGGGTCGACAACCGTAGGCAGAACCGCGACGACGGCGAGCGACCGGCCCGACTTGGCGACAGGCTCGACAACCGTGGGGAGCGCAAGTTTGACAACCGCTCCGGCGGGGACCGCAAGCTTGACAACCGTCAGCCGCCCAAGGAAGACGCGGAGCGGAACAGTATGTTATACATTACAGCTTGTAATTTACGAGAGAGACGTGGTGGAGACTGTTTTAGACTCTGTAATTTTTTTTTTTTATATGAATAGGAAGGCAAACGAGGAAGTGGGTCACCTGATGGTAAGTGATCACCACTGCCCATAGACACCCGCAACCCCGGCGGGATTGCAGATGCGTTGCCAACCTAAAGGACTAAGATGCAATGCCTCTTGAGCCCGTAATTTCCCCGGCTGTCTTACTCTCCACACCGGAACACAGCAGTGCAAGCACTGCTACTTAGCGGCAGGATTAGCGAGTAAATTGATGGCAATCGGTCAAGGATAACATCGTGAGGAAACCTGTATACGTCTGCGAAGCAATTCAATGGTGTGTGTGAAGTTCCTGATCGGCACTGGGACCACGTGGGAACTGTAGCCCAAGCCCTCTCTTTCTGAGAGGTCAGGATGTATATAGGCTGATGATGAAGAATTGGTGGCCATTTCCAAGCAAAAGTTACAAGAAACGAAATAAATTAAAATGGTCTTAAGTGTGCCAAATTTCACATCATCCGACTGCAAGTGGCTTTAAATTCACTCGACATACAAATCATAAGTTAAATAATAGTAATTGTGTCGTACGACACATCATTCACACAGATGAGGCTTGGCGACAAATATTCGCATAGTAACAAGGTCACGTGACAGCTAGTAACAGATTGAAAAATTCGAAGGCTTACCCACCTGCTATGGGTGGTGAAGGGGTATAGCACGCGTCACGGAATGACGAGGATCCAGGGGCCCGATTTTTGAAAGCACATGTGTGAAAATACTACTCGAAAGTGGGTGGTATACATCTGTTTATATCTTGAAAATTAAAGCTCTAATCAAAATTTTGACTAGTTCACAAGATTAATGAGAGCCGTAAGTATCTTCTGAGCTACTCGTAATTAAAATTCAGCATAATTTTTCACCACTTTCGAGTGGTATTTTCACACATGTGCTTTCAAAAATCGAGCCCCTGGTTCGATTCCCGGCCATAGCATTACTTTTCGGATTTTTCTGTCGTTTAGAAATTTAGTCAAATAATATAAATTAAATAAAATTGTCTCCGTTCAGCCAAACCCGCGCCCAAACCCGAACCTAAGCCGGAGGACAGCCCAGCACCAAAGCCGGAGGACACCCCAGCACCAAAGCCGAAGTCCCCGGCGGTGCAGCTAGCTGAACCGAAGCTGCAACCCAGGGTCGCCCCCAAAGCAGCTCCTGCAGAAGTAATCAAGGCTGTCAAGCCTGTCACACCTGTCACGCCTGATGTTGTCAGCAATTCCCCCCAGCTAGTGCCTAAGGAGTGAGTACTTAAACTATTGTCTGGCAGCTCTATCACTGCAGTAGAATGACAGTTACAGTATTGTCAGATTTTGTGAATATTATGATGTAACATAGTCACGTAGAGCGGATGGATGAAAGTAGACTAAATAAACAGATCTATAGGTGTTACAACCTACATGAAGCGCCGGACGTGGGACCATACCGGCTGGCGCGAAACCTTCAAATGTTGAATGACTTGTCATATCTTTTTTACTTTCTATTTTTGCCTTTGTGTCAATGTACCAATTCTGCATAAAGAACATGAATTACATTATTTTATGAGTTGATTAGGTGTTTCTCTAAAGCATCATCGATATCAGTCATCTAGTCAACAATATGGGGAGTGTGAATGGCTACGTCGGGAGGGGAAGGCCTAGACGGACGTTCCGAGATTAATTAGGAGACGTTTTGGAAAAAGGTCAGGTCAGGAGTACCAGAAACCGGCGAGCGTGTATGAAGAGATTGATGAGTGTGGATGAAGCGAAAGAAGTATGTCAGGATCGTAGCAAGTGGAACAAAGTAGTATCTGCCTACCCCTGTGGGAAAGAGGCGTGACGGTATGTATGTATATGTATGTACGTAGTGAATGAATGAATGAATGAACGATATAATGAAATTGGTTTGAATCGTTTATATTGAAATAGAGAATTATACAAATAATTGTTAAAAATTGACGCGGTTCTCTTTTCGGTTACTTCCATGCTGGTTTGGAGCAAAGAAGAAACATAGAATCTGTAATGAAACTCACACTTTGTCGGTCCCTCGTTTAATGCTCTCATCTACTCAAAAGTTAACTGGTAGAGATCCCTTTTAGGGATAACTTCGCCTTTATGCATATATTAATGTTATTTTTATTTTTTTGTGAATTGTATCTGATTCTTTATATTTGTACATTGAGGCATGTACTCTTTGACTTTATTTTTTTTTTAAACAAATGAAAAACCGTCCAGCAATCCGATTTGTGGTCAGAAAATCGCGCCTGCAATGTAATTCGGCCGTCAACAGGGCCCTTCGTGTTCTGTCACTTAGAATACAATGACGACATTCACGACAATGTTTGAGAAAACATTTGAACGCCCTCTACGTTTGCAGCGCGCTCGTGGACCTCTTGTCCGTCAACGACACGTTCACGCTGTCCGTGGAGTCCCTGGGCGCCGAGTGCCGCGCCGGCGCGGGCTTCGTGTGCCTGGCGCTCAGCGAGCAGCACTCCGACCAGTACATGCAGCTGGTGAGCGAGGAGTTCACGGCGCGCTGCCAGGCCAGCCAGCCCGTCAAGTGAGTGTCCACAAGCAGCGTTACAGTTTATAATACACTAGCTGAGCCGGCGAACTTTGTTCCGACTTAAATTTGAAAAATTCCAGTGGTTTGGGCTGTGCTATCCCGCGGGAACTATGCAATTTTTCGGGATAAAAACTATCCTATGTCCTTTCCCGGGACTTAAACTATCTGTATACCAAATTTCAACTAAATCGGCCCAGCGGTTTAAGCGTGGAAAGGTAACAGACAGACAGACAGAGTTACTTTCGCATTTATAATATTAGTAAGGATTACATTCCGTTAGTGTTGAAATAAAGAATGTCTCAGATAGCAGGAACAGGAATAAACATGCAAATTGAGGCTTTCTTTGTCACCGCCCGAGGTGTGTACACGATTTTACGTCATCTAGGTCAGGAAGTGGAAATTTCAGCTCGCGTAACGGGCAGTGAGTTGCTATTTACGATTCGGGGCGATGTAAACTATATTGTTGCTTAAAACGGAACGCACTTGGGTGTCAGAGATAAGGGGAACGCGCTGTGTTTTGTATGTAATCTTCTCTTGCTGTTGTTGTTTTACATTTTGTTCTAACAAGCATTCATTCAATCGGTTTTTGTTTAATATTGTTATTGCTGAATTTCGTGCGTGACTTATTACTTCACTACATAGTCTATACTTATACTAATACTAATAATTATAAAGAGGAAAGATTTGATTGTTTGTTTGTTTGAATTGAATAGGCTCTGAAACTACTGGACCGATTTCAAAAATTCTTTTGCCGTTAGAAAGCTACATTATCACTGAGTGACATAGGCTATTTTTTACCGCGGGAAAATACCTTTTTCTACGGGAAAATTAATTTATCGCGGGCGAAGCTGCGGACGGAAGGCTAGTATAGAATAAAGTCGCTTTCTCTGTCCCTAAGTCCCTATGTATGCTTATATCTTCAAAACTACACAACGGATTTTGATGCGGTTTTTTTAATAGATAGAGTGATTCAAGAGGATGGTTTTTATGTATAATTCTACGAAGACGAAGTCGCGGGCAGAAGCTAGTTCATTATAAATAAAAATGCCTCCCCAATATCCCACCCGATTTGGGAAATTTCCGACACCCTATTTTAAGTACAGAAAAAAAGCACTAAATTAAACACATTTTAAATCATTTATATTTATTTAATTTGGCCATCTCATTAAACAAATAGGCCCTCGGCCGGCGAGACGTTCGTGCACCTGAACGCGGCGGACGGCGGCTGGTACCGCGCGCGCCGCGTGTCCGCCGCCGACGCCGCGCTGCTGGACGGCAGCAAGCTGGCGCCGCTGGCCGCCGACCGCGCGCGCGCGCTGCCGCACGAGTACGCCGCCGCGCCCGAGTTCAGCTGCCTGCTGCGCGCCGACCAAGCTCAGGTAACACTAAAGCGCCCTGTAAACGGCTGTGTACGGCTGTGTTTGAGGCGTTTGTCAAACAATCTACGTGTTTGATGCGTTTGATGAAAATCTGGATTGATGTCGAGTTTGACAAACAGGTTTGAACGTGTACGACGGTGTTTGTCAAACAAGACCTCGGTAGAAGAAGTTTGACAAACAAGTTTGTCAAGCAAGTTTGACCGTTTGCGCAGGACGCTTTAACAAATTTGTTTGATATTTGGTTTGATCGTTTACGCTTATTATGTTTGATGAAAACGTGAAGTTTGTCAAACAAATTTGATCGTTTACAGAGCGCTTAAGCTTGCCTGCTAATATTCATACATGCCCAGTGGCGTAACTATAGGGTGGCAGGGGTGGCAAAATGCCAGGGGCTCCTAGCTCTACGGGGCCCCGAACTGGCTTGGTTTAGAGCACAGAAGGGACGCTGATGCAGTTTTTTATATTGAGGAAGGAGCCCCTGACGACTTTGCCACGGGTTCCTGACTTTATAGTTACGCCACTGTACATGCCGTTGGGTCTGTCTCCCATAGCGATAGGCATACATGCATAAATCACGTCTTCATTCCTTACGGGGTAAACAGAGCCTGAGGTAACAAGACCTAAAGGCCACGTTTAGTATGATTGTGGTCGTTAATTTAGGTGGAGAGGGGAATCAAAATAGTGATGGTCGCTAGGCGCATCGGCTATAAGGGGCCGTCCGGGTTTGTGACACGAACAAAGTAATCGCAGTCTTCATTAATAGTAAACCGTGCGTGACAAGGGGGGGGGGGGGGGGGAGCTTTTATCATCTGCTCGGGAAGAGAAGCAATTGGTACATTCTATGTATTTTTCTTTGCTACTATACCAGCAAACGTGATGCTATACAAAATATAAATATACGACCGGATAGCCTAGTGGTTAGTGACTCTGACTATGAAGCTGGAGGTCCTGGGTTCGAATCCCGGTAGGGGCAGACAATTGTGTGATGAATACGAATGTTTGTGCCCGAGTCATGGATGTTGTATGTAATCAAGTATGTATTTATCTACACTATAAGTATGTTTATCCGTTGCCTGGTACCCATAGTACAAGCTTTGCTTAGTTTGGGGCTGGGTCAATTGGTGTAATTTGTCCCGAGATATTTATTTATATGCATGTTATTCTCAGATCGGCGACTACTTCACGTGCACCGTGGTGTCCAAGTCGGGGGGTGTGCTGAATGTGAATCTGGTGAACGCCGAGACGGGCGCGGCGCAGGGCTCCGGCGCCGTGCAGCGCTGGGTGCCCGCCGTCGACCTGCCCGCGCCCCCCGCCGCCGCCCCCGCCGCCCCTGCCGCCCCTGCCCCCGCTGCTGCCGCCCGTGAGTCCTAGTCACACTGACATCATCGCTACCATTATGTCGACAGTGTGCTCGCGTGCATTCACCGCTAAGATCGGCTACATAAAGCGCCCGGTAAACGATCAAATTGTTTCTCAAACAATTTAATGGTGTACGGGTGTGTTTGAGGCGTTTGTCAAACAATCTACGTGTTTGATGCGTTTGATGAAAATCTGGATTGATGTCGAGTTTGACAAACAGGTTTTTTTTTTTTTTATATGAATAGGAAGGCAAATGAAGAAGTGGGTCACCTGATGGTAAGTGATCACCACTGCCCATAGACACCCGCAACCCGGAGGGATTGCAGATGCGTTGCCAACCTAGAGGACTAAGATGAAATGCCTCTTGTGCCCGTAATTTCCCCGGCTGTCCTACTCTCCACACCGGAACACAGCAGTGCAAGCACTGCTACTTAGCGGCAGGATTAGCGAGTAAGATGGTGGTAGCGATCCGGACGGACCTTGCACAACGGAGGTCGAACGTGTACGACGGTGTTTGTCAAACAAGACCTCGGTAGAAGAAGTTTTGACAAACAAGTTTGTTAAGCAAGTTTGACCGTTTGCGCCGGGCGCTTTAACAAATTTGTTTGATATTTGGTTTGATCGTTTACGCTTGTGTGACTGGGCCGTAAAGTTGATATTCGCAAATTACATTTTGTATACATATTTTCGTCGCAATTACTGAATATATATATAATAACATAAGTATGACTATAATATTTTGCATTATTTGCAGGATACTAATGATGGAATTTTGATTGTATACAAGTTTTTGGACTTGCTAGGTACATATTTATGTTGCCAGTTGGTGTAGTTTGCATATTTATTACCATTTGAATGAGTATATATCTTTTTAACTATATATGATAACTTATTTTCTTTCACATTACTTGCATATATATCTTTGCCCTTGACTGTACCATGAGCTTTTCGGTGTCGTTTTTTAGTTTGTCGCGAACAGACAGCCCGTAGTGATACAGCTTTAAAATTGTGCAGTCTGCTTTTTAATTGAATACCGTTTATGACGACCGGATATCCTAGTGGTTAGTGACCCTGACTATGAAGCTAGAGGTCCTGGGTTCAAATCCCTGTAGGGGCAGACATTTGTATGATGAATACTAATGTTTGTGCCCGAGTCTTGGATGTTGTATGTATTTAACCCGTCGAGCGTCCCGTGTGCACAGGGTGCATAACGTTGTGCGCATACCCGTGCACACAGGACGCTCGACGGGTTAAGTATGTATTTTTCTACACTATATAAGTATGTTTATCCGTTGCCTGGTGCCCATAGTACAAGCTTTGCTTAGTTTGGGGCTGGGTCAATTGGTGTAATGTGTCCGAAGATATTTATTTATTTATTTATGTTCTGGCAGCGAGCATCCCGGAGGTTTTGCGGCCGGCGCTGGCGGACAAGGCGGCGGTGCTGCTGGTGGACGCGACGGCGCCCGAGCGGCTGTTCGTGCGCGGCGCCGGCGCAGCGCAGCAGGCCGAGTTCGACGACGTCGGCATGGAGGTCGCCGTCTACGGCATCACCGGTCAGTGCACTCAGCGTGACGTTGAGACTCCCGAGTTGATCGTGATACCCTTTACTAAAATGTTCAAAATTGTTGTCAACAAAATCTTTAAAATTTAGTCGACCGGATAGCCTAGTGGTTACTGACCCTGACTATGAAGCTAGAGGTCCTGGGTTCGAATCCTAATAGGGCAGACAGTTGTATGATGAATACGAATGTTTGTGCCCGAGTCATGGATGTTGTATGTATTTATCTACATTATTTAAGTATGTTTATCCGTTGCCTGGTGCCCATAGTACAAGCTTTGCTTAGTTTGGGGCTGGGTCAATTGGTGTAATTTGTCCCAAGATATTTATTTATTTAAAATACGTTACCTTTCTGCTCCGCTACTCGTGTTAAAGATAGCCACGGACTTTAAGAATGGACCCGTAGATCTCCACAGCGAGTTGAAGCGTCTACGAGCGAGTTTTAGGTGTTGCACGTTCTCGCTCGCGCACACACGCACAAGCACAAACGAGTTGAATTTTCTGATATTACGCATACATACACATACATAAATTACGTCTTTATCCCTTACGGGGTAGACAGGGCCAGGTTAAGCAAAGTTCCCACATCCCCCAAATCCCCTTTCCACCTATACGCCCGCAGTTTTGCTTAGTGTGGCCTATCTGATATTATTAATTTGGAAAATCAATTTTTCGCACCTCTCATTCAGAAAAGTAAACTGCTCTCTGTCGAGAGGGGTCAAAGTGCAACTTTTGTGTTCAAAGCTTTTCTAAGTGTTTTTTTGCAAATGCAATTTTTTTAAGTTTTTAAGTTGATCATTGTATAACCACGCCATTTTCTATGCTGGCAGCTCCTAAATTATATTTAGAATTCTTTTTTCAAGTCTTTTAATATTCGGTTAGAAAAGTTGTATGACCGACTCAGGAGAAAAAATTTATTCATCTTGGGTGTTAACTTGAGCTCATTCCACTCTGGATTCTAATTTAGAATCCCTCGCTACGCTATTCTATTCTATTTTAGAATCCAGAGCGCGATTCAATGTAGCGCCCTCGCTGTACATACATCATTTTGCTTCCTTGTAACACAGAATACTGTTTTTTTTTTATGTAGTGATATTGTTTTCCAGCTGTGCCTCTAAAGGAGCCGCCGACGGTGGGCCAAACGGTGATCGCCAAGTTCACGGACGGCGTGTGCTACCGCGCCCTCTGCCGCCGCGTCAACTCCAAGCTCAACAAGTACCTGCTCGAGTACATCGAGTACGGTCAGTACACGTTACAGAACAAATACATCACTACATAGTATAAAACAAAGTCGCTTTCTCTGTCCCTATGTCCCTATGTATGCTTATATCTTCAAAACTACACAACGGATTTTGATGCGGTTTTTTCTAATAGATAGAGTGATTCAAGAGGAAGGTTTTTATGAATAACTAGCTGACCCGGCGAACTTTGTTCCGCCTTAAATTTGAAAAATTCCAGTGGTTTGGGCTGTGCTATCCCGCGGGAACTATGCTATTTTCCGGGATAAAAACTATCCTATGTCCTTTCCCGGGACTCAAACTATCTGTATACCAAATTTCAACTAAAGCGGCCCAGCGGTTTAAGCGTGAAAAGGTAACAGACAGACAGACAGACAGAGTTACTTTCGCATTTATAATATTAGTAAGGATTCTACGCAGACGAAGTCGCGGGCAGAAGCTAGTACATACATAAATCACGTCTTTCTCCCTTACGGGGTAGACAGAGCCTAAGGTGACAAGACCCAAAGGCCACGCTTGGCACGATTGTGGGGGTATAGGTGGAAAGGGGAATCAAAATAGTGATGGGTAGCTAGCCGCATCGCCTATATGATTCCTATGTCCATTCCCTCGATGGGTTTTTACCATCTGCGCGGGAGGAGAAGAGAAGAAGAGGAAGGAGAATTGTAATAAAATAGTAATAATAATTATAATAACTGAAATTAAATAAAAAACAAAATAACAACAAACAAAAATAAAGCTTAATGAAATGTCAATGTAAATTCACAAAAAGATCGTCATGGGTACATAAAAAGAGAAAATAATAATAATTTAAATAAGCAATTTAAAATGTCAAATAATAAAAATATAAAACCACAAAATGTGGAAATATTGTCAGAACATAACTAAATAACAAAAATATATAATAATAATAAATGAGGTATTATAATGGTACAAAGAATATTTTTCACACATAATACACACGTTCAAAATTAAATGTCAAGTTTAATAATTTAACAGAGTACAGTGACAGATCCAACAGAAGTTTTTTAAGTCGGCGTCCAAACGTTGCATCCGAACGTTCACTTTTTAAGTCATGGACATGGCGTAGTGGGCTGTCAAGAGTCACCAGTGCAATGAATTATTGTTGTAACGTATGTGTTCCCAGGCAACACGGCGGTGGCGTTCCTGGAGCAGCTGTACCCGTGCCCGGCGGCGCTGAGCCTGGCGGCGCGGCCCACGCTGGTGTCGCAGGCGGCGCTGCCGACGCCGCACAAGGCCTTCAGCCCCGCCGCCACCGACTACCTCAACCGGCTGAAGGACGAGAGCGTTGAGCTGACGCTGGTGAGTGCCGTCAGATATATCGTAGCGGGCGAGGTCCTCGAACATTTCAGAGCAGCATTACACTTCCATGCTGGTCTGGGAGCAAAGGAAAAACATTGTATGTACCAGTTGCTTCTCGTCCCGCGCTGATGGTAAAAGCCCATCGAGAGAATGGGCGTAATTCTTAGGAATTATGTTATAGGCGATGCGGCTAGCAACCCATCACTATTTTGATTCCTTTTTCCACTTATACGCCCACAATCTTGCTAAACGTGGCCTGTAGGTCTTGTTATCTTAGGCTCTGTCTACCCCGTAAGGGATAAAGACGTGATTTGTGTATGTGTATGAATTACATTTCGATAATTAGTTGCACCAAATTGAGGTTGATAACATCAGAAAACGCAAAACGTCAAAAATTTAAAAAAAAACGTTTAAAAAGCGAGCCTTCCTGTTCTTGCAAGGGCCGGCAACGCACCTGTGATTCCCCTCTTGCCAAGTCCCTGGGCGATGCTGATTACTTTCCATCAGGTGACCCGTCTGCTCGTTTGCCCCCTCTTATACAGAGTGTTTGGTAGCTAGATACAAAGCTTGAAGGGGATGATAGCCGAGGTATTTTTGAACATTTTTAGCCATATATGTCTTAGCCGAAATTTGAATTTTTTTTTTTAATTGAAGACAGAAGTTGTGACGGGTGCCCGGGGGTCCGTCCACAAATATCACCGCCGGGATTCGAACCTGGCTGGGCGACAGTCTACTAGCTCAAGGGTCGGTCTAGGGGAGGTTAAATGCAGACAACTGGTTATTCTATATAACGCCTTATTTATTCTAATAGCAATCACGCGTACAAGGGGAAGTCGCTCTGATACGACTAGGATACGCGTGAGTTGATACAAATCTATGCTATCGACGGGATAGCTCGGTTGACGGGTGCCTGCGGCGGCAGTCTGGACCGGGGGGGTCCAAAGCTCGGGAGCTCTACGGGCTCTACGGCTCTACGGGACGCGCGGTGCGCTCGGGCGCTGCGCGCGTGGCTTCGGGATCGCCTTGGGGGCGTCGGGAAGGTTCCTACGGGTAGGATTGGAGCTCTAGGGAGTGATCCGGGAATCACAGACCGCTACCCTGAGAGTCCAGAGGGTCCTTAACGGTACGGGCCGGATTCCGCCAGGCTCACGCTTCCGTAAAGGTGCTTTTGCGTCCGAGTCGGGTATGAGCCGCCTGGGACGAGAAAGCAGGAGACGGGGGAAGAGGGGGGTCAGGGCTTAGGACACTCTTGCGTACCTACACCGATCTAGCTGGTCACGATTCGGGGCTCGCCTGAACTACGCGTCCAACTAGTCGGTTTGGTGAGTACCGCAAGACTGCCTGAGGAGCGTGCGCGCGGTCGCCTTATATACTAAATGGTGCCGCGCGGGGCGGGCCGCGCGCTGCGGTCCGGACGCTGGATGCTATATACTTGTCACCCTGCGTGGTGCCTCGTTACAAAGTTTTAAGAAAATACCCAGAATTTGATAGTCACGAGTCAATATTGCCCCAATGAGCGCTAATTTGGAAACAAAATCTTTTATTTCGGATAGTTTAATGTGTATTGGACCAAATTAAATAATTTGTAAGTGTCTTTCTTGCCAAAAAAACAAAATGGAGGCATTCGAAATTACTAAAAATGTCTTAGGTTAGAACAGAGTCATTTTTCTGTGCCATATAAAAAAAATCCTTGTAATGTTCAAACATTATTAGAAACATGCCTGTTTATTGTTCTTTCTTTTAAGGTATCACTTATTCACATTGCTTGCTAAATCTGAGACAAAAAGTAAAAACCAAATTCAGGGAGCACTCGCTAAGAGAATGTACTAGTCTTGGAATTTCACGTTAAAGGTACTTAACTAGTAAATTACATGAAAAAAAGACTAAAATTAAATCATTAATCTTCGGTTTGTTGTGATTCGAATACTAAATTAATTAATTTTACATTTATTTTTTTACATCAATAAGTCAAATGTCTTTTTCACGCATTATTTACTAGTAAAATTTATATTTTTATATATGTGAGCAGTTTGTAGAGTCACCGTCTAAGGGGCTATATAGAACGTTGTTAGGTTATAACTTTGTGTTTGTTGTCAGTCGCTTCCGTCGAGCGAGGCGTCGGCGCCTAGCGGCAGCGCCGTGCGGCTCGTCGTCGCGCAGTCGGGAGAGGACGTGAACCGCGCCGTCACCGCGCTCTGCACGCCCGAGTGGCTGCAGCTGCTGCAGCGAGGCGGCGACGTCATGGGTCAGTGCAGACTCCTCCCCCGCAGTGCCGGCGTTAGGGGGGGCGCGATGGGGCGACGGCCCGGGGCGCTGAGGTCTGGGGCCTCGGCCTCCTGGCTCACCGGCTGTGTACCCTCAATACTGTCCTTAAGTGGGCGCCTAAATATTACTGCCCGGGGTGTCAGTGGCCCCAACGCCGCTGCTGCTCCCCCTCGCGTCTGGACCGCGCTGGCGAGGACTCGTTTAAGTGGTCGCTCTATACCTTATAACTAGAGACCGGATTATATGCAACATATCGATGAGTCCAACGTATATGAGCTAATCTAAATCATTCTAGATAGGGTAGTCTAACTTAGTTTTTTATTATACTTAAGGTAGCATTAACTTTGTAATGTTTTCATAGATTGGCCCTTATACGTAGGACCCATCGATATATGAATGCAAACATGCATGAAAAATGCTTGAAATATGCACGAAAATTGGCAGAATATGCGAAATTAAATGATAAATTTTAGGAATCCCGCACAAGGAACAAGTAACAATTTATATGCGTAATAGGTGGAACGACTTAGTAGGCGAGCGCGACGTTCTTCTGTCTCTTTCATTTTATTATCGTAACTGTCTAAACAAAAGACGCGCACGGCTACTGGCTGCGTTCCGAAATGCAGTAAAAAGTCACAATTATTGCTCAATAGCCCTTATATTTGGTGACTGTTATCAAATTTGGTCGCATTTCGGAACGCTGGGCGAGTGAACAATATTGTAGCTGTACCGATAATATGCATCATAACTAGATCTTGGGTAAAATATGCTTATACCGCTGAGAATGGCTGAAATATGCAAATGCATATAATCCGGTCTTTGGGGCATTCAAGTATTACGTAAGCGCTTGTGGGGGGCGGGGGGGGCTTTGCTTTGCTTATTTTTGATCGATATGGTGTTTACGTCACCAGTTTCAATTCGAACTGCTGCTCACGAATCAATAAAAAACAGAATCCATTGAAAGAAAAATGCATATAGGTACCAATGATTACGTAAGCATGGGAGGGGGGTAAGAGGTTTGCTTACTTTTGCTGAAAAGGGGAAGGGGGAGGGTAATTAATTGTGAAAAATCTGCTTACGTAATACTTGAACCTAGTAGTTAGTAGTAGTAGTTGAATACTTATACGTAGTATCTCAGTGTTTGTCAATTGTATTTGTCTTGTTTATTTTGCACAATAAAGAGTACATACATACGTACATACTTGAATGGTCCCTTTACTTATAACGTTACCGGGCCGTTTCAGAGGTGCGAGCGCCGGTGTACACCGACATAACGTACGTGGACCTGCCTAGCGGCAGCTTCGAGCTGGAGGTGCTGGACACCAGCGCGCTCGTCAACGGGGACATCGCCGGCCACGAGCGCGGCGCGCCGCACGCCGCCAAGGTGTTCGCGCTCCCGGACCGGGTCAGTGACCTACACACACTCACCATCATCATCCCTACGTCCCACCGCTGGGCACGCACCTTACAGCATGTTAGGGCTTTGATTTGAGGCACACACACACTTTACCACACACACGCACACACACTACCACACACGCACACACACTACCACACACACGCACACACACTACCACACACGCACACACACTACCACACACGCACACACACTACCACACACACGCACACACACTACCACACACGCACACACACACTACCACACACACGCACACACACTACCACACACACGCTCACGCAGGCACACACGCACACACACACACACACACACACACACACGCACACACACACTTTACCACACACACGCACACACACTACCACACACGCACACACACTACCACACACACGCACACACACTACCACACACACACACTACCGCACACACGCACACACACTACCACACACACGCTCAATGCTCGTACGGTATATGCCCCGTCCGCTTGTCCTTGTTGAGTGTTACTGTAATACTTTTGTTCTGTTAAATGCATGTTATATTTTCTTTTACCTATTTGTTTAGCATAATGCACTCCAGGATCCCAAGATACAGGCCCAGCCTAGTTTGGGGTTCGTTAGATATTCCTTTTTATGTATACTTGTGTTTTATTAAGCAAATAAATTATTATTATTATTATTTTAGTTCTTACGCCTATAGGGTCTGTTAGTTCTCGAGTAAGTCACGTAATTTTGTACGCTCTTTGGCCTCCTGCCGGTCAATGTCCTAAATAAACAACAACTGTTTAGAAAATTTTAATTTCGCGTGAATTACACTTCATTTGAAATACAACAACCAAAATTTGACTGGGCCGTAGGAGCTTAATAGGTGTTATCTCCGTCTCGCTCTCTCTCGTGGCTGCCAAGCTGGGCACATCGCTCTCAGTCATTTTATTGCATTTAAACCATTGACGTACAATAAACAACTAGACTCCCAATCACGCTCAAAAACTGTCCGAAGCAAAAGTCTGAACACGCGTCTATTGTTCAGAGTTTTGGTTCAGTTGTGTTTCGACCGCGCTTTGATAAATATGTCTCTTTCGCACCGTAATCTTACTTTTGAGAACAAAAGAGACAGGCAGGTTTCCAGCGCGTGGCGTCGTGTCATTACTTTTCACGATCCTACGCCATTGATATTAAACATTACTGCCACGAAATAAGGTGTCAATTTGAACGAATATGTTAATGTTATCTGTCTAAGTCGATGTGTTGACACACACAACACATAGACAGAGCAACTCTGACGTTTCTTGAGGAACCTTTGTTAGCGACTGAGAGTCTAGTTGTTTATTGTAAGTCAATGTATTAGCGTAATTAATTTTGTACAGTGCTTAACTATTGAGTGTTGTTCCAGCTGGAGGAGTACTGCAGCAGCGCGCTGTGCAAGGACGCGTACTTGCCGAACGCAGAGGAGCTGTGCGTCGTGCTGTGCCCTAAAAGTAAGCAATTATTTGTAAGCAAGTGGTGTAAAACTACACAAACTACAAAGTACTAAAAGTAAGTAAGTAGTTGCGGGTGGTAGGGCCTTGTGCAAGGTCCGTCCGGATCGCTACCACCATCTTACTCGCTAATCCTGCCGCTAAGTAGCAGTGCTTGCACTGCTGTGTTCCGGTGTGGAGAGTAAGACAGCCGGGGAAATTACGGGCACAAGAGGCATTGCATCTTAGTCCTCTAGGTTGGCAACGCATCTGCAATCCCTCCGGGGTTGCGGGTGTCTATGGGCAGTGGTGATCACTTACCATCAGGTGACCCACTTGCTCGTTTGCCTTCCTATTCATATAAAAAAAAAAAAAAAAAAAAAAAAATCTAAACGTCACTGAAATGTCCGAAAAGTAAAGCTATGGCCGGAAATCCAACCCGGATCCTCGTCATTCCGTGACGCGTGCTGTACCCCTACACCACCCATAGCGGGTGGGTAAGCCTTCGAATTTTTCTATCTGTTACTAGCTGTCACGTGACCTTGTTACAATGCGAATTATTGTCGCTAAGCGTCGTCTGTTTCAATGATGTGTCTGTACGACACACAAAATCCCGAAAAAATCTTGATTCATTTGATACCTACAAGTAAGATTACAGACTCGCGCGAGATTTGTTTTAAAATTTACATACATCCATATATCACGTCTTTATCCCTTACGGGGTCGACAGAGCCTAAGGTAGCAAAACGTTACGGCCATGTTTAGCATGGTTGCTTTAAAATTTGTTGATATTTTTATAGTTATTGATGTGGCTGGTATATAAATGAGAGGTATTTTGATTCCGCTTTCCATCTATACGCCTACAATCATGCTAAACGTGGCCATTAGGCCTTGTTACCTTAGGCTCTGTCTACGCCGTGAGGGATTAAGACGTGATTTATGTATGTAAGTAAGTAAGTAAATGCTTTATTGTACAAATATAAAGAAACAGATACAATTCACCAGAAATAAAAATAACAATAAATGCACGAAGGCGAACTTATCCTTATGTATTACTAGCTTCTGCCGGCGACTTCGTCTGCGTAGAATTATACATATAAACCTTCCTCTTGAAATACTCTATCTATTAAAAAATTGGCCTTTGGGTCTTGTCACCTTAGGCTCTGTCTACCCCGTAAGGGAGAAAGACGTGATTTATGTATGTATGTATGTATGTATTAACAAATACCGCATCAAAATCCTTTGTGTATTTTTGAAGATATAAGCATGCATAGGGACAGAGAAAGCGACTTTGTTTTATACTATGTAGTGATAGTGATAGTGATGCATCCCTTACGGGATAGACAGAGCCTAAGGCAACAAGACCTAAACGCCACGTTTATAGTCTGGCAGCTATATCAATTCAGTAAAATGATAGGTGTTTTCAGTTTTCAGCCGCATCGCGTATATCATGATTCGTGAGGGATAAATACCTTCGTTCAATCAACCGCACACCGGTCATTTAAACTGACATTGGCCCAAGCCTTGCGGCCGCCATTAAGGGAGAATAGAATAGAATAAAGACGTGATTTGTGTGTACGTGTACAGGGAACCGCTGGGTGCGCGCGACGATGCTGCAGCAGGTGGACGGCGCGGGCGGCGCGATGGCCGACCTGCTGCTGTTCGACTACGGCGAGGTGGTCTCGCTGCCCGTCAAGCAGCTGCGCAAGATGATGCCCGAGTTCGTCGCCGCGCTGCCGGCCGCCGTCGTCTCCATCGAGATCAAAGGTAACCGTGCTCCCACGAGGGAGGCCAGCCATTTTGTCATAGACGAAATAGGATAGGTCGTCAATTGGGATTGTCTAAAAAAAAATACCTATCCTTTTTATATTTTTTTTTGTGCAGAATAGTCAATTATAAGAAACCAATTTCAATATTTTCTCATATAACTCGGTATTTTTTTCACTATTAATTATTGAAAGTATTTTGGTTGATGACGTCAGAGTTTCCATTGTGACGTCAGAGTTTCCATTGCCGGTGCCACACATCTGCTTATTGGATAAATTGATCATAAAACGTATGTGAAGCACCGCCATTAACGTATTTTCTATCTGTGGTGAAGTTGGCAAACTGTCATTAGTATCAATGTCAACATGATTCAACAATAACACAGGAAGATTCACGCGATCTTCTCCTATGAATTTTATATTTTCACAATCGTTACACATACCATAACATTCTGCGCGAAGCAGTAAGGTCCATAAACACATACCAGGTATGATCGAGACAAAACAGTACCCGGAAATAAGACAGCAAACTCAGTAGGCGAAAGTAAACCGAAAAACGTAATATTTTCGCTCTCCATTAAAATGTTTAGCGGAAAATCTTTCATGTGAGCGAAGCACATCGCTGTGCGGTTACACTGTTGCCTAATTATCTACCGAAAGTGCTTCTAAATCTAAACTATAATACAACAATATGAAAGTGAACAGTGGAAAAAACAAGAATGACAGTAACAAGATTGCCCATTTGCTTGTCATCTGTCATAAGATGAATGAAATGTCAGATTGCGGGTCCAAATTGAACTCCGTAGTATAATACACGCGTAAATAGCATAGAATTTGTAACCTTTGCAAATAAAGTACATTTTGGACCGTCTACGTCATGTCTGGGAATATCAAATGAAGGTCATTGCTTATTTTTCATGTAATAAATTCATTATAGCAAAATAAAATAAAGTAAATACAGAAAACGATTTAAAAAGCATTTATCTCGAAATGGTTTTCGATTCACTATACATTGTAAAAAAATAGACAATCCCAATTGGCATTGTTCATTTTTTTTTATCTGTGCTTTTAACACCTTTATTTGATAAAATGGACTATTTCAAGCAACTAATTTGAATATTATGCTTTTACAGCTTTATTAATTAATAATAAATATTTTTTCGCTGTTTGATAATTCGTGAATTTAGACAGAATCCCAATCGCCTTCGTTCGGCTGGCTATAAAAAAAACGGCTTTGTCTATGGTTTTGTCGATTTGACAGTGACACGTGACAGTTGCCATAGGTAAATTTTTTTCTTTCATTTTTGTGGCAAACATTCGATGCTGGATTCTGTCTAAAAACCGGGTCGTTCGGTCAAACAAAGGTTCAAAGTACTTTTACAAAAATATCTGCAATCATAAAGTATTTTTGAAATCGGACAAGATAAATCGGATAATTGATGGTTTTCCTCGAAATGGTTTTCGAATTGGAACATACTAAAAAAAATGAACAATGCCAATTGAAATACAGAAGCGCGAATACGCTAACCCAGGGGTCGGCAAGTAGTTTTAGGTGGGGTCCGGATACTGTAGGAAAATTTTAACGAGGTCCAGAAAAAAACATTATTTTAATTAATAAAGGTATACGCCTATCTATGTATTAATTGATACTTGGTATAAAATACATTACAATATTTCGCGGTCCGAGATTCGACCTTTCGCGGTCCGCAAACGGACCGCGGTCCGCCTGTTGCTTACCATTGCGCTAACCTCTTCTAGTTTAGCTTATCATCATCATCATCAGTGAAGTTTATTTGATTATTCGATACACCACATATTGTAGGCTAGCTCATACGTATACTAGCGCGCGCGCACACACACGCACACGCGCACACACGCACTCACACACACACTAGTACCTACAGATTCGTTTAATATTAATATTATAATAAATTTAATTTAATTAGTTCTGATTATGCTTTATAAAATTAAAGTAAATTGAAATTAGAAATTGCATATATCTTAGGAAATATTGTCTGATTACCTTGCTGCAATTTATTGGAGACGTGGGGTCTTCTGCTACAGGTATCTTGCACCTACTAGGAAGTCCCTAACCTTCTCATTATGTACTCCTGAATGTTAAATAAATACATTTTCATTTAATTTCATTCGATACAAAATTACATAGTCACTAAAAATTTAATGTAAACACACGCCTACGAACATTTTTCGATTGGAAAATGTACTGTATTTTATTTTGAAAAAAAATGACTTTCTGCCAAGTTTCTTGCGGCGCATTCTTCTTGCAATTATGGTTTTTCCGAATGCGCTGGTAGTTTAAAAAAGACATGTAAAAGCTATCCGATAACCTTTCCGCCGCCACTTAAAATACGAGAGACGTCACCCATACACCAGACTTTATTGCGTTGCCTTAAGTTGAACCTAAACCTAATTGAACCAAGGTCGCTTTTGCATTGAAGCAATGGACGTCGTTGGCGTCTAGGTTAACTAAACTCGTCGCAAAATAAAAGGCCCGTTTTGACATTTGTCTTTGCGACGTAACTAGTGATGTAACCATACGACTCGGTACTCGATACTCACGATAAATCGATTCAAGTTTGCATGAGTACTTGATCGATTTGAAAATATATTGTAAAGTGCATTGGATTAAAGTTCTGTTTAGAAAATTTAACTTACACTGATGTTGTAGATTTTGAAATGATACAATGTTACAAGTGTTGTTGAAATTCAGTAATTAATTGATTGATGAACACTAGTATTTAAATAAATAAAACCGGCCAAGTGCGAGTCGGCCTTAAAAAAATATCTTGATCGATTTATTTTTTTCTTTAACCGATTATTATTAGTCTGTGGACAATATGAAAAAATCGTTATGCACAGCACTTAGCCGAGTGGGCGGTACCCATCAATGAAAAATGTAATTACCTTCAGAACATTTCGATCGCTAAAAAATAGAGAACTTCATAGGCGTGAACTGTCAAAACGGGCCTCTTATTTTGCGACGAGTTTAGACTGTAGACCAACATAATTGTCCACAGATTTCCCCAAAGAGCCTACCGACGCGCAGCTGGCACTAGCCAAGCAGCATATGAAGATCAACGACCGCGGCGTGGGCACGCTTCGCGTTGCGCGCGCGCACAAACAACTCCCCGGCGAGTACGTCGCGGAGGCGCCCGAGCTTCTACAAGCCATGGGCTGCGCGTGAACTAAAGCTAGAGTTCCGTAAAGCCAGGGGTGATAGAGGACAAATCGCATGGTGAGAATGAGGGGTCCGATTTTTGAAAGCGCATGTGTGAAAATACCACTCGAAAGTGGTGAAAAGTTGTGCTGAATTTGAAATACGAGTAGATTAGATGATACTAGACTCGTGATTCTTGTGCCCTAGTCAAAGATTTGATTAGAGCTGTGGTTCTGAAGTTATAAACAGATTTATACCAATGAGCAAAAAATTTACCTTGCTAAAGATAACCAAGCCTGTGTGAAATATATATGTTTTTCCTGCAATGCCTCCCTCCAGTACTGCTAATAAAACACATACATCCCACAAACTTAATTATCCCTTACACCACACAAACACTGACGTGTTTCGATTCCTCTACGGGATCATTATCAAAGTTTAATGAGCACAACTGTTACACATGCAAAACCCATTGATTTGGAGGGATTGCATGAAAAACATATATATTTCGCACAGGCTTGGTTATCTTGCACGTGAGAAGCCGAGCGGAGTAGCAAGGTAAATATTTTGTTCATTGAAATGGACATCCGCCAAGTAACGCCTGATTCAATAAAAGATTTATACCGCTAGTGGTATTTTCACACATGTGCTTTCAAAAATCGGGCCCCAAATTCGAAAGTTCACATAACTGAGTTATTATAACAGAAATTGCCTACAAAAGCATACCGACGGACAAGAACCAAGATTTCCTGTTTTAATTTCGGATTAATGTAAGATAGGTGCTTTGGTTCTCTCAATAGAATTTAAAGTACAATAATTAAAATTTGTAAGATAGGAGATCTTGGTTCTTACCCGTCGGTACCTCACTATGTGGATATTTGAACGAGCCCACGTGTTGTTTCGAGTTAGGTTAGTTTCGTTCTCAGCATGCTAAATGTCCCATGATATGTCAAGCGAAGCCGACCGATTTCGCCTGACATATCTGGCGACTTATGTAAATAGCGACTTCAGGCGAAGTCGTTCGACTTAGCGAAACTTCACGCGACAAATCTGGCGACATTGCGCGACTTATGTAAATAGCGACTTGGCGAAGCTTCATCTGTCATATCTGGCGACATCGCTCGACCCATGCGGCCCTGGCGACACGTCACAGTACATTTGTCCCTTGTGTATCCCTGGCTTAACCGTAACTGTTGCATGTTACTGTAATCAAAATCAAAAGCCCAGGTGTGTACATGGCTTACGAGCCTGCCGCGAGCGGAATACAACGTCCACACTATGGGGGTGCAACAGTTGCGTATAGCTCTTAGATTGTACCTGGCTTAGGACGCGCAGTGGGGGGTCGCCAGGGTAGGCAGCGCGTACAAATTGTGGTGTGTCATCTTCCCGTTGCCTACCTGGCTACGCCCCACTGCACGACACTGACCTTAGGCCCTGTGGTTGAGGATCGAAGCCGGCCTTCAAGGCTCTGATAGCCTGAAAAGTACTTAATATCAACGAAGTATTACCAAGTGTATTGGAAAAATGTGGGCAAGGCTGTATTTAATAAAAAGTTTTTTTTACGTATTTGAGTGCTTTCCGAATGTAATAGATTCGAATTGAATGTATAAAGCAATGCAATGTAAAAAAGTGAGTTTTAATTATAGCTGTGGCTATGTTTTTTAACTCAATACATTAAGAAACCGGTAATCAGAAATTCGGTGTAAGTCCCTCTTGGCCTACTACCCGTTTGTAGCGTTGCCCTGTAGGCTTATCACCTAACTCGCTCGCAATCGCCATCGCGTTCATTTTGACAGTTCTTGTATGAATGTGACAGCTGGCTGATTCCGATGCCAATTGTCAGCCCACACGTGAACTTTCAACATGAAACTACCGTGAGACTTAATCATCATTACACATAAACGGATAACTCGCGTATAAAAAGTCGAGTGATGCTCGACATGTTTCGGACTATTTCGTAGTCCTTCTTCCTAGAGCAGCGAAGGGCAGCGAAACGAACACTGCGCGCCAGCGCTCTGCTCACGTGAACTGTCAAAATAACCACGATGGCGATTGCGAGCGTACATCAAAGCCAGCGAACAACGGTTAAATAAATAACGACACTGTCTTCTTCAACCTCGACATTGGCGGAATCATCGACAGTATCGATGGCGCTATTTCTTTTTAAAAATTGATTGATTGATCGATTGCCAGCGAGTTAGGTAATAAGCCTATTGGTGTAGAAATAAACGGGCCCACGTGAAGAATTTATCTAATCAAAATATTTCAATATAAAGTTTGTAGATTAAGATTAGGCAAGAGAAGCAAAAAAGAAATGCTGAAAACAAAATTCCTTGTCGCTCAATAAGTAACTGCGCAAACGCCACCCAAAAAGGTGGAGCCATGTATTCCATTCATTCACTCATCGACTAAATGACGTCAAAGGTTCAGATATTACGAAGGACAGACCCGTGGTCCGCCTACAGTTGGACCATTACGACGGAGCTCCCCCGTTGGGTGTTTTGACAATATACACCGACCGCTTAAATGAGTCCTCGACACGCGGCTGCGGGGCGTGGGGTAGGACGACCGCGGGGACCTCTCTCGGCACCCGCGGTCGTCTCACCGCGCGTCTGCACACAGCGGGCTTGTTTAAGCGGTCGGTCTATTCTGGCTATTTTTTATTAAAATATTGAGTGATTCAATTGGTGTTTTTTCCGGGTGGTCAATTAGGTGGACCACGGGTGATTATTATCGACTCTTATCGTTATATCTCTTTTTGTTTTGTGGGACGCCCCTATAAGCTTACTGTAAATTTGACAATTGAAAACGTCTAGTTCTTAGTAAAGTTATTTAAGTTTTAGTATTAAGTTGACGCGCGCAAACTTCGTGCAGTTTGGTGTTGATTGAATTTGAAATTGCTGGAAGCTTGCTCGCAAAATGCTTATGCGGACGCTATGTTAATTTGTCATTTTTATAAAATGACTTATTGTTACTCTTTGGCACGGTTCACGTCGCAAAAGTTGACTTGAATAGCCCGAATTTCAAGAAACTATTTGCTGTGTGATCCGGGGCCTTACCATGCCTGTCTTGTCCAACCTCGACATTGGCAGAATAATCAAAAACTTCTTTCTAAATTTGATTTGAATTACGTAAGGTTTGTCTCATCTACTCTTAACTGGTTGAGATCCCTTATAATATATAGATAAGTTCGCCTTGCATATATTGTTTTTTTTTTTGTGAATTGTATCTGTTTCTTTATATTTGTACGTACAATAAAGCATTTACTTACTTACAAGTCACATAAGCATACTTATCTAAATAAGTAAGCAAGAGTTAGATTTAGTATTCAATATTAATTTAGATTAATCGAAGTAATTAAATGAGGAAGATGAAGAAAAAAATAGATTTTTAACAAAGAATATTAAATTAAAGTATTTTGTGACAAATTGTCACGAAATGGTCCGAACTCGACACTATGACTGCGCTGGTCTCAGCGAGTCTCATGAAAATAAAAATGGTTATGTAACTACTACATACAACAGGTCATTTACAATACAATACAATACAATTACTCTTTATTGAACACCACATATAACAAACAAAACAGAAAAAAGGTATACAGAATATTACAAGGTAACAATAGGCGGCCCTATCGCTACAGAGCGATCTCTACCAGGCAACCATAATGGACTGGAGAACAGAACAGATCTGAGCAGGTGGTGCAATTTAGAATATATATTAATATACTAAGTACTGAAAAACATAATATATTATACATGAAACACATATTAATAATAAATGGAGATATACACACACATACACACATGTCACACATACCTAAAAAAGCCAGCTACAAGATTCATGCACAAGATGACAGATAGTGCTCCTTCAACATAGATTTAAATTTGTGTAAGTTTTTCACCTGTCGTGGTCCGGAAACCTCCGTTGAGAAGAGTAGCTTTCACAAGCTCGTTTCCATTTTTTAATGTAGTCTATATCTTACGGCGTAGACAGAGCCTATTAATATAAGTACGGATAACTCGCGTACTCGTAATTACGATCGAGAATTGCTCGACTTGTTTTGGACTATTCGGAAGTCTTTTTTCCAGGAGTAATCCTCTTTGTCCCCGACAGTTAACTTCTGCCGATGGTTTCGAAGATTTTCCGTCAATTTCGAAAAGGTAACAGTCCTTAATGTAAGGTCATGCCGACATTGCCGCGATGGTATTTTTCTCTTCCGGATAATTCGAGTTCCGTTGCCGGTTTCTTCCGCCAATCTTGAAACTGGAAAATGGAATTTCCGTCTTTGCCCAGAGCGTGATGAGTTCTAGGTAGAATTCAAAGAGTTTCCAAAAGTATTTCACTTGATTAAGTCACTTTGAAAGTCCATTAGAATGAGCTCTGTCATGAGCCCTATGGCCTAATGCAAAGTCAGTTTGCAGTTGCGTCGGTGGTTCTTCTCTCTTCCGGATAATTCCAGTTCCGTTGCCGGTTTCTTCCGTCAATCTTGAAACTGGAAAATGGAATTTCTGTCTTTGCCCAGAGCGTAGTTAGTTCTAGCTAGAATTCAAACACCCCTTTTTTTATGAACGCGTAGAGATATAAAATTGAAATTGACACCAAATACACCCTTGGTCAATCATACAGCCATTAGTGTTTCCATACCTATTGCCGAGCTCGAAAAACCTATGGGGTACTACGTTGTCCTAGAAATTTCATATTTAGTATGAAGGAAATTCTTATAGCAAGACAAAATAAGTCTAAAAATCGGATTTTTAATGTCTGTGTGTGTATGTAAGTGACCAATATAAAATGATCTTACACTACACACACATTTCGCTTAATAGCAGGGCTCTGATAACACTGGTTTTTTTTGATAACTTGGTGGATTTGTACGGCACCCTCGGTACGCGAGTGAGACGCACTTGGCCGATTTTTTCTGGGTTCAATCATCTATCCTAATGCAAAGTCAGTTTGCAGTTGCGTCGGTGGTTGTCTAATTCGGGTATTTCCAGTTCAGTTGCCGGTTTCTTAACGGAAACTGGAAAATGGAATTTCCGTCTTTGCCCAGAGCGTGATGAGTTCTAGGTAGAATTCAAAGAGTTTCCAAAAGTATTTCACTAGATTAAGTCACTTTGAAAGTCCATTAGAATGAGCTCTGTCATGAGCCCTATGGTCTAATGCAAAGTCAGTTTGCAGTTGCGTCGGTGGTTCTTCTTTCTTCCGGATATTTCCAGTTCCGTTGCCGGTTTCTTCCATCAATCTTGAAACTGGAAAATGGAATTTCCGTCTTTGCCCAGAGCGTAATGAGTTCTAGGTAGAATTCAAACAGTTTCCAAAAGTATTTCACTTGATTAAGTCACTTTGAAAGTCCATTAGAATGAGCTCTGTCATGAGCCCTATGGTCTAATGCAAAGTCAGTTTGCAGTTGCGTCGGTGGTTCTTCTCTCTTCCGGATATTTCCAGTTCCGTTGCCGGTTTCTTCCATCAATCTTGAAACTGGAAAATGGAATTTCCGTCTTTGCCCAGAGCGTAATGAGTTCTAGGTAGAATTCAAAGAGTTTCCAAAAGTATTTCACTTGATTAAGTCACTTTGAAAGTCCATTAAAATGAGCTCTGTCATGAGCCCTATGCCCTAATGCAAAGTCAGTTTGCAGTTGCGTCGGTGGTTCTTCTCTCTTCCGGATATTTCCAGTTCCGTTGCCGGTTTCTTCCATCAATCTTGAAACTGGAAAATGGAATTTCCGTTTCCGTTTTCAGTTTCCTTAATGAGTTAGAGGTAGAATTTAAATAGTTTTCAGAAGTATTTCGCGTGATTAAGTCACTGTTTATCTCTACAGAGAAGTCGTAAAAGTTCTATTTAAATATCTTTGGAAAAGTAACTTTGTGAAAGTGACACTTTGGTTTTGCATTAAACGATTTTCCGTGTGGATTATCCAAGCCATTTTGCTGCATTATCCTCACGGAAACTCGACTGCAACTTTTTAAATATTGTATATGCTGTGTGGGATGGCACCAGAAATTGGAACCGGTGCTGAAAAAACCGGTAAAACATCGGTATTTCATATTTATAGGTTCTCTTCGTCTCGGTTCCAGAGAACCAGTAAAAAAATACCGGTACGCCTACTAGAACCCAAAAATGACAAAAAAATCTTCATAACGACGTATGCGACGTGCCGTTTGGTCTTATCGGAATCGGAATCCGGGCGTTATCATCACGATCATAAGTTATCGGCATGTCACCACCACTTTTTTTTTTTTTTTTTTAACGTGTGGAAAATGCGCCTTATGCATCTCCGCGCTCGGGGCAGCATACGAACGGAGATATGACGGGCTCTCCATCTCGCCGCTGCCTTCCCTATGGAAGGAGGGGAGAGGCCTACCGTCTAAAAACACACACGTTCCCTCCAGGCCTTGAACTGCGGGCGTTGCGGGCGCACACGGTGACCACCGCAACGTCCACTGGCCGCCCCGGGATGGGGCAGGTGGCGACGGCACCGTTGAATGCGGGTTCCGGATTCATGTCACCACCCCTACGGCAACTGACGTGTACCTATGCCTGACACGCCACTTGGTTTTGCGCGTAATGATCGCAAGTTTGTTTGAATATTAATAATAATAATGCACAAAACAAGAAAACACACACACACAACCGTCCAGCGCAACATTTACAAAAACACACATTCAACATGACATACACACTGACTTCTAAATACACAATGGTACCATGGTACTTGGTACGCCCGTATCATGGACCAAAAAAAAAACCGACAACATTGTCGAGATCAAAAGTAATTGACATACTATTAAATTTCTTTATTCGGCATCAAAAAGTTGGAGCCACTTCTTCCTAAATTTGAATTGAATTCTTTATTCGGGTAACTGGGACCCACAATGGCTGAAGCCTCGGTAAAATAGTTTGAAAAAATACTTGAATCCATTATGGAGTCCATTATGGTTGCCTGGAAGAGATCGCTCAGTAGCGATAAGGCCTATTGTTACCTTGTAATATTCTGTATACCTTTTTTCTGTTTTGGTTGTTATATGTGGTGTTCAATAAAGAGTTATTGTATTGAATCCTTCTTTCTTTTTTAGTCGTAGCCCTTTGATCGGGATAGTTGTCTTTCGGGGCCCTTTGATTGCCGCTATCTTTGTTTTTTGCCCCCCTTACTACCCTCATTTGGTGTCCCTTACTATTTGGAGCCTAGAGCTAGAGAGGTGACTACTTGCTTCATGCCAGGCCTTACACTGAACTTACAAATTCAAAATTCGTATAATACTTCGTACACAAAATATACCTCGAACGCGTTGTGTTAAACTGTCAAATACTGTGAGAACTCTTTGGCGTTTCGTTGCGCTAGCGCCGCTGTAAATTTATCCTGTAATTGAGACGTTAACCGTTAACCTCGTCAAACAAGAGACGTCACACGTTTAAGTTAAATTTTAACACAATTGAACGAAAGTTGCTTTTGATTTAAAACGGACGTATATACAGGATGTTACAAAACTACCCGTAAAGCAGAAAAGTAGGTTAAATGGGGCCTTATAACGAGTCCATTCACAATATTTAAGAACCGTAGTAACGCTGTATAACTTACCCCAAAAAAAAATATTTTTTCACTGATGTGCAAACCCTATTTCAGTAAAATTAAAGAGTAAACTACGCAGAATGTACCTACCTAAAAAAACTCGAAACAGTTGTAGGATATCGATTTGAATATTTTTTTTCCAACGACATTTTTTGAAGCCAGTACTTGAGTATGATGACGTCCGTGTATTGAGGTAGCAAACATTTATGAATGAAAAATAGAAAAACTATTAAAGTAGACAATTATTAGGTAAAATAGGTACGTAGGCCTTTCCGTTAAATAATCTGGTTCCCTGACATGACAGCTTACTAGGGTTGACAATATTTTTGGCTTTAATAATTAATTATATTTTTTACGGGGTATTTTGTAACACGTATAGGTCGTTGGCATGGAAAAGGTTAAGGCGAACGCGTTTACTTTTGTGACGTTTTTCGTATCAAAACACAAAATCGAGTGAGAGGTAAATTATGATACGGATTTGTAATTTGCGAGAAGATCCCACGGGATCTGCTGCGAGCTACTAGGTTTACCTGTTTTTGTATATAAATCAATACAATACTGTGTCAAGGTTTTGAGTATAATTGTAAGAGTGCATTTTTGTTTAAACTGTCTTTTTTTATGTATGTATTTAAAACAAAAAAAAAATATCCCACCATAGGAGTTTTATTTCGACGTAAAAAAAACTGAACAGAAAACGGATAGAGGAACTAACATTTGAATATGAAATTGCGATGAAGCTTTTTTACGTCAAAAACTTAACTTCTGAAAAGGTAATTTGTATCTTTTTTATCTAGTATTAGGTTAAGCAAATCTGTTTATAAATAAAAAGTTCGTAATCATATCCAGCATTTTATTTTAACTCCAGCTGTGCACCAAAACTGACACATTTCACTAACACAACTTAAAACGTTTCAGCAGGAATTTCAGGATTAACTCAATTTTATAGAAAGGTCACTGAACTGCGGCCGTCCTCCGCTATCGCCTCAAACAAAGTACAACTCATTAGCCATGGCGTCATCAGGAACACTACTATTTTGTGAACATTATCTATTAATGTCGCACTCTTTTTGTCTATGCTCTGTGCAACGCAACCACAAGCCGTGTTTACAATTTTGCTCATACCAAGGCGACGCGAATCACGCCTCCTAAGTCTATACGCTACGATCTCAGTCTAACCCCTTGTCTAACCTTGATTTTTCCTGTATACCGTTCATCGGTGAACTTGTCGTACATTAATTCAGGAGACAATTGACGCTGCTGCAACTGCCGCTTGAAAGTCTGTAATATATTCTGCTTTTCTAAATACAGTTTGTCATTCTTTGAGTACTTCGAAATGGCTGCCAGAGTTGTGTTGACCCAAGCTTCGTAGTAAGGCATCGTGTGGGTATTAGAAATATGCCATTTAGCTACTTCTGTTTCCGGCGACAATATCTTCGCTGAAGATACTACAGGCGTCGGATTGTTACGGAGATCTCTAGTGTTACGCTTTTTGGGCATTTTTCTTTTCTTTACCTTCTCGACGCTAACTTTGCTTGGTACAATCTGAATGTGTGCATCCTTCTTTGGTAATTTAGGTTTAGATCGCTCTTTTTTGACTTCACTAGGTATTTTAATCTCTAAAGGTTTTGACTTTTTCTGGTCTACAAATGTGACTGCTTTGTATACTCTTAGCGAGTCGTTGTTGGAGGTTATGGTTTTTATTATAGGCTTCCTTCTGAGGGGGGCTTTTCTGACGGAGGTTTTGTCTGTTTTCGTCTTGTCCGATTTCGTGAGTCGTGTCTCGAGCGACTCTTTTGATTTGGCGCGTTCTTTTGGTTCACTGCTAGATTTGTTTGTCGTGGGTAGTTCTGCTTTTTTTTGAAGATCTGGAATTTAGTAAGTAGGACTTAGTGTTTAACAGTCATTACAAAGCGTCTCAGAATTGGGATTGTCTAAAAAAAAATACCTATCCTTTTTATATTTTTTTTGTGCAGAATAGTCAATTATAAGAAACCAATTTCAATATTTTCTCATATAACTCGGTATATTTTTTACTATTAATTATTGAAAGTATTTTGGTTGATGACGTCAGAGTTTCCATTGCCGGTGCTACACATCTGCTTATTGGATAAATTGATCATAAAACGCATGTGAAACACCGCCATTAACGTATTTTCTATCTGTGGTGAAGTTGGCAAACTGTCATTAGTATCAATGTCAACATGATTCAACAATAACACAGGAAGATTCACGCGATCTTCTCCTATGAATTTGTTATTTTCACAACCGTTACACATACCATAACATTCTGCGCGAAGCAGAAAGGTCCATAAACACATACCAGGTATGATCGAGACAAAACAGGACCCGGAAATAAGTCAGTAAACTCAGTAGGCGAAAGTAAACCGAAGACGTAATATTTTCGCTCTTCATTAAAATATTTAGCGGAAAATCTTTCATGTGAGCGAAGCACATCGCTGTGTGGTTACACTCTTGCCTAATTATCTACCGAAAGTGCTTCTAAATCTAAACTATAATACAACAATATGAAAGTGAACAGTGGAAAAAACAGGAATGACAGTAACAAGATTGCCCATTTGCTTGTCATCTGTCATAAGATGAATGAAATGTCAGATTGCGGGTCCAAATTGAACTCCGTAGTATAATCCACGCGTAAATAGCATAGAATTTGTAACCTTTGCAAATAAAGTACATTTTGGACCGTCTACGCCATGTCTGGGAATGTCAAATGAAGGTCATTACTTATTTTTCATATAATAAATTCATTATAGTAAAATAAAATAAAGTAAATACAGAAAACGATTTAAAAAGCATTTATCTCGAAATGGTTTTCGATTTACTATACATTGTAAAAAAATAGACAATCCCAATTGTTCTAGAATTATTTTGGCAAATGGTTGAAACTAATGGAATACTCCTTCAAGATAATTTTTATCGTAAAGTCACCTCTGTGCCGCCGTACGCTTGGAACATCGAACAATGTACGGAAAAATTGTTGAACCCGAATTGAAAAAATCCTGAAAATATTTCACATTCACACTAAACGTGGCCCTTAGGTCTTGTTACCTTAGGGCCTAAGGTTTAGGCTCTGTCTACCCCGTAAGGGATAAAGACGTGATTCATATATGTATGTATTGTAGTCCGAAACATGTCGAGCAGCATTCGACTTTTATATATGTGAGTTATCAGTTTGTATTATTACGATTGAGTCACGTTAGTTTCATAATGAAAGTCATGTCAGGTTTGACTAACTACACAACCAAACGACAAATCTAGCATTTTCACTAAGGCTAAAAACTAGTTATCCTTTTCGCCGCCACGTCAAATACAAGAGAGACGCCACCTTCATTATTGCGATGCCTTAAGTTGAACCTAAACCCAATTGAATGAACGTTGCTTTTGCATTGCAGTAATGGGCGTACACATAGGTCGTTGGCGTTGAACCTGCGGTGCTGATATATGTGTCGTTGGCGTTGAAAAGGTTGAGCAACTAGTTACTTAAGTACCTTCTTCAATGATTAATTCTGCTTTTTTAACGTCGACAGCCTGCTTCGCCTTAAATTTGAGCGTGTATCTATCCTTTATTCTTTGCCGGTACTCTACGCATCCAAATTCAGGTTGTTTCTCAGGCTTCTCGATTCTTCTGGGTAATACAGGGGAGCCCAGTTCTGGGTAAGTGCAGGTAGATTGCGAAACAAGTTCGACTTTGCGTTCTTCCTGTGAAATTGACAAGGATAAAGTTTTGAGAACATTCTTCCTTAATTTTGTCATTTTTACTTATGCGGTGTTAGACGACTGCAGAAGTTGCGGTCACCGCATGTGGCATGCGGCGATTTACTTAGTGTGAATGCCCATTTAAGATAACGTAGCACAGTTATATTATAAAGTTATAAGAATAGCTCAGAATCTAACAGCTGCTTGAAGGCACAATATAATCGCGATTATCTCACCGACAGGACGTGGCGACTTTAATTTAAGATAAGTACCTAATATGTTATTTAAAATAATATAGTTACAGTACCCTACATTCCGGTTTTTTCTGTTCAGGTTGACTACGAAATTTGTCGTCAGGTTTCAAGAATTTTGAACGCACAACGTCGCCGCGATCTGGCTGATTCCTATGCAAATAAAGTTCTTTCTGTTTTTGACGACGAACTATGTCCCCACGATCTTTTAAGCGTAGCTTTTCCAGTTCCGAAAGCTTCCGCTTGTCCATTTTTTATTTTAAAGTGTATAACGACTGAAATTTTGATGCCGGTGCTTGACGTTGTGGCGAATGAATGCCAACGCGATTACTTTTTTTTTCAAAAATGGCGGGCTTGGTTATGGTGCTTTGATAATAGCGTCAAAAGTCGCATCATGTGAAAAATTAGCGCTACGCTTCATACTAACCTGCACATATTATTTACAAAATAATGTGAAATTTCTAAACGACACTAAAAATTAGAACACAAAAAAATCCGAATTGTTTACTGATTTTCCGGCCGTAGGTTTTTTCCTGGCTCGCGCGGTTTGCGTATTTGCCACAGACGCGTAAAGTTAGTGGGCAATAGCTTTACTTTTCAAATTTTTCAGTGTCGTTAAGAAATTTAATTTCTAACGGTATAATCATTAAAGTAAACATAAAAATCAAGAAGTAAAATTCTTGATTCATTTGATAAAATAATGTGTGCTATTAAAATTACTTTAATAGGTTAGCATCAACATTGAACCTTCATGCAGCTGTCATCTTTTAAAAACCTACTCGATTGCCCTTCAATACCGACATTGCCAAACGCCGTTTCCAAATTTATGCGAAAATGCAAAAAAAATAAAAATGATAATTACAAAATGATATAACGTTCCAGTCTTCATTATTTCCTCGCAATGGACCAAAAGTCTAAAGCCAAGTTGGTCAAGAGCAAGTCTTCTAATAGTGCCATCACGAGCAAGTCCGAGAGAGAGTCCAACAAGAAAAGCAGAAGCAATGTTGAGTTCAAGGCACAAGCGGGAAAGAAGCGAGGAGTGTACGTAGAGAAGCGGCCAAGTGGGAACAAACAGATCAACATGGACGGTATGTTTCCGTGTTTTGGAACACTCATTTCCTCATAAGCAGCTGTCCTACCGCCAAGCCAATGAATAGCGAGAAGCGGGTAGAGTTAGAAACTGGAAACCCCGCCTAAGGCTGCGGCTCCACTGAGGCGGAGACGAGCGGAGCGGAGAGGAGACGTGTGGGGATCGATCAATCATATTACATGAAATCCACATCACGTCTCAGCTCTGTAATATGATTGGTCGATCCCCACACGTCTCCTCTCCGCTCCGCTCGTCTCCGCCTCAGTGGAGCCGCAGCCTCAAGGCTGGGCCAAACACAAGGCGCGGCGTTAAATTCATTTTAACGGGTTAACGCCTTCAAACAGACTGCGTCCCGTCGGCATAGCGTCCCGCATCTGTCGCGCCCCTTGCGTCCACGCGTCCTGTTTGAACAGGCATCGCGTCGGCGTCACGCCGTGTGTTTGGCCAAGCCTTCAGATATCCTAAGTAGTCTTTAATTTCAGTCGGGCCGGGGGTAAAGCCTCGTTTATATGTATTTAAATCTTACTTTCATTATTAATGTTCCAGACAAAAATGAAACTCAAGCCAAACTTAAAGCACCACCAAGGTCCCGGCCTGGTACGAAGACATTTTTAGCTTCTGTCCTGACCATCCTATCCAAATCGACCGCTGGCACCCAGTACCCACCCATCCAGGAACCCAAAGAAGTCAAACAACGAAACAAACAGCAAAGAAAGATAACACCTTCAAAAAATACTTCAGAAAATCAAAGAACTAATACGTTGAAAACTGCTTCACGGAACAATGATACAAAAGATGAAATCGCGTTTAAAAAGGTTGAGGAATACCGAGAGACAAGCAAAAAGACGAAAAAGACCAAATACAAATCTAGAGTCCTCGAAGCTACTAAGAAGGCTTCACAAAAAGTGTTCGTGTTACAATCCAAGAAAGATATAGTGCAAACGCCATCCTGCAATTCTAAGAGCACGAAGGGTATGTCCGAGCATTCTATCAAATGGGCCGAATTCCTCCCAAAGCTAATCGATTCTGATACAGGTGAAGCCAAGAAAGTGCTACAGCAGAATTACGACCCTCAGGAGCACGGAGTAGCTAAGAGCGTTCTAGAAGGGGCTCAATTCAATTTGGATAATAAAGGATATGTCCCTGCTACACTCGTAAACACACCTCCAAAAGACGAAAAACTTTACAGCCTCTTTGTAGATCTTCTGGAGACGGTATACAATGTCAAGCCTGACTATAACTCTACTAGTGGCTTGAGAAGTGTGAAGTCTTCTAAAATTCGGCTAGAAATAGACGACAGTGTCGCCCAAAAACTCGATATGCCAAATAAAGTCCCAGACACCGTCGAAGACGACCATTATAAAGCTCCCAAGAATTACTCCGTCACGCCTTACGAAAATGAAGACTGGGACTCGCAAAAACTAGCCGAATACTTCAAAAACAAACCAATATCCTTAGAGTGGTCGGAACCATATTTAAAAGCAAAAAACAATTGTAAATGTGTAAAGAAGAAAATAAGACCCGACCCCTATGCGACCAGAAAGAAAATAGCAGACAAAACGCAAAGCGCAATCATGGAGGAACGGAAGTCATTCTACAAGAAAACTAAGAAGCAGGACCTTTTGAATATTCTAAAGCAACAGTTGAAAATGGACGACGGTGGACATGATGACACCGATAATTTCTATCACGCTCTGCGCATCATTGCGAGGAATAAACGCAAGCAGAATACCATCCATTTTGACGCTTCGGTGAAAGGCGGTCGGGATGCTGACAGCGATTATGATTCCTGCATCTTTAAGAGACGAAAAGTCATATCCCCTAGTACGCGATTACCTAAACGTCAAAAGCGGAATACAGCAAGCGACTTTTTCAGGATACCATTGGAAACTAAATCTGAGGACAGCGAATACACAAGGACCATGGCAGCAGAATCTGGATTCCATTGCCACGAATCAAACCATTCTTTAGAAGTCACTGGGTTTGATTATGAGCCGAGAACAGGCTTGCTTGCCGCAGACAAGTCTTCAGTGTACTCCAAATCGACGAGTGAGAGCGAACTAGAGGAAAACAGTAGAATAACGAACTGGAATCTTGGCTTCAAGACGATGACACAACGGTGGAACCGTTGAATCCCAATACTTAATTACACGCGCCCAAGTTTTACATTCTTGTCTTTCATTAAGAATATGCTCTTTTGCGTTAGGTGTCGCATTCCCGTGAAAGTTTACTTAATTCTTGTCAAGGGTTTATTTGAACACAAAGTCAATAGTACAGTGTGTCGAACTTTTTGGTCACATTGGATGCTTCATACTATAAGACGCTGACTGTACCTAAGCACCTTTTAACCCTCGTCGCAAATACATTATTATAAATTTGACTGCTATGTGTGTCTGCCGTGGCACCATAGCTCTTAAACGAGTGAACTGGCTGTGATGCAACATTTTATTTGAAAGGTTTTCTAGCGCTGATTCTTAATGATTTACTAAAATTGATTCAGCCGTTTTTGCCGTGTTTTTCCATTGGGGTCTCTAAGATTGGGGTATTTATTTTATTTTAGTTTGTGTTTACTACGATTTACGTAGAAGAGGTTTTAAGTTCAACTTTTTTACTAAAGATTTGTGGTTTTTTCTTCACTTTTTCAGAAAATGTCGTGCAGTTGCCGGATTTGAAAGCTGTATGGTTTTTATTCCTTTGTTCTTTTCAGTATTTAACGATGATTTAACGCCTAATGCTCATTGGCTGGCCTAGTATCCACCATTGACGGAAGGAAGCTGTCAATGTCAATTCACTTAGTAAAATTCTGTACGTACCATAGACATTAATATACTAATGTCTATGGTACGTACGTACAATACGATATACAACTTTCTGTTGCAAAATATGAAATTTTACATAAACTGTTCAATTATTAATAATTTGCAGTAAAGAAATGAGTGAAGTGTGCTTCACTTGTTTGGACGCGACCGGCGCCGTCTCCCCGTTGTCCAATACTTGCTATTGGGGCATTCTATGCTCGTTGTTACCGGATCAAAACATTGTAAATATATAACACATTTACACATTATTAACACATTTATTTGTATATATGTCCATTTTAACTGTCCTCAAGATTCAATATACCCCTGATAGTGGCCTATTCCGTTTTAGCTTTAATTTAAAGTATTTTTGTAGAAATGAAACGCCTTTTTAAACAGATTTTAGCAGAATGTAGTATGTGAATTTTCCACACAAAAAAAAACAAAAAAATAATGTTTTTGTTAGCTTGTTTTGTTTACGAAAAAGTACAAAAATATGTATCTTTGGAACTTTAACACAGTTTCACATTAACCTAACCCTTTCACCAGGTTTGCCATTAAAAAGATTAACTTTACGTTTGCATTTATCTGGGGGCACGGCAGTGCCGCAGTGCCCCCGCCAAGTCGAGCAAAAAAAACTTTTTACGGTAGAAGAACTGAGTTGCGAGACTTGGTTTTTTTACAAGTTTTGTTTTGATGGGATAGATCTTATAGGTCCTATCTTAACTTAATCTTATCTTATCATTTATAGGTCTTACTAATTTCAGGAACATGTGTGCTTTCCGAACCCGAAACTGCAAGTCTGCACTAAGTGCATGCAGATGCTGGACTGCATTAGTGAGTTCAGAAATGTTGCCATCAATTCTGTCGGCATGCAGCTGGAACTATGGAGCAGAATAACGGTCAGTGGTGGTGTAACTGTTGAGTGGCAGAACTGCCGTAATGCCACGGGCCTCTAGCGCTACAGCAGTGATTTTCAAAGTGGGGGGCGCGCCACCCAAGGGGGGCGCAGTAACCTGCAAAGGGGGACATGGGCTATGATACAGGACCTTATAGAACCTTATTAACAAATTCCTTGTGTTTATGCCTAACAGCCTATGGCTGAGTTATAGGGGGCACAGAGTTTTATCTTTTTAGAGAGGGGGCGCGTAATGAATAAGTTTGGGAACCCCTGCGCTACAGGATCCCAAACTGGCTTGGCCTAGCACAGAAGGGACAATGCACTTCTTTATATTGAAGAAGGTCCCCATGTGATGAGTACGCCACACGCCCCAGACTTCACATTTACGCCACTTAAAATGACAAAAATAATTTCATCCCTTGAGGGCTAGGGTGAGGACAATAAATTGTCTGGGTAAAAAAGAAATATGTAAATTTTGCATCAAGTTTTTGTTATTTTGCCAGCGACCAACAATATTAAAAGCTACAGAAAATAGGCAATCACATCAACCAAATCACATTATTAGGTTAAGTTATGTTGCAGTGCCCTGGTACAGGGTTTCATGTTGGAAAATTTATTGGCTAGTAAGATCCAATGTACACATGAAAGTGACGAATAAATGACTTATGGCATAAAGTTTATTTTCCCTCAATACTCTCGTAAAATGAGTAGTCTGTTAAAAATTGGTTTGCATTCTCTAATTTCTAGTCTAGTCTTTTTATCATTTCGAAATAATTTGTTGACTGTTTGTGTGGAATAATTTATATTTTTTTGCATTTTCAGGAACCTCTGAGCAATACATGTTACGCTGTTAAAGTGGAGATTGAAAATGTTGATGTTAAAAAAGAACTTTACGACGAGGACCCCGTGCACGAAATGAACAACTTGGCTGTTTTACACGAGGAAGTAGTAAGTATAAGAATTTGGGGCCGTTTTGGAAAGTAAAAAAAGCGAATTATAATAACAAAATGTTTTGAGAATTAATGTATGAGAGAAATTGTCGGTCCTTCGGGGCTCCCTGAGAATGGGGGCCCTGGGCACGGGCCCCGTGTACCCTTACGGTGAAGACGGTATTGGGCAATTATCTACATCTACATCATAGATTCATTATGTTACCAAAGTTCCATAGATGTGTTTCTACTGGGGGCCATATACCCTATACTGTATTACTTTTGTCCCCTCACTGATGAGCAGAGATCGGACAGATTTGCGTCATCGTTCGCAATAAAGTGGACATGACTCAAAAATTAATCAAATAATTAATCATTTAATTAATTTCTCGAAATAAAATTTGAACTCCCGGAGATAAAAATTTACACATGCATAAAATTATTAGCAAAATGTTAATTAAAGTGGCAGTTGTCGTTCTTGTGAATATTTTTATATAATAAAGAAATCACGATTCTGCTAGATATGATTATTTCTGACAAAAAAGTTTTCTAGTTCTATAGGTATAAAACCTCCGTGGATATACTTATTCTTAATATATGTATTTTGACATATTTGATTAATTTTGGAGTCATGTCCACATTATTGCGAGCAATGACGCAAATTTGTCCGATCTCTGCTGATGAGACAGAATAACAAAAATAAATAGTTGGAGTGCAAGTTGGGTTACCACAGCGTGTGGTCAAGAGCTGCGGTTCGTTTTTGGATCTGTCCGAGGTTAAAAGCAGTGCTTGGTCCGGTGCAACCTGTCCATCGGTTAATGATTTCATGGCAGATCCTGAGGGATATCTCTGTCTACCCCATAAGGGATACAAACGTGATTTATGTGTGTGTGTGTGTATGTGTGCAGTTTAAAAAAGACATGAAAAGAGTTCTTGGTGGCCCATTTTTTTTTTTTTATATGAATAGGAAGGCAAACGAGCAAGTGGGTCACCTGATGGTAAGTGATCACCACTGCCCATAGACACCCGCAACCCCGGAGGAATAGAAGATGCGTTGCCAACCTAGAGGACTTGCCTCTTGTGCCCGTAATTTCCCCGGCTGTCTTACTCTCCACACCGGAACACAGCAGTGCAAGCACTGCTACTTAGCGGCAGGATTAGCGACTAAGATGGTGGTAGCGATCCGGACGGACCTTGCACAAGGCCCTACCACCCGCAATTTGCAAGGTAAATGTTTCTTTTATAGTTTAATTATATTGTGTTTGTGTTCTAGATGCTTGAAACAGCCGAAGATATCTCAAGTCAAGTCAAGATAGAACAACAAACACAGGATAGTACAGACCAAAGCGAGCTTGCCCATTGGGACCATTGGTTGTTGGGCGCGCCAGACTCGGACGGCGGAGACGGGGCAGAGGAGCGCCTTGTCGAAAGGGTGAGTAGAGCAGAGCACCACAAAGGCGCTCTAAAGTAAACAAGGGGCTCTGCGAGCTCTCCTTATGGGTGCCCTAGGCACATGCCTAGGGGTATGTGGCAGAGTTGGGCGTTATCTAGATAATTATTTCAAATAAATTTATTCGAAGATAAATTCAATCACAAATAGTGCGTTGACAACTTTTTTATTTAGATGAATTATGTAGATGAAGATAACCGACCTCGTTTGTTATTGAAGCAAGCTTATAATAATAAATGTATACAGAATGTCACGTCGGGTTAAACCGTCACACTGACATTCATCTTTTATTTAAAATCCCAACTAATTTATCTAGATAAAAAATGAAAGTGATGATTTAGTTATCTTCCCGGTGTTTCGTAAATGGATAATTTTTGCCTAACTCTGGTATGTGGGACTCCACCACGATGGGGGATAACCCAAACTAAAATAAATGCTTTGGCGTGGCATCAATCTGGTGTGATGGGGACGCAGTGGGATGCCACTAAGATTTCACCCCAAAGCTCCCCCCCCCCCCTGTGGCCCGCGCAAACGCTGAGCTAGCTTCCATTAGACAATGAGACCATGCAATGCAGGTAGGTAATACCCCGTTACCGTTCCCACTGGCCTCAAGGGATCGGGCGAGCGGTGCAAGCACCAAGTTCACATTTTCCCCCCTTGTCGACAGAGCCTAAGGTAACAAGACTTAAAGACCACGTTTAGCATGATTGTGTTGTAAATATCGAAAATGTTACTTCCCGATTTTTGTGCTTATTTTTCGGGTAACCCGTTATAAATTCTCCAAAACACATTATTTTCAGGTACAATCTGAAGCTATCATCGAAGATTCCGTAGACGCTGAGGATGAGCCTAAACGAAAGCCGAAACTGTCAACCGCCACCAAAACAAAGAAAAGAACGAAACTACCTGACCAGCCTCCTAAGATAATGGTAAGCTTATACATACACTAGCTGTGGCACGCTACTTTGTCTGCAAAGTATCCGTTTATTGCTATACCGCGAACTACGCAATTTTCCGGGATAAAACGTAACTTATGTATTATTCTAGACTGCAATGTGGGTAATCTATTTTTGTGGCAAATTTCATCCAAATCTGTTCAGCCGTTCTGGTGTGAAAGAGGAGGAATTCGTCCGTACATCCTCACAAGCTTTCGCATTTATCAAATACATAAATCAAGTCTTTATCCCTTACGGGATAGACAGGGCGTTTGGCAACAAGACCTAAAGATCAAGCTTAGCGTGATAGGCGTATAGGTGGGAATATGAACCAATATAGTGATGCATCGCCTTTGACATCACTATTTTGATTCCCCATAATGGGGGATCACCCTGTGATCTGTGACAGTGACAGATAAGGACAAACGATTGCTAAGTTAGCAAAAAAGAGAGAGAGAATTATTTATTTACAAAATTCGATACACAGAGAGTTTGGAAAAAAGAAAACCAGGTAAAGGTTATACATACATACACTCATCAATCACGTCTTTATCCCTTACGGGGTAGACCGAGTCTAAGGTAACAACAACAAAAACGAAAAAAAATATACCCCAATCTAAATCTAAAAATCAAACCGACATGTGTATTTAAGTGATGAAAAGTAGAGAATCAAGATAAATAAATTATTTTAATTTGCTTTGACAATACAAATTCAAACTCAAGACAGGAAGCTTCTGCGGCTGCGCGAAATAGTTTTGCTGCGCGTCGCCGTTCCCATAGTAAGCTGACTTTAATTTTGGAAAGTGCTACGAATGAGCCCCCTGAGCGACACCTTGACTGGTGAAAAGTATAGTCTGTACTTATTCTTTACTTAGATCCCCGCTGGACATCTACAGACCGATGATCTACCACTTATCCGCCGCGGCGCTGCCACCAGACCGCTTACAAGAGTTGCACTCGGGCCTGCTGTCCCACTACATCATGAATCTGCCGCAAACCCTCCGATAATCTGTCACGGGACAAGACAGCCGACTGTCAGACGTACACTCGCCTCAGCTCCAGCACTGATCCATCTCAAACACACGAGTACGGCGGCGCACGGGTCTGCCACAAACCCGCAGCTAGCTCGCCACAGATCCGGCACAAACCCACAGCTAGCTCGCCACAGATCCGGCACAAACCCACAGCTAGCTTGCCACAGATCCGGCACAAACCCGCAGCTAGCTCGCCACAGATCCGGCACAAACCCACAGCTAGCTCGCCACAGATCCGGCACAAACCCACAGCTAGCTCGCCACAGATCCGGCACAAACCCGCAGCTAGCTCGCCACAGATCCGGCACAAACCCACAGCTAGCTCGCCACAGATCCGGTACAAACCCGCAGCTAGCTCGCCACAGAACCGGCACAAACCCGCAGCTAGCTCGCCACAGAGCCGGCACAAACCCACAGCTAGCTCGCCACAGATCCGGCACAAACCCGCAGCTAGCTCGCCACAGATCCGGCACAAACCCGCAGCTAGCTCGCCACAGATCCGGCACAAACCCACAGCTAGCTCGCCACAGATCCGGCACAAACCCGCAGCTAGCTCGCCACAGATCCGCCATGAATCGGCCACGACGTAACGTTGTGAAAGCATTTCATAGAGGGCGCGGGCGGGAAACTATATCGGAAAACTCCGAAGATGAGGAATTGTTGTTGCTTTTGGCACTCCATCAATCGATAGCATGAAACATACATACGTATACACAAATCACGTCTTTATCCCTTACGGGGTAGACAGAGCCTAAGCTAACAAGATGGCCACGTTTAACATGTGCATCGCCTATAACATGGTTCCTAAGATTTTTGTGCATTTCCTCGATGGACTTTTACCATATGCGCGGTAAGAGAAGCAACTGATACCAAGCCCCCCAAATAAACACTTAAATATCTAAGAAAAAAAGAAAGAACCAGCGAAAATTAAAAGAGAAGAATATAAAAAAAAATTGCCCAACGTCAAAGAGGTTTCTCAGCATTTTGTTACGACAAGGAAGGCAAACGAGCAAGTGGCCTGATGGCAAGTGAGCAACACTCATGGATGGTTATAAATAAAACCTTTTTAGACTGAAATAGGTGTTTAATTTCGTTGGCTGCGTCACAGACGTGTGGGAAAGCGGAGCAGAGTGAATTAAATTCACCAATGGGAAAACAGTAGGCTTATTATCTAACTCGCTCTTCTTCTTCTTCTTGTTTGTGGCGTTTCAAGTCGTTATAGCGACGACAACTTCGCCAATGTCAAAGTAACAAAAATATGATTAAAAAAATCTTGTGACAAAATGTCGGCAACGTTGTACGGCAATGGTCCCCCCCTATCGGGCTCTTAGCCAACGGTCAATGATATCCCTCAGAAACTGCCAGGAAATCATTAGCCGAAGCCCAGGGTGCACCGGATCAAGCACTGCTCTTCCCCCCGGACGGATCCAAGAAGGAACCGCAGCTCTTGACCACGCGAGGAGGTAACCCGACTCGCAGCCCTACCTCGCTCGCAATCGCCATCGTGTTCATTTTGACAGTTCTTGTATGAATGTGACAGCTAGCTGATTCCGATGCCAATTGTCAGCCCATACATGAACTGTCAAAATTAATACGATGGCGATTGCGAGCGAGTTAGACAATAAGCCTACAGCTCTGAGCAAGATGTAAGAAAAAGAAGTGATTTTATTATTTACTAGCCTTCCGTCCGCAGCTTCGCCCGCGATAAATTAATTTTCCCGTAGGAAAAGGTATTTTCCTAAGGTGACAAGACCTAAAGACCACGTTTAGCATGATTGTGGGCGTATGGATGGAAAGGGGAATTAAAACAGTGATGGGTTGCTAGCCACATCGCCTATATAACATGATCCCTAAGATTTTCACCCAATCCCTCGATGGGCTTTTACCATCTGCGCGGGAAGAGAAGCAACTGGTACATTCTATGTTTTTTTTTGCTCCGGGTGGAACCTTGCGAATTAATTTTGAAGCAGATGTCTTCAACCGATTGGGCTGAAATTCTCCGTACTTATGTAAGTTAGTTGACAATACAATAGTTAATCGAGTTCTGGTGACGAAAGTACAGTCAGCAAAAAAGGCTTGTATTAAAAAATGAATAATCCACAGAGAAACAAAACTTTCTTCCATGCTGGTCTGGGAGCAAAGAAAATAACATCGAATGTACCAGTTGCTTCTCTACCCGCGCAGATGGTAAAAGCCCATCGAGGGAACAGGCGAAAATCATAGGAATCATGTTACAGGCGATGAGGCTAGCAACCCATCACTATTTTGATTCCATTTTCCACCTATACGCCCACAATCTTGCTAAATGTGGCCTGTAGGTACCTGCTACCTTAGGCTCTGTCTACCCTGATAAAGACGTGATTTGTGTGTGTGTATGTGTAACAAAACTTGTCTTATCTGTGGCCAATGCGTTCCGTTACAGAAGAAATACAGCACGCGGATGATCAAGAAGGTCGAGCTGGAGGTGTACCGGAGCCGGCGCCTGCGCAGCGGGGGCTTCCGGCGCGCGCGGCACAAGTGCGGCACGTGCCTGCTCGTGTTCGACACGCGCGCCGCCAGCAAAGAGCACCGGTTGAAATGCCACTCCAAGGTACTTACAGTTAGGGTGCGCCATTAATTATTTTTCAACACACTTGCTCGTAAATTGAGTCTTATTGCACCGCATTTAAGCTCATAATGCAGCTTATTACGCACAAGTGCTGTAATATATTATCGCACGAGTGCGGTAATTTTTTTTTTTTAATCTCAGCAAAAAGTTCAGTTATGTATAGGAATAAGGAATATTTTCGTGAATATTAAACTATTTTAGGTAAAAGATGATAAATAAACATTTAATTTCGACAAATTATTCATTTTTATCTAAATGTGACCATAATTTGCATATTTCAGGCATTGATTAATTATCTATACATATAATAAAATCGTTGAGACCAAAAAATCTGTACATTGAAGATTTAAAAAAAAAAACCGACCAGGGTGACTTAAAATCGGTAACTGAACATATTAAAACCATTTTTAAAATTTTTGTTTGTTTGTTTGTTTGTTTGTTTGACTGAGCATCACGTAAAAACTACTAAACGGATATTAATGAAATGTTCACAAATCGATTTCAATAAATTCAGAATAGGATATAGGCTACAGAAAATTTGGAAAAATTTGGAAAAAGGGGGTGAAAAGGGGGGTTAAAGTTTGTATGAAAAAAGAAAATTAGATTGTTCTAGAATCATGAAACTCAGAATAAATACTAAGTAATAAAAATAAAGAAATACCTGTTTTAGCATTTTTTAAAAATCTAATCCAGAGATGCAAAAAAGAGGGTTTTGTGTTTAAAATTAATTAACTTCATACACCTATACAATAAAAACCAATGAAGTGTAACCTTTTAAAGTTGCTACATAATACTTCCAATTTAATACAGGTAAATATAATTTCTCAGTTTTCTTGAAATTTGATTTTTGAGGTGATTACGCACAAAATAGCGGAACTCAAGAAAATCAGCTTTCCTCGGTATAAGTAGTTGGTAATAGTTACAAACAAAATAATACTACGAAGAAAATAGATAGATACAAATGTACATAAGACATACAGCCGGAAAAGCGTGTCAATTGTGAAAAAACATTAATATAATAATTACATGCTGTACAGGCATTTTTTCAACGAAGAGATTTTTGTCAAACCTAAATCAACCTAAATTGGCGTCCTAAATTGTGTTCTTTACCTAACACCTAAAGTTCAATATACAATACCGTTACTTTTGTTTTTATTTATTGCGCCATTATTCACAACGCGTTCGGTTTTTGAACGCACTCTTATTTGAAAACCTGATATTAATATGAGGGCGGCGGGAAACGCTTGGCTGACAACACATGCTCTTAGTACCTTTGCCTATAAAAAGCAAAATCAAAGGGCGCGTTTACGCCTGCGCTACGAACATGTCAGAATTTTATTGTGAAAAGTTGGTGCTTTTAGTATGAATCTGACAGCGAGCGAACCTAAACTGAATCGCATTAAGACATCATGGCAACTATGGCAAGGCCCCTGTAGGTAATTAATTTGTAGAATGATAATAAGTGTTATTAAATTAATCAGGGTACAAATTAATATCGTTAAAGTGAGCGCAGTATTCGCCAATAAGCGTCATAGTTTGGCGAAATTAATTGTAAGTAATAAAAACTGTACTTAGCTTTTTTTGAATAAATAAACTATAAACAAAACTATAAATAAAACTATTTGTAAAATAAGGTATAAATAAATGTGATGAGTCATTAATCAGTTTACACTTGATTTTTTTTCAAGATTCCGTGTCGCAAATTATTATTTTCATGACGTAATTCTAAAAGTAATAGTTTCGTACATACTTTCAGTGGTTCATGTGACGAAGTTAATAGTCATAATAATAATAATTTTGATATCGAGAAAAGCCGTAAGTATCACAAAAACACACGCGGACGAAGTCGCGGGCAACAGCTAGTTTTTTATTATAATTTTAATGTTAGGCTGTTTAACAGTCTGTTGTCAGTGTCTTCGTCACGCGCGTGCTAAGTGCACAGCGCGCATGCGCGAGTGCTGCGTGCGGATTGGCCCGGAGAAATAATATCTGCCGCCATTTTTCACTGATATTGTTGACTTTGAGCATCGACACATGAATGGTAACATTTGTCAAGCACAATTGAAAAATCCTGGAAAACACTTATTCGTGAAAACACTCGTGTGGTCTTATTTTAAAACTCGCCAAGGCTCGTTTCAAAAACAACTCATTTTTTTTTATATATATAAGGGGGCAAACGAGCTGACGGGTCACCTGATGGAAAGCAATCACCGTCGCCCAGAGACACCTGCAAGACCCGGGGGATCACAAGTGCGTTGCCTGCCCTTTGAGGAACAGGAAGGCTCGCTTTTTAAAGATCCCTAAATTGTACCGCTCAGGGAATGTTGCAGCAGGAAGTTGGTTCACTCTTCTTCTGTAATCTTTAATGTAATCACCCTATGGTCCCAACGGAAGACCAGCGCTGGCTGTGAGGCCAGCAAATGCTGAGTTGGGACCATTTTGTGACAATTTATTGTATTAAGTGTAGGTATTTAATTTATTCGGGTGGTAGGGCCTTGTGCAAGGTCCGTCCGGATCGCTACCACCATCTTACTCGCTAATCCTGCCGCTAAGTAGCAGTGCTTGCACTGCTGTGTTCTGGTGTGGAGAGTAAGACAGCCGGGGAAATTACGGGCACAAGAGGCATGTCATCTTAATCCTCTAGGTTGGCAACGCATCTGCAAGCCCTCCGGGGTTGCGGGTGTCTATGGGCAGTGGTGATCACTTACCATCAGGTGACCCACTTGCTCGTTTGCCTTCCTATTAATATAAAAAAAAAAAACTATTTTATTTGATGTTTTGTGACTGTCGTAAATAAACTTTTTTCTTTCTTTCTTTCTTTCTCTCATGTTTTAAGGATAAGGACCCTCATTATGTACCCAACTGTTATTTCACAGAAATGCGGCCTGCAAGAGTGCATGGTGTGCAAGCAGACCATGGCGGCGAAGGCGCTCGCGAAGCACATCGCCTCGCATTTCCAGCTCATGGAGTGCCCCATATGCGGGCACGTGACCCACGACAAAAACAGCATCAAGACCCACATGTGCGCCAGGTGACCGCTGAAGTCTCGACTGCTGGCTTATGAACAAGTTACGACGGATGGCGCCGCTCGCCACTAATCTCTTTACGCTCTGTCTACCCCGTAAGGGATAAAGACGTGATTTATGTAAATAAATATATTGGGACAAATTACACCAATTGACCCAGCCCCAAACTAAGCAAAGCTTGTGCTATGGGTACCAGACAACGGATAAACATACTTATATAATGTAGATAAATACATACTTAAATACATACAACATCCATGACTCGGGCACAAAAATTCGTATTCATCATACAACTGTCTGCCCCTACCGGGATTCGAACCCAGGACCTCCAGCTTCATAGTCAGGGTCACTAACCACTAGGCTATCCGGTTGTCAAATATCGGTGTCGGTCGGTATGTATGTATGTAAAAAAAAATAAGAATATTGTCAATTGTCTTAAAACGCCATACAGGTGAAGAGGTAATAAAAGTGCTATGTTTTCCAAGTTCGTGTTCTCTTATTCATACGATTCACTTGTTTTGACATAAAAATATAATGTAATTTACAAATAGAAATAAATGAATCTAATAGAAGTAAAGTTATGTAGCCTCAATTTTCTCAGCCTTTTTCCCTTTCTTCCAGGCCGTTTTTACTTTGAGGTGTTTGAGCTTGTTGTGTGTGTAGAGCGCCCCGCTGAACGCGAAGGTGGCCGGGCAGGCCGCGCACTTGTACGGCCGGAGACCGTTGTGCATGTTCATGTGCTGCTTCAACGTTGCGCTGCTCTGTAAAAACAATGTTGATGAGTAGACCGGATTTAAGCAACATAAAAAGCTTGTAGCTTGCAAATATGCATGAAAAATGCTTGAAATATGCACGAAAATTGGCAGAATATGCGTTTTTTTTTTTTACTACAAACTGCCCAGTGATTGACCTCTATCTCACTTGGTGGAAGGCGCAGATGAGGCCAAAGGTGTAACTCACCGGTTCAGTAATAGCCTATTCACTCTAGCCTTGAAGAGCCCTAGGTTGTCAATTTCTAAATGTCTATGAAAATTAGAACACATAGAAAAATCCGAAAAGTAAAGCTATGGCCGGGAATCGAACCCGGATCCTCGTCATTCCGTGACGCGTGCTATACCCCTACACCACCCATAGCAGGTGGGTAGTCTCCGAATTTTTCTACCTGTTACTAACTGTCACGTGACCTTTGTTACTATGCGAATTTTTTGTCGCTAAGCGTCATCTGTTTGAATGATGTGTCTGTACGACACAATTACAAACTCCCGTGGAACATCTACTGCTCACCAGGGACGAGAGAAGGCGCTGTTTTTCAAATGATAGGCACTATCAAATGAATCAAGAAATTTTTATTCCTTGTTTTTTATGTTTACTTTTACGGTTTTGCCGTTAGAAATTCAATTCAATTCTAGGTTGTCTCTGTCCGGAAATACAGACGATGGGAGCGAATTCCATTCCCTAGCAGTTCGCATTAGGAAGGATGAAGCAAACCGCCTCGTGCGGGCCAATGGTATGTTGACAACAAATGGGTGAAAACGCTCCCCCCGCCTGGAAGTCCGTGGAAGTAAATGAAAAATTTCACACAAATAAATAAAAAAACTAAACTGCAGATTAATGAGCACACACGTCAAGTATGAACAAGTAACAATTTATAAGCGTAATAGGTGGAACGACTTTTGCAGTAGGCGAGCGCGACGTTCTTCTGTCTCTTTTATTTTATCTTTTTTTTTGTCTACTTTGTTCTTTGTTTCTGTATTGTTTTGTACTGATTTGTGGTGTTCAATAAAGAGTATTTGTATTGTATTGTATTGTATTTTATTATCGTAACTGTCAAAACAAAAGACGTGCGCGGCTACTGACTGCGTTCCGAAATGTAGTAAAAAGTCACAATTATTACTCAATAGCCCTTATATTTTGTGACTTATTAAATTTGGTCGCATTTCGGAACGCAGGGCGAGTGAACAATATTGTAAATGTACCGATAATATGCATCATAACTAGATCTTAGGTGAAATATGCTTCTACCGCTGCGATTGGCTGCATATGCGAATATGCATATAATCCGGTCTGCCTTGACGTATAAAAAATCTAATCATAGTGGGAAAGCACTGAAACTTTTCAATTAAAACACCGTTTTTCAAACAAAACTGTATTCACTGTTTTTGCTTCACATAAACATTTTTTATAAAGATACATACATTAAAAATATTCAATTTCTAAATTTCAGTGTCGTTTATACATTTTAAAAAATCCCAAAGTTAGAAAAAAAAATGTTGAACATGATAAAATATTTACATCTAGAAAATAACAAAGGATTCCTTAACATTCCAGTAAACAATGATTGGTACACATTTCAAATTGGTATACACAGGGGCGTGCAGTGGGTTCTGACAGAGGGTAGGCATATTGACAACAAAACCCGTATTGGTACGAAGCGTGTCGGACACATTTACGAATGTTTACAAGCACTGCTTATATGCCTGTAAGGGATGAACGCGTCTGGGTATACAGACGTACGCATATTATTTAATGCTACTAAGTTGTTTGTACTTCCATCCTGGCCAGGGACTAAAGTAAAAACAGAGTGTACCAGTTTTCTCTTCCGTGGTAAAAGCCCATCGAGGGAATGGACGAATCTTAGAGAAATTATGTTATAGGCGATGCAGCTAACCCATCACTACTACTACTTTGATTGATTGAGGTCTTATTACCTAAGGCTCTGTCTACCCCGTAAGGGATAGACTTGATTTATGTATGTATGGAAGTTTGTAGCGACACCATTTTGGAACCAAATAGAAAGTTGATTGTTTGAATATAAGTTGAAATCAATTAATTGTGACAAGAAGTAGGTAGAACATAAGCACATCCTATTCCACTACTCATAAGATCTTTGTTATTCACACTATGTTCTGGCAATAAATAACTGACTTTTTGACTTTTTTGTTGTTACTTGAAATTTGGTATGTTCCGTAGTCTGTGCAGTGTTGCGGACGTTCAAAAGCTACCACTCGTTTCTTCCTCGCTCTAAGTATAGTGCAGTGATGGGCAAACTTGGCTGGAAGTTCCTTCGAAATTGTCGGCAAGAGTGAAACGTTACAGTGTACGATTCAGAACGAAATGCGTTTCAGTAAATATCTATTTTCTGGCGCCCCATGAAAAGTTTCTCCACCACTGATGTAGTGTATAAAAGCTAATTACTTTTTTGGTCTCGAAACTCCGATAATTGCAGTAGGCATCGCGTACAAATTGTCGTCACCTTGCCACTGCCTACCCTGTCCCTATGCACGCCACTGAATCACAGATTACCCTTGTAACCTAGCTTAGACTTAAACTTACTTTCACGTACTAAACCTAAGAATGTATACATCTACGAATAATAATAACTCAAGAAGCGTAACTAAGCCCGAAAAATCATTCCACGCGAAGTGAACCGCAGGGGGCGGGGCTTAAAATATGTACCGCGCGGCGAATTAGTTCGGCCGGGACGCTCGAGCCGTTATCGTGACGTTATCTTTGTATTTTTGTGCTAATACATTAGAAAAATATGCCATCGTGTTGTGTGAAGTGGTGTAGAAGCCATTCAGATATGAAAAATAGAGGACTCACCTTTCATATGTATGTAAATAAATATTTTAGGACACCATACTTGACGACTCTGCATGCGATCCACGCACCCTTCCCTTACCGCAAGTAGGCGGACACAATCACGACGCGCGGACTAATCGCGTGCAAGTATTGTCTGTAAGTGACAGGTGTCACGTTTGCATTGCTGTTAGTTTGTGTGCGTAAGTGGAATGACAATCGAAGCGGCAAATGTTAGGGAATTACGCTTCTTGACTTATTATTGTCGACCGGATGGCCCAGTGGTTAGAGAACCTGACTGTGAAGCTTGAGGTCCCGGGTTCGATCCCCGGTCGGGGCAGATATTTGTATGAAAAATACGAATGTTTGTTCTCGAGTCTTGGATGTTTAATATGTATTTAAGTATGTATTTATCTATATAAGTATGTTTATCCGTTGTCTAGTGCCCATATTACAAGCTTTGCTTAGTTTGGGGCTAGGTCAATTGGTGTCAATTGTCCCAAGATATTATTATATTATTATTATTATTGTTCGTAGGTATACATGTTCATTTCGATTAATACTTTTTTATTGAATAACGCTTATCCCGTCTCATCTCGTTTGTCTTCCTTCGGCTTCTTCTTCCACACCTTCTTGATCTTGAGGTGCTTGAGCCGGTTGTGGGTGTACAGGGCGGCTTTGAACGCAAACGTGGCGGGGCACAGCGGGCACGCGTGGGGCCGCAGCCCATCGTGCGTATTTAAATGTTCGGTCAAGCTTTTTTTTATCTGGAGACAGACAATATCGATTTTCATATATATTATGCTAGACGTGATCATAAGGTTTTGTTGCCCTGGGCTGTCTACCACGTGAGAGATAAAGACGTGATTTTTGTATATATGTACAGTCGCCATCAGATATATCGTAGCGGGCGAGGTCCTCAAATATTTCGGAGCAGCATTAAGTTTCAATAAATTCGTAACATTAAATAAAGTTAATAACATCAGAACACGCAATTCGTCTTAAATATAAGAGCAGCGACTCTTCAATAAAATCGGGACGTCCCAGATCACAGTCAGGCTGATCATGAAGATCAGAACATTTGTGGAAAATTAAATTACAGTGAATTATGCATGCAAACGACTACACTATAATTTCCGTGTTTTTATTTATTTATAAATACGCCCGTTTTAAAAATGACTACCAGTCGGTTGACGAGTTCGTCGTGATATTTTTCCGAATAGACGCCGACTACAAAGAAAGCCATAGAGTCCAAATGATGACAAACCGTGCGACTCACCGAGACCGCAGCCCCCCGCGTGCCCAGCGAATGTCCTGCCTGCCGGCTGTGTCTGTGTGTCTGTCTCTCTTTCTGTCTAACTGTCAGTCGATCTGTGCCTGTGTCTGTGCGTGTCTATCTGTCTGTCGCTATGTGAGTGAGTGTCTGTGTATGTCTGTCTTCCTCTCTGTATCTGTGTCTGTCTCCGTCTCTCTCTCTCTTTCTCTGTGTGTGTGTTGTGTCTGTGTGTGTCTCTGTGTGTGTTGTGTGTGTGTGGTGTGTGTCTCTGTGTGTGTGTGTGTGTGTGTGGTGTGTGTTGTGTCTGTGTGGTGTGGGTGTGTGTGTGTGTGTGTGGTGTGTGTCTCTCTGTGTGTGTGGGTGTCTGTGTGTGTGGTGTGTGTTGTGTCTGTGTGGTGTGGGTGTGTGTGTGTCTGTGTGTGTGTGTGGGTGTCTGTGTGTGTGGTGTGTGTGTGCGTGGTGTGTGCGTGGTGTGTGGTGTGTGTTGTGTCTGTCTGTCTGTGTGTCTGTCTGTCTCTGTGTCTGTCTGTGTGTCTGTCTGTCTGTGTGTGTGTCTCTGTGTGTGTGTGTGTGTGTGTGTGTGTGTGTGTGTGTGTGTGTGTGTGTGTGCGTGCGTGCGTGTGTGTGCGCGACTCACCGTGAAGGCCTTCCCGCAGCGCTCGCAGACGTGCGGGCGCGGGCGGGGCCCGGGCGCGTGCGCGACGGCGTGCCGCTTCAGGCGGGAGAGCGACACGAACCCCTTCGGGCACTGCGGGCACTTGAACTCGCGCTCCTGCGCACCATGAACACACAGTTACAATCACTTACATCACTACATAGTATAAAATAAAGTCGCTTTCTCTGTCCCTATGTCCTTATGTATGCTTATATCTTCAAAAGTACACAAGGAATTTTGATGCGGTTTTTTTTAATAGATAGAGTGATTCAAGAGGAAGGTTTTTATCTATAATTCTACGCAGACGAAGTCGCGGGCAGAAGCTAGTACATACATAAATCACGTCTTTGTCCCTGGGTAGACAGAGCCTTTTTTTTAACGTGTAGAAAAATGCGCCTTATTCCCGCGCTCGGGGCTGCAACGGGGGTATGACGGGCTCTCCAACTCGCCGCTGCCTTCCCTATGGAAGGAGGGGAGAGGCCTACCGTCTAAAACACACACGTTCCCTCCTGGCCGTGAACTGCGGGCGTTGCGGGAGCACTATGGTGTCCCCGCGACGCCCACTGGCCGCCCCGGGGTGGGGCAGGTGGCGACGGCACCGTTGAGTGCGGGTTCCGGATTCCCCGCCCCCGCCGGTGACTGTTTGATTTTTAAGGAGGTTGACTCCTCGTAGCCCCCGCAGCGGCCCACGTTCCCAGCGCCCACGGGGGTAGACAGAACCTAAGGTAACAAGATCTAAAGGCCTCGTTTAGCGTGATTGTAGGCATATAGGCGTTAAAGGTAATCAAAATAGTAACAGTCAGTTCCACCACGCTGGTCTGGGAGCAAAGAAAAAACATAGAATGTACCAGTTGCTTCTCTTCCCGCGCAGAGTAAACGCCCATCGAGGGAATGGGTAAAAATCATAGGAATCATGTTATAGGCGATGCGGCTAGCAACCAATCGTTATTTCGATTCCCCTTTCCACCTTACCCTGACAACTATGCTAAACGTGGCTTTTAGGTTTACCTTAGACTCTGTCTACCCCGTAAGGGACAAAGACGTGATTTTTGTAAGCGTGTATTACCGGTGATATTGACGTAAGTTTGACAGAAATCTATGGAATATGTTAAAATCTCTGGTTATGGTTATAGTTATTACATAAAATCGATACACCCATCTGATAATTAGAACACACAAAACACCGAAAAGTAAAGCTATGGCCGGGAATCAAACCCGGATTCTCATCATTCCATGATGGATACCGCTACACCACCACCAGGTACGCAGATAAAATAAATAATATGTCGCCGGCCTTATTGTCTACTAGCTTCTGCCCGCGACTTCGTCTGCGTAGAATTATACATAAAAACCTTCCTCTTGAATCACTCTATCTAATAAAAAAACCGCATCAAAATCCGTTGTGTAGTTGTGAAGATATAAGCATACATAGGGACATAGGGACACAGAGACAGAGAAAGCGACTTTATTTTATACTATGTAGTGAAGTGATAGTGATGTTATAAATGGTTTTGGACCTCTCGGTAACGTATTGGGGGAATTTCGAAAATCGTGGATATCGTGGCTAATCCTGCCGCTAAGTAGCAGTGCTTGCACTGCTGTGTTCCGGTGTGGAGAGTAAGACAGCCGGGGAAATTACGGGCACAAGAGGCATTTTATCTTAGTCCTCTAGGTTGGCAACGCATCTGCAATTCCTCCGGGGTTGCGGGTGTCTATGGGCAGTGGCGATCACTTACCATCAGGTGGCCCACTTGCTCGTTTTCCTTCCTATTCATATAAAAAAAAATCCAATAAACGGGGAACAATTCCATAATCTAGCAACACTTACCTAGAAGCTCCAATGTCTTTGGCGTTTAGAAAAGCGTTGCCAGATTATGGAATTGTTCCCCATTTAGTGGATATCCACGATTTTCGAAATTCCCCCTATTTCGAATCTACTCCAATGCACTATACCAACCTTGGTGTGCACAATTTTTATGTGCATTCCGACACCGGCCTTGCTTTCACACTTCTTACCGCAGTAATCGCAAATAAACCTGGAAACAAAGTTAATATAATAATCCGTACATTGCTTTAAATTAAAATTGTATGCTTCATAAAGTGAGCCAAACCTCACTTGTAAAAAAATGGTAAAAAAGGGTTTGCCATTGCCCCGTTTGTCGAAGCTACAAGTTACAAGTGTAAACTGACGACATGCGCCAGATTGGCATGATCAACCAATTAGCTAGGGAGCTGGCGAGCAAAATTTCTATATGATTAGCACACAAGGCAGACGTTATTAATAGTAATATTTATGCCCTAAGGAACATCAAGGACCCGGTCTGCCACCATGGTGGCGCTGCGTTGTAAATTTACAGCGTTTCAAAAATGTAAAAAAAAAAAGGTGTGCTATATTATGCGCACACGTCTGCCTCTTGGACTGATGTTTGAATTCCTTATGAAAACAAAGAAAATCGATGAGGCAGACGTTTAGGCCTCTGATATTCCAAAGGCAGACCATTTGATTTTTTTTCTGAATTGAATTGATTTTTTCTGGTTGGCATTGAGAAAAAATATGATTGCATAGATTTCAGCTCCAGAAGTTTAGTCGTTACCGTGCTTTTAGAGAATAATAATTAAACAAAATTGTATAAATAAAACTAAAAAATAACAATAATCCCATGCAATAGGTACACACGGCAATATTATCAGGTAAGCACCTACGCACGCTCGCGCCGTATCTATCCTGCTTACCGAATAGCTTTGCTGTATGCCTGCTGTCCCTTAATTCCGTGAATTTCAAACAGTTACACAGGTGAAAATCAGCGAGCAAAGTGTCTGCCACATTTTTTTTCGAATCCACGGAGTCATAGTGAATCGAATGGGCGTAATGAGAACCGTGTGCAAATGACTTAGTAGAGCTTTTTTTTTTTACACTTTTAAGACTCCGTCCCATGATAATGCAGAGTCCTGAATGTCTGCCTCTTCGATTTTCTTCGTTTTCAAGATGATTGTGACCAATGAACTCCAGAGGCAGACATGTGCAAATGACTTAATACCCCCATTTTTTTAAGCAACTTCAATCCGCTGTAACGCGAAAACGCAGCGACATAGGACCTTAATTGATTGAACCAAATCGATTCGTAATGATTTAAACTGCACTCCACCTCAACGTGAAACGTGTGCAAATCATATACCGAAATGCTCGCCAGCTCCCTAACTAAATCAGCGGTCAGGGTTTGACCATTGTTGTTAGTATAGACTTGTAAAATTGTGACTTGTAACCTTCGAGAAACAGACCACAAATGATAAGTTTTTATTTTATATGAATAGTGATCACCACTGCCCATAGACACCCGCAACCCTGGAGGGATTGCAGATGCGTTGCCAACCTAGAGGATTAAGATGAAATGCCTCTTGTGCCCGTAATTTCCCCGGCTGTCTTACTCTCCACACCGGAACACAGCAGTGCAAGCACTGCTACTTAGCGGCAGGATTAGCGAGTAAGAAGTTTATGAAATTATGACTTTATGAAATGACAAGTTTCTGATATGAGTTTGATATGATTCATAAGTGAGATGACGAGTCTGTGATATGATGAATTGCTGTAATGACGACTCTGTGATATGATGCATTAGTGAAATGACGAGTTTGTGATATGATGTATTAGTGAAATGACGACTCTGTGATATGATGTATTAGTGAAATGACGACTCTGTGATATGATGTATTAGTGAAATGACGACTCTGTGATATGATGCATTAGTGAAATGACGAGTCTGTGATATGATGAATTACTGAAATGACGAGTCTGTGATATGATGCATTAGTGAAATAACGAGTTTGTGATAAGATGCGTTTGTGAAATGACGAGTCTGTGATATGATGTGTTTGGGAAACGTTTCCTGTGTGGCTGTGATGGTCCATCCGTGGGCTTACTTCCAGTTCTCCCGGTTGCCGTGCATGGCGGATTCGCGGTGCTTGCGGTACGCGCTCGGCGTCGCGAACGCAACCTTGCACTCCGTACAGAACTGCTCCGGCCGAAGACTCGCTAGACCCTTCAATAAGGAAATTCATGATATTCTTTTAATGATTTCACAAAAACTAATTCATGTAACAAACATATATTTTTTTCAAGTAATTTTAAAAATAGCCGAACAGCTATCAAATATTCGTCTCTATCTCTTTCTAGAAAACGGAATTTTAATATGGAATTTACATGGGCGTAGTGTTTTATGACGTCATAAGTCATGTCGGATTTCTCTTTCTAATCGGTGTCTAGTACGTCAGTAGTTTTTTTTTTTTTTATATTTCCCGCATTTCTTGCCCGATATTACTTTTGTTTCCAATTTTCGTCACCTCTTTTACGATATTTTCAAATTTTGTTGAAAAATGTAACAAAAAAAAAGTGCTTATTGTAAATTTCATTCGATACAAGTACCTACTTACCAGTTAATAAAAAATATTATTTTTTATCAGAAACTTATTGTTAATTAAAATGATTTGTTATCAAACATGCAATGAAATGTTCATATTATTTTCTTTATTATAGTTGTTAGGCCGCGAAGTGTCACGTTTCAGGTAAGACTAGACGAGAGGTCTTTAAAGGGATTTCATACAACATTGCAGGCCTAGGCCGGCAATGTGCACTTTGTTAATTACCATTCCACACATTATCATATCTGTGACACAGAATCTTCGAATTTGGCCACTAAAAAACTATAAGCAATATTTGACAGTTCTATTTTCTTTAGTTTCTCTAGAAATAAAACTTTAATTTCTGGTAGGTTTTTAATTAATGTTATTGCATGTCTGAGAAAAGCACTACACTTATATCGGCGGGAATAGGGGTTTCCAGCCTCAAATATTCAGCCTCGCTTACGCGCGGTCTATATTTTTTCGGCCGGCAAACCGTTACTTCCCGGCCTCTACAATAATGTACTATTACGTATTCGTTCCTCACAGTTATTTTTAGCACATTACCTTCTTTTTGTGATGGTAAGAGTGTCTTTTCAATAAGTATATGCTTTTAAACACTTTATGGCACTCGCTGCACTCGGCCGGCACCGGCGGCTCCTTGTGGTGCCTGCAAATATGAAAATATTCAGCTTTTTAGGGATGATCTGAGTATTTTAGGGGACTTTTCTAGCTTTTGGGTCATTCTACTTTTAAGCGCAGGTCGATTTTTTGACAAGTGCTCGTCAAATAATATTTTTATAAAAACGTTAAAGTGCTCGGTTTTGTAATTTAATATTGAAATAGTTACACAACTTTAAAGTAGGTAATATAGTGGTCACGCATGTCCCCGCCATTTGTATGGAAAAAGTGTATTTACCGCTGTGTTACCAACTTTTCCTGATAAAATATCAATAAATTTAAAGTGTTTTGTTTTCAACTATTAAATTTAGTTGTTCCAGTTTCAATATAAGTCAAATTTACGTGAAAAAAATGTCTAAAAATGCCTTTAATTTCACCAATGATTATTATGCGCTAAAAAGTAGAATTACCCTTTTACAGCATTTTGCAGATTGCACGGGAAGAGAAGCACCTGCTATTCAAGAGCAAAAGTAAGTGACCACCTTGTGCTTTGTCACAATGGAATAAGGTCTACAATGGAATAAAAATGATCACTTATTTTGCTGTTAATACGTTGTTTTTTTGCGTCCAAACCAGCGTAGAAATAGAAGAAAAGAGGAAAAACAAAAACCTAATACAATGTATGAATATTACTATTATTTCATGAGCTGAAATCAAAATTCAAACACTCGTCGATCCCTAATATAATACTCCTTTCATCCACTCAGAGGTTGACTGGAAGAGATCCCTTAAAGGGATAAGTCCGCCTTTGTGCATGTATCTCAGTGTTTGTTATAGTTACGCCACTGAGCTTCATAGTCAGGGGTCACTAACCACTAGGGCCTAGTGACTAGGCTATCCGGGCTACGTTCAGTAACTAAGTGTCAGTGTGATTATCGTCGAATGAAAATCGTCCGATCATGAACACACTTACTGAACGAGTTGATACGTTCTTCTGTCAAAAGTGTCAGTTCAAAATAAATATAAAATAAATATTTGCTCCGAGACCTGAATAGAATATTTCTGTCCCTTTTCATCTTGAATCATTAACGTCTTCATTGAATCTCCCATTTTTAATTAAATTCACATTAAATTTTAATGTAGATGGTATGCGATTTCGTATTCGTAATAATAAGTTTATATCCCCAGCGTTCGAATTCTAAATGTTGCCGCTTTTCAACTGTCAAAGTGACGTCTGGGCGTTTTTTACCCATCTATTCTATGGTCCCGGTGCGATCGCCCGACGACGCTCGACGATGTTACTGAACGATTTGGTGTGATCTTCCGATGATCGCACTGACTTACTGAACGGGCCAGTGCGTCGTCGGGCGTCGTCGGGTGATCAAACTGAACGCACCCCCGGTGTAAGCAGCTTACTTGTCGTTGTGCTTGGCGAGCGTGGCGGCGTTGCGGAACCTCGCGAAGCAGTGCTCGCACGCCACCGGGTTGTGGTAGCGGTACCGCCGCCGCTCCAGGTTCTTCGTGAAAGTAGTCTTCTGCCTGCACGCAAACAACATCACCTCGCATAGTAACAAGATCACGTGACAGCTAGTAACAATGAACAAAAAATTTACCTTGCTACTCCGCTACTCACGTGCAAAATAACAAATATGTTTTTCATGCAATCCCTTCCTCCACTGCTGCCAATAAAACACATATAAATCCCACAAACTTAATTATCCCTTACACCACACAAACACTGACGCGTTTCGATCCCTCTACGGGATCATTATCAAAGTTTAATGAACACAACTGTTACACATGCAAACCAACACACAATATATATTTCACACAGGCTTGGTTATTTTGCACGTGAGTAGCGGAGTAGCAAGGTAAATTTTTTGTTCATTAAAATGGACCTCCGCAAAGTAACGCCTGATTCAATAAAATAGCGAGTAACATACATACATATATCACGTCTTTATCCCTTACGGGGTAGACGGAGCCTAAGGTGACAAAACCTTAAGGCTACGTTTAGCATGATTAAGGGAAAAGGAAAATCAAAATAGTGATGGGTTGCTAGCCGCATCACCTATAACATGATTCCAAAGATTTTCGCCCATTCCCTCGATGGGCTTTTAACATCTGCGCGGCAAGAGAAAATTTTGATTTCCCTTTTCACCTACACGCACTTAATCATGCTAAACGTAGCTTTAAGGTTTTTTTACCTTAGGCTCTGTCTACCCCGTAAGGAATAAAGACGTGATATATAAATAATAATATCTTGGGACAATTGACACCAATTGACCTAGCCCCAAACTAAGCAAAGCTTGTAATATAGGCACTAGACAACGGATAAACATACTTATATAGATAGATACATATGTACTTAAATACATATTAAACATCCAAGACTCGAGAACAAACATTCGTATTTTTCATACAAATATTTGCCCCGACCGGGGATCGAACCCGGGACCTCAAGCTTCATAGTCAGGTTCTCTAACCACTGGGCCATCCGGTCGTCATGTGTATGTAGGATCATTTAAGCGACTTGCGTTGCCGCTAGCTTCCACTTTTTATCGTTTCCTAATTTCTCTTATAGTATAAGACTTATACCATAACTTCACTAGAAAAGATCAACAATCACTGATTTGTCAGCCACACTACCATTTCCTACATCTTAGGTGAGGACTGAAAACCAGCAGTTCTGCTGAGTCCTTTCCTTTTCACAAATTGTTTTTATTTTTTATTTTTATTCTGTTTTTATTGTATTGTTTGTTTTGGAGTGTGAATAATAGTAGATTGATAAACAAGGGTTGTAATTGATCACTTACACTCGAGTTGAACACTACTTTTCATCACAAATGCGAGGAAATAAAAAATATGCAATTTTTTATAGAGCGGAAGAAAATTTATCGCGCCAAACCGTCTTTTGTTTGTTTTTCATCACTTAAGCTCTGAAAGTAGGTTGCATTTAACTTGAAATCCGAGTTGTAAATTCGATTTACATCCTTAGGGATGTAAGTAAATTTAAAAATCGAATGGTGCTCCTTTGTATTCACGAATTGGTAAACAAGGAGATTGTAATGCGTAATACTTACCTCCAAACCTCCATGCTGGCATAATGCTGCTGCCCAGTGCTGGCTGAATGTGCCAAAGCCAAAGAGCGCGAGGCCATTAAAAAAAAACAAAAGGCGGTTTGGCGCGATAAATTTTCTTCCGCTCTATTACAAATTGCGTATTTTTTTTAACAATAATGACGAGTTCAAGTGACGATTTGGATTTTCCTCGCATTTGTGATGAAAAGTAGAGTGTTCAACTCGAGTGTAAATGATCAATTACACCCGCGAACTATAAGCACCCTCGCTCGCTATGCTCGCTCGTGTGCCTAAATATCTTGGGTGTAATTGATCACTTACAACCCTTGTTTATCAATCTACTATTAATGGCCTCGCGCTCTTTGGCTTTGGCACATTCAGCCAGCACTGGGCAGCAGCATTATGCCAGCGTGGAGGTTTGGAGGTAAGTATTACGCATTACAATCTCCTTGTTTACCAGTTCGTGAATACAAAGGAACACCGTTCGATTTTTAAATTTACTTACATCCCTAAGGATGTAAATCGAATTTACAACTCGGATTTCAAGTTAAATGCAACCTACTTTCAGAACTTAAGTGATCAAAATATTCTTTTATTATTTATTTATTTCACTTATTGTAGAGTGTAATGTTATCCTGAATGGAGTACAGTAGTGGCAGCTCACCACTGCTGGCGCTGCGGGTCGCAGCGGTGGCCGGCGGCGGCGTGCTGGTTGCGCGCGCGCAGCCCGCAGTGGCAGCAGCAGTAGCGCACCGTGTGCCGCGCGCGGTGCTGCGCCAGCTCGCGCACGCCGCGCACGCGCACGCCGCACACGCCGCACGCGTAGCTGCCCGCGCCCTGGCCGCACCCACACAAAACACGGATTGAAAATTAATATTTAATTTTTGCAAATTGGCCGCCAAGGGCTCTTTAACATGCCTTTTTGAAACTACCAGCGCATTCGGAAAGACCAGCTTAAATTGACAATTGTGGGTCAAAATCAATAAAAATTGTGATGGCTTGCTAGCCGTATCACCTTATTAATTAGTTCATAACGCCTTCAGGCACACAGCCCTTCCGATGGCAATAAAATTACCCTGTGATGGTCGACGTCAAAACTCAAAAGCCCATGGACAAAAATAACATGTGAAACGAACCAGCGTGAATGAAGCTTAAAGGCTGTTACTATATCATAAAATAACTGAGCGCTATGCCGTTATTTCTGAGCATTTGAAAAAAAAATGCACTAGCTTCCGGCACCACCGCTTTAAAGCGGCACTAGGTTTTTCGACATTTATTTTTAATCTAATCATCTATAAGCTATAAAAACGCCGTAAATTAATAATTAGTCGTAATTCCTCACTTGTACCTGAGAAATTCCATAAATGTACCGCTCAGAAATGACGGCATAGCGCTCAGTTATTTTATGATATAGCAACAGCCTTCTAAGCTTCATACACTCCGGTTCATTTCACATTTTTTTTCCATGGGCTTGTAGTCTATAAGCAAGCAACCCGACTTTAGTCGCGCTGGAGTGTATCTTCACGACGTCTGCCAGAGTGATGTCCAAGTCACATCACAAGATCGAAGGACTCACAGCACTCAGCAGCTATTTTTTCTGTTTTTACCTTTTTTGTTATTCTGACCGCTTCATAATTGATGGTAGGGTCATTCTACTTTTAGCGCATAATAATCACTGGTGAAATTAAAGGCATTTTTAGACATTTTTTTCACGTAAATTTGACTTATATTGAAACTGGAACAACTAAATTTAATAGTTCAAAACAAAACACTTTAAACTTATTGATATTTTATCAGGAAAAGTTGGTAACACAGCGGTAAATACACTTTTTCCATACAAATGGCGGGGACATGCGTGACCACCATGTTACCTACTTTAAAGTTAATTATAGTGACTTTTTAAATGTAGTGATAATTTTAAATGTAAGCTAAGTTATGTAACTATTTCAATATTAAATTACAAAACCGAGCACTTTAACGTTTTTATAAAAATATTATTTGACGAGCACTTGTCAAAAAAACGACCTGCGCTTAAAAGTAGAATGACCCGGCCTCTCTCCAGCACTCACCAAGAGATGCAGCCTCTCTCCAGCACTCACCAAAAGATGCAGCCTCTCTCCAGCACTCACCAAAAGATGCAGCCTCTCTCCAGCACTCACCAAGAGATGCAGCCTCTCTCCAGCACTCACCAAGAGATGCAGCCTCTCTCCAGCACTCACCAAGAGATGCAGCCTCTCTCACAGCACTCACCAAGAGATGCAGCCTCTCTCCAGCACTCACCAAGAGATGCAGCCTCTCTCCAGCACTCACCAAGAGATGCAGCCTCTCTCACAGCACTCACCAAGAGATGCAGCCTCTCTCACAGCACTCACCAAGAGATGCAGCCTCTCTCACAGCACTCACCAAGAGATGCAGCCTCTCTCACAGCACTCACCAAGAGATGCAGCCTCTCTCACAGCACTCACCAAGAGATGCAGCCTCTCTCACAGCACTCACCAAGAGATGCAGCCTCTCTCACAGCACTCACCAAGAGATGCAGCCTCTCTCACAGCACTCACCAAGAGATGCAGCCTCTCTCACAGCACTCACCAAGAGATGCAGCCTCTCTCACAGCACTCACCAAGAGATGCAGCCTCTCTCACAGCACTCACCAAGAGATGCAGCCTCTCTCACAGCACTCACCAAGAGATGCAGCCTCTCTCCAGCACTCACCAAGAGATGCAGCCTCTCTCACAGCACTCACCAAGAGATGCAGCCTCTCTCCAGCACTCACCAAGAGATGCAGCCTCTCTCACAGCACTCACCAAGAGATGCAGCCTCTCTCACAGCACTCACCAAGAGATGCAGCCTCGCGTGCTCCTCCAGCGCCCGGGCGCTCTCGAACGTCTCCACGCAGGGCTCGCAGCGGAACTTGGCCTCCGAGTACGCGCGGGACGCCCGCATCTCCTGCCGCTCAGCATCCACCTCGTCGTCCTTCAGCACGCGGATGTACCACGGGCTCGACGAGGGAGCGGAGTCCTAAAACAATATATATTTTTTTCTATTTAGGGTCGATTTTTCAATCGTCGGATAAGCCTTATTCGACGGACTACTCTATGGGTATCTGTCAGTTAAGTGCTTATCTGAGGATTGAAAAATCGGCCCTTAATCATAAAACTTACTCAGCGTAACAGTTTATACCAAAATGGTCGGAAGCAACAACAAAGAAGAGGTAAAAACTAATTGATATTTTTTGAATTGTAACGTATACTATTCTATTCAGGAATACCTAAATGACAATTTGAGGTCCTATAATGTATAATCTGTTAAAAATTGTTTGTTTGAATGTGGTAACCTTGAGACTGACTGATATCTTAATTATTATAGATTGATTCTGTGTACCTAATATTATTAATAAGTAGCTATGCTGCGTGCATGTGCACTATGTGCAGTCTCTTAATATTTGTATGCCTTATGGCAAGCATAGTGATACAAGATTTATGTAACATCAACATTTACCTATGTTAACAAATAAATTATTTGATTTGATTTGATTTGAACGTGAGTCTGTTTGTTACGCTGTCACACGTAAACTACTCAACCGATCGTGATAAAATTTGGTATGGAGATAATTTGAGACCCTGGGACAAAGGATAGTTTTCACCCCGGAAAATTGTTTAGTTCTCAATTAATTGTTTAGTTAGTTAGACTCGAACAAAACGCGCGCTCCTCGGCCATCGACTCGGCTGTATGACATTGTCGTTAATTATTCCATAGTCTCTTCGACTTTTGTAAAAGTTAAAAACAAATGAAAAACAGTCCAGCAATCCGATTTGTGGTCAGTAAATCGCGCCTGCAATGTATGCTCCTGGGGATGAAAATATTTGACATTTTATTTCAATTTTTATTTATTAATTAAATTGATTAAGTATTGTATTCGACATTGACGATCTCAACATAAATCATTGCTGATAATTTAATGCTGAGAGAATAAATAAACTAAAACTAAACTAAACTAACTATTCGGCCGTCAGCAAGGCCCTTCGTGTTCTGTCACTTAGAATACAATGACGACATTTACGACAATGTTTGAGAAAATAAAATTGTAATACAAGCTTTTCGGTTGATTCCGCAATTCCCCTCTGTTTCAATGAAAGAATAAATAAATAAATAAATATCTTCGGACATATTACACCAATTGACCCAGCCCCAAACTAAGCAAAGCTTGTACTATGGGCACCAGGCAACGGATAAACATACTTATACAATGTAGATAAATACATACAACATCCATGACTCGGGCACTAACATTCGTATTCATCATACAACTGTCTTAACCACTAAGCTATCCGGTCGTTAAACCATTAAACTTACCTTTTGCGTGTCTGTCTGCTTTTTATCTACAGTCTTATCTTCAGTCCTGTCTGCAGATTTGGCTGCAGTCGCCGAAGTGCCAGTAGCAGATTCTGGCAGCATCTTTGGCAGTTTTGCTGTGCTCTGCAGCAGTTGTATCATCTACAATAGAAAAATTATATGCATACCTAAATTACGTCTTTATCCCTTACGGGGTAGACAGAGCCTAAGGTAACAGGTACCTACAAGCCACATTTAGCAAGATTGTGGGCGAATAGGTGGAAAATGGAATCAAAATAGTGATGGGTTGCTAGCCTCATCGCCTATAACATGATTCCTAAATTTCGCCCATTCCCTCGATGGGCTTTTACCATACGCGGGTAGAGAAGCAACTGGTACATTCTCTGTTTTTTCTTTGCTCCCAGACCAGCATGGAAGACAGGCAGAAGAGGGCAGAAGATAGTTTAATATTATAATACTAGCGACCCGCCCCGGCTTCGCACGGTATATTATGCATGTATTATACATATAAACCTTCCTCTTGAATCACTCTATCTATTAAAAAAAACCGCATCAAAATCCGTTGCGTAGTTTTGAAGATATAAGCATACATAGGGACATAGGGACATAGGGATAGAGAAAGCGACTTTATTTTATACTATGTAGTGATTACCAACTCACCGATGCATTATTAATATTGAGTGGCGCCCTGCCTCCGGCTGCCGCGCGCTGGTGCGAGAACGTTGCCGACCTGCTCTCCAGCTGGAAACAGAACAACAGCTCTATTACAACAAAGAAAAGAACAATACAACAAAGAGGTACACATACATACCAGCCAACATTGGGGGCGGCAGACGTAAGCTTGCCTTCGGAATCCAAAAGCTTATTGGTTACTTACTTGACATGAAATGTATATTTCATAATTTTGTTTTATATTTTTTTTTCCTGGGACATCGGAGACATCTCCAATTAGTTTATTTGACGGTGGAGGCGTTTTACACCTCCACTGAACTTACTATTTTTTTTTTGTTTTTTATTTTGACTAGTAGAGACTTTATACATCTCTACTATTTATAGATTAATATAATTTAAGGCTCGGGAACCTTATACATCCCTTTTATAAATGTATTTAATTTAAGTAGAATTTAAGTATTCTTACTGTATTTTATTTTGAAAAAATGACTTTCTGCCAAGTTTCTTGCGGCGCGTTCTTCTTGGCAATGATGGTCTTTCCGAATATGCTGGTAGTTTCAAAGAGACATGTAAAAGAGACCTTGGCGGCCAATTTGCAAAAATAAATTTTCATTTCATTTTCATGGGTGAAAATATTTATTATTATTTGACATTGTGAAGTCGGTTTTTTTTTTGTTAAATTGTTTGTTTATTGACAGAAATTTATTCATTTTTTTGCTTGTAACTATTGCCAAATAAAAAAGAAAGCCAATTGAAGTTATCTTCTTTTTCGACAAAACAAATAATTTCCTAGAGACCAAAATAAGAAGTGCCTTTTTTTGCGGGTGGTAGGGCCTTGTGCAAGGTCCGTCCGGATCGCTACCACCATCTTACTCGCTAATCCTGCCGCTAGGTAGCTGTGCTTGCACTGCTGTGTTCCGGTGTGGAGAGTAAGACAGCCGGGGAAATTACGGGCACAAGAGGCATTTCATCTTAGTCCTCTAGGTTGGCAACGCATCTGCAATCCCAGCGTGTGTCTATGGGCAGTGGTGATCACTTACCATCAGGTGACCCACTTGCTCGTTTGCCTTCCTATTAATATAAAAAAAAAAAGTTTATTTCGTCACCCAGTCACTCTGTGTGGAAACAAAACAGAGCCTACCTGTTCTGGCAGCCCTGCATTGATGTTCTGCGCCTGCGCACGTACAACTATCTTGGTGGGGCGCTCCGCTGGCTCGTCCTCCGCCTCCGACCCGGAGGCAGTCGCCGAGGAGTCATCATCAGCCTCAACTTTGATGTCTATGCTTGTTTCAATCTGTAATTGATAAAAGCAAGATCTACGAAACTAAATGCGTTTAATAAGTTACCTGACCACATCTTATGGTGAGTTTGGGCTCTCTGGTGTCAACTGGGTTATAAATAAATAAATAAATATACATACACATACATACACAAATCACGTCCATATCCCTTACGGGGTAGACAGGGCCTAATGCTCGACATGTTTCGGACTATTTCGTAGTCCTTCCTGGAGCGCTCGCCCCGGCGGCAGCGAACCGGGATAGCGGATGGTCGGTGCCCCCGAGTTGGAAAACAGTTTTAAATATTGACCAAACGGTGAGTGTGAGCGAACCTTTACGGAGTGACGTGATCAGTGTTGTGTGCTGCCCGAAATTTGTCAGTAATAAAAATGACGATGAAAACGAGGGTAGTTGTGCGCCGCTGTCAGTTGCGTCGAACAGCCGCGCGAACAGAGCGCTGGCGCGCAGTGTTCGTTTCGCTGCCGCCGGGGCGAGCGCTCCAGGAAGAAGGACTACGAAATAGTCCGAAACATGTCTAGCATCACTCGACTTTTATACGTGAGTTATCCGTTTGTGTAATTATAAATGTCATAAGGATCATCCAAATGGTGGAGCCCAGTGGACGTCACTATTTTTACTGGTCTTACCTTTGCCTGTGGAGTGGCAGCTTGCGCGCCGCACGCGGAGCCGCCTGCCGCCGGCAGCGGGTGCAGGACCAGCATCGGCCTGACCACGTTGTCTTTCGGCCCTATCTGGAAATATAATAATAATAATAATATCTTGGGACAATTGACACCAATTGACCTAGCCCCAAACTAAGCAAAGCTTGTAATATGGGCACTAGACAACGGATAACCATACTTATATAGATAAACTAGCGACCCGCCCCGGCTTCGCACGGTATATTATGCATGTATTATACATACAAACCTTCCTCTTGAATCACTCTATCTATTAAAACAACCGCATCAAAATCCGTTGTGTGGTTTTGAAGATATAAGCATACATAGGGACATAGGGACACGGACAGAGAAAGCGACTTTATTTTATACTATGTAGTAATATATACTTATATACATATTAAACTTCCAAGACTCGAGAACAAACATTCGTATTTTTCATACAAATATCTGCCCCGACCGGGGATCGAACCCGGGACCTCAAGCTTCATAGTCAGGTTCTCTAACCACTGGGCCATCCGGTCGCCAAATACATCCAATTACTTACGTGTGTAAAGTGTATTTTCATAGTTATGTACACACACACACAAATCACGTCTTTATCCCTACAGTGGACAGAGCCTAAGGCTTAGGCTAGGCCCTAAGCTAACAAGACCTACTGGAATCGTTTAGCAAGATTGTGGGCGTATGGGTGGAAATTGGATTCAAAATAGTGATGGGTGAAATATAGTAGTAATTAATAATTATCACAGTAAATAAATAGAGCAGTATGGAACTAGGCTTGTTTTTTGAAATACCTACGCTCCAATAGAGCGTTAGGGTTGTCGATTTTATTTTTGTAAAATTGAAACGCTTTTTGTTTAGTTAGCGCTGTCTCAGCTAGTAAGGCCTGTTTTAAAGTAACTAGCTACACTTAATTAAGATTGTTAAAGTTGGCACGCGTAATTTCCGTAAAAAATAAACAAACATTTATTTTGGTTCTATAATAATTAAACACTCGAATAAATTAACTCGTTTATAAATAAAACCGCGAGATCCGCTTAGGGGCCTTGTAGAAACGCGCTTCTATGTGTGCGTTCGTTTCGACCGTTTTGTTCGTAGTTTCCTTACTGCTCTAGCTTATATATATGCTGTGGTCTATACACCCGATTGATCAAAAATATCATACACATAGACCTTATTTTCAGTGACATAAAATCAAATAAATAAACAAATATTGTGGGACAAATTACACCAATTGACCCAGCCCCAAACTAAGCAAAGCTTGTGCTATGGGTACCAGGCAACGGATATACATACTTATATAATGTAGATAAATACATACAACATCCATGACTCGGGCAGAAACATTCGTATTCATCATACAACTGTCTGCCCCTACCGGGATTCGAACCCAGGACCTCTCAGGACATAAGAAGCGTGTTTAGATATTTTAGAACCGTTGGCTGCATAGATACTGGAGAACTCGGCCGTGCCATCACCCTGCCTGCCTTGGGACCTTCAGATAACGCTTACCTTTTCTGGTTCAATCTCTATTTTTAAAAAGGGTTTGGTTTCCGGCTTGTCTTCTGCTGCCTCCTTCTTGACTTCCGTCTGCAACGGGTCTGCAATCTAAAATAAAAAATAAGTCCTTAATAAACTTTCTTCCATCCTCTCTGTGCCAAGTTTCTTGCGGCGCATTCTTCTTGGCAATGATGGTCTTTCCAAATGCGCCGGTAGTTTCAAAAAGACATATTTGCAAAAATAAAATTTTCATTTTCATTTTCATTTTCATAACCAAACCAATTAAGCATACTTTTTTCTATCCTAGTCACTATATCTTCTTTTACACCGGAGGATAGAAGAAAGTAGACTAACTAAACAGATCTATATGGGGAGTGAATGGTTGAAATCAATCTCTTGAAACCATTCCCTCGATGGGCTTTTACCATCTGCGCGGGAAGAGAAGCAACTGGTACATTCTATGTTTTTCTTTGCTCCAAGATCAGCATGGAAGAAATATATATATTTTTTTTATTGAAGTTTTATATCTAGTATCTTTATTCCCTTGATTTGTTAAACCCATGCTCTAGGCTAAGCAGTGCTCCTGGCCACTAAAAAGAGCTTAATTTATGTATAACACAAAAGAATAACCATACTGTTGCCCGCGACTTCGTCTGCAAAGAATTTTCCGGGATAAAGTATCTACGTTCCAAATTTCATCCATCTCTGTTCATCCGTTCTGGCGTGAAAGAGTAACAAACATCCATACATCCTCACAAACTTTCGCATTTGTAATTTTTTTTTTTTTATATTAAAACCGACAAACGGGCATGCGGTGCACCTGATGGTAAGTGATCACCGCCGCCCATGGACAACTGCAGCACCAATGGGACTGCTAGCGCGTTGCCGGCCTTGCAAGAAATGGTACACTCGCCTCTTGAAGGTACCCATATCGTAGCCAGTTGGAAAAACCCCAGCCGTCAGCCCATTCCAAATTTTGCACGTACGATTTATTATTATTAGGATTATTAGTAGGATTTACGGGTCTGGGTGTCCGGGCCCAGGCCATGAGGGCTAGCTGGTGGCGCGCGCCCGCGAGCGCGTCCTGCTGGAACCCCAGCACCGACTGCAGCCCCCGCCGGCAGCTCGCACACGACATCAGACAACATTGTTGCAGTCGGGCCTGCAACATTAGCACGTACATTTAAAAAGTCAGAGAACAAGTGCAGTGATATACACGTATCAGCTCAAAGAGTAGATGCCCAGGGTGCACCGGACAAAGCACTGCTTTTTCCCCTCGGACGGACCCAAAAACCAACCGCAGCTCTTGACCACATGCGGAGGTAACCCGACTCGCACCCCTTTATTGCTCCCAAAAACATCTCAATGCTATAGTCTATTTCAATCCATTACAACGTTTTTGTAAACAAACAAGTACCCCCCAAGTTCATATTAAAAATTTAATATAACAATCATATGTGATAGTTATAAAATGTCGTGAGATATCAAATATGACCAACATTCCGTTGGATGCGATACTAACTGCATACAATGATTGAGTGTGTGGGAATTTCAGAGGAAACAACAATCAAGGTGATGAAATAGGTTTGTTTACATAAGCGTTTAAATGGATTGGAAGGGAGAACAGGTCAGCCACACTTATTTTCTCGGGTAAAAATTAGTTGTAATATTGAAACTTACTATATTTATTGCGGGTGATAAAATCGTCTCCAAAATCTGCCTATGTTCTAAGCTTAGGGCTTCTAGCGGCGGCTTGTTGGCCTTACAAATCACGCAAACGTAGATTTGCATAGTTTTTCAAGTGTAAAACATCGTTCTATAACAAAAAATAATAACACAAGATAAAGTCTGACAATATCTCAGAGCACAAAATTGACAACATAGAGGCTTAGAACATCTGGGCTACGTTCAGTAACTAAAGTGTCAGTGTGATTATCGTCGGGTGAAAATCGTCCGATCATGAACACACTTACTGAACGACTTGGGGCGTTCTTCTGTCAAAAGTGTCAATTGAAGTATGATTTCGTATTCGTAATAATAAGTTTATATCCCCAGCGTTCGAATTATAAATTTTGCCTCATATCAACTGTCAAAGTGACGTCTGTGCGTTTTTTACCCATCTATTTTACGGGGTGACCGGTGCGATCGCCCGACGATGTTACTGAACGACTTGGTGTGATCGTCCGATGATCGCACTGACTTACTGAACGGGCCAGTGCGTCGTCGGGCGTCGTCGGGTGATCAAACTGAACGCACCCCTGTAGACATAGGCAAGGCAAACCACTGTTGACTGCTGCAGCGCGTACTGTCATGTCACTGTCAATGTTCGTTTGTCAACACATTTTATCCATTTTATCAGAAGAAAAGAAGACTTTTTCATTGAATTGAGCCAAGAACATCATGCATGATTCGCTTAAACCACATAACAAAAGTACAAAACATTTATTATTATTTGTTTGATCATAAAAAAATATCTTCAAGTTTTTTGACACTGGTCTGCTCAATATTTAGTATCCAAGGCACAATGTTTAAAAATAAAGGATTGTCAGTGTGACTTTTCTTTTGACTTTGACACATATACAAACAAAAATATCTGGTTGCAAACGTAACGCAAATGTATGAAATGTATTAACGTAGCCACTTCACTTGTGAATAATATCATTCTTTTCTCCAGACTAGATAATCAGAACAATTAATTGTGAATTACCTATTACTTAAAATTAAACTATGAATTATCAATTATCAGTTTGTCAAGCATGTCTCAGCAAAGAGAGGGAATTATTTCCCTTAAATAAATTAAACAGCTCGTATAAAATTGGAGACGTTGTTAAACTTAATGTATGAACTATCGTAATAAAATTATGTATTTAATTTGATTAGGAGACTTATAATTAACTGGATCATTGGAAATTGCAGGTTAACAAGGGTGGTGTGTGCTGGGAATGCAAAAAAATAATCATTAAGTTTTCAAGATTTAAGAAACAAGTTGAATTTTGTCAAAAAGCTCTGCGGAAATTTGACAAGGTTTGTTCATTTTTAAAAGTGCGGCTGTGACCTGATCAGAATTAGGCCTTATAACCAGTAACATATACAATTTAAGTGGAAAGAGAGGGATGTAGATCTTGTAATTCGAATGAGAAAACTAAAATTGACTATGCAACAAGTACAGTCAGCAACAAGGTTGCATTTAAATTAACTACAATGCAAAAACTTTTTTCTAGCACCTTCTAGAAAAAAACCTTATCTGTGCCCTCAATTTTCAGCTGAAAACTGTTAAATGCCTCAGCAGTCTATCCTACTCTTTAACACATATTTACGACTACCAAAGCACTAATGCTGACCCTCTCACAGAAGTACAAGAATTTGAGGCAAAAGAAATAAAACAAGAAATAGAATTAAAAATAGAAACAGATGGTTTTGAAGACAACCCTGCTGAAACAGAATTGAAAACAGACGCAGACAATATTGAGGAGAATCCTACTGATGAAGAACATGATGCCCAAGAAAATGAGATTGAAAAAGTAGTACCAACCAAAAAATTAAAAAAAAATAAAGTTAAGAGGAAGAAAAAGCACAGAGTTAATAAAAAAACAGATTATGCTGCAGACTTAGAGGATGTCAAAGATAAGTTCACTGAAGTAGAGTTCACAGAAGAGGAAATGCTTAAAAGTCGAGAAGAAAAAAGATGCCAACCAAATTTTAAAAAGTTACCATATAATTGTGCCAGCTGTGTGCTGGGGTTCACGAGGAAGGAGACTTACGATTTGCATTTGGTTAAGAAACATGAAGAGGTTTGTTACAACTGTAGTCTATTTTGATATTTATGCATAGTTTTGTGGCCAAACATACATACTTCTTTACTAAAATTATATAAAAGCGAAGGTAACTGTCTGTCTGATACCCCTTTGCTCTTAAACTGCTGAACTGTCTGGACCAATTTGGAGAAAACAATACAAAAACTCTGAAATACAAATATTTTTTATTGAACACCACAAATCAGTACAAATTAACATGATTTAGGGTTTAGCATGATTAAGGACGTATAGGTGGAAAGAGAAATCATAATAGTGATGGGTTGCTAGCCGCATCGCCTATAACCAAGATTCGCCCATTCCCTCCATGGGCTTTTGCCGTCTGCGCGGGAAGAGAAACAACTGGTAATTTCTATGTTTTTTCTTTACTCCCAGACCACCATAGAAGAAAGCATTATAAAGAGATTACAAAATTAAAAAGACACAGTAAATAGTAAGCGATCTTACCACTTAAAAGCGATCTCTATCATACATAATAATCATAATTTGTGTTGTTTTTATCTTGGAACAATTACTATCACAAACTTCAAAATATACCAGAAAACTTTTTTTTTTAGAGTATTGGTACGCACACATGCCCAGTGTGCCAAGTCCGTTTCGCCACGCCCACTTCGCTTGCCAAGCACGTAAAGAAGCACTACCACAGTTACCGTTGCAAGCTCTGTGTGTACGAGACAACGGAGCTCTGGTCCGCGCTGAGTCACTGCAGGACCAAGCACAGCGGGGACTCGGAGGACTGCATACACTGTCCACAGTGCAGCTATGTGGCCAAGTAGGTTTGTTTATTTTATACGGTGTCTGTGGAAAAAGTGGGTTTAAGTATGATTATGCTGAAATCAAGGATAGCCGTGGTAGCCTAGTGGTTTGAGCTGTGGCCTCTCAAGCAGAGCGTCGTGGGTTCAAATCCCGGGCGCGCACCTCTGAGTTTTTCAGAATTTATGTGCGCAAATTACATTTGGAATTTGCCATGAGCTTTTCGGTGAAGGAAAACATCGTGAGGAAACCTGCACACATCTGCGAAGAAATTCAATGGTGTGTGTTAAGTTCCCAATCCGCACTGGGCGCGCGTGGGAACTATAGCCCAAACCCTCCAATACACGGAGGAGGCCTATGCCATGAGGCACGCCGAATTACGCGACAATTTAATAATAATAAAAAATAATAAAAAAAAAAACAACAACAACACACTACTGAAATTGTAGCGAATTCGGAATAAAAAGGCTAAAATAACGCTGAAATCGTGATTTCAGTTGTTGACCCTTGAGTCAACGGAATAACCGCTTTAAACTTGTGTGTGTGTGCAGGACGCGTGAAGAGATGTCGGGGCACGCGAGAACGCACACTCTGATATGCAACGAATGCGGGGAGAAGTTCAAAGGTCGGAATACTATCAAGAAACATATACGGTAAAGTTTATTGACCCTTTTCTTTACTAGTACTGTAACGCACGGGAATTAAATTAATCACGTAAAAAAGGTTAGCTGGTTATCCCTTCTTAGGGATAAGTTCACCTTTGTACTCTTTTCTCTGTATTTCTGTATTTTTAAATTTTTATGTGCAACTAGCTGACCCGGCGAACTTTGTTCCGCCTTAAATTTGAAAAATTCCAGTGGTTTGGGCTGTGCTATCCCGCGGGAACTATGCAATTTTCCGGGATAAAAACTACCCTATGTCCTTTCCCGGGACTCAAACTATCTGTGTACCAAATTTCACTAAATCGGCCCAGCGGTTTAAGCGTGAAAAGGTAACAGACAGACAGACAGACAGACAGAGTTACTTTCGCATTTATAATATTAGTAAGGATAAAGAGTTTACATACATACATACAAAAATCCGACCGAGACCAAATAGGAGTTTTGGAGAAAGGTCAGGCCAGGAGTACCCGAAACCGGCGAGCGTGTGCGAAGAGATTGATGAATGCGGATGAAGCGAAAGAGGTATGTCAGGATCGTAGCAAGTGGAACGAAGCAGTCTCTGCCTACCCCTGTGGAAAAGAGGCGTGACGGTATGGATGTACGTAAAAAAATTAAGAGGTAGCCATATAAAAAAATGTTAAATATAATACATCACGTTTTTATCCCTTACCGGGTAGACAGAGCCTAAGGTCACAAACCTCAAGGCCACGTTTAGCATGATTAAAGGCGTATAGCTGGAAATGAAAATCAAAATAGTAATGGGTTGCTAGCCGCATCGCCTATAACATGATTCCTATTTTCGTCCATTCTCTCGATGGGCTTTTACCATCTGCGCGGGAAGAGAAGTAACTGGTAAATTCTATGTTTTTTTTCTTTACTCCCAGACCATCATGGAAGAAAACAGCAAATGTAAACACGTAATAAATTCTTCCGGGCCGGTCTGGGAGCACAGACAAGAACTAACCGAACCTGCCAATCAGTGGCGTAACTATAGGGTGGCAGGGGTGGCAAAATGCCCCGAACTGGCTTGGTTTAGAGCACAGAAGGGACGCTGATGCACTTGTTTATATTGAGGAAGGAGCCCTGACGAATTTGCCACGGGCCCCAGACGTAGTTACGCCACTGCTGTTAATACCAAAAAAAGTATGCTTAGTTGGTTTGGTCACGTAGAGCGGATGGATGAAAGTAGATTAACTAAACAGATCTACATGGGGAGTGTGAATGGTAACGTCGGGTGGGGAAGGCCTAGACGGACGTTTCGAGACCAAATAGGAGACGTTTTGGAAAAAGGTCAGGTCAGGAGTACCCGAAATCGACGAGCATGTATGAAGAGATTGATGAATGTGGATGAAGCGAAATAAGTATGTCAGGATCGTAGCAAGTGGAACAAAGTAGTCTCTGCCTACCCCTGTGGGAAAGAGGCGTGACGATATGTATGTATTTTTTTTTTTTTTATATGAATAGGAAGGCAAACGAGCAAGTGGGTCACCTGATGGTAAGTGATCACCACTGCCCATAGACACCCGCAACCCCGGAGGGATTGCAGATGCGTTGCCAACCTAGAGGACTAAGATGCAATGCCTCTTGAGCCCGTAATTTCCCCGGCTGTCTTACTCTCCACACCGGAACACAGCAGTGCAAGCACTGCTACTTAGCGGCAGGATTAGCGAGTAAGATGGTGGTAGCGATCCAGACGGACCTTGCACAAGGCCCTACCACCCGCAATATGTATGTTAGTACCAGAACAATGTTGAGAGAGCTTGTGTTGTTACCTCCAGCCGCATGCACGGCGCAGACCGGCAGCACAAGTGCAGCGCGTGCCCCAAGGCGTTCGGCTCGCTGCGCCGTCTGGAGGCGCACGTGGCCGGGCACGGCGCGGCCGCCGCGGCGCGCCTCGCCTACTGCAGCACGTGCCGGGTCCAATACAAGAACATCTACGTATACAGGAACCACTTGACCACCAGCGCCAATCATAGCGAGTATCGGTGAGTTTCTAGAACTCTAACGATGTGTGTTTTAGAGTGTGCATAGCGGACTACTGCGCCACCTGCTGCGTTCAGTTCAAGAACATCTACGTATACAGGAACCATTTGACCACCAGCGCCAATCATAGCGAGTATCGGTGAGTTTCTAGAACACTAACGATGATGAGAGTTTTAGAGTGTGCATAGCGGACTACTGCGCCAGCTTCTGCGTTCAGGGGCCCGATTTTTGAAAGCATAATGACGACCGGATAGCCTAGTGGTTAGTGACCCTGACTATGAAGCTAGAGGTCCTGGGTTCGAATCCCGGTAGGGGCAGACAGTTGTATGATGAATACGAATGCTTGTGCCCGAGTCATGGATATTGTATGTATTTAAGTACGTATTTATCTACATTATATAAGTATGTTTATCCGTTGCCTAGTACCCATAGTACAAGCTTTGCTTAGTTTGGGGCTAGGTCAATTGGTGTAATTTGTCCCAAGATATTTATTTATTTATTTATATCTGAAAATACCACTCGAACTTGGTATAAATCTGTTTATGTCTTCAAAATTACAGCTCTAATCAAATTTTTGAATAGGTCACGAGATTAATGAGAGCCCTAAGTATCTTCTAAGCTACTCGTATTTAAAATTCCGCACAATTTTTCACCACTTTCGAGTGGTATTTCCACACATGTGCTTTCAAAAATCGGGCCTCAGTACAAAAACGTACGACTACGTGAACCATTTGACCACCAGCGCCAATCATAGCGAGTATCGGTGAGTTTCTAGAACTCTAACGATGATTTAGAGTATTTTAGAGTGCATAGCGGACTACTCCGCCACCTGCTGCGTTCAGTTCAAGAACGTACGTCTTCATGAACCATTTGACCACCAGCGCCAATTATAGCGAGTATCGCGTGAGTTTCTCGAACTCTAACTTTCATTTTGACTACTAACGTTGGTCAAAGCGAGAATCGGTAAGGTTTAATTAGTAACACTTTCCTAGTTAAATATGAGGATGTAGAACATTTCCAATCCTTACACTAATATTATAAATGCGAAAGTAACTCTGTCTGTCGGTTAACTTTTCACGCTTAACCGCTGGGCCGATTTAGTTGAAATTTGGTATACAGATAGTTTGAGTCCCGGGAAAGGACATAGGATAGTTTTTATCCCGAAAAATTGCATAGTTCCCGCGGGATAGCACAGCCCAAACCACTGGAATTTTTCAAATGTAAGGCGGAACAAAGTTTGCCGGGTCAGCTAGTTAATAAATAAAATAAAAAATATTATCAGACAACAAACAGTCCATAGAATTAAGATCTTAAAGCCTATGTTAGTAAGCTAATAAGAAGTATATTTTTTTTGTTTCAGTCACCATTGTGAAGTGTGCAATAAGAATTTTGCTTCCAAAGTATACTACAAGCGGCACTATATGTTCTATCACCAAAAGAGTTCGCCCTTCAAGTGCGAACAATGTAATCGGGTAAGTGAGAGCATATACTTATTTTTATAATATTAGAAATCTAGAGTTACTCGCACCGGTCTCAGGGTTTTTAGGGATTTCAGGGTACTTTCGACATGAAACTACCGTGAGACTCAATCATAATTACACATAAACGCCAGCGAACGCTCCAGGAAGAAGGACTACGAAATAGTCCGAAACATGTCGAGCATCACTTGACTTTTTATACGTGAGTTATTCGTATATGTGTAATTATGATTTCAGGGTAGTTGTTTAAACTCCTATAAAAAAGCTAGTAGCAAACATACTATTAGAGTACAAATTGTATTACTCATAGGGTATCGTCGTAGTCAATGTCATCACCCGTTTCGCCTTAAAGGATGATTTCCATGCTAAACACTTGTCTTTGTCCTTCGCCGGGACCATAACTATATCCTTGTATAATTTCGTATGTCTATAGAAACATAAATTAATAATAAATGTAAGGGTGTTAACACACCAATCGTTCGATGGTAGAATGAAACAGTCGATATCGATCGATAGTTTCTACTAGACCTATCGATCGATGGTAGAATGAAACAGTCGATGTCGATCGATAGTTTCTACTAGACCTATCGATCGATCGTAGAATGGAACAGTCGACGTCGATCGATAGTTTCTACTAGACCTATCGATCGATGGTACAATGAAACCGTCGATGTCGATCGATAGTTTCTACTAGACCTATCGATCGATCGTAGAATGGAACAGTCGACTCGATCGATAGTTTCTACTAGACCTATCGATCGACGGTAGAATGAAACCGTCGATGTCGATCGATAGTTTCTACTAGACCTATCGATCGATGGTAGAATGAAACGGTCGATGTCGATCGATAGTTTCTACTAGACCTATCGATCGATCGTAGAATGGAACAGTCGTGATCGATCGATAGTTTCTACTAGCCAACGCTAATGAGCGTTTTAAAAAAAAAGTCCACATGGTAATGAGGATTATCATACGCCAATAACTTGAGTGTTGTAATTCCAGCTGTTCATTTCGGACTGGCGACTGCGGCACCACCGGCAGACGCAGCACGGGCTGGCGCGCCCCAGGAACCACGCCTGCAACGTCTGCGGGAAGAAGTTCTATGTTAGTTTTTTTTTAATTTAGTGCCCTGGATGCGGAGACATTTGAGCCACAACTTTTTTTAAATGAAATATAGGCTTGCGTTTGATAACCACGCTTAATGGTAAGCGAAGAGGGGTTCTAAGATGGAGTACACACTGATTTATTTATTTATTTATTTATTCATCAATCAATTTACATCACAGCATTAGAATAAAGACCAAAGCGCTGGAAAACTTAATAAAGTTTGCAGTTTGTGACCAATTTCTAGACTTAAAATTTCGTATACATATCCAGGACGGATACAAGTAATGTCAGCGAAAAAAGCTTGTATTAAAAATGTAATATCTTTGAAAGCAATCTTTTAACATTTAAGAGGTGTAGTAGCTTAATGTATTTTATTTTCAAAAAATGCCTTTCTGCCTAGTTTCTTACGGCCCATTCTTGGCAATGTTGGTCTTTCCGAATGCGGCTGGTAGTTTCAAAAAATAAATGCAAAAGAGCAGGCACTTGGCGGCCAATTGGGATTGTCTATTTTTTTACAATGTATAGTAAATCGAAAACCATTTCGAGATAAATGCTTTTTAAATCGTTTTCTGTATTTACTTTATTTTATTTTACTATAATGAATTTATTACATGAAAAATAAGCAATGGTCTTCATTTGACATTCCCAGATATGACGTAGACAGTCCAAAATGTACTTTATTTTCAAAGCTTACAAATTCTATGCTATTTACGCGTGGATTATACTACGGAGTTCAATTTGGACCCGCAATCTGACATTTCATTCATGTTATGACAGATGACAAGCAAATGACAATCTTGTTACTGTCATTCTTGTTTTTTCCACTGTTTACTTTCATATTGCTGTATTGTAGTTTAGATTTAGAAGCACTTTCGGTAGATAATTAGGCATGAGTGTAACCGCACAGCGATGTGCTTCGCTCATATGAAAGATTTGTGGAAACTCTGACGTCATCAACCAAAATACTTTCAATAATTAATATGAGAAAATATTGAAATTGGTATCTTATAATTGACTATTGTGCACAAAAAAAAAAATGATAGGTATTTTTTTAGACAATGCCAATTTGCAAAAATAAAATTGTGAATTGTGACTTTTTTGTATGTGTCAGACGCGGTCGACGCTGGCGGCGCATGCGCTGACGCACTCCGCGGCGCGCGCGTTCATGTGCGAGGACTGCGGCGACACGTTCAAGCAGCGGCCCGCGCTCTACACGCATGCGCGGCTGCGGCACCGCGCGCGCAAGCACTGACTTATTATATTAAAAAGTTTATTAAAAAAAAATAGCTGTTATCTTTTCGTTTGCACTATATATATTACTAGCTTCTGCCCGCGACTTCGTCTGTGTAGAATGATACATAAAAACCTTCCTCTTGAATCACTCTAACTATTAAAAAAACCGCATCAAAATCCGTTGTGTAGTTTTGAAGCATAAGCATACATAGGGACATACGGACATGGGGACAGAGAAAGCGACTTTGTTTTATACTATGTAGTGATGATTAAGTTTAAGCAGCAGGATTAGTAACTTTCTAAAATTCCAGTTCGAAATTTGAATGCAGAATATGTACATTTTTTTTTACACGGAGACTGAGGAGGTTAATGTCATACGTAAATGAAAATAATACTCTCGTGAGCCGTTATAGCTAGACAGTTGAAATTTTCACAGATTATGTATTTCTGTGGCCGCTATAACAACAAATACTAAAAACCAGAATAATGTATATATGTCTGTATATATCAAGACCAATATAAAGTGACCCCACACTACATACATTTTGCTTTGGAGCAGGGATTTGTTTACACTGGCTTAAAATATTTACAGATAATGGTACGGAACCCTTCGTGCGCGAACCCGACTCGCACTTGACCGGTTTAATTTATTTTAAATGTTATTACTACATCCCTAGAGACTAATATCAGATTAGACAGAAACAATGACATAGCTGATATATGTATACATGTATGGCTATGTATATCAAAGACCGCTATCGCTAAGAATTGGCTTATCGCTATCCCACGGGAACTATGCTGTTTTCTGTTTTTCCCGGAAAGGAAACTATCTGTATACGAAATTTCAACAAATTCGGTTCAGCGGTTTAAGGGTGAAAAGATAACAGACAGACAGAGTTACTTGAATGACGTATCTTATCGACTGACTAAAAAAGTACGAAGTCAGGGCGAAAAAAATTAAAAATGAACCGTTGACATGACATTGACAGTGACAGTTAAAGGTTTAAGATTTCCAAATTAGCATTGAATTTCACTTGTTAGTGACTTGATTTCGCTGTATCTTGTTTGTCTTTTAGTGCTTCTGTTTATTACTATGCACGATGGTTTATATCTGCGTAATATGTACGGGCGAAAAACCCTCTCTATCAACCCTCAATGACGAACACCGGCGGATTCTGGAGGCGATCGTGTCGCCAACATTAAACTTGGTAATACTTATTAAATTTAGATTATTTTACACTATGATCGCACTTAGTGTCTAGTATAGCAATTTGCCCTACGTAATATTGCATTAAATTGTATTTTTTTACCAGATTCATAATTTTACACGCTAAAACATCAACAAACCGTCGTGAATATTTATTTTTTATAGTTGTTTAACTATTTGTTTTTTCAATATTACTCTCTAGCAACGGTAAAGGGATTTAGCCCATTCAGCAAAAATTGACAATTTGAGTTTTTTTTTTAGTTTCAGCATTTCTCAAAAAGGAATCCTTTTTTTTTAATATTTCCTAACAATTTTATGTTGTTTCTACTCAGAATCACAAGCTCTTTCAAGCTTAATGGAACAAAAAGATGTCTCAAAGTTTTTTTACCTATTTTGTTATTATTTTCTGTACACTTTGTATGGCGTAACAAAAAGGAAGAACATAAAAAAGTATGAAAATTTCAGGGACAACTTTTCTCTCCTACATGAATGGATAGAGCTTGTAGCTTGTAAAAAATTTAAGAGGCTCACATTTTTTTTGAGCATTGCTTGTTTAGAAATGTTCTGTATTAACATTACAGGCCCAAGTAAAAAACTGTCCACTGTGGATCTGCGAGTCCTGTCAATCCCTGATCAATACAGTGATGACTTTCAAGAACATAGCCCTTGTGGGAGCCTCTCACCTGCTCGCCAGACTTGCTTCGGTGCAGCAGGAGCAACATAAAGTGAGTTTGTTAATCCTTACTAATATTATAAATGCGAAAGTAACTGTCTGTCTGTCTGTCTGTTACCTTTTCACGCTTAAACCGCTGGGCCGATTTAATTGAAATTTGGTATACAGATAGTTTGAGTTCCGGGAAAGGACATAGGATAGTTTTTATCCCGGAAAATTGCATAGTTCCCGCGGGATAGCACAGCCCAAACCACTGGAATTTTTCAAATTTAAGGCGGAACAAAGTTAGCCGGGTCAGCTAGTGACAACTAAAGCGAAAAAACATTTGGATCACATTATTCCATACAACCATACAAACTAATTTTCTAAATGACACTGAAAATCCGAAAAGTAAAGCTTTGGCCAGGAATCGAACCCGGATCCTCGTCATTCCGTGGCGCATGCTATACCCCTACACCACCCATAGCAGGTGGGTAAATACAAACAAATACAAATAAATAAAAATTTGAGTTTTAAAATATTTTACTTACATTGAAAGATTTACAAAACTAACTTTATTTTAATTTACCGCTATGTTATAATTATAACCTTAATAAATAATTAAGAATCAAACACAAAAGTCTTAAATTAAAAAAAGATTGCTTGACGCGAGGCCCCTGCAAGAGCGAGGCCCCGGGCGATTGCCCTGTCCGCCACCACCTAAGGCCGCCGCTGCATATTGTCTACAGAGCTCCTTAACATCCCTAGGGAGTCACCACCAAATTACACAGCGACTTATGCTGTTGACTGTACCGCAACAATTAATTGATATGACTAATGTTTGTTCCAGAGTCCGCAGACTGATAGTGAGAAGCCAACCCTGTCAGCAGTCAAACAGGAACCGGACGAGTTATCGGAGATCCATTCTATTGTAAAATGTGAAATTGAAGAAGAAAACGTAAGTGACATTCAATAGTTTTAATCTACGAATAATAATAACTCAAGAAGCGTAACTAAGCCCGAAAAATCATTCCACGCGAAGTGAACCGCAGGGGGCGGGGTTTAAAATATGTACCGCGCGGCAAATTAGTTCGGCCGGGACGCTCGAGCCGTTATCGTGACGTTATCTTTGTATTTTTGCGCTAATACATTAGAAAAATATGCCATCGTGTTGTGTGGAGTGGTGTAGAAGCCATTCAGATATGAAAAATAGAGGACTCGCCTTTCATATGTATGTAAATAAATATTTTAGGACACCATACTTGACGACTCTGGATGCATGCGATCCACGCACCCTTCCCTTACCGCAAGTGGGCGGACACGATCACGACGCGCGGACTAATCGCGTGCAAGTATTGTCTATCGGAGTGCGAGTGTTACGTTTGCATTGCTGTTAGTTTGTGTGCGCAAGTGGAATGACAATCGAAGTGGCAACTGTTAGGGAATTACGCTTCTTGACTTATTATTATTCGTAGGTTTTTTACTACTTCCTGTCACATCATCAATTTGTTCAGTCATTCTACTGATTACAAGGTATACGATATTAACTATGAAAAAATTGTCAAGTCAGTCTGTCAGTCGGAGTGTGGTAGGCCAGCACCGTCATCAAGGCCAAACGGCTTTGCTGCTGCTTCCATTTATGGCGGGTGCCTCGGATGCACACGCTATAATTCATCCAATCATTTATTTTCTCGATGACAGCTCCCGTAGAATGTAACTGCGCTTTTTACGCAAAAATTTACTTTTAATCATTGTAATTGTAATCCCATAGAATGTAACTTTATGAAAACGTTTATTGTTTATCGCACTTTAAAAAAATATCACTGCATATATGGACTCAATTTGTCTTAGATGAATATTATATGAGATCAAGGAACAAAATTAGGCAGTTGTCATATTTTTTATACCTCGCATTTAAAAGTTAATTTTTGCTTAAAAAGCGCAGTTACATTCTACGGGAGCTGTCATCGAGAAAATAAATGATTGGATGAACATAGTCGCTCTAAATATGGAAGTTATTATACGAGCTCTCAGCCAGCCCAAGAGACAAGACAAGGCAAAGTGTTTCACAAAGGTGGATATTTGTGGTGCAAAGACTCCATCTAAAAAAAAAAATGTATACGATAAGTAAATCTTTATAAAAGAAGTATGTGAGGGTCAAAAAATGTATTTACTTTTGTAGTAAGTAAGTAGCTACTTTTGACCACTTCACTCAAACCCTATTTAACCTACATATATACTAGCCTTCCGTCATTAATTTTCCCGTAGGAAAAGGTATTTTCCCGCGGTAAAAAGTAGCCTATCTCACTCAGTGATAATGTAGGTTTCTAACGGCAAAAGAATTTTTAAAATTTGTCCAGTAGTTTCGGAGACTATTCAATGCAAACAAACAAACAAACAATCAAATTTTTCCTCTTTATAATATTATTAGTATTAGTATAGATAAAGCAATATACTGTACTGTTTTTTAGCTTTTGTTTTTGTTTGATTTCGTAACGAATAATCACGGATTTTTCGTGATTACACTTCAATATAGTAACCGTTTTCTTCTATTTTAATTTTCGCTTCAGCCCCAACAAGTGGAAGTTGAGATCAAGACAGAGTGTTTAAGCACAGATGACACTCATACAGACCCATCAGAAGAGACAAATTCACAAGACTCACCCCGTGCCAGTCTGCCATTGGTGCCACAGGCTCAAGTGAGTTATTGGGTATACTCTAGTTTATATAATACTAGCTTCTGCCCGCGACTTTGTCTGCGTAGAATTATACGTAAAAACCTTCCTCTTGAATCACTCTATCTATTAAAAAAAACCGCATCAAAATCCGTTGTGTAGTTTTGAAGATATAAGCATACAAAGGGACATAGGGACAGAGAAAGAGACTTTATTTTATACTATGTAGTGCAGTGATTTTCAAAGTGGGGGGCGCGCCTCCCAAGGGGGGCGCAGTAACCTGCAAAGGGGGGCGCATGGGTTACGATGTCTTATAGAACCTTATTAACAAATTCCTACATTGTAGTGATTACACTGTCTTAAATTAGTACGGGGTCTTCACTCTTCAGCATTTGCTTGGGTCACTTTTCTGTTAAGTTTTACATGGTGCTCGCAAACCAGATGTACTTGCAGGTGGAGCCGGCAGCGAAGAACACGGTGGTCAGCCTGCCCACGATGGTGCTGCACCCGCTGCCTGTGCCAGGTGGCTCCAGCAGCAGGCAGACTGGCAAACAGGCACAGGTAAGTTAAATTTCTAAACGACATTGACAATTGGCATTGTTCATTTTTTTTACATACATACATACATACACGTATCACGTCTATATCCCTTACGGGGTCGACAGAGCCTAAGGTAATACAACCTAAAGGCCACGGTTAGCATAATAGTGAGCATATAGGTGGAAAGGGGAATCATAATAGTGATGGGTTGCTAGCCGCATCGCCTATAGCATGATTCCTAAGATTTTAGCTCAATCCCCTCGATAGGCTTTTACCATCTGCGCGGGCAGAGAAGCAACTGGTACATTCTATGTTATTTCTTCGCTCCCAGATTTTTTTTTAAGCTGTGCTATTAACACCTTTATTTGATAAAATGGACTATTTCACGCAACTAATTTGAATATTATGCTTTTACGTAGCTTTGTTAATTAATAATAAATATTTTTTCGCTGTTTGATAATTCGTGAATTTAGACAGAATCCCAATCGCCTTCGTTCGGCTGGCTATAAAAAAAACGGCTTTGTCTATGGTTTTGTCGATTTGACAGTGACACGTGACAGTTGCCATAGCTAAACTTTTTTTTTTCATTTTTGTGGCAAACATTCGATGCTGGATTCTGACTAACCGGGTCGTTCGGTCAAACAAAGGTTCAAAGTACTTTTACAAAAATATCTGCAATCATAAAGTATTTTTGAAATCGGACAAGATAAATCGGATAAATGATGGTTTTCCTCGAAATGGTTTTCGAATTGGAGCATACTAAAAAAAATGAACAATGCCAATTAGAACACAGGAAAATTCTGAAAAGTAAAGCTATGGCCGGGAATCGAACCCGGATCCTCGTTATCCGTGACGCGTGCTACCCCTACACCACCCATAGCAGGTGGGTAAGCCTTCGAATTTTTCTATCTGTTACAAGTAAGTTAGGTAACAGAAAAGCCACCCATGCGAGTCGTATTCGAGCACAGGACCAGTGGCGTAACTGTAACATGGAGACCGTGGCAAATTCGTCAGATGGGGCTCCTTCCTCAATATAAAGAAGTGCATCAGCGTCCCTCCTGTGCTCTACACCAAGCCAGTTCGGGGCCAATAGCAGTGCCGTAAATAGCCTTTTCTGCGCCCTGTGCGAGCTTCTATAACTGCGCCCTTACACAAATACGCTCGTGCGCGATATTTTGTCTAATTGAATAGACGTTTTTGATGATACTGGCATGTAGGTAAGTGTGTGGGAATCGCGCACTAAGGGCGCAGCGGGAACTACTCAGGAGCAAACCGAAACATTAATAGCCCAGCCTGGTCTGGCCATTTAATTCTTGCGCCCTCCAGAGTCTACGCCCTGTGTCTGGGCACCGGTGGCACCGCCCTATTTACGGCACTGCCCCGTAGAGCTAGGGGCTCCTGGCATTTGGCCACCCCTGCCACCCTATAGTTACGCCACTGCACAGTACGATTGCGTACAAGTTTTGCTAGTGAATATTAAATCCAGTGTTGGCTGAGCTGTGCTAAGCAAAATGTAGGCAGTGCGAGCCAATTTCATTTTGTTTATTTACATAGACATACATAAATCACTAGAGAGACTAAGGTGACAAGATCCAAAGGCCACGCTTAGCATGATTGTGGGCGTATAGGTGGAAAGGGGAATCAAAATAGTGATGGGTAGCTAGCCGCATCGCCTATATGATTCCTATGGGCTTTAACCATCTGCGCGGGAGGAAAAGCAACTGGTACATTCTATGTTTTTTCTTTACCAGACCAGCATGGAAGCGATTACATAGACAGTCATAAAAAATAGATTTTTGTATTTATTTCTTGCTTAAAGAAGTCTGGCGTATGGGTTACGTCTCTCGTATTTGATGAAAGAAAGAAAGAAGACATTTATTCATTTTTGCAAGACACACAAATATAAGATAACTAGCTGTTGCCCGCGACTCCGTCCGCGCAGAATTCGCTTATCGCTATCCCGCTAGTCTCATGCAAAGTCTCAGCCCGATTGGTTTAAAATTGACAAAGTTTCATACAAACTTTCATCCCCTATTTTATCCCCTTGGGGGTAGAATTGATCAAAATCCTTTCTTAGCCGATGCCTACGCCATAACATCTACCTGCATGCCAAATTTCAGCCCGATCCGTCCAGTGGTTTGGGCTGTGCGTTGATAGATCACTATGTCAGTCAGTCAGTCAGTCAGTCACTTATGAGTTATATATATATAGAAGATATACAGAATGAGGCGGCGTAAAGGTTAACTATGCACTGTTTTATGCGTGAAATAAATGTGTTTTCCTATTTTTAGGTTACACATGTGCCCCCGCGTATAAACACGTACACGCCTCTCACCACACTGTACTGCTGCTACGCGTGCGCGTTTGAGTCCGCCGACAGGGACGCCATCTTGCGGCACCGCTGCGACATCATAGAGCGGCAAAGGTGCGACGGCAATCCGCCGGCGGAAGACAGCGTCATCATATACACGTAAGTGCATGTCATTATTATGTCATTAGCGGGTGGTAGGGCCTTGTGCAAGGTCCGTCCGGATCGCTACCACCATCTTACTCGCTAATCCGGCCGCTAAGTGCTTGCACTGCTGTGTTCCGGTGTGGAGAGTAAGACAGCCGGGGAAATTACACAAGCACAAGAGGCATTTCATCTTAGTCCTCTAGGTTGGCAACGCATCTGCAATCCCACCGGGGTGCGGGGTGCAGGTGACCCACTTGCTCGTTTGCCTTCCTATTCATTTAAAAAAATATAAAAAGCATATCATTATGCAAAACTGTTAGGTACTAATCCCAAAGACTTGTCTGCTGTTAAGTTAAAAAATGGTATCTAAGTTTGTTTAGCAAATATAAATTACCAAGATACTGAGGATCTCCTTACAGGCACTTACTAATGGTAAAGTGTAGCCACACACACACGGACGCACACACACGCGCACACACACGCACACTTTCTAATTATTCTTGTGTTTTAATTACTTCACTTGGCACTCGCGATACAGACCCTGAGTTTAGTGCGAAGGCCGCTGTTTCACTTACCGCATAAAATATCATCTAGGTACCTATCTCTATGTAACAATGTGTTCTTGTTATGCGCTTTGTAATTTCTGTGGTGAAATAAAGTTATTATTATTATTATTTTTCATCACGCTTGCTCGTAAACGGTATCAAAACATATAATTTTCTTATTTTTTTTGCAAGTTCGCACGCTCAGCTGACGCACAATCCCCCGTCTGCCGTGAAGCTGACTATTTTTTTTAAATTCTAATCAATGTCAATTACACATGAACAAAATTTCATGTGGCATAAAATAACTTTCGGTTTTTTTTTTTTGACGTGTTCAATGGAGTCTCATAGCAAGCGCCCCCGCGGGTGCGTCAGCTGACCTTCACTTTCCTTATTAGGGACAGCTTCTTTACTTGTATTTGAAGTAACGATCGGCATAAAAACACTTATCAAAATAGCCTCTGCCTCCCGGACTAATACAGGTTAACTTGGCCGCAATGCCCCATATAAAACCCTCGGGCTTTTTTCTTGCCATGAAACCCTAGGGTGGTAAGTAGCGCCCGCGGCCCCGCCTGGCTAAACGCTCTCCGGCACGTGGTTTTTCTGCCCTATAATTTCATTTTCATCACTTAAGCTCTGAAAGTAGTATGCATTTAACTTGAAATCCGAGTTGTAAATTCGATTTACATCTTTAGGGATGTAAGTAAATTTGAAAATCGAATGGTGCTCCTTTGTATTCACGAACTGGTAAACAAGGAGATTGTAATGCGTATTACTTACGTCCAAACCTCCGTGCTGGCATAATGCTGCTGCCCAGTGCTGGCTGAATGTGCCAGAGCCAAAGAACGTGAGGCCATTAAAAAAAAGACTGTTTGGCGCGATAAATTGTCTTCCGCTCTATTACAAATTGCGTATTTTTTTTTAACAACAGAATCTGTTATAAGGGTTTTTCTTTATTTCCTCGCATTTGTGATGAAAAGTAAAGTGTTCAACTCGAGTGTAAATGATCAATTACACACGCGAACTATAAGCACCCTCGCTCGCTTTGCTCGCTCGTGCGCCTAAATATCTTGGGTGTAATTGATTACTTACAACCCTTGTTTATCAATCTACTATTATTTACTCGCAAATGTGTTAAAAACATTGTATGGTTCACGGGTGGTACGGGAATTACGAGCCTCGACTCAGAAAGCCTTCAGTCTTCGACTTCGGGCTTCTACTAGAGCTTCGATAGTAATTCCTTACTTACCGACCTTAATACACAATATACTATTAACCCATAATACATTTTATGTATTACCCGCTCCCGATAAGCCAGAATATTGTCTACCTTGCCTCTTTCATTTTTGTTATCTTACTGTGCTGATTTATGGTGTGATAAAAATAGTCACTACTTTGTATAAAACAAAGTCGCTTTCTCTGTCCCTATGTCCCTATGTATGCTTATATCTTCAAAACTACACAATGGATTTTGATGCGGCTTTTTTTAATTGATAGAGTGATCCGAGGAAGGTTTTATGTATAACTAGCTTTTGCCCGCGACTTCGTCAGCGCAGATAACGTCAGAGTGACTACATACCTCACATCCACTCATGCCTCCAAGTATATGGTTTTTACTTCCTATCCCGTGGGAAATTCGGAAAATCCCTTCTTAGAGCACCTACGTGATCCTCTAGGAATATTATCTACTAAATATAGTCTTAATTATCTAAAACGTGTTTTTATCCCGTGGGAAATTTAATAAATTCCTTTGTAGTGCACCGTTATACTAATCAAGGAATATTATGTAGGTGCCAAATGTAATGTAGCTTTATTGCTACAACATTTCGGGATTTTCCAATCCCGCGGGAAAATCGGGACAAAAAGTATCCTATATCCGTCTCCTGGTTCTAAGCTACCTCCCCGCCAATTTTCAGCTAAATAGGTTCAGCCGTTCTCGAGTTATAAATAGTTTAACTAACACGACTTTCTTTTATAAATATAGATTCTACGCAAACGAAGTCGCGGGCAGAAGCTAGTTAGTAATAAAATAACTCTACCCTGTGCCCAACCGTGGGATTGTATACATATAACTAAAACTGGTTCCCGCAGTGGGCCCAGCAGCGTGAAGCGCCGAAGGAAGCCCCAGGCCTTCCGCTGCACCGTGTGCTACGCCCGTTTCACCACCGACGCCGGATTGGCCAATCACAACGCAAAGTAAGCCACTATATGCAGTAGCGTGGGGGTAGGCAGCGGTAAGGTAACAATGCTGCCTTTTGTTTCTTTTTCTTTTGTTTTTTTTTTTATGGTATGGAAAATGCGTGTTACGCATCCGCCCGGTACGGGGTTACAGGGGGTATGTGGGGCTCTCGCGCGACGGCAGGCATACCCACTAAAAACCACACGGATTAGGGAACTAATAAAATAACGAATAACTTGAACTAATATAGCGAGTAGGGACTCGGTCGTACGTGAGGCGTTACGGGAGCACTCGGTGTCACCACGACCCACGACCACCCCTGGGCGGGGTTCCCTCTTCGCGGCACCGCAGCATTGCAGGTTTGGGAAGACCCGCCCTCCCCCGCTGGTGCCGCTTGGATTTTTTAAAGAGGCTGTCTCCTCGTGGCCCCGTCTTGAAAAAAAGCGGGCCGGGTTACGTGCATTGACTTACAATAAACAACTAGACTCTCAGTCGCTAACAAAGGTTCCTCAAGAAACGTCCGAGTTGCATGTCTATGTGTTGTGTGTGTCAACACATCGACTTAGACAGATAACATTAACATATTCGTTCAAATCACCTTATTTCGTGGCAGTAATGTTTAATATCAATGGCGTAGGATCGTGAGAAGTAATGACACGACGCCACGCGCTGAACCTGCCTGTCTCTTTTGTTCTCGATAGTAAGATTACGGTGCGAAAGAGACATACATTGTTATCAAAGCGCGGTCGAAACACAACTGAACCAAAACTCTGAACAATAGACGCGTCGTTCAGACTTTTGCTTCGGACAGTTTTTGAGCGTGATTCGGAGTCTAGTTGTTTACTGTACGTCAATGGTTACGTGTCAACCGGCAGTGACCGAAGCCACTCCCGCTTTCGCCGCTGTCCAATAAGGGCTTGCCTTCACCTTTCCCTGCAGGTACTTGGTCCTTGGCTCAGGTTCGCCTCCGTCAAAAACCCAAATGCAACCCCGTGCAGGGCGGATGCATAAGGCGGATTTTCCACACCATAAAAAAGGCTAGTGGAACAGTAAGAGACGGAGACGTGATTTGTGTGGAACGTTTTCAGGTACCACAAGGCTACGCCAGACCTGTACATTTGTGAATGTAAGAAGGAATTTAAATGCAAATCCAAACTGAAAGTCCACATGGCGAAGCATAAGAAGAAGGTATCTGAACTTCACTATCATCATCACTATCACTATCACTTCACTACATCACTATCACTACATATTATAAAACAAAGTCACTTTTTCTGTCCCCATGTCCCGATGTATGTTTATATCTTCAAAACTACACAACGGATTTTGATGCGGTTTTTTTTAATAGATAGAGTGATTCAAGAGGAAGGTTTATATGTATAGTACATGCACAATATACCGTGCGAAGCCGGGGCGGGTCGCTAGTACGAATATAAATTTCAAGTGCCATTTGATAATTGACAGTATTTAATTTTTTTAGTGCTGCTTTTTATTGTCTGGCTCGAAAGAGCTCACAATTTTTAGACACCCGTATTTTTTATATGTGAAAATAAAGATAAAGATAAGATAAAAGATAAAGATAAAAGATGATTTATTGCCACTAACATTCTTATTTTTACTACATAAAATATAATATACATAAAACAAATGTGGCAAAGGGGATGTACTCAGCATTTGCTGCGGGTTAGAGCTCTCACAGAAGAGCCTCCAACTGACACAGCAAATCTTGTATTTTAGTGGAAAAATCCATTTAAGTCGTTGCTCGAGCAGAAATGCCGTATGTTACAAACGTCAAGTATAAGCGAAATGACGTCACTGCTGTGTTTCGTGCTTAAAAAAGGGAATTACCTCAAATTGACTGATGAACGTTAAAAACTTAAAACAAAACTGCTCAGAAACGCAAACAGAATGCCTAACAAAAAATGTTGTTTCATGAAAAATTGCAAGAACATAATTATTGTTAGAGATGAGAGAGGGAGAGAGAGGTATAGAGTGAAAGAGAGGGTAGAGATTAGTGAGAGAGGGATAGAGAAAGAACGAGAGTTGTAGAGAGAGAGAGTTAAAACATGTTTGTGTGTTGAAGGAATCGCTGTCGGTGGACACGCTGCAGGCGGAGCTGTTCTGCGCGGAGTGCGGGGTTCAGTTCCAGACCCGGGACGGGTACAAGGCGCATATGAAGTCTCTCAAACACAACCCGAGAGAGCAGTGGAAGTAAGTATCGAGTACATTGTTTTTACTTTTTACAAGTTAATCGTTCCGAAATATTTTAGCAGGTGGTTAGGTTGTATACCAACGAACCAAATTTTAGAAAAGTAACATTTCTAAACGACTTTCCGTAAGTCGATTGAAATCGATTAAATCGATAAGTGACATCGTAAAGAAAATACATTAGTCAATTATGTACTTTAATAAAAAAACAGCTTGCAACACTATAGCATTACAGTTGCGATGGCGGCTAGGAACAAGGTAGGCTGAGATAGACAACGCGCAAGAGAGACAGACTGCCCCTCTCTTTCTAGTCCGTACAGTAAGAAAAAGACGGGCAATGTATCTCGCGCTGGACGTGCTTAATTTATAATTATTAATTGGTTGTTTTCTATACAGGTTTAAATGCGACGCGTGTGAAAAGAAATTCATCAACAACTACGAACTGAAGTTACACCTGAACTGTGTTCACTTCAATAAGGTGCGTATACTCCGTTCCAATCCATTTTGAAGCTATTGTAAACAAACCAATTGGCATTGTTCATTTTTAGGGTTCCGTACCTCAAAAGGAAAAAACGGAACCCTTATAGGATCACTTTGCTGTCCGTCCGTCCGTCCGTCTGTCAAGACCCTTTTTCTCAGGAACGCGTGGAGGTATGAAGCTGAAATTTATATCAATTACTCAGGTCTACTGTCCCTTGAAGCTGTGAAAAAATCAAACTTCTAAGCCAACGCAATCAAAAGATACAGCCGTTTATGCCGCAAATTTCCGCAAATTTTCAACTCTCAAGGGAATCAAAACCTACAAGGTAGTTCCCGTGAACGCAGAATCTTGAAATTTGGTATGAAGGTAGGTCTTATAGCACAGATTAAAGAATAATTGCGAAAACCGTAAATGTGTATGTATGTCTGTATATAGCAGTGACCAATATAAAGTAACCCCACACTGCTGGATTCTGTCTAAAAACCGGGTCGTTCGGTCAAACAAAGGTTCAAAGTACTTTTACAAAAATATCTGCAATCATAAAGTATTTTTGAAATCGGACACGATAAATCGGATAAATGATGGTTTTCCTCGAAATGGTTTTCGAATTGGAGCATACTAAAAAAAATGAACAATGCCAATCATGCTAAACGTGCCAAAGGTTAAGATGTGATTTATGTGTGTTCTTTGTCAGCCTGACCACCAGTGCCCGCAGTGCAGCAAGGTGTTCATGCGGCGCAACCAGCTGCGGCTGCACGTGGACGTGGTCCACGAGGGCAAGGCGCGGCCCAAGCCCCACGTGTGCCACGTGTGCGGCTCCGCCTTCGCGGTACGTACCGCCACCAGCTGCGGCTGCGCGTGGACGTGGGGCACGAGGGCAAGGCGCGGCCCAAGCCCCACGTGTGCCACGTGTGCGGCTCCGCCTTCGCGGTACGTACCGCCACCAGCTGCGGCTGCGCGTGGACGTGGGGCACGAGGGCAAGGCGCGGCCCAAGCCCCACGTGTGCCACGTGTGCGGCTCCGCCTTCGCGGTACGTACCCCCACCAGCTGCGGCTGCGCGTGGCCGTGGGGCACGAGGGCAAGGCGCGGCCCAAGCCCCACGTGTGCCACGTGTGCGGCTCCGCCTTCGCGGTACGTACCGCCACCAGCTGCGGCTGCGCGTGGACGTGGGGCACGAGGGCAAGGCGCGGCCCAAGCCCCACGTGTGCCACGTGTGCGGCTCCGCCTTCGCGGTACGTACCCCCACCAGCTGCGGCTGCGCGTGGCCGTGGGGCACGAGGGCAAGGCGCGGCCCAAGCCCCACGTGTGCCACGTGTGCGGCTCCGCCTTCGCGGTACGTACCGCCACCAGCTGCGGCTGCGCGTGGACGTGGGGCACGAGGGCAAGGCGCGGCCCAAGCCCCACGTGTGCCACGTGTGCGGCTCCGCCTTCGCGGTACGTACCGCCACCAGCTGCGGCTGCGCGTGGACGTGGTGCACGCGGGCAAGGCGCGGCCCAAGCCCCACGTGTGCCACGTGTGCGGCTCCGCCTTCGCGGTACGTACCGCCACCAGCTGCGGCTGCGCGTGGCCGTGGTGCACGCGGGCAAGGCGCGGCCCAAGCCCCACGTGTGCCACGTGTGCGGCTCCGCCTTCGCGGTACGTACCCCCACCAGCTGCGGCTGCGCGTGGACGTGGGGCACGAGGGCAAGGCGCGGCCCAAGCCCCACGTGTGCCACGTGTGCGGCTCCGCCTTCGCGGTACGTACCGCCACCAGCTGCGGCTGCGCGTGGACGTGGGGCACGAGGGCAAGGCGCGGCCCAAGCCCCACGTGTGCCACGTGTGCGGCTCCGCCTTCGCGGTACGTACCGCCACCAGCTGCGGCTGCGCGTGGACGTGGGGCACGAGGGCAAGGCGCGGCCCAAGCCCCACGTGTGCCACGTGTGCGGCTCCGCCTTCGCGGTACGTACCCCCACCAGCTGCGGCTGCGCGTGGACGTGGGGCACGAGGGCAAGGCGCGGCCCAAGCCCCACGTGTGCCACGTGTGCGGCTCCGCCTTCGCGGTACGTACCGCCACCAGCTGCGGCTGACGCGGGAAAATCCACAACATGGCGAAGGCCAATTAGAACGTTCACTTTACTCATAGTCTCTCTCACACCTTCAAACGCAAGCTGAAGGATCACTTATTGACGCTCCAAAAATCCTTACAATAGGCCTCCAGCACTTTGTATTTTGATATGCCAACCTGTTGTTTTTGAACAATTTAGTTTTCCCTCCTTTTTTATTTTTTGTTTATTGTAAACTATTTAATTAATTTATGTATTTCTTTAGTTACACGTAAGTCGGGTTCTATCTATGTATTGCATTGTTTACGTGAAAGTTTATAGATTATGTAGTATATTTTATCTGTGTATCGTTTCGTGAGTCATAGACGGTTCTGGCTGAAAATCAGTGCTGCAGGTGTCTAACGCCTCAGCGTAATGCTGAGCCAGCGACCGTTTCACTTTTGCGGAGACACACAACGCTGATGATCTATTTTTTATGTCGTGTTTTTTTTTTGTTTTACCTTGTTTATTTTCTATAAAATTGTGTATATTATCTTATATTTGTGTGTCTTGCAAAAAGGAATAAATTTCTTCTTTCTTTCTTTCTTTCTTTCTTACTTTACTCATAGTCTCTCTCTTTCTAGACAAGGAAAACGCTAAGAGATCATCTCGTGACGCATACCAACGACCGTCCGTACCCGTGCCCGCTCTGCCCCGCCACGTTCAAGTTCAAAGCCGCCCTCTTCAACCACAACCGCTACAAGCATCTCAAGGTCATGGCCGCCACCAAGAAGAAGCTGAAAAGGGGGAAGGGAGACAAAAAAGCCAAAGACGAGGACAGCGAAGACGCGATGGAGCGGGATGGGGAGACTGATAGTTCGAGTTAACACACTGCGATTGTTATTGGCTGGAAAATGTTGTCTCGATTTAGTGGCTAAAGCTGTCATGCTGGGGAAATTAAATCTCGGTTGAGTTGCTAAGGCAGTCTTGCTGGGGAAATTAAATCTCGGTTGAGTTGCTAAGGCAGTCTTGCTGGGGAAATTAAATCTCGGTTGAGTTGCTAAGGCAGTCTTGCTGGGGAAATTAAATCTCGATTGAGTTGCTAAGGCAGTCTTGCTGGGGAAATTAAATCTCGATTGAGTTGCTAAGGCAGTCTTGCTGGGGAAATTAAATCTCGATTGAGTTGCTAAGGCAGTCTTGCTGGGGAAATTAAATCTCGATTGAGTTGCTAAGGCAGTCTTGCTGGGGAAATTAAATCTCGATTGAGTTGCTAAGGCAGTCTTGCTGGGGAAATTAAATCTCGGTTGAGTTGCTAAGGCAGTCTTGCTGGGGAAATTAAATCTCGATTGAGTTGCTAAGGCAGTCTTGCTGGGGAAATTAAATCTCGGTTGAGTTGCTAAGGTAGTCTTGCTGGGGAAATTAAATCTCGATTTAATGGCTAAGGCAGTCATGCTGGGGAAATTAAATCTCGATTGAGTTGCTATGGCAGTCTTGCTGGGGGAATTAAATCTCTATTAAGAGACTAAGGCAGACTTGCTGGGGAAATTTAATCTCAATTTAGTGGCTAAGGCTGTCACGCTGGGGAAATTAAATCTCGGTTGAGTTGCTAAGGTAGTCTTGCTGGGGAAATTAAATCTCGATTTAATGGCTAAGGCAGTCATGCTGGGGAAATTAAATCTCGATTGAGTTGCTATGGCAGTCTTGCTGGGGGAATTAAATCTCTATTAAGAGACTAAGGCAGACTTGCTGGGGAAATTTAATCTCAATTTAGTGGCTAAGGCTGTCATGCTGGGGAAATTAAATCTCGATTGAGATGCTAAGCCAGTCTTGCTGTGGAAATTAAATCTCGATTTAATGGCTAAGGCAGTCATGCTGGGGAAATTAAATCTCGATTGAGTTGCTAAGGCAGTCTTGCTGGGGAAATTAAATCTCGATTGAGTTGCTAAGGCAGTCTTGCTGGGGCAATTAAATCTCTATTAAGAGACTAAGGCAGACTTGCTGGGGAAATTTAATCTCAATTTAGTGGCTAAGGCTGTCATGTCGGGGAAATGTAATCTCGATTTAGTCGCTAAGGCAGTCATGTTAGGGAAATTAAATCTCGATTTAATGGCTAAGGCAGTTTTGCTGGGGAAATTAAATCATGCTGTGGGAAATCTCGATTTAGTTGCTAAGTATGGTACAAAGAAATAATTTATTTATCGCTGACCCGCGGAAACTAAGCAATTTTCCGGGATAAAAAGCAGCCTATATGCTATTTCTGACTACAGTCTATTTCTATTTCTGTGCTCCAGATTGATTCGAGATTTCTCGAAATTTATTAAAAGTGTTATCCATCTTATGCTTTCGTCTCCATATTGCATCCATCGACCGTCTTTTAGCGATTAGACCGTAACTCCGAATTTTCATTTTCGAAGTTTTGTTTCGTGCTGTTACGCTCATGCCAATGGTTTTTAGTTTGAGATGCGAACTTCGAAAATTAAATTTCGGAGTAGCCCTCTAAGTTAAGTTGGCTCAAATTTAACGCCAAAATGACCTCTTACTATATTTCTTAAACAGAAAATATCATTATTTATAAACGGAGTAGTATTTAATTTTAAGTATAATCTATATAAATAAAACGTAATAAAGTTTTGTATTTTAAATTGAACTTGAAGTTTTTTTAATTTATTTTTTGTTGATTTAAGACGTGCGCCGCATTGCCGTATCGTCGCATCGTCCTTTCTCTCATACAGGCAAACCAAACACTAGTGAAGAGTGAAAATTTTCTATTACGCTCAACGTAGGAGCGGGCCTATACCCCGAAACTCGAAATTGAAAGTTTATTTCGTGCCGTTCGGCTCACACTAAAAGTTATTAATATAAGAGTGAAAGGGACAGGTTGATACGAACTTTGATTAGACTCCCTCTAAGTTAGACTCCAAAAAATTACTAAAGATGGCTGATTGTCAAACTCGCAAAGCGAATATACGAATTACTCACAAACGTAGAAAGAGAATAGCTATAGAATGCTGGAAGAAAAGGAGAAAAAATACTAATACCTAGCTAGTGAGAAACAAGGATGGAGCTTGCCATTTTTTGTTCCTTATCGCATGCTGGTTATTTTCTTGTTTCTCAAGCGAGGCCCAGACGTTCGAGACATTTAGTTATTTTTGCGAGGTATTTAAACCAGATTCAATTCAATTTTTAGGATAGTATGGCCCCATCAGTTGATGCAATGATTTCGCCAATGTCAAAGTATTAAAAATATATTCAAAAAAATCTTGTGACAAAATGACAGAAACGTTGTGTTGTGAACACGGTCAACAGACCCCTCTCTCCCTATATAATATCCCTCAAAATCTGCCAGGAAATCATTAACCGATGCCTAGGGTGCACCAGACCAAGCTACCACGGTCATCTAAGAATTTAATGACAATTAAATGACAACTGACATCGAGTATGGTATAGTCTGTGACACGTCTATGCAGTCTGTGGTCACAACAAGTAAACAGAACAGCTTTTGTATTGCTTTATGAACATTTTATTTAGTAATAATTATTTACTCGTAGCATTTCAGATTTCGATTGTATATTGTGCTGTTTATTAAAAAGATAACAATTTGAAACTGGTGTTTATACCTTTATATAAATTTACGATACAACTAAAATAAATGAAAAATGTTCTACATTTGCACTATTTGCATGATCAAACCTAAGATCACTGACAAATCATCTAATTCCTCTGCGTCAAACAACTATTTAGGTCGATCTCAGCTATGTTTGAATCCAGTGAATCCGGCTCACAGAAAAATACTGGAAGGCATAGTGGCTCCTCTCATAGACATGGTAATTATAAAAACGTTTGTGTATGATAAGAATCAGTAACGAATGTAAGGCTATCTTTTTTTTTAGATCTAAAATTTTAACGAGGCTTGCGTGTACCAGTGGTGACTATGTCAGCCTCATGGGAAACCACAGGCCAGTGGCGTAGCTTGGTAACCAAGGGCCCTGGTGCAAATAAAAAAATGGGACCCCAATACTATCTAAACTGGTTACGTTTTAATAATAACAGTTTGATCGAGATTTTCTGGTAAGGATTCGAGGGCCCTCTGAGCTTGAGGGCCCCGGGGCACCGCCTAGTGCCTAGGTAGCTACGACACTGCCACAGGCACCTAATTCAAACTGCCTTGCCCAGAGTCCGAGGCTCTGGAGCCAAAGCTGTGTCTTACCAACTTATACAATAGTACTGCGTCATCTGACAAAAGGCAACTCAGGATCACATTAACACCTCCACTCTACAATTTCATACCATCCAGATACCTTTTACGGATGTCTTTATTATGGTCACATTCCAACAGAAGATGAATAGGGTCCTCAATTTTATTACAGTGAGCACACGAGGGTGATTGTATCTCACACTTGAACTCTAAGGGTATCTTTCTACTTATTTATTATATGTATCACTACATAGTATAAAATAAAGTCGCTTTCTCTGTCCCTCTGTCCGTATGTCCCTATGTATGCTTATATCTTCAAAACTACACAACAGATTTTGATGCGGTTTTTTTTAATAGATAGAGTGATTCAAGAGGAAGGTTTTTATGTATAATTCTACGCAGACGAAGTCGCGGGCAGAAGCTAGTATAAAGATATAATAATATAATATAATATAGCCCCTTTATTCCGAAATTGCTACAGTTTCAATATTTATATGTTTATAAAATCGCGTAATTCGGCGTGCCTCTTCTCATAGACCTCCTCCAGCTTGCTGGAGGGTTTGGTCTAGTGCGCCCGTGGGGACCAGCCATGGTGGGAGACAATAGATATAGATAATAGATAAGGTAGACAAAAAACTTAAATTTTACAGGTAATGAGAAAAACAGAACAGGCGAACTTAATGTTGAACTAGCGGTGTTTGGTAAAAACATGAATGAAAAATGAGGTTCTAAGATCGAGAGCAAGTGCAACAGCTGCATCTGGCGTCTCTGTCCACACACGCTCACCCTAATGTACTTTTTCATTCACATTTATCAGAAACTAGCAGTTGCCCGCAACTTCGTCTGCGTAGAATTCGTTTATCGCTATCCCGCGGGAATCACGCAATTTTCCGGGATAAAAAGTAGCCTATGTGTTATTCCAGACTATAATCTATCTATGTTCCAAATTTTATCCAGATCGGCCCAGTACTTTTTGAGCCTATTCATTACAAACATACAAACATACAAAAATAGGTACAAATCTTTCCTCTTTATAATATTAGTATGGATTATCAGAAACATGCCAACTGTCAAATAAGATACTAAATGCACTGTGCTATATGTTGCAGACACCCCTCAAAGACACATTGTTGCTGCTCTGTAAAGACTGCAACCTCCTGATTGAGACGATGGCAAAGTTCCAGAACACGGCGCTCAAAGGAGTCCAGTATTTGCTCCAGCTGCACATGACACAACAGCATGAAGCTGTAAGTAAATAATAAAGCCTTTTTTCCCACAGGGATTTTATTGTATCAGGTGTTACTTTGCACCTTCTGCTTTTCTTCTATGTTGGTCTGGGAGCAAAGAAAAAACATAGAATGTACCAGTTGCTTCTCTTCCCACACAAATGGTAAAACCTGTCGGTCTACCCTGTAAGGGATAAAGACGTGAATTATGTATGTATGTATGTATATAACTTTGCCGAGGTCTTTTTGAATGAACAAAAAATCTTTTGCGGGTGGTAGGGCCTTGCACAAGGTCCGTCCGGATCGCTACCACCATCTCACTCGCTAATCCTGCCGCTAAGTAGCAGTGCTTCCACTGCTGTGTTCCGGTGTGGAGAGTAAGACAGCCGGGGAAATTACGGGCACAAGAGGCATTTCATCTTAGTCCTCTAGGTCGGCAACGCATCTGCAATCCCTCCGGGGTTGCGGGTGTCTATGGGCAGTGGTGATGACTTACCATCAGGTGACCCACTTGCTCGTTTGCCTTCCTATTCATATAAAAAAAAAAAAAAAACTTTTACCTTGCTATTGCTATTCCGTTACTCATGGTACATGACACAAACACGTCTTACGCATATTACCGTGTGATCCACGGGTATTGCGAGATATTGATGTGTATGGCAGCGAGTCCGGTCATGACATAGCAGTATTGAGTATATGATATTAATTTGAGCTTGATAACTCCACAGCTTGCTGACACAGAGGGTCTTGACGGACTGGACTTGTCGGTTGTTCTACGGAACCTTAAAAATGGCTACTGTTTTGTTCCAGGTTATGCCAGTACCGATAATGATTAAGGAAGAGCCGGAGGATTCCCTCGAACTCGACCGAATGGGCACACAAAAGCTCAGAGAATTCAGATTACATATGGTAATTGGGGATTTCCAGTTATTTCTGCTTAGAATCAATAACAGTTAAATAAATTTATTGTGAAAGTTGTGTGAAGCCAGTGAATGGTGGACTGGTGGAGAGTTGCCGTTCATTGTGGCGTTTAAGGGGCCGTCCATTAATCACGTGATCTTTTTTTAAGCATTTTTTAAACCCCCCTCCCCCTTGGTGATACATGGTGAGGTTTAAGACTACCCCCCACCCCCCATCCAACATCACGTGTATTTTTCGTATCTACAAAAAATCTTAATTTTTTTAGAACTAGAATTGTCATGCGCGCGCAAGCGCGCGTGTTGAATTTATATATTAATTTGGTATCGTATATGTCATGATATATTTTTGTGTCATTTTACTATAATACATGTAACTGTAATTTAAAAATCGCGCGTTTGAAAAATAATGAAAAAATAAATACACGTGATATCTTACTACACCCCCCTCCTCCCTTGTGACATTTCGTGATTTTTGTCAAACCCCTCCCCCCCCCCCCTTTCAAGCCTCACGTGATTAATGGACGGCCCCTAAGCAGTCTTTCACGCATTGTGGCAAGGTTGAGGATTTAATAATTTTTTTTGATGGAATGTGAAATGACGAAGGCTAATAGCTAGCTAGTTCGAAGTTGCGGGCAACAGCTAATTATACATAAAAACCTTCCTCTTGAATCACTCTATCTATTAAAAAAACCGCATCAAAATCCGTTCTGTAGTTTTGAAGATATAAGCATATGTATATAGGGACATAGGGATATAGGGACATAGGGACAGAGAAAGCGACTTTGTTTTATACTATGTAGTGATTCATATCTTTATTTTAATAATTTGTACAACAGTATTCATCTAAGTTATAAAAGAACATACAAAGTAAAAAATCCTTAAGTTTATTTTTTAATTTTATTACCATCTAAAGATTTTATATACTTGGACAAATGATTATAAATCTTAAAACCATTTACATAGGTGCTCTTTTTAAGTGTACAGGGTTTCTCATTGAAGTCGGTCAGTATGGGCAAGTCTGAAACTATAAGACATACGGAGATCTGTTCTTAGGAACCTTGTCATCGATTTTAATAACAAGAAAAACTACATTCATACATTAAAAAAAACCTGTACTCAGCTCGGGAATCGAACCCGGTTGTTTCGAAAAAATAAACTTACACTATTTCTATTTAAATATCGATTGTGTAGGTCTTAAGCAGTAAATGGCTCTATGAAACATGATGTCTAAAATGAATAAAATGCATTGTTTTAATATATTTTAATTTATTTTAGTAGGTGTGTCAAATGGCTGAATATATTAAGGGCCTGATACTTGCTTACAATACCATCTATGTGAACCATATGCTCTTGTGAATAAATGATTGATTGATTGTAATCGGGAACAATCTTTAGAACAATATAGGTTTATTTTGTTCTAGATCAGACCTGTGCCGGTTAAGAGAGAGCCAGAGGATTCTGTGTTCGAGGACTTGGATGAACAAGAGGTACTGTCTTCAAAATGTAGGCTTTATTTTCGTCATTATCTAATGCTGATTCTTCCACGCTGGTCTGGGAGTAAAGAAAAAATATAGAATTTACCAGTTGCTTCTCTTGCCCATCGAGGGAATGGGCGAGTCTTAGGAATCATGTTATAGGTGATGCGGCTAGCAACCCATCACTATTTTGATTTCCCTTTCCAGCTTCCCTTAATCATGCTAAACGTGGCCTTGAGCTTGTTATTTAAGCTCTGTCTACTCCGTAAGGGATAAAGACGTGATATATGTATGTATGTATCATCTAATAAAATTTTGATGACTTCTATCCTATAGAGTATTTCAGATGGTAAAAGCCCAGCTAGAGAATATTTAGCCGAAAGTTTTAGGAATCTTGTTATAGGCGAGGCAACCCATCACTATTTTCATTCCCCTTTTCTCCTATACGCCCTTAATTATGCTAAACGTTGCCTTGAGCTTGTTACCTTAAGCCCCGTCTACCCTGTAAGGGATATAGACGTGATTTGTGTATGTATGTATACAGTAACTATTCCTTTTTTTATGACATAGGGTTCCAAATGACAGTATATCATCTGATGATAAATACCTAAGGATTGGAGTTGTGTAGTCAGCCTAGAGGGCTAAGATGAAATATAGGGATTGCAAAAACCGTACAGATGAAAAAAACCGGTTTTTAACCGCATTACGGAATCAAAAACCGGTTAACCGGTTTTTTACCAGTTTACTCAAATCATTATTTAATCATTTCATAATTTAACGTTCTTGCTTCACGGAATAAAGTATTACTTAATTTATAAACTAAGCAAGTCAGCATTTGTTAAGCAGAAAATTGTTTTGATCTACTGAAACTTTAAGATATCAAGAATCTTATTAAAATGCGTTTTAAATGTTGTAAAATATAGATAATAATAATATATAATAAGTCAGAATATGTCTCACTGTAGTATATAGGATTAAATAATCAACTTATTATAGTGTTTTATTTCTTTCGGTTTTGATCCGGTTTTTGCGTCCCGAAAACCGGTTTTAGCCTTAACCAAAAAAGTCCGGTTAACCGGTTTGCACTCCCTAATGAAATACCTCTTGTGCTTGACGACTCTGGCTGTCATCTCCAAGCCGGAAAACAGCGCAAACGCCGTTGTACCGACCGGGGAGTGGCCTCTTTCATCCCAGCTAGATAAAGGTCCGGCCACACCGGTGCGTAATAGTAGATTGATAAACAAGGGTTGTAAGTGATCAATTACACCCAAGATATTTAGGCGCACGAGCGAGCAAAGCGAGCGAGGGTGCTTATAGTTCGCGGGTGTAATTGATCATTTACACTCGAGTTGAACACTACTTTTCATCACAAATGCGAGGAAAATCCAAATCGTCACTTGAACTCGTCATTATTGTTAAAAAAAATACGCAATTTGTAATAGAGCGGAAGATAATTTATCGCGCCAAACCTTCTTTTTTTTTTTAATGGCCTTGCGCTCTTTGGCTTTGGCACATTCAGCCAGCACTGGGCAGCAGCATAATGCCAGCGTGGAGGTTTGGACGTAAGTATTACGCATTACAATCTCCTTGTTTACCAGTTCGTGAATACAAAAGAGCACCATTCGATTTTTAAATTTACTTACATCCCTAAAGATGTAAGTCGAATTTACAACTCGGATTTCAGGCTAAATGCAACCTACTTTCAGAGCTTAAGTGACGAAAAAGACGTTGACGGTGCAACGCAACGAAATGTATGAAGAAACAGTGAGAGAACGTGACGCATGCGACACGATACGCAGCGGTGTGGTCGCTCTCTCTCTCTCTCTCTCTATCTTGAAGTGCTCGTTCAAGTTCTTCTTAAAAATTTGTGTGTGCGCCAGCAGCTGTCGGAGCAGGACTCGGCGGCGCGCGCGCGTCTCCTGGGGCTGACCGAGGAGCTGCATCTGAAGCCCGAGCCGGCGTCGCCGCCCTCCGAGCGCGGGCGGGACTCCGAGTCCACCGTCACCTGCGACGAGGACTGCGAGGATTATAGGGTAGGTTGGACATCTTGGTTTTGTTACCTCAGGCTCTGTCTACCCCGTAAGGGATATAGACGTGATTTGTGTGTGTGTGTGTGTGTGTGTGTGAGTGTGTGTGTGTGTGTGTGTGTGTGTGTGTGTGTATGTGTGAGTGTGAGTGTGTGTTGGACATCTTTTTCTAATATGGCCTCATCGATCGATGCGATGATTTCGCCAATGTCAAAGTAAATACTGTATTCAAAAAGGGGTGCGAGTCGGGTTACCTCCACGTGTCAAGAGCTGCGGTTCCTTTTTGGATCCGTCCGGGGGGAAGAGCAGTGCTTGATCCGGTGCACCCTGGGCTTCGGCTAATGATTTCCTGGCAGTTTCTGAGGGATATCATTGACCGTTGGCTAAGAGCCCGACAGGGGGGGAGGGGTCTTTGACCATTACCGTACGTTGCCGACATTTTGTCACAAGATTTTTTAATCATATTTTTGTTACTTTGACATTGGCGAAGTTGTCGTCGCTATAACGACTTAAAACGCCACAAACAAGAAGAAGAAGATGTATTCAAAAATCTTCTGTCAAAAATATCGGCAACGTTGTACGGTAGAACGCGGTCAAAAGACCCTCCAGAAATACTTTCGCCTGCTACGACACGTTCGGAAAGCTCTATTATTACATTTTATGGTATAAATCTCATCCGAATTTCAGCTTTCTTAAATAATCTACTGAGAAACATGGGCACACTGCGCAATACGCTCTCGGCATGTTTAAAACGAAAAGATCGCAGCTGTCTGGGCGCGCGCAGCAGACGGCCGCTCGTCTCAACGCGGCGCTCGCGACTGCCGGCACCGCGAGATCCGCTTAGGGGCCTTGTAGACACGCGCGTCTATGTGTGCGTTCGTTTCGACCGTTTTGTTCGTAGTTTCCTTTCTACTTTAGCTTATTTATATACTGTGGTAATAGGGCTCCGGTTAAATTTAAAACCCCCTACGAATTGGCATTGTTAATTTTTTTTAGTATGCTCCAATTCGAAAACCATTTCGAGGAAAACCATCAATTATCCGATTTATCTTGTCCGATTTCAAAAATGCTTTATGATTACAGATATTTTTGTAAAAGTACTTTGAACCTTTGTTTGACCGAACGACCGGGTTTTTAGACAGAATCCAGCATCAAACGTTTGCCACAAAAATGAAAAAAAAAATTTAGCTAAGGCAACTGTCACGTGTCACTGTCAAATCGACAAAACCATAGACAAAGCCGTTTTTTTTTATAGCCAGCCGAACGAAGGCGATTGGGATTCTGTCTAAATTCACGAATTATCAAACAGCGAAAATATATTTATTATTAATTAACAAAGCTACGTAAAAGCATAATATTCAAATTAGTTGCTTGAAATAGTCCATTTTATCAAATAAAGGTGTTAAAAGCACAGCTTAAAAAAAATGAACAATGCCAATTGTGGAAGGTTGATAGTAGTGTCGTCTCAGGCGGTGAACTGGGAAGTGAGCCGAGTGTCCGCGGCGGAGGCGCTGGCGGAGCTGCGGGCCGCGCGCGCGTGCGCCGCCTTCGCCGCCGCCAAGCACCGCTGCCAGCGCTGCGCCCTCACCTTCGTCAGCGGCTGCGCCAAGAAGACGCACGACGCCAAGCACCATAAGGTATTACAGGAACAGCTGTAGCGTCCCTAGCGCCACCTAGTTAGCCTCTGTATTACTACGACGCACGAGCTAGGCGCCAGTTCTAATGCCCAGCGTCCATTGACTTACAATAAACAACTAGACTCTCAGTCGCTAACAAAGGTTCCTCAAGAAACGTCCGAGTTGCTTTGTCTATGTGTTGTGTGTGTCAACACATCGACTTAGACAGATAACATTAACATTTTCGTTCAAATTGACACCTTATTTCGTGGCAGTAATGTTTAATATCAATGGCGTAGGATCGTGAGAAGTAATGACACGACGCCACGCGCTGGAAACCTGCCTGTCTCTTTTGTTCTCAATAGTAAGATTACGGTGCGAAAGAGACATATACATTGTTATCAAAGCGCGGTCAAAACACAACTGAACAAAAACTCTGAACAATAGACGCGTCGTTCAGACTTTTGCTTCGGACAGTTTTTGAGCGTGATTGGGAGTCTAGTTGTTTATTGTACGTCAATGCCAGCGTCCCTGATCCACAGAGTAAATTCCAATGTTGTTTGCAACAAACATCGCTAGATGGCGTTGTAGGATAGTTAAGAGGCTACGATGCTGTTATGGTTATGGCTTAAAGAACCACTGAATGTTTGCATCGCCCCCTCTAGATGGTGCTAATATCAAAATGATTATTTATAGGCATTATACATATGTATGGATTATGTTATATACCCTTATACCTAGAACCATCGCCTACCCTAACCGGTTGTGACACGTCGTTTGAATGGATTCAGCTCGTATTTTAGGATCTGTTAATGTCGCAGAAGGCCGGCCCGCACATGTGCCGCATCTGCAGCCAGCGCCTGGCGACCGCGCTGCTGCTGCGCGGGCACGAGGCGGCGCACCTCACGCGCTACTCGTGCCGCGCCTGCATGCTGCGCAGCGCCGACGTGGACGCCGTCAAGCTGCACCGCTGCAGGATGACGCCCGACGAACGGTTAGTTTAACACGCGTGTTGCTTCTCTGTCGCGCTTCTAACATCTTTGTCACACTTGTAACTACTTTATCGCGCTTCTAACTTCTTTGACATACTTTATCGCGCTTCTAACTTCTTTGTCATACTTGTAACTACTTTACCGCGCTTCTAACTTCTTTGACATACTTGTAACTACTTTATCGCGCTTCTAACTTCTTTGTCATACTTGTAACTACTTTATCGCGCTTCTAACTTCTTTGTCATATTTGTAACTACTTTACCGCGCTTCTAACTTCTTTGTCATACTTGTAACTACTTTATCGCGCTTCTAACTTCTTTGTCATATTTGTAACTACTTTACCGCGCTTCTAACTTCTTTGTCATACTTGTAACTACTATATCGCGCTTCTAACTTGTTTGTCATACTTGTAACTACTTTATCCCGCTTCTAACTTGTTTGTCATACTTGTAACTACTTTATCGCGCTTCTAACTTCTTTGTCATACTTGTAACTACTTTGTCATACTTGTTACTACTTTGTCATACTTGTTACTACTTTGGCACACTAGTAACTTCATTCTAGGCCCTGTCTACCCCATAAGGGATAAAGCTAGTCTAGACGTGACATATGTATGTAAGTATACTTTATCGCTCTTCTAACTACTTTGTCATACTTGTTACTACTTTGTCACACTTGTAACTTCATTCTAGGCCCTGTATACCCCATAAGGGATAAAGCTAGTCTAGACGTGACATATGTATGTATGTATGTAACTTCAGTATCGTACTTGTGACTTACATATTTATCACGCTTCTTACTTCTTAGTCATACGTTTAACTACTTTGTTACACTTGTAAGTTGTTTATCATATTTTTAACTACTTTTTCACACACTTGTAACTTTAAAATTATTAATTAAAATTCGAATACTTTTTGCATAATTCACTGTAATTTACTGTTTGTTACAAACTGAAGGTATATATTTTCTCTTTATGATCAGCCTGACTTACTAATATTTTTACCTTATTGAACGTTCCTAATTTATTGAAAAGTCTAAGTTATTAACCTTATCGTGTAGCGAATTTATTGAAATTTAATGTTGCTCCGAAATATTTGAAGACCTCGCCCGCTACGATATATCTGATGGCGACTACAGACTACGAATTTGGTCGAAACAATCTAGCATTTTGTCGACTACATTTATTACCGGTTTCAGAGTCGTGAAGACAATGGAATGGACCCGACAAACCGGCGCCAAGACTAGACTGGACGCGAGAGAGTGGGTCGGCGACTGCGAGGCCTGCAGAGCCGCGCGTAGCAACTGGACGCAGTTTGTTAACCATTATCAAAAGTATGGCTTTCCTTCCATGCTGGTCTGGGAGTAAAGAAAAAACATTGAGAGAGAGAGAGAGAGAGAGAGAGAGAAACATTTATTTACACACATTCGATACACGTAGATATACAGGGTGGTCCAAACACTGACGTCTAAAAAAAAATTTAGATGCCTCACATCCGGGGCTATCCGAATATACCCCATGTATGTTGGCCGATTTTTTGTAGTTTTCGGGTTTTTTCAAGAATTTTCGGGCCGAGCAGTTTATCATCCTGTAACTTTTTTTGGTTACGTTTTTTTGAGTGTTTTTTTTTATGACATCCTCACAAACTGCACTTTCACACGTAAAATAATCAGCTTCCCAACCTTGAGCCAAGTTACAACAAAATTGACCGAAAGTGAAAGTTTTACCTTTGAGCAAATCAGTTTGATTTTGTAATTAAAAAAAAACGAAAAATCTCAGAATTCAAAGACCATAAGTAATTTTAAAAACTTTGCCAGTCTCTAAACTTGCAGAATAATACAAAAAAAGTGACACTTAATAGGTCATAATTTGCTGGATTCGACTTTCAAACGTGGTAAAAGCCCATCGAGGGAATGAGCGAGTCTTAGGAATCGTGTTATAGGCGATGCGGCTAGCAACCCATCACTATATTGATTTCCCTGCCCACCTATACGCCCATAATCATGCTAAATGTGGCCTTAAGGTTTTGTTACCTTAGGCTCCGTCTACCCCGTAAGGGATAAAGACGTGATACATGTATGTATGGGGTCATTCCATTATCGCGGGTGCAACATTTAGACGCCTGTTTTAGTTCAGCCTTATTAAATAAAACACATTTTTAATTAAATTAGTCTTTAAAGGACTACATTTTAATATGTTTACTTTATATTAATTAACAAAAATATTAATATGATATTTTAAAACCCAGGAGAAAGGTTCAAAGTGCCATCGCGGGTGTAACAAATTTGGCCCAACCTTTCCAGATCACAAACAGAAAACACAAAAATCTGTTAATTCTAATACATTTAATACGTTATGTCTTAATATTTTGAAATATATTAAAGTAACAAAGAACATAAAATAAAAATTCTAAACAAAACTTAAATAAACAATTAATTATTAATGTTTTTAATAATCGCGGGTGCAACACTAAATTATCGCGGGTGCAACGAGTCTAATTTAAGTGAACATAAACATCAATTTTACTTATGTAGGAACAAAATGAGATATCAAACCAGATTTAGAACTAACAATTATACTTTTGTTGTCGCTTATATTAATTATTTCCTTTGAAATACGTCAATAATTGTCGAAAATTCTATGAACATTACTTCCATCAGTATTTTTCTTTGGCGCTTCCTACTTCGCGATAATATCATCATATTGCACGTCTGCTATGTCATTAAGAATGTCTGTGAATAGTCTGCTATCAACCGTCGTCATAAATTGTTAATAATATTTCTGAAAAAAAAATACATAATATAATATAGACACACATATTAAATATATATCATCAATCGTCTTCAGCATATGCTATTAGTCAAGGTATATCAAAACAACGAAATGTGTAATTAATCACACAAAAAGGTTAGGTGAAAAAAAGTTGCACCCGCGATCTCACGTCGAGATCGCGGGTGCAACCAATTTAAGTCATCGTTTATTTTTACCTCACAATCATTACACTCTTAAAAACAAATAATTTAAGTTCGGCTTTGATTTCTTCTTACTTTTGGAAAGTTTCAGAATGTTAGGTCTTTATTTCTGTTAAAAAAGTAAACTTTTATGCATTTTGCATCGCGGGTGCAACAAGTTAACAGTGTATTCTAGCAATCAATAATTCTTAATAAATAACAATGTTTATACTTACATTTTTGAATCACGAAGATAAATGAATATTGTCACTACACGTTTAGCCGGTAAAACATAGCCTCAATCTGTCAACAACAACTGTTTTGTGCCAATGTATCTAGGTATGATTTTACAGTATATACCAATTCTTCGGATGGTAGTATTTTCAAACGCGCCAAAAAAAAAGATATGGTATAAAATCAAATAAAAATATATTTAATATTATATTTAGACTTTCTTCTTTGGACTAAGAACAAAAAAAACAGCTAATAGCGTGATTGAAAAAATCATGTCAGAAGTCGTCTATAGCGGAATCGCCCTATGTATAAAAAAACATAAATCACGTCTTTATGCCTTACGAGATAGACAGAGCCTAAGAAAACGACCTAAAATACAAACGAGCAAGCGGGTCACCGGATGAAAAGCAATCACCGCTGCCCAGACACTCGTCACTACATATCACTACATAGTATAAAACAAAGTCGCTTTCTCTTTCCCTATGTCCCTATGTATGCTTATATCTTCAAAACTACACAACGGATTTTGATGCGGTTTTTTTTAATAGATAGAGTGATTCAAGAGGAAGGTTTTTATGTATAATTCTACGCAGACGAAGTCGCGGGCAGAAGCTAGTAAGATATAATTAAGAAAATAATAGGCTCGTTTTTAGAAGAGTTTAGTCGTGCGTGGAGATTTACCATTTATTAAAAAAAAACAAAGCGTTTGTTTGAAAAAATATAATTACCCCCCCCCCCCCCCCCCACCTCTTTCGCCTTGACATTCAGAGGGTTGAAATTTTGGTTCCGGTAGCTTTTTATACTGTACTAGCTTCTGCCCGCGCCTTCGTCTGCGTAGAATTATACATAAAAACCTTCCTCTTGAATCACTCTATCTATTAAAAAAAACCGCATCAAAATCCGTTGTGTAGGTAGTTTTGAAGATATAAGCATACATAGGGACATAAGGACATAGGGACAGAGAAAGCGACTTTATTTTATACTATGAAGTGATGAATGTTTGTGTTGTCATCGTTGCAGTGTCCACTACGATCCTGATAAAAGCGCTTGCAACGTCTGCCAGCGCTCCTACGTGCAATTCGCGAGTCTCGCACACCACGTGAGACAGCACTATATGCAGGTGAGACAGAGATATCGACAACTACACGCCGGCAAGCACGAGCGCGCGCGATAAACCCGTCTCTTTCCAGAACGAACAGTAACAAGAGGACGGGCAATCTAGACTCTGGGTCCGATTTTAGCCACATGTGTGAAAACGTCACTCGATTGTGCTGTATCTAAAATTCCAGTACTACTATTGAAACTTCCATGCTGGTCTGGGAGTAAAGAAAAAACATAGAATTTACCAGTTGCTTCTCTTCCCGCGCGGATGGTAAAAGCCCATCGAGGGAATGGGTGACAATCTTAGGAATCATGTTATAGGCGATGCTAGCAACCCATCATTATTTTGATTCCCCTTTCCACGTATACACCCACAATGCTGAACGCGGCCTTTAGGTCTTGTTACCTTAGGCTCTGTCTACCCCGTAAGGGATAAAGACGTGATTTGTGTGTGTATTACTTCAAAAGATGATTTGTGTATGTGTATGTATTACTTCAATGCGAAAGCAATCTTCGCTCAATTGGGTTTAGTTTAGTTTAGTTTATTTATTCTCTCTCTCTCTCAGCATAAAATTACTGTATGTACAATGATTTATGTTGAGATCGTCAATGTCAAATACAATACAATACTTAATCAATTTAATTAATAAAGACAGAGGAAATAAAAATTGAAATAAAATGACAAATATTTTCATCCCCAGGAGGGAGTCGTCAGAAGCAAAAAATAATACAGTTAAGGTTGTCAATGTTATAAAGATACTGAAATAAATTAGAAAAATTACTGATCATCAACAGCAAGAATATACCTAAGTTAAATAAAACTAGTTTTACATATAAATACTGTAGAATGTCAAGTAAAAATGTGCGAGTATATCAACCGAGTATAATGGGTTTTCCAACAAAAGGTTTTTCACTCGGCGCCCAAATGCTTCGTCACTTAGGTCTCTAATATAGGTTCAATTTAAGGCATCGCAATAAAGTCTGGCGTATGGGTGACGTCTCTTGTATTTGACGTGGCGGGGAAAAGGTTAAAACTTTTATTTTCTCCATTTCAGTCGAAGAAACCTCCGCCGAAACGCCGTCGGCGCGTGAAGCGGCGGACCAAGAAGCCGTCCTCAGGGGCCAAGAGGAAAAAGTGATGCCAAGAATAAAATTCCATTTGACATTTTATAGTGTTTTCTTCACTCCCATACTGGTTTGGGAGCAAAGAATGTACCAGTTGCTTCTCTGCCCGCGCAGATGGTAAAAGCCCATCGATTGGGCGAAAATCTTACATGTTATAGGCGATGCAACCCATCACTATTATGATTCCCCTTTCCACCTGGCCTTTAGGTCTTGTTACCATAGGCTCTGTCTACCCCGTAAGGGATATAGACGTGATATGTGTATGTATGTGTGTTCACCCTCAGGGACCGATTTTTGAAAGTCACTGAAGTTTTACGGTCGAATTTCATGGAAGATGTCCCGAGTTTTTCGTACGTTTTTTATGTTCTTCCTTTTCGTTACGAAAAACATAAAATTATTGAGGGGGGGGGGGATGGCATTTTTTTAGAAATGCTCAGGTAACTTGCTCACTTGCCTTGTATATAAAAAAAAAACGCAATTAATATTGTGATATTTATTTCTAAACAATCTGATTTTGCAGCCAATTTCCTTTAATAAACTAGCTTAGATATGCCCGCGACTTCGTCCGCGTAGCGTTAGCAATTGACATGTTAATCGCTGTCCCGCGGGAACTATGCAATTTTCCGGGATAGAAAGTAGCCTGTTTTAATCTAGGGCACGGAGATACCTATATCTCCGTTCCAAATTTGATTCAAATCCGTCCATTCGTTTCGGTGTGAAGAAGGAACATACACGCTCACTGACTCACAAACTTTTGCATTTATAATATTAGTAGAAATAGTATACTTCGTTTTTTTAGCATTAGAAAAAAGTAAACAATCATGATAAGTTTTTTTTTAAAACTGTTTTAAAAAAGAAATAACAGCATGTTACAATTTAAACCTTTTCGGTTCAAGGTTCAGGTTCAAGGGGGCGTTCAAGTATTACGTAACGCAATTATTGTAGATTTTTGTCCATCCCTCCCCCCCCCCCTTGTAACGCGCCGTAACGTTTTTCTGTACCCCCCCTCCCCCTCTATACGTTACATAACACTCAAGTGACCATTTTTACCCAAAAGTGTCAAAATTTATGTTGCGCAAAGTATAAGAAAGTCGCTATAATATCCTTGTTATAGTTTTAATCGCCCTTACGGTAATAATACTAAACAAAGCAAGAGATGTTTAATCCGCAATACATGCGTAGTTTGTTAACTTGGCAGTTTTAATTCCATATTTTTTATTTAAAAAAAGAAAACGTTACGTAACGTGTTGCATGAAAGACTCCCTCCCGCCCCTGTAACGCATCGTAACGTTTTACGATACCCCCCTCCCCCTCAGATTGCGTTACGTAATACTTGAACGCCCCCCAACGCCAACACCCTATATATACGTCCAGTACTTCAATGCAAAAGCAACCTGCGTTCTATTGGGTTTAGGTTAAACTTAACCTTTTAATCGCCGAAAAGATACCGACCATGCCAGTATCGCAGAGTGTCAAAAATATATGACACTAGCCTTCCGTCCGCAGCTTCGCCCGCGGTAAATTAATTTTCCCGTAGGAAAAGGTATTTTCCCGCGGTAAAAAGTAGCCTATGTCACTCAGTGATAATGTAGCTTTCTAACGGCAAAATAATTCTTGAAATCTGTCCAGTAGTTTCGGAGCCTATTCAATGCAAACAAACAAACAATAAAATTTTTCCTCTTTATAATATTAGTATAGATATTGTCTTATTTATCTACGGCGAAATAAGCTGGATGTTTTGTGTCTTAATGTTAAAGACCAAGGGTTAAAGGGCTAAGGCATCGCAATAAAGAACTCTGGCGTATGGGTGACGTCTTTTGTATTTGACGAGGCGAAAAGGTTAAAATCCAGTATTTTCCAGACACTGATTTTTAAAAGGTGTTTTTCCATAAAAAGACGTGTCAAAATTGTTTACCTTTTAATGATAGGTACTATCAAACGAATCAAGAATTTCACTTCTTGATTTACGCTGTTGTTTTACCCGTTAGAAATTAAATTTCCAACCGACACTGAAAATAAACACAAAAATCGGAAAAGTATGCATTTAGTATGGTTGGTGTAGCGTTATAGCACGCATCACGGAATGATGATCCGGGTTCGATTCCCGGCCATAGCTTTACTTTTCGGATTTTTCCGTGTTCTAATTTTCAGTGCCGTTTACAAATTTTCTTTCTAATGCAACTTCATTTTTAACATGCCCCCATCGATCGATGCGATGATTTCGCCAATGTCAAAGTAATAAATACAGTATTCAAAAATCACGTGACAAACTCCCTCCCTGGCTCTTAGCCAACGGATAACGATATGCCTCAGAATCTGCCAGGAAATTAACCGATGCCCAGGGTGCACCGGACCAAGCACTGCTCCACACGCGGAGGTAACCCGATTCGAACTTCTTTTTAATGCTAAAAGAACGAAGTGTAGGATAATATATTGCAGGGATGGCCAACAGGTCGATAGCGACTGTTAGTCCAGTCGATCGTGGCAAGGCAAATATAAATACGTAGACCAGCCTGCGCAACGTAATCACCAACTGCTGGTTTAAGGTTTCATGAACTATGTAATTGGTAGATCGCACAGGGTTTCGGTAGTGAACAGATCTTGGGGGTCCATTAATTACGTGAGGTATTTAGAGGGGGAGGGGGTCGAGCCGAATCTCACTAAATCTCATTTGGGGGCAGTGGCGTAGCTAGGTAACCAAGGGCCCTGGTGCAAATAAAAAAATGAGGCCCTACGACTATCTAAACTGGTTACGTTTCAATAATAATAGTTCAATCGAGATTTTCTGGTAAAGATTCGAGGGCCCTCTGAGCTTGAGGGCCCCGGGGCACTGCCCCGCCTAGTCCCTAGGTAGCTACGCCACTGCTTGGGGGAGTGGGGGGGTCTTGGCAAATATCACTTATTTTTTTTAGCAGAAAATTGTGTAAAACTGCGTGAAAATTACGTTAAATTAAAACTGAATGAAAATAAAAACCGTATCTTGAATAAAATATGACAAAATCTGATAAATAAAAATAAAAGTAAAACAAATTGTGTTATGTTTTTTAATAAATCCAATTATTATACCTAAAGTACAAGTTTTGAAAAATCTCACGTGAGATTGGAGGGGGTCGAGAAAAATCTTACGACACCTCACCAAGGGGTCGGTCAAAAAATCCTTAAAAATGCCTCATCAAGTTGGCCACCCCTGCTAAAGGTCTTCGCACATTAGACCAACTCCACGCCAATCCGACACCAACTCAACTCACACTCTCGATGAGTAGTCAACTAGTTGATCCACCCAATGGTCACTAGTGGGCAATGCGTTGTCAACGAGTGGACAACGCAACTCATTTGGCAAATGGTTGCCCGTCACGCGTCAGTCGCAAACGCATAGTCGTTGCGTGGACAACGTGTGGTCGTTGCGTGGACGACGTGTGGTCATTGCGTGACAAACGTGTCGGGGTTGACCTTTAGTGTACGATGCGTAGGCCACTCGTTGTACACTACTTTATAATCATTTTTTGAAATTAAACCTAGAACATATGACACAGGGCTTAAACTTCAATGTCTAGCATAGAGTCGAGTCGCCGTTGAGTTGTTTTGTGCGAAGACCTTAAGACAGCCGGGGAAATTACGGGCACAAGAGGCATTTCATCTTAGTCCTCTAGGTTGGCAACGCATCTGCAATCCCTCCGGGGTTGCGGGTGTCTATGGGCAGTGACTTACCACCAGGTGACCCACTTGCTCGTTTGCCTTCCTATTCATATTAAGACTGATCAAGTTGGCCACCCCTGCTATAGTGGCGCGCCAGCTACTCCCGCCAGTTGGGCTTGCGCTTGCTCTTGAGGTGTATGTACTGCACGTGAGACAGCATAGCGTGCTTCTGCGTGAACTTGGCGCCGCAAAACTCGCACGCGAACGGCCGCTCGCCGGAGTGCGTGCGCAGGTGGTTCTCCAGCGTCCTGTTGGCCTGTGTACAATACAATACAATACAATAACTCTTTATTGAACACCACATCATTGACGTACAATAAACAACTAGACTCCCTGTTGGTACACCGGATCATCTATTTCTGTATGTTGGTAGAATATAAGAATTGTCAATGGAACTAACGTAATGAAAACACATTCTGATATAATATTAAACTTTATTTCCAAATAAAAGATCCTAACAAGACTCCGTGTTTTATATGGATAAACCATAACATGTGGCGACCGTGACAGGACACGAACTTGCAATCTTCGGATCACGCTTAAAAACTGTCCGAAGCAAGTCTGAACGACGCGTCTATTGTTCAAAGTTTTGGTTCAGTTGTGTTTAGACCGCGCTTTGATAACAATGTATATGTCTCTTTCGCGCTGTAATCTTACTATTGAGAACAAAAGAGACAGGCAGGTTTCCAGCGCGTGGCGTCGTGTCATTACTTCTCACTCTACGCCATTGATATTAAACATTACTGCCAAGAAATAAGGTGTCAATTTGAACGAGTATGTTAATGTTATCTGTCTAAGTCGATGTGTTGACACACAACACATAGACAAAGCAACTCGGACGTTTCTTGAGGAACCTTTGTTAGCGACTGAGAGTCTAGTTGTTTATTGTAAGTCAATGGTAGTAGCATGAAAGTAGATTAAATGCAGTAGAAATGAGAGCGTTAAGAAGTATGGAAGGTGTATCACTGAAAGATAGAATAAGGAATAGTGTGATAAGGGAACGTGCTGGTGTGAAAGAGGATATAGTGACTAGGATAGAAAAAAGTATGCTCAGTTGGTTTGGTCACGTAGAGCGGATGGATGAAAGTAGATTAACTAAACAGATCTATATGGGGAGTGTGAATGGTAACGTTGGGAGGGGAAGGCCTAGACGGACGTTCCGAGACCAAATAGGAGACGTTTTGGAAAAAGGTCAGGGCAGGAGTACCCGAAACCGACGAACATGTATGAAGAGATTGATGAATGTGGATGAAGCGAAAGAAGTATGTCAGGATCGTAGCAAGTGGAACAAAGTAGTCTCTGCCTACCCCTGTGGGAAAGAGGCGTGACGGTATGTATGTATGTATGTAATGGTAGTAGGTAGTTTACTGACAGCGAAGCCGCGGCCGCAGATGTTGCAGAGCTTGTCCTTCTCCCGCTGCGCGCCCTCGTGCTTGAAGCGCCGGTGGTCCAGGTAGCGCGTGCGGTTCAGGAAATGCTGCCACAGTGTTACAAGTTAAAAAAATACCAGCAGTTTTTTAATTTACTATCTGTGGCCGGATATCGCGGCTATAATTACAATTTTATAAACTGGCAACAGTGGCCCAATCAACCAATCAGCGGTTGGAATTGGCATTGTTCATTTTTTTTAGTATGCTCCAATTCGAAAACCATTTCGAGGAAAACCATCATTAATCCGATTTATCTTGTCCGATTTCAAAAATACTTTATGATTGCAGATATTTTTGTAAAAGTACTTTGAAACTTTGTTTGACCGAACGACCCGGTTTTTAGACAGAATCCAGCATCGAATGTTTGCCACAAAAATGAAAAAAAAAGTTTGGCTATGGCAACTGTCACCTGTCACGACAAAACCATAGACAAAGCCGTTTTTTTTATAGCCAGCCGAACGAAGGCGATTGGGATTCTGTCTAAATTCACGAATTATCAAACAGCGAAAAAATATTTATTATTAATTAACAAAGCTACGTAAAAGCATAATATTCAAATTAGTTGCTTGAAATAGTCCATTTTATCAAATAAAGGTGTTAAAAGCACAGCTTAAAAAAATGAACAATGCCAATTACAGTTTAATAAGTAAACTGGCAACATTGGCCCAATCAACCAATCAGCGGTTGGAATTGGGGTTGCTAGTTTACACTTGTATAATTTTAACCACTACCTAGCTTCGAGAAACAAACCACGAGTCCCATAAGTTTTGCAACTCGTCATTTCGCATTCACTCTATATTTTCTATTGATACTCTTTAGTCAATTTCTTGCCGTTCCCAGAACGGCTGATAAGAGGCTTGTCCACAACATCACAAATTAAAAAAAAAACTGCTTGAATATGTTGCATATAAATTCCATTACTGTCTAGTTATTAACTTTTTAACAATGCAAATCACCATTATAAAATAAAGGCACAAGACTTAAAACACCAAATTAAAAAAAAAAGCTAGTACGACAATGTGTTTATTGGTGTCTGAAATAGCTTTAGGTGTTCTGGGTAGAAAAATACTCTCTTCAAATGCCATCGATAGAAAAAGGCGGCAAAGCAAAACAATTTTCACTATTTTGTTACTTTGGGACTTTGCCATGTTTTCGACCCCGATTTTCGCTGTCAATTACATTTTCATTTTTGTTGTTGTTTTATTTTCGATTTTTGAGTAAAGCACTATACTTGCCTCGGCCAGAATAGCATTGCTGGCTTCGTATTATTATTAAACCAATACTCAGCCAGCAATTGCCTACTTCCTGGCCTAGACAGTAATGTACTATTACGCACCGGTATGGTCGCACCTGTACTGGCGCTAGCTACTCGTGCGTCGTAGTAGTTTCGCAGTGGGCAACTAGGTGGCGCTAGGGTCGGCAAGATCACGATGATGAGCAGAGATCGGACAAATTTGCGTCATTGCTCGCAATAATGTGGACATGACTCAAAAATTAATCAAATAATTAATCATTTAATTAATTTCTCGAAATAAAATTTGAACTCCCGGAGGTAAAAATGTACACATGCATAAAATTATTAGCAAAATGTTAATTAAAGTGGCAGTAGTCGTTCTCGTAAATCTTTTTATATAATAAAGAAATCACGATCCTGCTAGATATGATTATTATTTCTGACAAAAAAGTTTTCTAGTTCTATAGGTATAAAACCTCCGTGGATATACTTATTCTTAATATATGTATTTTGACATATTTGATTAATTTTGGAGTCATGTCCACATTATTGCGAACAATGACGCAAATCTGTCCGATCTCTGATGATGAGTCAGACCTGGTCGCAGTCCTCGCAGTAGTACTTGCTCTCCTTGCGGTGCACGTGCCGGTAGTGGTTGTTCATGTACGTCCGGCGCGAGTACACGTTGCTGCACTCCGGGCAGGGGTACTTGCGCTTTGCCCTGTAGGTTATAAGGGATGGATTTGCTTGAATTGTATAATTTGTAACAAACTAGCGGATCCCACGTCCTTTTAAAAAAAAATCGGTTCAAAAGTTTAGGCCTGAAAGCGTAACAGACAGTTAATTTCGCATTTATATTTGTTGCGATTTTATACTAATAGAATTTTGTATGCAAAAATGGAGCCAAATTCAAATAAGGGTAAAGTAATAATTACACATAAACGGATAACTCACGTATAAAAGTCGAGTGATGCTCGACATGTTTCGGACTATTTCGAAGTCCTTTTTCCAAGAGCGCTCGCCCCGGCGGCAGCGACACGAACACTGCGCGCCAGCGCTCTGCTCGCGCGGCTGTTCGACGCAACTGACAGCGGCGCACAACTACCCTCGTTTTCATCGTCATGTTTTTTTCATTCCGCGGAAAGTACGTGAAGCCATTGAAATAAGTCGGTATCCCAATTTCAACCGGGATAGTGGATGGTCGGTGCCCCCGAGTTGGAAAACTGTTTTGAATATTGACCAAACGGTGAGTGTGAGCGAACCTTTACGGAGTGACGTGATCAGTGTTGTGTGCTGCCCGACATTTGACAATAATAAAAATGACGATGAAAACGAGGGTAGTTGTGCGCCGCTGTCAGTTGCGTCGAACAGCCGCGCGAGCAGAGCGCTGGCGCGCAGTGTTCGTGTCGCTGCCGCCGGGGCGAGCGCTCTTGGAAAAAGGACTTCGAAATAGTCCGAAACATGTCGAGCATCACTCGACTTTTATACGTGAGTTATCCGTTTATGTGTAATTATGATTGAGTCTCCCGGGAGTTTCATGTTGAAAGGGTAAAGTAAGGCCAACGAGACGAGGTAAAATACGTAAGCAACTAAAATGGCGGCAGTGAATAATAAAATATTTCCCCCTCTCTCACCTGGTCGCTCTTTCGCACGCGTGCGCTGAACTGACGGTCAGATGTCGCCTGTACAGTTTATCGCTCTGAAAAAAAAGTTAGTACATTACTGTAGAGGGCGTGAAGGGTTTGAACGAGTTCGGGATAGACGGCCGAGCCGTACGAGGTCGTCTAAAACGAGTCCTGCAATCCTTCTTTCAACCGAGGATTGTATAGCGCTTTTTTCAAACATTGCAAGAATTAAAAAATAAAGTTTTATACATCATTTATTTTATCATAAGTAGGTATTATACAGTAATGTGTGTATGTATGTATTATTTTATTTTATTTATTTAGCTATCTATTCTATTTATGTTGATATTGTTGTTTTTATTATCCCTGCGTTTATCCTGTCTATTTGTTTCCGCCACCTACTTAAACTGTCTCCAACTTACTTTTCTTACTGGTTTGGTAGAGATCGCTATTAAGCATAAAACCGTCTATTGTCTACTTTGTTTCTGTATTGTTTTGTACTGATCTGTGGTGTTCAATAGAGTATTTGTTGTTGTTGTTGTTGTTGTTATTTGAGTGTACCTTGAACCGCTTGTCGCACTGCACGCAGTAGGCGGTCTCCGAGAAGCAGTTGGTGTGCTGCGCCTCCACGTGGTTGCTGAACGTGGAGGCGTTCTTCAGGCGCTTCTTGCAGAACGGGCACTCGTAGCCGAAGTGGCGTCTGCACATGGATTTATCATCACTACATTGCACGGGTTCCATACCCAATAATTGCGGGCAGTGGCGGATTAACGTATAAGCACTACAAGCACGTGCTTGGGGCCCCTGTTCTCCAGGGGCCTCCATCCTCTGCTGGCGTTTCATTTTATACCTACATTTTATCGAGATTCATCCACAATATGTCCTAAATCACAAGGCGCGAGCAGTCCGGGAGTGACTATTTTGTTGAACTTTCATTGAGTCTATTTTGATGAACTTTCATTTTATACTTTCTACCTTCCATTCCATTCCTTCCCTTTCCATTTAAGCAATAGAGGGCCTACACAGGCTCTGTGCTTAGGGCCTCGGATATTCTTAATCCGCCACTGATTGCGGGCATCTGAGGGTCAGAGACCTGGTGACCTGACACACAGGACTTCCCTAGTTCGGGCACCAGTCTCCTCCATACAGGTCTGATAGTTTGGTTAAGCTTTTAAACTGTTTTAAATATAACTTGCAATGTACTTGGTGGTGGAGAAAGTCAATAAATGATTATTATTATTATTATTATAGTCACTACATAGTATAAAATAAAGTCGCTTTCTGTCCCTGTGTCCCTATGTATGCTTATATCTTCAAAACCAAACAACGGATTTTGATGCGGTTTTTTTAATAAATAGAGTGATTCAAGAGGAAGGTTTATATGTATAATACATGCATAATAATACCGTGCGAAGCCGGGGCGGGTCGCTAGTTTTCAAATAACTTATTTAAAAAAATACAACTTCGGCAAGTGATATTATTATCGTTTTATATTGGTTGACTAGCGACCCGCTCCGGCTTCGCACCGGCGCAGTCAATGTTTTCCTACTATATTATGCACTAGCTTCTGCCCGCGACTTCGTCTGCGTAGATTATACATAAAAACCTTCCTCTTGAATCACTATTCACTCTATCTATTAAAAAAACCGCATCAAAATCCGTTGTGTAGTTTTGAAGATATAAGCATACATAAGGACAGAGAAAGCGACTTTGTTTTATACTATGTAGTGATGTATTATACATACAGAACTTCCTCTTGAATCACTCTATCCACGGACCTAGGCAGGTTTTAGTATCGGTGGGGAGGTTGAAGAAAAAAAAAACGACTAAAAACACACAAAATAACCTTTATATAAGAAATTTATTTTAATGTGAACTTTTCGGGGAGGGGGGGGAGAGAAGTTTGAACCCTGAAACCACCCCCTGGCTAACCCGTGACTCTATCAATTAAAGAACCCGCATGAAAATCCGTTGCTTAGAAAGATCTAAGCTAATTTTAGGGCCGACAACGCACTGGCATCGCGTAAAGCGCTGCGGGTGTCTATGGACAGTGGTGATCATTTACCATCAGGTGACCCACTAGTTCGTTTGTCTGGCCTATCTAACATTAAAAAAAAAAAAAAAAAAACATTAGCCGCGCTGTAAGGTAGCTTTACGCCAAATTCCAAATTTTTACAACAACTAAAGTAGCCCCTAATTTTTGGGGGCCCAAGAGCCCTGCGCACGCGGCACGTGTGTAGGCTGGAGACTGTACCTGAGATGTTTCTCGATCATCTGCCGCGTCTTGCACCGCTTGCCGCACTCGTTGCACACGAACGTGTTGTGGATGGCCTTGTAGTGGTCGTAGAACCGACGCACGTTCCTATAACAAATGGATGCTTAAATAACCTCGTAAGACCATTGACTTACAATAAACAACTAGACTCTCAGTCGCTAACAAAGGTTCCTCAAGAAACGTCCGAGTTGCTTTGTCTATGTGTTGTGTGTGTCAACACATCGACTTAGGCAGATAACATTAACATATTCGTTCAAATTGACACCTTATTTCGTGGCAGTAATGTTTAATATCAATGGCGTAGGATCGTGAGAAGTAATGACACGACGCCACGCGCTGGAAACCTGCCTGTCTCTTTTGTGCTCAATAGTAAGATGACGGTGCGAAAGAGACATATACATTGTTATTAAAGCGCGGTCGAAACACAACTGAACAAAAACTCTGCACAATAGACGCGTCGTGCAGACTTTTGCTTCGGACAGTTTTTGAGCGTGATTGGGAGTCTAGTTGTTTATTGTACGTCAATGCGTAAGACCCATATAAAGGAGCGACCACACCGCTGCATATTGTAACGTGGCGCATGCGTCACGTTCTCTCACCGTTTCATCATAAATTTTGTTGCGTAGACGTCGACGTCTTTTACGCACTGCTGTTGCCGGACGTTTATTAGGACGTTTATAATAAAGATCTAGTGAACTAATTGCAAGCACAAATGTAAAAGCCGTAGGCCGTGGTAGCATAGTGGTTTGACCTGTGGCCTCTCAAGCAGAGTATCGTGGGTTCGAGCCCGGGCTCGCACCTCTGTGTTTTTCGGAAATTTTAAATTTACCATTAGCATTTTTCCTTCCATGAACATTATTTAAAAAAATTAAAATTTATTACACAATTAATTTATTCCATGCTGGTCTGGGAGCAAAGAAAAAACATAGAATGTACCAATTGCTTCTCTACCCGAGCAGATGGTAAAAGCCCATCGAGGGAATGGGCGAAATAGGAATCATGTTATAGGCGACGCGGCTAGCAACCCATCACTATCTTGGTTCCATTATTTATCCACCTATACGCCCACAACCTTGCTAAATGTGGCCCGTAGGTACCGGTTACCTTAGGCTCTGTCTACCCCATAAGTGTGTGTATGTACATTTTGAATGTTGGAATAAGTTAGGGATCCAGATGCAACTCACTTGAAGAACATCTGGCACGCGAGGCACTGCACCGCCCTGTGGTGCTCCGCCAGGTGCCTGCGCATGGCGCCGGCCGCGCAGCTGCCGAACGCGCACGCGCGGCACTCGCGCCGCCACAGGTGCCGCGCCGCGCCCGCGCAGCGCGCCCGGCACACGGGGCAGGCCGCGCCCGCAGACTGAGGCAGGAAATAAAAAAAATATTACCCACACAACAAAAATTCGCATAGAGAGAGAGAGAGAGAGAGTGAGAGAGAGATGGGCTGATACAGGGGGGGGGGGAGAGAGAGAGAGATGGGCCGATGAAATGGGGGGCGGGAGACAGATACAGGGAGAGAGAGAGAGACAGACACAGATAGAGAGAGGGAGCCAGACATACACAGACACTCACTCACATAGCGACAGACGGATAGAGACACGCTCAGACACAGGCACAGATCGACTGACAGTTAGACAGAAAGAAGAGAGAGAGAGAGAGAGAGAGAGGGGGGAGGGAGGGAGGGAGGGAGAGAGAGAGGGAGAGAGTGAGAGGGGGAGGGAGGGAGGGAGAGAGGAAGAGAGAGAGAGAGAGACATTCGATACACGTAGATGTATAACAGGAAGAAATACAATATACTTAGGAATAGTACCAAACATAGCATAACCATAGTAACAAGGTCACGTGACAGCTAGTAACAGGTAGAAAAATTCTAAGACTACCCACCTGCTATGGGTGGTGTAGGGGTATAGGGGTATAGCACGCGTCACGGAATGACGAGGATCCGGGTTCGATTCCCGGCCATAGCTTTACTTTTCGGATTTTTCTATGTGTTCTAATTTTCAATTACATTTAGAAATTTGATTTATTATTATTATTATAGCCACATTACAGTACATCAGTGTTTTTCAATCTTTTCAAATATGCAACCCCTTAACAAGTTCATAATTTTAGCAAACCAGGCTAGACCCTCACATACCCCTGAAGCTGAAGTTGGCTCGCAAACCCCTGAGAAGGCTTTGTGACCCCTGTGGGGCCCGCGACCCACAGTTCTAATAACACTGATGTAAATCGTGAAACAAGCAAATAAATCAACCGAGTTATTTAAAACAAAACCTACCTCATTGTGATAGTTGCTTTGATGTGTCTCCGCCTTCTCTGCATCATCGAACACCTCGACACAGCCCACACATTTGTGCTCCGCCTTAACAAACATATCGTCACTCCTTTCCGCTTCCAAATCCCGTAAAACCTCATCAACATCTACCGGTATTTTTCTCACCAACATATTTCTATGCTTCTTCAGTTTTGTATTCATAAATCTGTATTTGGCTTCCCTTTTTCTGTTTCTCTTGTCATTAAACTCTTTAGATTTTCTATAATTTGCTACATCTTTGACAGGTGGCACATCCACCTTAGGTTCATCTGCTTTGATAATTTCTGATTCATCTTTAACTTCAGTGTCAAAGTCATAACCGTCAAAACCTTCAATTCTGTCATCAAAGTCGTTCTCTACTTTGACTGCTTTTAATTCTTCTTCTTCCTTAAGTATTTTGGTTTCAGTGACTTGTTCAGAGATTGTTATAGTCGACAGTGAGTGAGGAAAGGAATTCTGAAATAAAATTATATACTGCTTATTGAGTTTCAAAATTTCAAATTTGCCATGAGCTTTTCGGTGAAGGAAAACATCTTGAGGAAACCTGCACACATCTGCGAAGAAATTCAATGGTGTGTTAAGTTCCCAATCTGCACTGGGCGCGCGTGGGAACTATAGCCCAAACCCTCCAATACACGGAGGCCTCTGCCATGAGGCACGCCGAATTACGCGACAATTTAATAACAATAAAAAAAAAAACAACAACATACTTACTGAAATTGTAGCGAATTTGGAATAAAAAGGATATATAAGTTTTAAAATGTACAATGTAGCTATCAATTGTTATGTGTTGGATTTTTCCTTTGTATTTTTTTTTAATTTGTTGTAAAAGGCTTAGGCTTACAGTTACTATAAAAAAAAAGTGAACTTTGACCCCTCCAATATACACAGTTACACATATAACAATGTAGTAGTGCGTAGTTTTAATAGATAAAGTTAAATGTACCAGAACTAGTTTTCCTTACCTGTTTATTCACATACCAGAACTGCAAGATCTTCTGAGCTTCACCTACTTTCCTAGTAAACATTCTGAACTTTTTCAACAGCGCCACACACTCCCAGCATAAAGGCAGATTGTTTATGATCTGTTACAAAAACAAAAGCTATCATTAATACGGCTGACTGTAAGCCTATACTTTGGAAACAAAAGTAAATAAAAAGCATTTGCTGTGGTTTCTATCTGGTAGTGCGAAAAGACTTGTGTTATTTCGTGTAATTTCATAGTAATCACTTTTCTGACTGGCAAGAAAAAACTTTTTAAAGTGAACAAATAAGTACATTAAATCCACAATGTTAATGGACATAAAAATATAACTAACTTAAAGGAAAGTATAGTCTCTTCTACTAAAAAACTTACCAAGTCCTGATTTTCAAAGAATTTGGAAAAAATATCCACATATTCGTTCACTGTTGAGAGTGCTCTGTCTGTACTGAGACAGGCGTGACAAAACGAAACAGTGTTGCAGTTTGAGAAGAATTCATTCTTCACATCAATGTCATCCATTATAAAGAAATAATTGAGATTTTCAATTAATTGATTCACAAATAAATAAAGTAAGAAATCGTAAACATGACAAGTCTTGGAACACTTTTGTTTGACACTTCTTTTTTTTTTGAAATCATAGGAAGGGCAAATGAAACAATATCTATACAGATATTTAGGACGTATGTTTGGTATAGTTTTAAAAACGCTGTTATTGTTATTATGTGAAACGTTTAAGAATAGAAAAATACGGTCTTTGGTTATTAAAAAAATATATTAAAAAAAACCGCAAAATTAACTAAATTGACATTTTATGATTGGTTCTGCTGTGTTTTCGATTTGTTGTTTTGTTATGAATGAAAGATGAATAATACTGAAGTAAAAGAAGAACAAGTAAATTTCATTTGGGAATCAATATGTGCAACGTGTTTAAGCCAGGACAGGGAACTGTACCCACCGCCCGATCACTTCGCAACATGTTTTCAAGATTTGTCGGTATGTTTGGTTTATTAGCTATTTACAAAATAGCTGTTTCCGCAACTTCGCACCTATGCCAGGAATTAGTTTATCGCTATCCCGTGGGAACTACGCTGTTTCCCGGGATATAAAGTATCTTGTATATTAATACAAGTGTCTGTCTATATGATGATGACGATACCCATGCAAAATTTCAGCATTTCGGATTTAAGGTTTGGGTTATGCTGATGAGTCAGTCACTCAAGACTTTTTTCATAGGTATGTTAGAAGATGAAAAGTTAAAGGAATGTTGCTACAGCAGATTAACTTATTGTTTCAGCTCTCGGAAGACGACAAGCTTTGTTGGGAGTGTCGCTACACAGTGCTGAAGATGGCTGCCTTCCGAAGCAGAGTGCAGCAAGCTCAAGCCATGTTTGCTGACTTGCTGAGTGGAAAAGTATATTTTAATTATATATATAACATCAACTACATATTGTCGCTATTGGTTTATTGAGTGACTCAGCGCGTGCGGTGTAATGGCGGCGGCGTTGCTTTTAGTAAAAACGGTTTCATATCAGTGCGAGCTCCAAAATTACGTTTACCGGTTTTTTTTTTTTTTCTTTAATGAAGGTAATATGCAATCAGTCCTCGGACTATAAGGAGTTGTTTGGGTAAACTAGTATCGGTTTAGGCGTTCCCTCCCACTGTCAGGTCGCCTTCATGAATCACTTGGCACAAGATTATCCCAGGTGTGTAGTCTTTGCAGACGTCTCACTTTTAAAGGCTCCCTAAGCTCAAGCACCAGTCTATTTAGATGATTTGCAACTCTGTCCTTGTAGGCGCTTGTCAGGTTGCTTATCTCCTCCTTGACTGTAGGAATACTCAGGTGTTTGTGAATTAATGAAATTCATCCATTCTGGTGAACCATGGACCATTCGCTATAAGATTTGAGTACTCCATTTTGAAATCTTTGGAGTATTTCTATATTTGATCTTTTTGCAGTTCCCCATAGTTGTATGCCATTATTATTTTAATACTTTTAATTTAGTTCCCTCCATTGACTGGTTAATCCAATGAACGCAATTATACCGGTATTTCCAATTTGGCTCCGGTTCCTGGTTATTGTGCGTTATTGGGTCCTTGGCTATTCTGTTACTGGTGTCATCACTTACCATTTTTGTTTCAGAACCGCAACGTCAGAAGTCTGTCTTGTCTCTCACTATCAAAGATGGCGGTTGACACATTTCACATTGAAGAATCTACCGATGTGAAGGCAGAGTTTTGCTTAGAGCTAGTTAAAGAAGAGCCCCTTGACACACCAAGCCTTGATGTGGATGTGAAGTGTGAAGTAGATTCGGATGATGAAATGGGTGATGAGAACAGTGAAGTTAACGATGAAATGGCTTATGAAGAAATGGGTGATGATGATGAAGATGAAACTTTGATGGAAATATTGAAAAGGAAAAGTAAGGATCTAAGGCCGCGGCCTTCTTTTCTAAACGACACTCAAAATTAGAACACATACAAAAATCCGTAAAGTAACACAACAAAACACACACAGCGTAAAGTAACACAGCGTCAAAGTAAACATAAAAAATCAAGAAGTAAAAGGGCTATATGTAGACGTGATTTGTGTATGTGTGAATTCCACAAACTTAACTTATCACACCACACAACACTGACGCATTTCGATCCCTCTACGGGACCATTCTTTATGCTTACATTGAATTTCTAGACCGACCGCTTAAATGAGTCTTCGCCCGTGCGGTGCAGGGGCGCGGGGAGGGACGACCGAGAGTTATCCCCTTTGTCGTCCTACCCCGCGCCCCTGTGCCCGGGCGAGGACTCATTGAAGTGGTCGGTCATTTATGCTGTGAATTTTAAATATTTTCAGAACCAACAACCACATCTATCATTATGCCCACGCTATATGTGCTCAAAGGAGCAGACACGAGCGAGACGGAAGATACGAGTACAAATTCCAACTTCAGCTGCTCTGACACTAATAAAAGTATACCCATTTCAAATCCACCAAAAGATCAGAAAGAGAAAGAGGAAGTTAACCCTCATTTTACATATTCTGATGTGATGACGAAAGAAGATATACTAGAGTGGAGAAAGAGAAAAGAGACATTGGAGGTTTACACCAGCAGCGTGTATAAATGTGAGAAATGTATAGAGCCGTTTGAGAATTTAAATTGTTACAGAAATCATGAGAAAAGACATACAAGTGTAAGTTTGCTATTGTTTTCTTAATAAGCTGTGGTAGACGTGGGTTCGACTCCCGGACTCGCACCTCTTGAGTTTTTCGGAAAAGTTTTATTTTTCATTTCACTACATAGTCACTACATAGTATAAAACAAAGTCGCTTTCTCTGTCCCTATGTCCGTATGTATGCTTATATCTTCAAAACTACAAAACGGATTGTGATGTGGTTTTTTTAATAGATAGAGTGATTCAAGAGGAAGGTTTTTACTCCTTCCCTCGATGGACTTTCACCTTCTGCGCGGGAACAGAAGCAACTGGTACATTCTATGTTTTTTCTTTACTCCCAGACCAGCATGGAAAAAATTCATAGTAATAATGTTATAGGCGGTGCTAGCAACCCATCCCAACCCATTTTAATTGCCCTTTCCATATCGCCTACATCATTCGTGGCCTTTAGGTCTTGTTACCTTAGGCTCTGTCTACTCCGTAAGGTATATTTGATTTTTATATGTATGTAAGCATGTTTTTTATACTTTAGTTGTTAATGTAATTGGGTTATCAACAGTTGTACGGGGAGGTGGCCTGTGAGGTCTGCGAGATGAGGACTTCTGATGCAGCAGCCATGGCGCATCATATGAAATCACAACACAGGTAATAAGAATAAGGCCTTTTTTGACGTGACAACGTCTAATAAATCCCTGAACGCTGGCTGCATGCACGAAAAAGGGTGACTCATTGTCCCGTTACGCACAATGTCCCGTTACGTTCATCGTCCCTTTGCGCAAATTGACCAGTTACGCTCATCGTCCCGTTACGTTCATCGTCCCTTTGCGCAAATCGACCAGTTACGCTCATTGTCCCGTTACGTTCATCGTCCCTTTGCGCAAATTGACCAGTTACGCTCATTGTCCCGTTACGTTCATAGTCCCTTTGCGCAAATTGTCCAGTTACGCTCATTGTCCCGTTACGTTCATGGTCCATTTGCGCAAATTGACTAGTTACGCTCATTGTCCCGTTACGTTCATGGTCCCTTTGCGCAAATTGACCAGTTACGCTCATTGTCCCTTTGCGCAAATTGACGAGTTACGCTCATTGTCCCGTTACGTTCATCGTCCCTTTGCGCAAATTGACCAGTTACGCTCATTGTCCCTTTGCGCAAATTGACGAGTTACGCTCATTGTCCCGTTACGTTCATCGTCCCTTTGCGCAAATTGACCAGTTACGCTCATTGTCCCATTACGCTCACTGTCCCATTACGCAAATTGACCAGTTACGCTCATTGTCCCGTTACGTTCATCGTCCCTTTGCGCAAATTGACCAGTTATGCTCATTGTCCCGTTACGTTCATGGTACCTTTGCGCAAATTGACCAGTTACGCTCATTGTCCCGTTACGTTCATCGTCCCTTTGCGCAAATTGTCCCGTTACGTTCATCGACCCTTTGCGCAAATTGACCAGTTACGCTCATTGTCCCGTTACGTTCATCGTCCCTTTGCGCAAATTGACCAGTTACGCTCATCGTCCCGTTACGTTCATTGTCCCTTTGCGCAAATTGACCAGTTACGCTCATTGTCCCGTTACGTTCATAGTCCCTTTGCGCAAATTGACCAGTTACGCTCATTGTCCCGTTACGTTCATCGTCCCTTTGCGCAAATTGACCAGTTACGCTCATTGTCCCGTTACGTTCATCGTCCCTTTGCGCAAATTGACCAGTTACGCTCATTGTCCCGTTACGTTCATCGTCCCTTTGTGCAAATTGACCAGTTACGCTCATTGTCCCGTTACGTTCATCGTCCCTTTGCGCAAATTGACCAGTTACGCTCATTGTCCCGTTATCGAGTTGGACACATTTGCATCTAGATGGCGTTGCCGAAACGTGAAAAAAAAGTGGCAAGCTATCATGGCATGGGGGCAGCAGAATAGAGGAATGATTTTAAAATATTGATTTTCTGTAATTGCAAAAAATATATACCTACTGTAAAATGATTTTAATATGAACCTAGACGTAGTAAACACGTCGCTTAAAGTATAGTCGAGTTTAGATGTATGAAAAGATTTTATTTTAATTATATGACTGCGGGAGGCCAGGCGGAGCGGTAGGTGGCTCGTCACCGTCGTCTCGTGGTGAGGGTTCCATGTTAGTGTGGGCGACAGAAAAAAAGAGCAGGTCCCAATTCAACGACTTTATATTTCAAATTAACTCACGGTAGATATTTTTAGCGACTGTGAACGTGACAGGGTCGATGGTGTCGAAAGTGACCGTTCTCGATGGCGTTCGGCAATCAATTGTGCTCATCGACCCTGTTCTCGTGGAATGGCGCAAAAAAACGATACTAGCGCCACCACACTGCGTTCACTGCAACTTACAATTTAAATCAACCAATCAGAGGTAAGATCCGGTACTAATTAATCGAACCAGCAACTATAATGTTGCCAATACACGCGCGCGACGACATGGCGTAACTCAATTATCTTCGACTTCGTGGTTAAACGTGACGATAAAAATATACTTTCTATCCTAGAGAAGAAAATGCAATTTTCCACCAGGCTATCTACATATGAAAATTAAACTTTCCGAACAGGAGATATGAAAAAGGTAATTAATTCTTGCACTTGAATTTCTTGAATTTGATAAGCGATATGATCTCGTATGTTTGTTCTTTGATTATTAAAAAAAAGTAACATCGGTCGGCGAGTGTAGTAATAAAAGGTTAAGTATGTTACTATTTTGACTAAAAACATTACGAATCTTATAACCGATCGGATAAAAGTTGACTGCTTTTATTTGATATTCAATGAAAAAAATAATCTTGCTTGGCTGTTAATGTTACATTAAAAATGAATAGGTATCAAATGAATCAAGAATTACTTCTTGATTTTTTTATGTTTACTTTTACGGTTTTACCGTTAGAAATTAAATTTCTGATCGACACTGAAAATTAGAACAGAAAAATCCGAAAAGTAAAGCTGTGGCCGGGAACATGCTTACTTCTTCTTGGTTACTTTCGGATTTTTCTACGTGTTCTAATTTTCAGTGTCGTTTAGAAATTTAAAAGTTAATGTTTAACCTCACACATGTTATAATAGAGCGTTTTAAAAAAAAAAACGACCAAATGATCATATTTTCCAGAATTTAACTACTTTGGCTTTTTCATACTCAGAATCGTTTACCCTATCGATCCTTATACAAGAAAAAAACTACCCAAAATTTCCGTTCCAGTTCGTCACTTTTTTTAATGTAGGTATGTATGGAACGTGACGAACAACAAATACATTTCATAGTCAAATCTGGGGCACTTTTTCTTGTATTAGAGTCTATAGGGTAAATGATTCTGAGTAAGAAAAACCCAAAATATTTGAATTCTGGACTTTTCTCTGGACTTTTTTTTGAAAACGCTCAACAATGCGTCTAAAATGACAAGTTGAACCGGCCTACCACCGTGCACGAAATCGGCTGTAATATCAAACAGATTAAGCGGACTTTTTAAAAGCAGCAATTTAAAAAAAAAAACTTATTTCGTCATTTCAAATTAACAATATATTAATATTTATTTGATTTCAGTTCATTTCTATAACTAATTCGTGATTATATTTAAATACATTGTTTAAATGAATATTAGAAAATTAAAAATTAATGTTTTTAATCAGAGTTTTAAAAATATTTATGTTTTAGTGACAAGTTAACACAGTGCAAGGAAGTATATCATTATATCAAGCTGGTTTTGGAGTTTGAAAAAGCATCACTTTCATGAATTTAAGTTATGATTTCAATTTTATCGTTTTAAATTAACAATGAAGTGTTACATTAATTTGAATAAAGTTTATTACTAAAAAAATTGCTTATATTTATTTTTAAACAAATAATTCACATTTAACTTTAAAAAAATGAAAAAGTCAAATCATGGACGAATTGAATTAAGTTTTTTGATTCGTATTTGATTACATGTAATTCCGTCTAGCCCTTTCTACTTTTTCTTTGTTAAATTAATTTTCAAAATAAATTATTAACAACTTCTTTCGCAGAACCATGGCAGGCCAACCTGACAAACCTTCAAGAGTACTCATGGAGGCTCAAGACGCTGCCGCATCCACGTCTGCGACGCCATTCGCGGAGCCACCAACAACGGCGGCTCCAAAAACAAAAGCACAGAAACAACGTGAGTACAGACAGCGCATAGCAGCAACCAGGACACCTGAAAAGACCATAGCTGTGAGGAAATTGAATGCCGAAAGACAGCGCAACTACAGATTACGCAAAGCCGAGAAATCAAAGACACAAAAACAACGAGAGTACAGACAGCGTGCAGCGGCATCCAGAACTCCTGCGAAGGCTTTAGCTGCGAGGAAATTGAATGCGGAAAGGCAGCGGAACTGCAGACTGCGCAAAGCTGCTAAATCGGCTCTTGTCAGTGGGCCACCAGAATTGAGTACTGTAACGTCTTCTCGTTCAGGGGCAAGGTCGAACGACGTTGAAACTGGTGCTTAACGTCAGCTCACATCGACAACGTTATACCTGCTCAACCAGGTACTTCTGATCAAATGGAACCACAACAGGCATGCGGGTGGTAGGGCCTTGTGCAAGGTCCGTCCGGATCGCTACCACCATCTTACTCGCTAATCCTGCCGCTAAGTAGCAGTGCTTGCACTGCTGTGTTCCAGTGTGGAGAGTAAGACAGCCGGGGAAATTACGGGCACAAGAGGCATTTCATCTTAGTCCTCTAGGTTGGCAACGCATCTGCAATCCCTCCGGGGTTGCGGGTGTCTATGGGCAGTGGTGATCACTACCATCAGGTGACCCACTTGCTCGTTTGCCTTCCTATTCATATAAAAAAAAAAAAAAAAAAAAAAAAAAAAAGCTGTGGAACAGGGATGTTACGGAGCTTCGTCTCCGGTTCTGTTAAGTCGGAACTTCCGATTATTACACCTTCGGTTCTGACTTCGGCTCCGACACTTTTAAATCGAAGGGAACGCCTCTCGACGTCATTTATGACCGTCACTCCCGTTTATTTCCTACTTTTACTGTCATCGTCCTATCCTTAACAGAATGACGTAGATTGGAAGATCTTAAATACCATGCGTGTATATAAGTTGTAAATAAATTGTTACTTGTGTAACTTGTATAATTTAAGTAAAAAAATATTGTAAGTGCAAATAAATGTTAATTTATCGAAAAAAAATTAATTTTCAATGTACTCCTTTGTATTCCTCCTTCTCCTTTTGGTCAGGTCAGGGGCTCGATTTTTGAAAGCACATGTGTGAAAATACCACTCGAAAGCGGTGAGAAATTATGCTCAATTTTAAATAGGTACGAGTAGTATAGCAGATACTTACGGCTCTCATTAATCTTGTGAACTAGTCAAAAATTTGGTTAGAGCTGTAGTTTTGGAGATATTATCTGACTTCACTATCTGGAATTTTAAGCTTACTTTGGTTGACTTGAAATTTGATATACATATGTAAGACGGATGACAATGCAAGTACAGTCAACAAAAAGTACAATCAGAAAAAAAACTTTTACCAAAAATGTCATTAAAAATTAAAAAAAATTAAATAAAATAAAAATGAAAGTAAATTGAAATTAGAAATTCGAAATTGGATATATCTTAGAAAATATTGTCTGATTACCTTGCTGCATTTGATTGGAGACGTGGGGTCTTCTGTTACAGGTATCTTGCATACCTACTAGGAGGTCCCTAACCTTCTCATTATGTACTACTCCTAAATGTTAAATAAATACATTTTCATTTTCTTTATAGGAATCATTTTATAGGCGATGCGGCTAGCAATAGCAACCCATCACTATTTTGATTCCCCTTTCCACCTATACGCCTAAAACTATGCTAAACGTGGCCTTAAGGTCTTGTTACCTTAGGCTCTGGTTACCCCGTAAGGGATAAAGACGTGATTTATGTATGTATGTATGTATGTCATTTTCTTTGGTGTGGTGTTTTAGAGTTCCATACCGCATAAGAAAATATATGAAACCCTTACCATATACAAATGGGTCCAAATAATTTGTAGGAAACGGTGGCTTTGTCTGTCCGTCCCTCTGTTCGACTGTCAAGACCCTCTCAGGAGCGTATGCAGTTGGAATTAACACCAAATACTAACTTTACTTTTAAGGTACCCCATTATGTATGTACATACATACACAAATCACGTCTATATCCCTTACGGGGGCCACGTTTAGCATGATAGGCGTACAGGTGGAGAGGGGAATCAAAATAATGATGGGTTGCTAGCCGCATCGCGTATAACATGACTCCTAAGATTGTCGCCCATTCCCTCGATGGGCTTTTACCATCTGCGCGGGTAGAGAAGCAACTGGTACATTCCATGTTTTTCCTTTGCTCCCAGACCAGCGTGGAAGTGTATCATCATTATGTATCAGTGGCATAAACTACTATTATTTTAACTACTTGGGTCTTGATTGCGTACGTTTTATTATTTACGTCGCTCCGGGCCGTAAGTAGCAATTTACCGGCCGCTACGCGAGCGGAACATTACCACTGCCTGGCCAGGGGATGACAAAATTGTGTACACCTCGTGCGGTGATATAGAAAGCCTCGGGTCGCTTGTTTATGCCCTCCCCTTTGGCTCGTGCGAAGTTGCTGCGATCTGAGACATTTATTTCACAACCCTTGGAATGTAATGCACAGAAGCACTGTACAGTCGGCGTCGTATTGTAAACATCCAAGGTGACCACAAAGTCCGACCATCGTACTGTTCTATGGTGTATTTGATTGCTTCAAACTATACTTCATTTATTTTAGGATGAGAAACCACAACAACATTATATTGCGTCCGGTCAACTATTTCTTACCTAGCAAATAGTACAATGCAATAGTCAGGGAGCCGCAAAATAAAATTGTTTTAATGCCACTATATTTTCGTGTCGTTTACAATTACTCTATACTCAACGCCGTATATAGATTCCAAAAAAGTTACCAAAGATGGCCGACCGTCACGTCACAAGTGTCATTTTCATTATGACATTCCAGATGTAACCAACCGATGCACATTAATAAAAAATAGTCATAATAAAATTTTGTTGTTATTTAAGTGTAAAGATTATCCCAAGTTTTTGATGTTTCCTATATACAGTGTAAAAATATGTACTTAATCAAAGTTTCAAAAATAAGTACCACAGACTCTTATTCCGACGCAATAAGGCTGTAGTAACATATTTTTGAGTGGTTCGAATAGATACTTATTTTTGCACTTGATCCTACCTATGCATACCATATTTAATAGGGCCTATTGCATACAATGTGTGTTGCACATGAATACCTTGGTTTTGAACTATCCATGTGTCAAAATATATCATTTTTACGAGTTTGACTGACAAACATACAAACTAAGTTTTTACCCTGCGACTAAGGAGTTAGGAACTATTAATTAGTAATAAAAACAGAAAGCATTCGATCAATCCAAACGTCAGATGCCGAATGAAATGAAGTGACAATTGGAGATGTCATGGTGGGTGGCCCTGTGGCCGCCATGTTTACCATAAAGTTTGCCATGCGTGATTTGTTGTCAATATTTCTACGTGCATATCAAAAATATTTTATAAATAGATATAGGTACGCAAATTATAACATTAATAGTATCCAAATGTTGTTTAAACCTGAAGTATTACCACTGTAATATGAACTTTTCTTCTACAAAACAGTTTCAACCAAATTTCTGTAGGTGAAATTAATATTGATATGAAATAATTTATTTATGTGGTTGCATTTAATTTTAACTTTACAATTACATATAAATAAATTACTAATGTATTATATTTACAAAAGTTAAAACTTACCGATGCAAAACTTTTTTATTTTATTGGCAACACATGAGTAGTTTTTTTGGAATCTATATACGGCGTTGAGTTTAGTACAAATTGCAAAGAGAGTACACTTCACGAGCCGCAATATAATGTTGTTGTGGTTTCTCATCCTAAATTAAATGAAGTATATATGACCCTGACTATACTTTAAAAAAAGCCGTGGTACACTAGTGGTGTGACCTGTGGCCTCTCAAGCAGAGGGCCGTGGGTTCGAATCCGGTCGCACCTCTGAGTTTTTCGAAATTTATGTGTGAAATTACATTTGAAATTTGCCATGAGCATTTCGGTGAAGGAAAACATCGCGAGGTAACCTGCACACATCTGCTAAGCAATTCAATGGTGTGTGTAAAGTTCCCAATCCGCACTGGGCGCGCGTGGGAACTATAGCCCAAGCCCTCCTATAAACGGAGGAGGCCTATGCCATGAGGCACGCCGAATAACGCGATAATTTATTAAAAAAAAAAACTACACAATGTACTGAAATTGTAGCGAAACGGAATAAAATTGGCTTATATTTAAGGGGTACAGGAGGGGGGGGGGGGTCTCTCGCTTAATGCTGCTCTCATTTACTCAAAGGTTAACTGGTTGAAATCCCTTATAGGGACAAGTGCGCCTTTGTGCATATATTTAAGATCTTTTTTTTTTCTTTATATTTGTACAATAAAGCATTTACTATTCTTCTATGCTGGTCTGGGAGCAAAGAAAAAACATAGAATATACCAGTTGCTCTTCTACCCGCGCAGATGGTAAAAGCCCATCGAATGGGCGAAAATCATAGGAATCATGTTATAGGCGATAAGGCTAGCAACCCATCACTATTTTGATTTCATTTGCGGGTGGTAGGGCCTTGTGCAAGGTCCGTCCGGATCGCTACCACCATCTTACTCGCTAATCCTGCCGCTAAGTAGCAGTGCTTGCACTGCTGTGTTCCGGTGTGGAGAGTAAGACAGCCGGGGAAATTACGGGCACAAGAGGCATTTCGTCTTAGTCCTCTAGGTTGGCAACGCAACTGAAATCCCTCCGGGGTTGCGGGTGTCTATGGGCAGTGGTGATCACTTACCATCAGGTGACCCACTTGTTCGTTTGCCTTCCTATTCATATAAAAAAAAAAGAAAAAAAAAATCTCCTAAACGCCCACAATCTTGCTAAATGTGGCCTGTGGTGTGTAGGTATATGTTGCCTTAGACTCTGTCTAACCCGTGAGGGATAAAGACGTAATTTGTGTATGTCTGTCATTGACGTACAATAAACAACTAGACTCCCAATCACGCTCAAAAACTGTCCGAAGCAAAAGTCTGAACGACGCGTCTATTGTTCAGAGTTTTGGTTCAGTTGTGTTTCGACCGCGCTTTAATAACAATGTATATGTCTCTTTCGCACCGTAATCTTACTATTGAGAACAAAAGAGACAGGCAGGTTTCCAGCGCGTGGCGTCGTGTCATTACTTCTCACGATCCTACGCCATTGATATTAAACATTACTGCCACGAAATAAGGTGTCAATTTGAACGAATATGTTAATGTTATCTGTCTAAATCGATGTGTTGACACACAACACATAGACAAAGCAACTCGGACGTTTCTTGACGAACCATTGTTAGCGACTGAGAGTCTAGTTGTTTATTGTAAGTCAATGATGTATGTATGTATGTAAATATTTACTTACTTATATATATACTGTTTTTACAGGCTGTTGAAGTGTACCCACTGCGGCCACGAGTGGGACAATGCTAACGCGATGCGGCGCCACTGCAGCGAGGCCCATGCCGTGCCCATGGCGGCCTGGGGCTGCGACCAGTGCGGCCACGAGTTTGGGTACTTTTTTTTTTTTTGACGTGACAACGTCTTATAAATTGGTTTGCCGGGTGACACTTCAAGAAACTGCGTTACGCTCCGCTCACGTTATGCGCTCACAATGAGAGCGAGTGAGAGGCATGGTTAGCCCGCCTAAGAGCGAGAGAGACAGAGCGAGAGAGAGAGAGTGAGAGAGATAGGCATACACACCGGTTCATGTCTTGCGCTTCTATTTCGCTTAGGCGCCTGCATACAAGTTTACACGTTGCCAGTTAATTGTAAAAAGATTGTGTAGTGATAATGTGAAGGTAGTTTCGTCCATCGCAACAATTCAAACAGCAAAGGTAAATAATTTCAGACTGATAATATAACATGATGAAATAAATGACTAAGACATAAGTGAATAGGTTATGTTGTAGTAATCACAATGTTGTGGTAGTTTTCAATCAAAAAAGTAGTATAAATCGTTTCTCAACCAATAATAATTTGTTTAACTTGAAAAAATGAGCGCGACTTGCTATGTAAAAAATTGAAATAACAATGTTTAACCTCCAACCTGTCAAATCGAAACTTTCAAACATTCAAACCGAGACGACCAATCACTGCGCAAGGTAGTAAGCGCGCGATTTACAAATTGCTGCTGCGCTATAAGGAGTGTATCAATGTATGGGTTTTAAGGTAAACCAACCAAATTGTGATCTTTTCTATGTTATAGAGAGTTTATCGTTATAAAGAATGATGTTATAAAGAGTTTACACTGTATTTGAAAACATTTAAAAATATGAGAAACAATAATTTCTAATTTGTTCAATTTTAGTACAATGGAGCCAGATGTACAAATTCCTTCAACGTCCAGTACACCGATGGAGACTGATGATATCGTGCCACCAACGTCTGCCATACCTTTCGCTGTGCCACACACGCCCCATAACGCCAAAGCGCAACGACAAAGTATGTATAGAAAACGTAAGGCCGCGGAAAGAACTCCTGCAGAGGCAGCAGATTTTGCAAAAGCAGCCGCCGAAAGACAACGTAGATGCAAGCAACGTAGACTCGCCAACTCAGCTCTTGACACCGGCACGCTAGAGTCAGCCACAGTGTCTGCTCCTGTGGTAGTGGAGAGAACAGTTACTGCCCAGACCAGCGCTCAGCGACAACGTGCTTACAGACAGCGTAGAGCTGCTCAAATTGTTTCACAAATAAGTACTCCGCCGACTCACACAGCAGTGCAACCGGAACAATCAACCTGGAATATCAAATGGTCGTCGTCAATAAAGAGGTTTAAAACTACATTTCTGGACAACGAATTTGGCCACGCTTGCTCTGTTTGCGACCGATTGTGGTTCAAGAATGACCTTAAAATCATCACTGCTGCACAACTACAGGTCATATCGGATTGGTTCGTTAAGGAAAATAGGCAACTACGCGAGGAGGATTATACGCATATTTGCAACACCTGTAGATTTTCGCTGAACAAACATAAGCTTCCTACCCTTGCAAAAGTGAATGGCTTCTCATATCCAGAAATACCTCCTGGCTTACCGCCACTGGATCCAATTAGTGAACGATTAATCTCACCACGTCTGCCATTCATGCAAGTGCGTCGTCTGCGGCATGACTTCTCTTATGGAATTATTGGTCAAGTGATCAACGTTCCAGTCAACGTAGAAGACATGGTAAAATGCTTGCCCCGGCATTTAGATGAGGACGACGTCATTAATGTCAACATCAAACGGAATCTCGCACACAAAACAAATTACATCAGCGGCTACATGTCCAAAAGGACAATCAAAGAATGGTTGGATGTACTTCAAAATTCAAGTCTATATCGCTTGTACGATATCAAAGTAGATTTGTCAAGGCTGCAAACTGTCGTGCCACCAGAGGAAGATTTGCAGGATGACTCGGCTCATCGAATCGAAACAATCGCCGCCGAGTGTACTCCGGAGTCAGAAATTCTTGCTTCCAGGCAGCATACACTACTGTGGAACGAAGAGGATTGCCTCGACATCGCACCAGGACATCGGGCCATGCCTCTGAACATCATTGACGACCGTCATGCTGAAGAACTATCATTTCCTGCAATATACTACGGCCAGCCTCGTCGCTTCCACATGGGAGTTTCAGTGACACCTTACATGATGGCAACCAGTGAATTACGACGAAGTGACAGACGCGGAGCCACGCCTCAAAAAGTCTTGTACGTTGCTATGAAGATTCTACGTCTCCGCATGGGGGATGGCATTTACAGCACATTTCGGAATGTGTCAACCACGGAAAACGTAACTCGACGCATGTTGGAGGACCCGGAATTTCTTAAAGAATTTGTCGTTCAAAATCTTGCCTTCGTGAAGTCAGTACCCAATTCCGTCCAGTATTGGGCCTCTCGCAAACGAGATCTGTTTGCGATGCTCCGTCAACTAGGTAAACCGACCATATTTCTCACTTTAAGTGCAAACGAAGTACGCTGGTTGATATTACTGAACTTACTCCTCAAATTGAGTAACAAGTATCCTGGAAAAGTTGCTGAAGATCTAAACACGTCAGAGCGGTGCAACTTAGTGAGCGACGATCCAGTTACGTGCTGCATATATTTCCACAAACTCGTCGGTACATTGATGAATATGCTGAAGGCAAAACAATCATATAATCCATTTGGCCAGTACTTTGTTAAAGATTATTTCTTTCGCATTGAGTTCCAGCATCGAGGAAGCCCCCACGCACACATTTTGGTGTGGTTGAATAATGATCCACACGAGGCCGTGTCAGCAAATATGCCAATGACCATCGAGCTCGTGGAGAAGCTGAGTTCTGTCGCCAAAGAAGATATGCCCAACGAGACCATCTACGCCAATCAAATTCACAAGCACACTTTCACCTGCACGAAGCGAGGTGAGACGACTTGCAGATTTGGGATCCCGTACTGGCCAATGCCTGCTACTCGAGTCTTGGTTCCAATGCCTCAGACTGATGGACGCCGGTCAACATTCCAAAAAAAATCCAAGGAGCTACGAACGTGTCTCAGCGAACGTACATACCCTAGCATGGATGACTTTCTGAGGGAACATGGTCTGACATTTGATGCATATCTTGATATAGTACGTTCAACCCTTCGCAGGCCAACTTTGTTGTTTAAACGTAACTTCGATCAACTTATGACAAACACGTTCAACCCTTACCTTGCTGGTCAAATTAATTCCAACATCGATATTCAGTTTATCTTAGATGAATACAGCTGCGCACAGTACGTCGTGGAATACGTGAACAAATCAGCTCGTGGAATGGGTAGCTTGAATCGAGAGTTGACTAAAATGATGGAAGAACATCCTGACCGCGATTACACTGGTCAATTAAAAGCATTGAGTGTCAAACTTCTCAATGCAGTTGAAATGTCGGCGCAAGAAGCAGCATGGTATTTGTTACGACAGCCGATGAGCGAAGCAAGCCGTCAAATTGTGTACATACCAACAGTGTGGCCCTCAGAGAGACAACGTTGCCGCAAACGTCGGAAACAATTGGATCGCGAAGGAATCGCAGAGGACAGCACAAACGTGTGGACCAAAAACATCATTCAGCGGTATGAAGAAAGACCTCCATCTTTGCAAGATGTATATTTGGCCGAGTTTGCGTCGTGGTATGCTAATTCTCGTGATTTCATTGACAATGAAGACGACTTGAACGTGCATGAAGATGACGATCCTGAACCGCCGACTGGAGAAAGAACGACATCGAGAGGATATCGCAAACGTCTGATCGGTCGAATCATACGATACAGATGCTACGACATAGATGAAACTGTCAATTATCAACGTGAGATGGTACTGCTGTACTTGCCCTTTCGCAACGAAGTCGCTGACATTGTTGATTGTAATAATGAAAATAACGATGATGTTAATGAAATCGTGCCGCAAAACGGATTGTCAGTTGTAAAAAACGGAGCAACGTGATGCCAAAACAACAATATTGTGAGCTGCTACGAACTACAAATGCTGAACAACGTGAGGTGGTTCTTGAGGCTATACATCGTTTACATGGCTGCGGAGATGAGCTCCTACAGGCTCTACAAATCTTCTTCTCCGGACCAGCAGGATGTGGCAAAACGTATACATTGAAGGCCCTCATGGAAACGTACAATCGTTACACTCAGAACCACAACTCACTCAACAACGCCTACGTTGCTTGTGCAAGCACAGGTAAAGCAGCTGTACCTCTTGGTGGAACAACAGTTCACTCAGCATTTCGCCTAACAACTTCTCGAGTTACAAGACTTCTATCAGCTGAAAACTTGCAAGCCTATAGAAATATGTTCGTTGGCGTGAGAGCAGTTTTCATTGACGAGATCAGCATGTTGAGTGCAGCTATCCTCGGTAAAATCAATTATCGATTGCAACAGATAACCGGCATATACGACCAAGTTTTCGGAGGCCTTCACATCATCTTATGCGGCGATTTCAGACAGCTGCCGCCTGTACGCGCTACTCCGTGTTACACAGTGCCAATCAACCAACTCGGAGGACCTATACTGTGGCAAAGCATCGACTACTTCCCATTGGTCCGTGTTGTACGACAAACTGACGAGCTGTTTTCGAGAATTCTGACTAAAATTGGAGATGGACTTAAACTAAGTGTCAATAACATCAAACTTATAGAATCCAGACATAAGTCAGAGTCCTGGTGCAAAGAGAACGTACCTGACGCTGTTCGGTTGTTTTACAATAACTTTGAGGTTGATTCATACAATCGAAAAGCAATTAACAACGCACACAACTGTATTGCCACTGATATCATGCTCGGATATTCCAGTAATTCTGAGAGGGGCCAACAGCAAGGAAAACTTCACAAGATGTCGGTTGCAGAGACAGACGGATTGCCTTACATGCTGCCCTTAGCAGTGGGATACCCTTACATGATAACGTCTAACATCAACGTAGGAGATGGATTGGTAAACGGCGCTATTGGAGTCTTGCGACACATCGAACGTCAGCCAGCCGATCCAGCCGAAGCAGGACCATCGACCAGCACGACGTCACCGCCCACAAAAGATGAAATTATCACTCTTTGGTTCGAGTTTCCAGACAAAAGTACGGGTGCCAGTGCAAAACTCAAAAGTCGACCACATGTACTCAGCAAACCAAACACTTTGTCCGTTGATTGGGTGCCGGTGTACAAAAAAGTGGTCAACATCACATTGACAAAAACAGTGAAATGCAAACGCAAACAATTTCCTTGCGTACCTGCTTGTGCCATTACGATTCACAAATCACAAGGTGGGACGTTTGATGTAATCGTGTATAAGTACTCCTCCAAGCAACCACAACAATTAGTATATGTAGCCATGAGCCGCGTAACGAGTATCAACGGATTGCATCTCATCACAGAGAAGGACTCTCCTTTGATTTTCAAACATGGGCGCGAAGGAAACGACTCACAAACTACACGAGATATTCGCACTGAATATATTCGACTCCAAGGACACACTTTGCAAACCACCACTAAAAAGGCAGCCAAATTCTGTGACGATGCTACCAGTGCTGGACAAACTATCGTGACGAACATCAATTGTCAAAGTTTGAGTGCTCATGCCACAGACATTGAAACAGATACAGTGATTCCAAGATCTGACTATTTAGTACTGACCGAAACGTGGATGCGCGACACTTGTGAACCACATCCAATCAAGAATCAGTGGCGTAGCTACCAAGGGACTAGGCGGGGCAGTGCCCCGGGGCCCTCAAGCTCAGAGGGCCCTCGAATCCTTACCAGAAAATCTCGATCGAACTATTATTATTAAAACGTAACCAGTTTAGATAGTAGTGGGGCCCCATTTTTTTATTTGCACCAGGGCCCTTGGTTACCTAGCTACGCCACTGTCAAGAATTATGAGTGCATATCAAGGAAGAATAATCGAACAAACTCAGACACCAACGCAGCAGCTGGAGTAGCGATCTATCGTAGGTTATCATCAATATCAACAGGAAAAGTGATCGATGTTGCGGTCACAGACACTGCTCGAGTTATCAAAACCTGCGGTGACTTGTGCTTGGCTGAAGTTACTTGCTTTACCGCTGATACTACCTTCAAATTTGTGCTCGGTGCTGTTTATATTCATCCAGGATCAAGTGAACAAGACATCGGAATGTTGCCACACCAGGCACTTCTTCCATACGTGCATAACAGCCAGTACGTGCCACCGTTCCTGCAAGTTCAGAATCAGAATCAGAATCAGAATCGTTTATTTAAATCGTTCGTTTTTAATCGTTTATTTGTGAAAGTTGATCCTAATATGCCGATTCTTCTATGCGGTGACTTCAACCAAAACGTGAAGTCTGATGACAAGTTTCTCAAATTCATTAAAGATACGTTTAATCTTGATTGCGTATCAGATATGTCTAAGTCTACTACGTTAAAAGGAACAACCATTGACTTGACATTTTCTAGGCACATTACAGCAGAAACACTTCCTTTCATTTCATATTTCTCCTATCATCGCCCTATCCTCAACAAAATCACTCAGATAGGAACAAGTTAAGTTGTAGTAAACGCTGTTTCATTGTACGCAAATGTATTGCAAGTTATTGTATGTATATTTGTATATAAATACGTATGTATGTGTAAAGGTAAAAATAAAATTTTGTTAATATGAAATTCAGTGCGAGATTCTTTGTATAAATTAATGTTTTAAATATAATTCTTTGTATAAATAAATGTTTTAAATTGTTACTATTATTTCATCCTTCTTCCTACTATACGAATGAATATTCACATTAAAATTATTTTACCACTCAAAGTCGTTGTCACGTAAAACTTTCGCCCGTATACCGACTTTACAGGCAACCATTTTTTTTTTATATGAATAGGAAGGCAAACGAGCAAGTGGGTCACCTGATGGTAAGTGATCACCACTGCCCATAGACACCCGCAACCCCGGAGGGATTGCAGATGCGTTGCCAACCTAGAGGACTAAGATGCAATGCCTCTTGTGCCCGTAATTTCCCCGGCTGTCTTACTCTCCACACCGGAACACAGCAGTGCAAGCACTGCTACTTAGCGGCAGGATTAGCGAGTAAGATGGTGGTAGCGACCCGGACGGACCTTGCACAAGGCCCTACCACCCGCAAAATGGCGCATTTAGCGCCAGTTTCACCACCCTTTTTTTTTATGGTGTGGAAAATGCGCCTTATGCATCCGGCTCGGTACAGGAATACCAGGGGTATCTGGGGCTCTCCCGAGGCGTCAGGCGTACCCAGTAACACACACGGATTCCCACATTTGGCACTATTGTAGGACACCACGGGAGAACTTTTGTGAACCGCGATGCCCCACGGGCCCACCCCGGGATGGGGCTACTTCACGTGCGACACCTGTGCAATGCAGGATTGGGAACTCCCGCCCTCCCCCGCAGGTGCCGCTGGATTTTTATAGAGGTTTTCTTACTGTTCGACCGAAACACGATTTTTAGCCGAAACCGAAACCGAATATTCCAACGACAATCCACAATCGTATCCGCCTTTATTATTTTTAACTATTGAAGTATTACACGTATTAATATTTACACCTCAAACTACTAGCTGACCCGGCGAACTTTGTTCCGCCTTAAATTTGAAAAATTCCTTTGTAAGTGCATCTTTATACTAATCAAGGAATAATGTGTATGCATGCTAAATTTAATGTCTGTAGCTTTATTAGTACAACATTTCGAAATTTTCCAATCCCGTGGGAAAATCGGGATAAAAAGTATCTTATGTCCGTCTCCTGGTTCTAAGCTACCTCCCTACCAATTTTCTGCCAAATCGGTTAAGCCGTTCTTGAGTTATAAATAGTCGTATTTTTATCCCATGGGAAATTTTAAAAATTTCTTTGTAAGTGCATCTTTATACTAATCAAGGAATAATGTGTAGTATTTAATGTCTGTTGCTTTATTAGTACATTTCGGAATTTTCCAATCACGTGGGAAAATCGGGATAAAAAGTATCCTATGTCCGTCTCCTGGTTCTAAGCTACCGCCCCACCAATTTTCAGCCAAATCGGTTCAGCCGTTCGCGAGTTATAAATAGTGTAACTAACACGACTTTCTTTTATATATACAATACAATACAATACAATAACTCTTTATTGAACACCACATATAACAACCAAAACAGAAAAAAGGTATACAGAATATGGTATAGGTATATAGAATATATATAGGTATATATAGATTTATAATCTACTTACTTAATACTAAACACACAATACAACAGCTTAACCTAATACATATATACACAACAATATCAATAACAACACAAACATTTTATCGGCTGGTAAAAATAGAGGGGTTTATTGGAAAAGAAAAACAAATCATAATAAAACAGTCACAACTTAAAAATAACGCAGAGATACTAAAACTAATATATCGATACATCGATATAAGCTATCGATATTTCCTACGCCCTATTATGCTAATGCACCGTTAGACTCGGGCGGCAGATGCGTCGCCGGCGCATCGCGTGGAGGAAACCAGTCGTATCCTAACATTTGACGCGGAACGTATGCTCAACGATCCTACGATGGCCTACGCAAATTGCACTCTATTGCCTTGCTAATTAAGTTCTCTTTTCTACGCTTCCTCGCGTTTGTGCTATTTAACTGTTCTATTTTCTATAAACTTTCTTACCGTTCCTGTGCTTGTGCTTTCTATTCTTTTGTGCCCGACTTGCTTTGTGTATGGATTTAGTGCTTACCAGACAATAAACTGTAAGTGAGCTTTTGTGTTGACATTTCCGACCCGGTAGGATCACCCGTATAATATTACCGAGTTCCTGAGTTATACACATACCATACCGAGTGTTGCCATACATACTTCCGTATATTTGTCAGCTTGTTTGTATAGTGTTTTCCACTGGCGTTCGTGTCGCCACACTGTACGTGTATTTTATATGTTTAGTTTTTTAATTTTATCTGGGTCCTACTGAAAAACAGCGTTGCGGCTTGCCGCAACATTATGCTGAGTGGGGCCCATTTTACACCATATCGGTACTATTCCTAAGTATATTGTATTTTTCCTATTATATATCTAAGTGTATCGAATGCGTGTAAATAAATGTCTCTCTCTCTCTCTCTCTCTCTCTCTCTCTCATAATGTGAAAAAAATGTAAGTACCAGGTACAGTCTACCATTATGTTGTGCACTAAGGCAAGGGGTATTGGTTACAGGTCGTGGCAGAAGCTGTCGGTGCACTCGCGCACGCACCGCGTGCGGAACTGCCCCGAGTGCGGGCTGCTGCTGAGGAGCAGCCTCGAAAGACACATGCTGTGAGTCTTGCAGACATCCCAACACTTGCAGACATCACTACATAGTATAAAATAAAGTCGCTCTCTCTGTCCCTATGTCCCTATGTATGCTTATATCTTCAAAACGACACAACGGATTTTAATCCGGTTTTTTTTAATAGATAGAGTGATTCAAGAGGAAGGTTTTTATGTATAATTCTACGCAGACGAAGACGCGGGCAGAAGCTAGTATTTTATAAATGCGAAAGTTTGTGAGTATAGATGTTTGTTTTGTTACTCTCACGCAAGAACGGTTGGACAGATCTGGATCATATTTGGCATAGAGATAGCGATAGCGATCGGGATAGCGATAAATGAATTATTTGGAGATAAAGTCAAGAACAGATAGTACTATGCTGATTTCATACACACGCTAGAACTCCGCTACCAGATTATTGTATGATCACTCGGCTTACTCAAGTATGCGAAATTTCAGCTCAAATCGTTGATATCTGCTTCAAAATTACTTAAGTTGCTAGATTCCACCCGGACAAACATACATACATACATTAAAAGATAAATGACAGCTTGTAAAAAAAACGCATGTTTTTTTATCCTACTAATATTATAAACGCGAAAGTTTGTGAGTATGGATGGATGTTTGTTACTCTTTCACGCCAGAACGGCTGGACAGCTCTGGACGAAATTTGGAACACAGATAGATTATAGTCTGGAATAACATGAATAATTTTTATCCCGGAAAATTGCGTAATTCCTGCGGGATAGCGATAAACGAATTCTATGCAGACGAAGTTGCGGGCAACAGCTAGTGTGTCATGTAAAAGTGGCCAGCCGGCTTAGCGTGAAAGAGAATCAAATGCACAGACCAGTGGCGTAGCTACCTAGGGACTAGGCGGGGCAGTGCCCCGGGACCCTCAAGCTCAGAGGGCCCTCGAACCCTTACCAGAAAATCTCGAACTATTATTATTAAAACGTAACCAGTTTAGATAGTAGTGGGGCCCCATTTTTTTATTTGCACCAGAACCCTTGGTTACCTAGCTACGCCACTGGCACAGACCGACGTACAAACGTTGCTGGTGTGACATCCGTTGTTTGTGGTAGTCGTGCGCACCCGGATTTGCCGTCTCGCGCCTGCTGGGTGTGCAGCGCAGAGTGCAAGGGAGACAGCGGACTGAAGGCGCACATGGAGAAACATAAGAAGGTAACCATTTTATTGAATCAGCTGTAACTATGAGGATGTAGCTACACGGTGACTTTGAATTAGTAATAATAATAATAATAATATCTTGGGACAATTGACACCAATTGACCTAGCCCCAAACTAAGCAAAGCTTGTAATATGGGCACTAGACAACGGATAAACATACTTATATAGATAAATACATACTTAAATACATATTAAACATCCAAGACTCGAGAACAAACATTCGTATTTTTCATACAAATATCTACCCCAACCGGGGATCGAACCCGGGACCTCAAGCTTCATAGTCAGGTTCTCTAACCACTGGGCCATCCGGTCGTCATTAGTAGACGCGTTACTCGAATAGCCCATCGAGGGAATAGGCGAAAATCATAGGAATTATTTTATAGGCGATGAGGCTAGGAACCCATCACTATTTTGATTCCATTTTCCACCTATACGCCCACAATCTTGCTAAATGTGGCTTGTAGGTGCCTGTTAGGCTATGTGTACCCCGTAAGGGATAGAGACGTGATTTGTGTATGTGTATGTTACTCGAAAATAAATAAATGATAAATATTAAAATTACGTTTTTCTAGAAAGTTTTTTGGTTTCTTCCACGCTGGTCTGGGAGCGAAGAAAAAAACATAGAATTTACCAGTTACTTCTTTTCCGCGCAGATTGTAAAAGCCCGTCGAGGGAACGGGCGAAAGTTAATTTACCGCGGGCGAAGCTGCGGACGGAAGGCTTTTTTTTTTTATATGAATAGGAAGGCAATCGAGCAAGTGGGTCACCTGATCGTAAGTGATCACCACTGCCCATAGACACCCGCAACCCCGGAGGGATTGCAGATGCGTTGCCAACCTAGAGGACTAAGATGAAATGCCTCTTGTGCCCGTAATTCACCCCATCACTATTTTGTATTTTGTGTTATTTTTGTTGTGTTGTGTTTTTTTCTAGTGTTCAATAAAGAGTATTTGCATTGTATTGTATTGTGTGTTGTGTTGTGTTGTGTCGGCAGAACTCGGAGGCGGCGTACTGCGCCGAGTGCGACGTGCACTTCAGCAACAAGTACGTGTACCGCGCGCACCTGCGCAAGACGCTGCGCCACGCCGCGCCCGAGGACCTCAAGTGAGTGAACCATCCGATAGAGTGGATACGTCATACAATTCATCACTGCATAGTAGTGATGTAACGAATGTCATTTGTTAAACATTCGCGAATGCGAATGCAAATGTTTGCTACTGACATTCGCGAATGCGAATGCGAATGTAGAAGTGTTCAATTTTTTTTATTAAAATTTTTAATTATTAAGCTTCATTGCCCAAGGTAAAATAATCCATATGGATGGTTACCCCCTTATTCATAAACGCTCTATAGGCTTCCGCTAATTTAGCAATCGTTTGTCCTTATCTGTCACTTTGACATTTACCATTCACAGATAAGGACAAACGATTGCTAAGTTAGCGGAAGCCTATAGGGGTTCGTTTACATCCGTCCGAGGGGAAGAGCAGTGCTTGGTCCGGTGCATCCTGGGCATCGGTTAATGATTTCCTGGCAGACTGAGGGATATCATTATCCGTTGGCTAAGAGCCCGACAGGGGGAGGGGTCTGTTGACCGTGCTCTACCGTACAACGTTGCCGACATTTTTGTCACAATATTTTTGAATACTGCATTTATTGGGCGAACGTCTTGGGAATCATGTTGTAGGCGATGCGGCTAGCAACCCATCACTATTTTTATTTCCCTTTCCAGCTAATGCTAAAAGTGGTCTTAAGGTCTTCTTACCTTAGTCTCTGTCCACCCCGTAAGGGATATAGAGGTGGTATGTATGTGTTGTGGGTAGGATATCTACCCTCGGGAAAAAATAATAAAAACACTTGTCAGTCAACGTAAGCTGTGTTTCATTTACTACATGGTGGCAGCGGTGGGATACGAACCCACGCCCTTTCGGACTGGTGTTTCCACTGTATGAAAGTAATTTCACCTTAGGCTTATCAACAATTAGATTTACATTATAACCTAAAGACAGATACTTTTCATATGACAATACATTAATGTCGGCTCCGGTATCGAGTTTAAATTTTTCCTCGCCACACATACCTCTCAATGTCTCATACCAGTCTTCAGCCGTTATCGAGTTGATGTTAGAAATATCCGAAATCATTGGAATAAAAAATGACTCACTTTCTGCTTCCGAATCCTGGTCACATACTGCAATGTCATACATTTTCCTTTTCTCTATGTTATTCGGACACATACGCGCGAAATGCCCGTAGCCTTGACACACAAAACACTGAACACGATTCGCGGGACACATACCGGGATCGCAAAATTTGCCACAACCGGAACAGTCACAGCGGAGTTACTATTCGGGATTCATTGAAGTGGCATTATTAAAAGACATTACATCAAATTCGGTTATTATGGTAATGAAAGAAAATTTTGCGAGGTATGGGATACCTCAAACCGTAATTAGTGATAATGCTGGTCAGTTCACTAGCAGGGACTTTCAAAGGTTTGCGTGTGAGTGGGGATTCGAACATGTTACCTCATCTCCTCACTACGCTCAGTCGAATGGAAAAAGTGAGAGAGCCGTACAAAGTATAAAAAAATTGTTAGTAAAGTCGATAAATAGTGGTTCAGATTTTTATTTGCATCTACTTAGTTGTAGGAACACGCCGCGTGACAATGTAGGCTCTCCGGCGCAAATGTTAATGGGTCGCAGGCTTAATTGTAGACTGCCAGTACACCATGACTTGTTAAAGCCAGCTACCCAGCAGGATAATTACCATAAAGAACTTGTACAACGGCAAATTAAGATCAAGGCGTACTATGATAGACGCAGTAGAAACCTTCCAAAGCTAGATATAGACGATGACGTCATTGTAATGGACCACACTAATGTGAGAAATAAAATGAGAGGAAAAGTGGTAAAAATTAGCAATACTCCCCGCTCGTACATAATTAAAAACCGTAAAGGTATTCAGTACCGTCGTAATCGAAGACATTTATTAAAATGTGAAGCAAAGTCAGCGGTGCAAACTAACATACAAAATGTGCAGTCAAAACCAGACGACCAGAAAGTAAGCTCCGCTGACGTTGCTGCCGGCACCAGCCGTGGCGCTGAGGCGGTCGGTGTGCCCACTCTCACGCGCAACAAGGCTAGGAAATTAAGCATAGATATAAACTCCTTGTTCTAGTACAACAAAGACCAATGTACCTAACGTAAAATTGATGCATGTTTTTCTTTTGTTTTTTTTTTTAATTCATTCTATCTTGTAAAATAGGATATACTCGTAACAGTTAGTACTTATATAACATAGTTTTAGTACTTGGCAAAGACCATTATACTTTTGTTTATTTTTTAAGGGGAAGATGTTGTGGGTAGGATATCTACCCTCGGGAAAAAATAATAAAAACACTTGTCAGTCAACGTAAGCTGTGTTTCATTTACTACAGTATGTATGTATTTATTACTTTGACATTGGCGAAATCATCGCATCGATCCATGGGGCCATATTAAAAAAGAAGTAGAAGAAGTTGCGTAAAAGTGCACAGTGTTTTAAAAATGCCGTAAGTATTCAAATTTATATTTTACTATTAAAATTATACATCAAACGATTCAGTGTTAATCCAACTATCAGATTATAGCTATATTTAATTTAGAATGTCCTGGTTATAGTGGTTATGTAAAATAGTTATGTCCAGGGAACAAGCGCCATCAAAGGGTTCGGGTTCTAGTTCCGGGTTAATTTAATTATTTAATTATACACTGATTACCATGCCGTACAAATGGTGCTGCACAAAGTCGGTATTATTTTTTTGATTTTCTGACAATTTCCAGGGTAAATTTGATCATTTCATTCTTTACGGCATCAGTTTCATACTGTTTCAATACAGCTTCTAATCCATTATTCCGCAACGCCGTACAAAAATCATGCGACAAGGGGAAAAAATCGAGGGTTGCACTTTTGAATTCTCACCAGCACCCAGTTGGACAGCTTACAAGTGACGGCATAGTGCTGAATCTTATTATTTTATGCTCTTATATCGTCCTATATACGTCACCTGGTGGTTCATATGACCCACATTATTTGGACATGGGCCTGTAGTCTAAGAGCACTTCCAGTCGCAGTCTATCAAGTCAAGTCATCCAACATGTTGTTGCCCCGGATGACCCGCACTTGATCCGATAGCTGCGCAGTCACGGCGATGGTCGGTTCGAGCGCCTGAGGAAGCATCCGGGCACGGTACCCGGATAGATTAGTTCCTCCCTATGTCGCCCCAAAGTACGCTCGCATGCAGTTCTCATTTATCGGTCGAGTCTTCGCGTGCGACGCACTGCACCACCGGCAGCGGGAGCCGTGGGCGGGGCATGATTAACGTGACCATTTATTTATTTTGTCAGACCGGGACACAATATCTACGATTTTTTTTTTGTGTTTTACAAATATTTTATTATAGAAGATAGAATGACACAAAATAATTAAAGCTCTAAACACAAAATAGTTATGTTGGCACGACTTACTAACTAAGCCCCCAGTAGTGGCGCGACTTCTAAGTCGTACTTTTGTATTTGTCGACTGAACAATTTTTTTTTTAAATATCGGGTCTTGTTTTTGAATACGTGTACGTATAATTTTAAACTATCGTTGGGTCTGCTTGCAAAACCGGGACGAAGTTGGCTTCGCTGGGGACACCGGGACAGACTGCCTGAAACCGGGACGTATGGTCACGTTAGGCATGATGTCCCGTAGGCCCCAAGCGTGCCGGCAGCGGTGAGCGTCCTCGCGGGGCGGCCCGCGCTCTCCCCTGGGCCCGCTGGTGCCGGCCGCGGTGGCGAACTCATCGCCCGACGACGGCGGCGACAATGACGAGTCTGATGATGAGGCGGAACCTCTGTGTTTTTCTTGGACCGCGTTATCATAACATTTTTGTGCCTTTTTGTTGCTTTAAGGCAAAATATATAAAAAATTGTGTAAAATGTGTGACACTGTTGACGTTATCAGCGGTTTTTTTAAAAATTATTATTATACAAATGTTACTTCCTTGCTGGTCTGGGAGCAAAGAAAAAACATAGAATGTACCATGTAGAAGCCCATCGAGGAAATGGGCGAAAATCATAGGAGTCATATTATAGGCGATGAAGCTAACAACCCATCACTATTTTGATTCCATTTTCCATCTATACGCCCACAATCTTGCTAAATGTGGCCTGTAGGTACCTGTTACCTTACGCTCTGTCTACCCCGTAAGGGATAAAGACGTGATTTGTGTGTGTGTGTTGCAAAAAGAAAACTTTTCGGTCCATTCAATTGCTTTCGTTTTGGAAAGCGATTGCGAGGGTAATCGTAATCACAATCAACTTCGACGACGATTACGATCGCGAACGGGTTCCGTAGTAAGCCTGCGGGTCCCTAGTTTAATATGTTATTGCAGCAAACGAGACACGGCAGGTATTTGTATGTAAATATATACGACCAGATAGCCTAGTGGTTAGTGACCCTGACTATGAAGCTAGAGGTCCCGGGTTCGAATCCCGGTAGGGGCAGACAGTTGTATGATGAATACGAATGTTTGTGCCCGAGTCATGGATGTTGTATGTATTTAAATATGTATTTATCTACATTATATAAGTATGTTTATCCGTTCCCTGGTACCCATAGTACAAGCTTTGCTTAGTTTGGGGCTAGGTCAATTGGTGTAATTTGTCCCAAGATATTTATTATTATTTATTTATTTATATTTTTAGATCACACGAAGAAGGAAAGGCGATAGTAAAACGGCTCGCCGAAACCAAGAAACGAATGAACGCGCTTCCGACAGAAACCCGGGATATCTATGTGGCTAAGAGGGAAAAGAGGCTGGAGAGGGTCTTGCCAGACGCTCCTCCTCGCAAGCAGACGAGGTGAGATCTAAAACCACAGTTACCTATTACTACTATTATTACTGAACCAGTGAGTTACACCTTTGGCCTCATCTGCACCTTCCACCAAGTGAGATAGAGGTTAATCACTGGTCAGTTCGTAGTAAAAATATATATATATATATATATATATATATATATATATATATATTAGGTACCATTGCGGTATACACAAAAGTAACTTTGTAATTGGGAATGTGATTATTTTAAAAGTGCTTGATGATTTTTCTATTGATAGAAATAACCATCCTTAGCTACCGAAAAAAGTTACAGATTTTTCCATCGAGCCATATATTTTATAAACCCCCCATACGGCTGATAAGCAGTACGTCCATAATATAACAAATAAAAAAAAAAAGGCTGCTTGAATCTGTGGTACACAATGACATAAGTAGCTAAAAAAGCAACGGCTAAGTGGCGCCGTCTGTGGTGTTACTCAACCATACATGGGGAATTTCAATAAAAATGACCATATATATTTTATTTCAAGCGATTTGGCATACCTAGTAACATTCTCAATTGTGTTTTAGGAAACAGTCACCCGAAAGAACCGAGTGCCGGGTACTGCCAGGGTCTCCGGCGACACCTCCAGCTCGCAAGCTTATGCCGTGGGAGATAATGTAAGATTTTCCTTTGTATATGGTACCGTATTCTTCCACGCTGGTCTGGGAGTAAAGAAAAAACATAGAATGTACCAGTTGCTCCTCTTCCCGCGCAGATGGTAAAATCGGCGAAAATCTTAGGCATCATGTTATAGGCGATGCGGCTGGCAACTGATAACTATTTTGATTCCCCTTTCCACCTGTACGCCCACAATCATGCTAAACGTGGCCTGTAGGTATCTGTTACATTAGGCTCTGTCTACCCCGTAAGGGATAAAGACGTGATTTGTGCGTGTGTGTGTTAATAATTACATATTTTGCCTACAGAGATAACCCAGACTGCGATGGATTAGCTACAACGTCTCGCCGTCAAATCGAGCCCGAGTGTGTTACTCCAACTAGGTGATTTTGCTTTTTAGATGCTGTTTTTTTTGCGGGTGGTAGGGCCTTGTGCAAGGTCCGTCCGGATCGCTACCACCATCTTACTCGCTAATCCTGGCGCTAAGTCAGTGCTTGCACTGTGTTCCGGTGTGGAGAGTAAGACAGCCTTGGAAATTACGGGCATAAGAGGCGTTTCATCTTAATCCTCTAGGTTGGCAACGCATCTGCAATCCCTCCGGGGTTGCGGGTGTCTATGGGCAGTGGTGATCACTTATCATCAGGTGACCCACTTGCTCGTTTGCCTTCCTATTCATATAAAAAAAAATAAAAAAAAATGCGTTTTTTAATTGAAATTTCTTTTGCAGCGTTACAAGTTTAGATAGTGCCGGGGAAGCCCCGGGCTGCTCGCCCCTGCGTGGTGACTGGACTACAGGCTATCTGGGTATGTTGTGTTTACTCTGAATCTAGTGAACGAATCTCGATTTTTTATTCAAATTAATTTATTTGTCAAAACATAGGCAAATACATACATATACAGAGATCTTATGCGTATATTTAGGACCGCTTTGTTGCGCTATGAGGCATACAAATAGCCTATATAATGGATGGCATGCATTTTTCGATTTTAATCTGCATTACATATTATACTAGCTGACCCGGCGAACTTTGTTCCACCTTAAATTTGAAAAATTCAATTGTAAGTGCATCTTTATACTAATCAAGAAATAATGTGTAGGCATGCTAAATTTAATGTCTGTAGCTTTAATAGTACAACATTTCGGAATTTTCCAATCCCGCGGGAAAATCGGGATGGAAAGTATCCTATATCCGTCTCCTGGTTCCTTACCTACCCACCAATTTTCAGCCAAATCGGTTCAGCTGTTCTCAAGTTATAAATAGTGTTACTAACACGACTTTCTATTATAAATGTTAGATTCTACATGCAAATTTATGATCAATGCTAATTTTGAATTATATTTTAGGGAAACTGACACCGGCAAAGCACAGGTCACAAGAACAGGGCCCTTCAAAGGCAAATTCAAATGCAAGTAAGTGACAATTCACGAGTTTACCTTGACATATCGATTTCTTATTTTTTCCTAATTTTTAACCATATTTCAGGGAACAAAACGCCCGTCAAACTCGCAGCGTCCACGCTAGAGACACAAAAAGCTGGTCCTTCGAGTAAGTAACAATTTCAACATGAAACTAGCGTGAGACTCAATCATAATTACACATAAACGGATAACTCGCGTATAAAAAGTCGAGTGATGCTGAACATGTTTCGGACTATTTCGTAGTCTTTCCTGGAGCGCTCGCCCCGGCGGTACTGAAACGAACACTGCGCGCGCTCTGCTCGCGCGGCTGTTCGACGCAACTGACAGCGGCGCACAACTACCCTCGTTTTCATCGTCATTTTTATTACTGTCAAATGTAGGGCAGCACACAACACTGATCACGTCACTCCGTAAAGTTCGTAATAGTCCGAAACATGTCGAGCATCACCCGACTTTTTATACGTGAGTTATCTGTTTATGTGTAATTAAGTAACAATTTCCTTTGCATATTCACCGATTTAGGGAGATGGGGTGGATAATATTAAAATAATATCCAGTTAAACAATGAACACAAGTTGCAAAATGTAGGCGCGGCTTAAAAAACTAATTGTTTACATAAATCACGTCTTTATCCCTTACGGGGTAGACAGAGCCTAAGGTAGCAAGAACTAAAGACCACGTTTGATTGTGTGCGTATGGGTGGAGGGGAATCAAAACAGTGATGGGTTGAGCCTCATCGCCTATAACATGATTGCTATGATTTTCGCCCATTCCCTCGATGGGCTTTTACCTAGCGCGGATAGAGAAGCAACTGGTACATTCTATGTTTTTTCTTTGCTCCCAGACCAGCATGGAATTGTTTAATAATTTTATTTTCTATTTCAGATATTATTAAAAAGGACACCGGAACAAAACATAATAAAAACGAAGTTGTTACTGGATTAGGTATGTTACATTCATAGTTTATTTATCAGACTATTATGTGATATTTTTCATTACTATTATTTTACTTTATTTATGTTCAATTTGATACTCGGATTTTTTACTAAAGTCTAACCTAGGATTCCGCCGACGGCTCAAAATACTCAACTTTAAAAAAAAAACATTTTGGGACACAATGATGGAGCGAAATATAAAATTACTAGCTGCTTTAGTTTTTCGCTAGCCCGCGGGAACTATGCAATTTTCCGGGATAAAAAATAGCCTATGTGTTAATCTAGGGTATCAGCTATATCCGTTCCAAATTTTATTCAAATCCATTCAGTAGTTTTTACGTGAAAGAGTAACAAATATCGATCCATTCATACTTACAATTTTTCGCGGTTAGAATATTAGTAGGATTTGTAAACACATTTGGAGTTCATAGCGGTGTTTTGTTTTTTATCATTTATCGTCATTGAACATAATCTCGCAGTATGGACAATGATATGTACTCCGTTATTGTCGTGTATATCGGACTAATGTACCAATTCACAGTTTCTATGGCTCACACTGTAATATACATGATGTGGATGTACTGAATAAATAAATAAATAAATAATCAAGTAGCTTGTTTAATTTTTAGATTATGAAACCACGAGAGCGGAGATCTTCAAAGGCTGGTTCCAAGCCATGCAAGATGACAGTGATGAGGACGAAGACGATGTTGATGATGATAAACCAGCTCCCGTCGACATCACTAGCGAAGAGCCCGCTGTATTGCCGCCAAATATAGCCGAAGACGTTCGCCAATGGCTGGAAGATGAAGACTTAGACGCTGACAAAACTATAACGAGTATGCTACCGATCGACCTGACATTGGACTGGACAAGCAACCAGACATCGTTCAAAGGACAGCGCGAGACGTTCGCAGCCACGCCTGGACCCACGTTTGACTTAGATGACACTACGACCCCACTAGACATATTCCGAAAATTTTTCGACGATTACCTCCTCGATCTTATAGTTACGCAGACGAACGAGCACTCTAACTTGTTAAGAGACCAGATAACGACAGAACATTCGAGACTTATCAAATGGGAGGACACCGACAGAGAGGAGATACTCATTTTCCTTTCTATACTCATCTTGCAAGGGCTAGCACCACTACATGTCGAATCAGACTACTTCAAAGAAAATGGGTATCTCACTCTCAAATATTTTAAAAACCTCATGACGTATAACCGATTTACTCTACTGAAACGAATGATATATTTCACTGACATGACTGACCTGACGGGACTCGCGTGCGCCCAGAAAAATCTTCGGAAGATACAGCCTGTACTTGACCACTTAAACGAGAAATTCGCCAAGCTATATATTCCGAAGCAAAACGTAGTTATAGACGAATCACTCCTCAGATGGCACGGTCGGCTCTCCTTTGCTCAAAAAGTCGCCACCAAAGCTGCCAAAGTTGGCGTGAAAAGCTACGAGCTGTGCGAATCCGACACGGGCTATTTGTGGAGCTTTTTCGTCTACACGGGAAAGACTGACGGCATAGACAGACCGGACGATAATGACTTTACTGACGGACCTGTGACTTCACCCACGAACGCCACGGCACAGATTGTGCATCTTGCAAAGCCATTGCTGGGGCTCGGGTACACGTTAATAATGAACAATTTTTATAATTCGCCATTATTAGCGCGATACCTCAAGTCACAAAAGACCGATTGCTTTGGCACGATGCGGGTAAGCCGCGAATTTGTGCCGGAGGCAATTAAGTCTAAGTCTAAGGAGATGCGCGTCGGAGAACTCGCCCAGTCGTTTTCGAGGGACTTGAGCATAGTTTTGTGGCGTGACACGAATATAGTGGCCATGATTTCTACTTTCCACGAAGGTGAGGATGGTAAGGAGAACCGCTGTAAGTACAAGCCGCGAGCAGTGCTAGATTACAACAGTGCTATGGGCGGCGTGGATAGGAAAGATCAATTGCTCTCTGCACACCCTATCGAGAGGTCGAAAAATATGGCGTGGTACAAAAAAGTTTTCCGTCGCCTTTTAAATGTGTCTATACATAATGCGTTCGTCATATTTAAAAGTCGAAACACGAGTGTCACCAATCGGGCGTTTCGGCGGCGTTTGGCCGATGAAATGATTGCAGCGTATTTGCCAGCGCGAGTTGATTGCAATCCGGTTGTGAAGACGAAAGCAGTCGTACAGTTCCCGGGAGGACAAAAAAGACCTATACTGCAAGGCAACCATTTCATCGCGCAAGGGCTGACGAAGAATGCCCGATGTTGCTGGTGCAAGAAGTCTCGCTCGAAGTATATTTGTAAGCAATGTGAGGTGACGCTTTGTTTAGAAATATGTTTCGAGGAGTATCATACAAAATATTAGGACTAAGATTGTACAAAAAATGTAAAGATAGATTTTATCCAATACTGTAATCTAATGCGCCAATTAAATGTGTACCTGGAAGATATCCCTTAAAGGGATAAATTCGCATTAGTACATACCTATTTTTTAAAAGTTTTGTTAAGATGCTCGGTAGAGATCCCTTATAGGGATAAGTTCGCCTTTGTGCATATATTGTTTTTTTTTTTTGAATTGTATCTGTGTCATTATATTTGTACAATAAAGCATTTACTTACTTACTTTTATGTACAATAAATCGTTTATATACATACATTTAATCATTAATTTGGTGTCTGATGACTAATGAGTCATGCAAAAAGTTAATAAAATTGCAACCACATTCGATCGTTTTTTATTCACTGCCTAACAGCGAGTATACTCCTATACCTCTTTAAATAAGGTTCTATCAAATGAAGTAAGAATTTTTATTTCTTGATTTATGTTTACTTTTACGGTTTTACCGTTAGAAATTTAATTTCTAAACGACACTGAAAATTAGAACAGAAAAGTCCGAAAAGTAAAGCTATGGCCGGGAATCGAACCCGGATCCTCGTCATTCCGTGACGCGTGCTATACCCCTATACCGCCCGTAGCAGGTCGGTAAGCCTTCGAATTTTTCTATCTGTTACTAGCTGTCACGTGACCTTGTTACTATGCGATTTTTTGTCGCTAAGCGGAAATTTGCACAAAATGACAGCAATATAAGCCACCATTTTTAAAATCCAAAAGCAAGATAGTGGACAACCAGAATATGATTATTTACAGCAATGTTGAGTACTTGGCGTTATTAAATTTGCAAATTATATTTTTTGTTGCGTTTCTAGTATTTCTGGGATTGTAAAATGAAAGCGCAGATTTACGTGTGTAAGCTCCAATAATTATTTTCGAAAATCAATTTACACGTCATGGAAGAGGGGTAGGGGAACAGAAAAGACAGTGACGTATTAAAATGACGGCATCAAGCGGCGTTTCTATTGGTCACATAGGTTGATGTGACATCACGCGGTGACATCCTCATGCTCCCTCGGCGCCCCCCAAATGGCAGAGAGGGAATACCGGTGGGTTTTAGTGGGTATGCCTTCCCCGCCTCCTTCCACTCGGGAGGGGGCCCGGGGAGAGCCCCACATAACTTCCGTGCCGTCCCCACGGCGCGGTCGTATGCGTAAGGCATTTTCCCACCGCAAAAAAAAGATTGATTGAAAGGTCCCGTAGATCCTCGCTAGATGGCGTTGCAGGTCTGAACAGCAACAATAAAATTATCTACACTAATTTTCAATTGTGTTCACTTTTATAAAAAAATAATATAGTCATATTCATATAATGTGTATCGATGGCCATGATTTTGGCGTAGGCAAAGGCGTCTTTACCTATGGTGCAGGGCGTGCGGCGCACACGGGCGTGCGGCGCACACGGGCGCCGGGTCTAAGGGGGCGCCGAGCGCCCTCTAACGCGACACCTCCAAAGATGCGTCGCTCGCGGCGCCGGCGCTCTCAAAGGCCCAGCGCCCGTGTTATGGCCGACGCCGGGGGCGGCGCGGTAGCAAAGCAAGGCTACTCTATTTAAATTTACACAATGACTTTTGTTTCAACGTGAAATCAGCCTTAAAACAGATAATTAAAGATCAAATTGCGCCTAGACTAGAGGGCGCCAGGGTACTGGTTGCACACGGGCGCCACAAGGGCTACTCATACTCACACTCATACTCGTTTATTCGTAATACTTATAGTTATTACATGTTATTTTTAATTTACAATTTTAATAAACTGGAGCACCAATAGAATAATAAAACATTTTTTTTTTATTTAATCATAAAGCTGTAGGCTTTGACTGCCAGGAAAAGAGTTCGTCGAATGTATAGAATGTGTGCTAGAGACGCCTTTGGGCGTAGGTAAATTGCATCCGCCCACTGATCTTGTTTCTGTTGGTTGATCTGGTGCGTCCCGCAGGTACCGCTGCGACGACTGCGACATCGGCTTCCTGGACCAGTACGCGCTGACCAACCACGTGGACGCTGTGCACGACAAGCAGGACAAGTATCCGTGCGAGCACTGCGGCGAGGTGAGACAGCAGATATCATACGCTCGGGACCAGGGGCCCGATGTTTGAAAGCACATGTGTGAAAATACCACTCGAAAGTGGTGAAAAATTGTGCTGAATTTAAAATTTTTGGAGATATAAGCTGATTTATACCACTTTCGAGTGATGTGCTTTCAAAAATCGGGCCCCAGAGCCGGTATGCTTATTACCTAACTCGCTCGCAATCGCCATCGTGTTCATTTTGACAGTTCATGTATGGGCTGTAATTTTTTTTTTTTTTTTATATGAGTAGGAAGGCGAATGAGCAAGTGGGTCACCTGATGGTAAGTGATCACAACTGCCCATAGACACCCGCACCCCGGAGGGAGTGCAGATGCGTTGCCAACCTAGAGGATTAAGATGAAATGCCTCTTGTACCCGTAATTTCCCCGGCTGTCGTACTCTATTCTCGTGTATTTGTCTTTAATTGGCATCGGAATCAGCTAGCTGTCACATTCATACAAGAACTGTCAAAATTAACGCGATGGCGATTGCGAGCGAGTTAGGTAATGCCTATGGGTCACCGTCCGTAGAAATTTGTATGAAAAATGACCCATTTTTGCTCCCGAGTATTACTTGCTACTAAAGCGAATGTTTGTGAGTATGGAATGTTTGTTACTCTTTCACGCCAGAACGGCTGAAAGATCTGGATGTAATTTGGAGCATAGATTAAAGCCTGGAATACGTAGCCTACTTTTATCTTGGAAAATTCCTTAGTTCCTGCGGGATAGTGATACCTAAACGCCACTGGTTGCGTTGCAGGCGTTCCACACGGTGGTGGCGCGCAAGAAGCACGTGCGCAGCGCCCACGAGGGCCGCGGCCCGCACAAGGACAAGGTCTGCGAGCACTGCGGGAAGGCCTTCACGGTACGCACTCTCTTTTGTAGACTTAAGTACACTGTTGTGCTCGTATGTGTGATTAACAGAGATCGGAAAAATTTGCGTCATTGCTCGCAATAATGTGGACATGACTCCAAAATTAATCAAATATGTCAAAATACATATATTAAGAATAAGTATGTCCACGGAGGTTTTATAACTATAGAACTAGAAAACTTTTTTGACAGAAATAATAATCATATCTAGCAGGATCGTGATTTCTTTATTATATAAAAAGAATTACGAGAACGACAACTGCCACTTTAATTAACATTTTGCTAAATTTTATGCATGTGGAATTTTTTATCTCCGGGTGTTCAAATTTTATTTCGAGAAATTAATTAAATGATTAATTTTTGAGTCTTGTCCACATTATTGCGAGCAATGACGCAAATTTGTCCGATCTCTGGCTCGTATGTAGACGGTGACGTTGACGTTCCAAATTAGAAAAATGATAGTCCCATCAGTTCTGTACTCCTACATACAGGACGAGTGCGTGCGTCTGCGTGTGCGCGAACGTTTACGCACCCAAATCCGGTTTGCTCAAAGTCCTGTGGCTATGGGAGGAGGTAGAGAGGTCCCTTTATTCCATCCAGTCCTATTAGTAGTTCGATCGTCGAACTGTTTGGACTTTTTTTTTCCAAATAGAAAGACTGGCGGATCGAACTATCTGGAAGCACGGATTTTATTCCAAATAGAACTACTATAAATATTATAGTACACTCAGAAATAGAATAGGTACTTGAAGTGTATTCGTATCTTGAGAAGGAATTTGTCCTTTTTGTTATGACTTATCAATCCTCTGACATGGTGAAAGGTGTGGTAGACACCATGTCGTGCAATGTTATAAAAAGATAGTTCGCGTTTAGCTCCATGCACGCTGGGGCCCGATTTTTGAAAGCAGATCACTCGATAGTGGTATAAATCTGTTAATATCTTCAAAACTACAGCTCTAATTACATTTTTGGCTAGTTCACAAGATTAATGAGAGCCGCAAATGTCTTTTAAGCTCGTATTTCAAGTTCAGCACAATTTTTCACCAGTTTCGAGTGGTATTTTCACATATGTGCTTTCAAAAATCGGCCCACTGGGCTTTGACTCCTGCACAATTGCACATGGGCGGTTCTAGGGGTGCCGTTTTGGCACTACAAATTTGGGGCGATGGAAGCACCTACAACGACAAAGCAGCCCTATTTAGGGAGGCACTGCTTTCCTCGCTCAGTCGGGGAAGCTAGAAAAAGTGCCCTAAAAATGCTCCTATATCACACACACATTTGCAGCTATCTATTTATTTTGTATTACTATCTTTTAATTTCTAGTTAGTATTTGGGTTCCCATCAGTAAATTATTGTTTTGATTTAATTTTTTCTATTTTTACCTCCTTTTTTTTGATATTTCTTGGCTGCCACGATACAGGCTGTGCCTAGTGTGGAGTCATTGAACTTCCTAACATTACAATACAATACAATACAAATACTCTTTATTGAACACCACAAATCAGTACAGAAACAAAGAACAAAGTAGACAATAGGCGGTCTTATCGCTTAATAGCGATCTCTTCCAGACAACCAATATTTCTTGTAAATAAGTTGGAGACAGCACACATTACACACACACATTGACAGCATACATTGTATGTATTTCGTGTCTATTTTGGAAAATAAATTTTACTCACTTACTTACTTTAATCTGCCAACTGGCTGTCCGCAGACGAAACTCCTGCTGGCGCAGCACGTGAACTCCCACACGGGCGCGCGCCCGTACACGTGCACGCGCTGCGGCGCCGCCTTCGGGTTCAAGTCCGCGCTCTACAAGCACGGGCGACTCGTGCACAAGTTGAAGAAGAAAACCGGATGAAGCGCTTATTTGTAATGCCTGTTTCCCTCTCTCCTCTCCTCAGCCCCTCTCCCTCCTTCCGTCCCTCTATCTATCGCCCATTCCTTCTCTATCTCTCTCTCTCCCCCCTTAATCGCTCTCTCCTGAGAGACAGGAGTTATTTACTTTAGACGGCGGTTTTTATTTTAATAGAGTAAATAAAAGATTATAATATATCATTTTTTTATAAATTATTATCCAAAAATTGCAGAGTAATTTAGTGATTCTAATAATGCACTTTTTTATATTATTACTAGCTGACCCGGCGAACTTTGTTCCGCCTTAAATTTGAAAAATTCCAGTGGTTTGGGCTGTGCTAACTATCTGTATACCAAATTTCAACTAAATCGGCCCAGCGGTTTGAGCGTGAAAAGGTAACAGACAGACAGACAGAGTTACTTTCGCATTTATAATATTAGTAAGGATTATTTTTAGGGCCGACAACGCACTGGCATCGCGTAAAGCGCTGCGGGTGTCTATGGACAGTGGTGAGCATCAGGTGACCCACTAGTTCGTTTGTCTGGCCTCTCTAACATAAAAAAAATATTACGAACACGCAGCTTCTTGGATCGGTTATATTCTAGCTCAGTGGTTCTGAACCTGTGGATAATCAAACTACCCCCAAAGGGGCAAATCTGTATTTCTGAGAACTAGCAAGATGTGGGTAAAAGTGGCACTACACTTACAAAGGGGTGTAGGAAAAATTTGTATTCTTTTAAAAAAATGCTACGAACCACTGCTCTAACTAGATACAAGATTGCCCACTTGTTTAACCTTTTCGCCGTCACAAAAAATGCTAGAGACGACACCCATTCTTCTTTACTGCGATGCCTCAAGTTGAACCTAAACCCAATTGAACGAAGGTTGCTTTTGCATTGAAGTAATGGACGTGTATAGATCGTTGTCGTTGGCCTTCAACCTGCGATACTTTTATTTGAGTCGTTGGCGTCGAAAAAGTTAATTCTATAAGCTAAAAAAACAGCTCTCACAGCGAGTTTGAGATTGCTTCTCCGGCTTTTCGAGGCTGGCGACGCATCTTGAATATAAATAATGGAATTTTTGGATTGGTATCTTATATTCTAAAGTGGATATACAGTACTAAAGTAAATCAATATATTTATTGACGGCAATACCAAGACAATACAGATTATACAACACACAATTTAATTACAATTTTCAAACAAATCGTCGGATATTTTTAACAAACAATGCATTAATAATTTTTTGGGCACAAACGGTACAATTTTTCTTAAATCTAATAAACTTATAGATAGATACCTAACTTAATTCCACCCTAAACTACGTAACACATTAAATTTCAGTTTGTTGGTCAACTTCCATGCTGGTCTGGGAGCAAAGAAAAAACAGAATGTACCAGTTGCTTCTCTTCCCGCGCAGGTAAAAGTCCATCGAGGGAATGGGCGAAAACCATAGCAATCATGTTATAGACGATGCGGCTAGCAACCCAACACAATTTTGATTCCATTTTCCAGCGAGCCCACAGTTTAACCAAACGTAAACGTGGCCTTAAGGTTTTACCTTAGGCTCTGTATACCCCGTAAAGGATAAAGACGTGATTTATATGTGTAACTAGCTGACCCGGCGAACTTTGTTCCGCCTTAAATTTGAAAAATTCCAGTGGTTTGGGCTGTGCTATCCCGCAGGAACTATGCAATTTTCCGGGATAAAAACTATCCTATGTCCTTTCCCGGGACTCAAACTATCTGTATACCAAATTTCAAATAAATCGGCCCAGCGGTTTAAGCGTGAAAAGGTAACAGACAGACAGACAGACAGACAGAGTTACTTTCGCGTTTATAATATTAGTAAGGATGTATGTTGTTCTCATTAAAAATAAATGAAGACGTGAAAGAGTCCTCGGTCTTTCATTGTGCGGGGTCTGCGGGCGCGGGGTGCTTCCTGCGCGCGTGGTTGCGCAGCACGCACTCGTAGGCGAAGGCGGCGTCGCACTCCTGGCACTTGTAGGGCCGCTCGCCCGTGTGCTTGTTCATGTGCTGCACCAGGGTGCGCTGCCGCTGCAGACAGGGGGGGGGGGGGGGGGGCGCTACAGTGGCCAGGCCTAGGCTTTGCCGACTAGTCGGTTAGTCCAACTAGTCGGTTATAAAATGGCGTATAGTCGGTTCCAAAAATGTTGTTTAGTCGGCCGACTAGTCGGTTCTAAAAACGCTGGTTAACCGATTCCAGAAATTATGTTTAGTCGGCTTTGAAAATGACGATTAGTTGGCTCCAAAAATGTTGTTTAGTCGGCCGACTAGTCGGTTAGTCCTACTAGTCGGTTATAAAATGGCGTATAGTCGGTTAAAAAATGTTGTTTAGTCGGCCGACTAGTCGGTTCTAAAAACGCTGGTTAACCGATTCCAGAAATTATGTTTAGTCGGCTTTGAAAATGACGATTAGTCGGCTCCAAAAATGTTGTTTAGTCGGCCGACTAGTCGGTTCTAAAACGCAGATTAGCCGATTCCAGAAATTATGATTAGTCTGCTTGGAATATGACGATTAGTCGGCTCCAAAAATGATGGTTAGTCGGTTCCTAAAATGTAGATCAGTCGGTTAGAAAAATTACAATTACTTAGCGAGTTCCGAACATTTAGATTAGTCAACCGACTAACCTGTTTTAGGAATGATTATTAGTCGGCCCTTTCGCCAATAAGTCGTGTTAGCACAAGTGACGCGCGCTTGTGTGTTTGTAATTTCTAAATGTCACTGAAAGTTAGAACAGAAAAATCCGAAAAGTAAAGCTATGGCCGGGAATCGAACCCGGATCCTCGTCATTCCGTGCCGCGTGCTATACCCCTATACCACCCATAGCAGGTGGGTAAGCCTTTGATTTTTTTCTATCTGTTACTAGCTGTCACGTGACCTAGTTACTATCTGTTTGAATGATGTGTCTGTACAATACAATTACAAACTCCGGCTGTGTCTGTGTGTGTGTGTGTGTGTGTGTGTGTGTGTGTGTGTGTGTGTGTGTGAGTGCGTGCGTGCGTGTGTGTGTGTGTGTGCTTACCTCGAACCCCTTCCCGCACAGCACGCAGACCTTGTCCTTGCGCACGGGCCGGCCGCTGTGCACGCGCCGCTCGTGCTTCTTGCGCGAAAGGATGGTCACGAACGCCTGACAACCATAACTTGGTTTACTAGGTGCTTCCCGCTGCGTCCGCGCAGAATTAATATAGCCCTTGGCACTCACAAAGCTTCCTATTGGTAAATGTATTTTCAAAATCGGTTCAGTAGATCCATAGACGACTACAACCTCACAAACTCGCATATTAGTATAAACACAGAATTAAATTTAGAAGTGGGGCTTCTTAAACTCCTAATCCGGCCCTGTTACCAAACTAGTCAGTCACAGTTGCTTATCTATACTAATACTAATATTATAAAGAGGAAAGATATGATTGTTTTTGTTTGTTTGAATTGAATAGGCTCCGAAACTACTGGACCGATTTCAAAAATTCTTTTGCCGTTAGATAGCTACATTATCACTGAGTGACATTGGCTACTTTTTACCGCGGGAAAATACCTTTTCCTACGGGAAAATTAATTTTTCGCGGGCGAAGCTGCGGACGGAAGGCTAGTTATATTATATACCGATTTCTACACATTGTTTCTATTTACTTAGTGTCTCAATGTAAACTTACCCCCTTATTCATAAACGCTGAATAGACTTCTGCTAACTTAGCAATCGTTTGTCCTTAACTGTGAAAGGTAAATGTCAAAGTGACAAAGGACAAACGATTGCTAAGTTAGCTAAGCCTACAGAGCGTTCATGAATAAGGGAGTTATTCTGCGTAAGTTTTAATGAATAAATAAAAAAACGTGCGGTTTTATGAAACCACGAAGCAAGATAATCTTTTTTAAGCAAGTGTATTCGCATTCATTCATCAATACACACAAATACCGCGGAGCACTTGCAAGAATAATTGAGAATGTAAATGCTACGCTGTCAGCTGATTCGGGCTACGGGCGCCGCCATATTGGCTGCTCTGCCGAGCGCCTGTCACTTTATCCCCGCTCCGCGACCCATGTAATACGTAATACGACATGCGATAGGTGGACGAAAAAATCGCTAACGACCTATATATACGTCCATTACTTCAATGCTAAAGCAACCTTCGTTCAATTGGGTTTAGGTTCAACTTAAGGCATCGCAATAAACAAGTCTCTTGTATTTGGAGTGGCGGCGAAAAGGTTAATAAATGTGGAATGGAACGTAAGAGGGTGTGAATGAGACGGATGATATAAAAGTGAGACGGTGAATATTCGATTTGAAGAATGAGATGACGTATGTAAGATGTTTAAGATTTAATTTCGAGATGTAAAGAATACTACTAATATTATAAATGTGAAAGTTTGTGAGTATAGATGTTTATTACTCTTTCACGCCAGAACGGCTGGACCGATCTGGATGAAATTCGGAACATAGATAGATTACAGTCTGGAATAACACATAGGCTACTTTTATCCCGGAAAATTGCTTAATTCCTGCGGGATAGCGATGAACAAATTCTATGCAGACGAAGTAGCGGGCAACAGCTAGTACGAAATAAATATTTTCCAGTGACTAAGTTAGTTTCTTTGTTTTTTTTTTTAATGTGAATAGGAAGGCAAACGAGCAAGTGGGTCACCTGATGCTAAGTGATCACCACTGCCCATAGACACCCGCAACCCCGGAGGGATCGCAGATGCGTTGCCAACCTAGAGGACTAAGATGAAATGCCTCTTGTGCCCGTAATTTCCCCGGCTGTCTTACTCTCCACACCGGAACACAGCAGTGCAAGCACTGCTACTTAGCGGCAGGATTAGCGAGTAAGATGGTGGTAGCGATCCGAACGGACCTTGCACAAGGCCCTACCACCCGTAAACCCACCCGTTGTTAATTTAGTCCCACATAAATGTCCGTCAACTGTGGGGGGTGGCTAGACCCCGCGCGTACCTTCCCGCATTGGTCGCAGAGGTACTTCTTCTGTTTCTCGTGCACGGCATCCGTGTGGTTCAGCAGCGACGCCGCGTCCAGGAAGCCGCGCTCGCACTGCTTGCACTGGTACCTGCGCACACGCACCACACATCTATTCCTCGTTCCAAGGTAGTCTGGTAGGCTGGTACTTTAAAAATAGCATGTAAAAGGGCCCTTGGCGGCCAATTTGCAAAAATAAAATTTTCATTTTCAATTATTTTGACGACCGGATGGCCCAGTGGTTAGAGAACCTGACTATGAAGCTTGAGGTCCCGGGTTCGATCCCCGGTCGGGGCAGATATTTGTATGAAAAATACGAATGTTTGTTCTCGAGTCTTGGATCTTGGAGTATGTATTTATCTATAGAAGTATGTTTATCCGTTGTCTAGTTCCCATATTACAAGCTTTGCTTAGTTTGGGGCTAGGTCAATTGGTGTCAATTGTCCCAAGATATTATTATTATTTTAACGCATTTCTACACAAATCAATTTTATCTAAATTCCCCCACAATCATCGTATGACGGGGCTGTCGCGTGTGAGTTTGCCACTAGAGGCGCTAGTGTCGCGTGAGGTACAATAACATTCACTTTTCACTGGTTTCGGCGGGCTTCGTAACAAAAATTATAATATCTTTCATTTACCTGTTGAAAAGTGATCTCCTTCGTGAAGTTATCGCAAATATGGATTATTACAACGGAACTGCACCACATTGCGGCACAGCTACTCGATATGATGATAATTATTTATAATTAATAAACATTCTTGGGAAAACTGCATTCGTGAAAAACGCGAAAAGAAAATTGGCTACAAAAAAATATTTAGGGGAAAATTATGTAACATGTCCCGGCAACGCCCCCGATACTCTTAAATTGCAGAGCTCGGATTTTTCGCGGCAACAAAACACTGTCGCAATCCAACTAGTGTTGGAAACATTTTTTTTTTGTCGATATCGATAATTCCGTAGAGAAGGAAAGAACTTACTTCAGCTGGTCCTGAGTGGCGTGCCGCAGCGTGTTCTTGAAGTGCGCGCGGTACGAATACTTGCTCTTGTATTCGATGTCGCACTCCACGCAGTACGTCTGATCCGCCACCTACGATGCAAACAAATAAGTTTAAACCTAAAGACTTAATACACCAGGTCGTATCTCATGAACCGTGAGAGACAACAATAAATACTAAAAACTAAATAAAAAAATATTTTTCAAACGTGACTTTTTTGGCGTGTTTTTCTCGATACTAATAACGGCAACAGCTATGCCGTGGCGCGTACAAATTATGTTGCGTCACCTTACGCCTGCCTACCGCTGCCTACCATGGCGATCTCCACTCCACGCCACTGCCTCTTATAGCAGATCCATGAACCTTTTTGAACAACAAACGTGTTTAATTCAAAGCTTGGAACCGGTACCAACGGTTTCGGTACAATACCGGTATTTACGTTTACTTCGCTTTAGTTCCAATGCTCCAAAAAAATACCGATATTACAACTGCAAAATACCGGTTCCCTATAAATGTTCTCACACGTTACATACGCGTCGCTGCCGTTTTGTACCTTATCGGACCCGGTAAACCGGTTCCCAAGGTATCGGAACGTGTGATACCGATTCTCACATCAATTGCTAAGCTTGATACCGGTACCGAGGAACCGGTATAATACCGGTATATCAAGCCCTGGTTTAATTCGTTGTCTGTATAATGTGCACTGACATTCCTGCAGGTCTTGACGTGCGCCTGCAGCCCGCTGTTGCCCTTGCACTTCAGGCCGCACGCGTCGCACTCCAGCAGTGGCAGGTGCTTGTGCATGCGCCTGCAACAACAACTGGTTACACAACAACAAACAACGACAACAATCATGCTAAACGTGACCTGTAAATCTTGTTACCTTAAACTCAGTTTACGCCATAAGGGATAAATACATACATATTCTTCCGTGCTGGTCTGGGAGTAAAGAAAAAACATAGAATGTAACAGTTGCTTCTCTACCCGCGCAGATGGTAAAAGCCCATCGAGGGAATGGGCGAAAATAATAGGAATCATGTTATAGGCGAATAGGCTAGCAACCCATCACTATTTTGATTCCATTTTCCACCTATACGCCTACAATCTTGCTAAATGTGGCCTGTAGTGTAGGTACCAGTTACCTTAGGCTCTGTCTACCCCGTAAGGGATAAAGACAAGATTTATGTGTGTGCATACATACATAAATCACGTCTGTATCCCTTGCGGGGTAGACAGAGCCAAAGGTAACAAGACCTAAAGGCCACGTTTAGCATGATTGTGGGCGTATAGGTGGTAAGGGGAATCAAAATAGTGATGGGTTGCCGGCCGCATCGGCTATAGCATGATTCCTAAGATTTTTGCTCACTCGATTTTCCCTCGGAAAATTTTAGGAAAATTTTAGAGCTTGCCCCCACCGCACCGCAAGCGCTGACTTACCCCGCGATCCTCTTTATCTCTTTTCCGCATGCGCTGGCTACAAAAAATGTTTGAAGAGAAATGACAAGAGATGGCGTTTTAACCCACGTTAACCGGTTAATTTCGCTCAATAAAACCTGAACTAGTGCGAAAACCGGTTACCAAACCGTAAACCGCAATCCATTTCAATTTCGGTCATTGACCCCAAACCGGTTAATTTGAAAATACCGGTTTCGGTTCCCTGGTGTAGAGCAGGGATGTTGCGAATATTCGCATCCGCATCCGCATAAATTGATTTGCTGAAGCGGATGCGGATGTGTAGCAGGTCGCGACATGAAAGAAAGGGGAGGGCCCGGCGAGTGGCACGTGTCGACCGCGCGTGTGATTGACCAATAGGAAAGCGGTAATTTTGTTCCGGACTTCGGTGAATCGGTGACGGTGACGCGGCTCGCTACTGTTTTGTTGTGACAACTGACAAGATCTGACTCGCGCTACTGTGTTTTTTTAACTCTACCAACCCAATACTTAATGGTCGATTTAGACGAAGACTATTTACATCCGCCTAAATTACGGCGCCTAAAAAAGGCACCGTCACATCTTCAGACCGTTTAGACAATGACTATTTTCAGCTAAATCTCGCCGCCAGTGACCAGCAAACCGTTTACACGGTGCCTTTTCAGTACCAGTCTTAGTACACCGCCACGCCGCGGCGAGGGGGGGGGGGGGGCGCGGGCGGGGGGCACTGGCGCCGACAAGTAGACTCGTGTTCTATTCCGTGCCAGCGCTGGCATGCCGCGAAAAAATGGCGCCGAAAGTGTTTATACGGTGCCTTTTTTAGGCGCCGTCATTTAGGCGGCTGTAAATAGTCTTCGTCTAAATCGACCATAAGTTTTTTATACAGATCGCATCCGCGGATCTGGAAAAAAGTGGATCCGCAACATCCCTGGTGTATAGCGGTGCAAGGCGGACTCACATCATGTGCTTCTTGACGTAGCTGCGCAGCATGATGCCGCACTCGGGGCAGCGCCGCGCCAGGTGCAGCGTGCGGTGCCGCATCATCCCTGGTGTAGCGGTGCAAGGGGGACTCACATCATGTGCTTCTTGACGTAGCTGCGCAGCATGATGCCGCACTCGGGGCAGCGCCGCGCCAGGTGCAGCGTGCGGTGCCGCATCATCTTGCCCAGGTGCCTGCCAAACCACAGAGTTGTGACATATTTGAAATACTTGTATCTATACATATAATAAAATCGTTGAGAGTTTGTTTGTTTGTTTGACTGAGCATCACGTAAAAACTACTGAACGGATATTGATGAAATGTTCACAAATCGATTTCAATAAATTCAGAATAGGATATAGGCTACAGAAATTTTGGAAAATTTTGGAAAAAGGGGGTGAAAAGGGGGGTTAAAGTTTGTATGAAAAAAGAAAATTAGATTATTCTAGAACCATAAAACTCAGAGTAAATACTAAGTAATAAAAATAAAGAAATACCTGTTTTAGCATTTTTTTTAAATCTCATCCAGAGACGCAAAAAAGAAGGTTTTGTGTTTAAAATTAATTAACTTCATACACCTATATAATAAAAACCAATGAAGTGCAACCTTTTAAAATTGCTGAATAATACTTCCAATTTAACACAGGTAAATATAATTTCTCAGTTTTCTTGAAATTTGATTTTTGAGGTGATTACGCACAAAATAGTGGAACTCAAGAAAATCAGCTTTCCTCGGTATAAGTAGTTGGTAATAATTACAAACAAAATAATACTACGAAGAAAATAGATAGATACTAATGTACATAAGACATATAAGCGGAAAAGTGTGTCAATTGTGAAAAAACATTAATAAAATAGTTACATGCTTTACAGGTATTTTTTCAACGAAGTCATTTTTGTCAAACCTAAATCAACCTAAATTGGCGTCCTAAATTGTGTTCTTTACCTAACACCTAAAGTTCAATATGCAACACCGTTACTTTGTTTTTATTATTTAGGTTTTCGAACGCACTCTTATTTGAAAACCTGATAATTATTATGAGGGTGGCGTAAAACGCTTGGCTGTATGGTCTTAGTACCTTTGCCTATAAAAGGGCGCGTTTACGCCTGCGCTACGAACATGTCAGAATTTTATTGTGAAAAGTTGGTGCTTTTAGTATGAATCTGACAGCGAGCGAACCTAAACTGAATCGCATTAAGACATAATGGCAAGGCCCCTGTAGGTAATTAATTTGTAGAATGATAATAAGTGTTAATAATCTGTAATTACGTACTTAAACCAAGAAAATAAATTAAAAAAGCTTCTGCTAGAAAAAATTGAGTCGCAAAATATTAATTAAAACAGAAAACAGATTAGTAAATGAATTGTTAGTCGTAAGGTAAAAACAGGTAAACATTTATGTATTATTTGATTAGAATAGATTTAATTTTTTAAATTAATCAGGGTACAAATAAATAATCGTTAAAGTGAGCGCAGTATTCGCCAATAAGCGTCATAGTTTGGCGAAATTAATAGTAATGTAACTAAAACTGTACCATCGGGTGACCAGAGGGCTGGTTTCTTCTTAGCACAAAGGGTAAGCATTGCCATCCAACGCGGCAATGCTGCCAGCCTTCTGGGCACCATGCCACCGGGCAGTGATTTGAGGCAACTTTTTTATTTATAGCTTTATAACAATTTGTTTTATAATTAGTAGTAGTTTTAGTTTTAGTATCTCTGCGTTATTTTTAAGTTGTGACTGTTTTATTATGATTTGTTTTTCTTTTCCAATAAACTGTACTTAGCTTTTTTGAATAAAGAAACTATAAACAAAACTATAAATAAAACTATTTGTAAAATAAGGTATATATAAATGTGATGAGTCATAAACCAGTTTACACCTGTTTTTTTTTCAAGATTCCGTGTCGCAAATTATTATTTTCATTACGTAATTCTAAAAGTATCTCTATACTTTCGACACACTTTCAGTGGTTCCCGTGACGAAGTTAATAGTCATAATAATAATAATTTTGATATCGAGAAAAGCCGTAAGTATCACAAAAACACACGCGGACGAAGTCGCGGGCAACAGCTAGTTTAAAATACAAACACAAAATACAAAATACGTATTTTGGATTTTGTATTTAAGTACTTTTTTTAAAAAGTATTTTGTATTTTATTTGAAATACTATTCGAGACGTATTTTGTATTTGTAAAATGGTTTGTAAAATACAAAATACTTTTTTATTCTAAGCTTCATTTTTCTAAAGCATTCCGCGATTCAGTAAAAACAAAAAATGGCCACTAGTGGCGTAGCAGCTTTGAAAGTCTATGCGCAAAATCACAGAGGAAACAAAACGCATATAAAACCTGACCAATAATATATGAGGGACCCCTCTTGACAATCCTCAAAGTCACTGTTACGTTTTGCAGTAATTTTACCATAAAGTATTTTATTTCAATAAAGTATTTTGAAAATACATATTTTGTATTTAGTATTTAAATACAAAAGGCAAAAGTATTTTGTATCTTGTATTTGAAATACTATATTAAAAAAGTATTTGCATTTTGTATTTAAATACTTTTCGAAAAGTATTTTGTACATCTCATAGCAATAAGGGACACAACAAGGTACAATATAAGCATAGGTGGGAACATTTTCAACATGAAACTACCGTGAGACTTAATCATCATTACACATAAACGGATAACTCGCGTATAAAAACAAAAAGTCAAGTGATGCTCGACTGTTTCGGACTATTTCGTAGTCCTTCCTAGAGCGCTCGCCCCGTAGGCAGCGAAACGAACACTGCGCGCCAGCGCTCTGCTCGCGCGGCTGTACGACGCAACTGACAGCGGCGCACAACTACCCTCCGTTTATGTGTAATGATAGGTGGGAACAGTTTATTCAACAGTTAACTTCGTTAATTTGTTAGTTGAAAAGTTATCGATAACGCAAGTTAAAGTTAACCAAAAAAAACAAAAACAATTAGAAAAAAAAATCCATAATTAAGTAGGTTATTTCTATAAGGCTACAATTAATCGTAATCTTGCATGAGGTGCTGTTCCCCTTCATAAAAATTAATCTCTAAATTAATTGTTTCGCTTGAAAAAGAGAATAAAAAAATAATCCCTACTAATATTATAAATGTAAAAGTAACTCTGTCTGTCTGTCTGTTACCTTTTCACGCTTAAACCGTTCGACCGATTTAGTTGAAATTTGGTATATAGATAGTTTGAGTCCCGAGGAAGAACATAGGATAGTTTCTGTCCCGAAAAATTGCATACCTAGTTCCCGCGGGATAGCGATAAGCGAATTCTGCGCAGACGAAGTCGCGGGCAACAGCTAGTATTTAATAAAACGAGTAATGAAGGAGTTAATAAGAGCGTTAACATTTTTTGAAGTTAACTTAAAAGTTAATCCGTTAAGCAGATTGTTAATTTCGTTAATTAACGATTAACGAGTTAATGCACACCTTTGAATATAAGGTACATAACGCGGTACAGTACACAAAAAAATACCAGAACATAGAAAGACAAGAAAGAGATCAAGGGCCTCGTGAAATGGGGTCAGGGGGTCACAGTGGTCACTTTACGTGTCCGTGGCAATACGCATATCGCGCGAGAAAAAAAAAGTAGACAGAACAGTCGACATGGGGCACATTTTTCTGTGTGTCTACTCTTGCTTAATACTCATGTCCTGTCAATCGTTCAAAGGTTAACTGGAAGAGATCCCTTTTAGGGATAAGTTCGCCTTTGTGCATGTGTGTTGTCCTGTATTCATCTTTTTCTTGTGTTTTATGTACGATAAAGAGTTATACATACATACATACATACACTCACCCGAACTCGCGGTCGCAGTGGTCGCAGAGCCAGGCCAGCACCGGCGCGCCGTGGAAGGAGAGGCAGTGCCGCCGCATGCCGTTGGAGCTGTCCCATTGGAACTCGCACTGCTTGCACTTTAGCAACCTGCAACACAATACATTTAGTAGTTTATTTATGAATTGTTTGTTGTATTTTGAGATGTACGCTCTATTGTGGCTTTCACTATATGGATATTTTAAACTCACTCTTTGTCGGTCTCTCGCTTAATGCTCCTCTCATTTACTCAAAGGTTAACTGGTAGAGATCCCATAAAGGGATAAGTTCGCCTTTGTTCGAATATTTAAGGTATTTTTTTGTGATTTGTCCCTACTTCTCTATATTTGTACAATAAAGCATTTACTTACTTACTTACTTACATTGCCATTTTTAAACTCGCTCGTCTATTTTCAACATGAAACTACCGTGACACTTAATCATAATTCGACGACCGGATGGCCCAGTGGTTAGAGAACCTGACTATGAAGCTTGAGGTCCCGGGTTCGATCCCCGGTCGGGGCAGATATTTGTATGAAAAATGCGAATGTTTGTTCTCGAGTCTTGGATGTTTAATATGCATTTATCTATATAAGTATGTTTATCCGTTGTCTAGTGCCCATATTACAAGCTTTGCTTAGTTTGGGGCTAGGTCAATTGGTGTCAATTGTCCCAAGATATTATTATATTATTATTGTAATTAAACATAAACGGATAACCCACGTATAAAAGTCGAGTGATGCTGGACATGTTTCGGACTAATTCGTAGTCCTTCCTCTTGGAGCGCTCGCCCTCTCGACTTGAGTTTTATACGTGAGCTATCCGTATGTGTAATTATCACTTGTCTATCCCTAATACTCCTCTCATTCATTCAAAGGTTGACTGGAAGATATCCCTCAGTGTTTGTCAATGGTATCTCTTTTATGTTAATTTTGCATAATAATATACAATTTATGCATTTAGTATTATTTTAGGTTTCGATCGGTTCTATTACTTTTTCTGTGTATACTCTTGCTAAATACTTATGTCCAATCAATCGTTCAAAGGTTAACTGGAAGAGATCCCTTTTAAGGAAAAGTTCGCCTTTGTGCATTGGTGTTCTGTATTCATCTTCTTCTTGTGTTTTATGTACAACTAGCTGTTGCCCGCAGCTCCGTCTGCACAGAACTCGTTTATCGCTATTCCGCAGGAATTACGCAATTTTCCGGGATAAAAAGTAGCCTATGTGTTATTCCAGACCATAATCTATCTATATTCCAAATTTCATCCAGATCTATCCAGCCGTTCTGGCGTGAAAGAGTAACAAACATCCATACTTACAAACTTTCACATTTATAATATTAGTAGGATAAACAGTTATACATACATACGTTGTACACACGGCAATATAATCAGGTAAGCACCTTCGCACGCTCGCGCCGTATCTATCCTGCTTACCGAATAGCTTTGCGGTGTGTGCATAGAGGACGGCAAAAGGGGATTGCTAACGAGAGTCTATCAGAAGGCTTGCATCCAAAAAAATATGCCAAAATCAAGCTCTGGGCCAACAAATTAGCCGAAAACGACACCCATGACCATTTTTGGTCAAGTGTCACATTATGTCCGCCATCTTGGATTTTAAACAACAAATGTCATACCTGTGGCCTGTTTTCTTAGCTTCAAGTCACAACCTTACAATTCTAAAGTAGCATCCATCACCCTACCATCCTACTCGCTAATCCTGCCGCTAAGTAGCAGTGCTTGCACTGCTGTGTTCCGGTGTGGAGAGTAAGACAGCCGGGGAAATTACGGGCACAAGAGGCATTTCATCTTAGTCCTCTAGGTTGGCAACGCATCTGCAATCCCTCCGGGGTTGCGGGTGTCTATGGGCAGTGGTGATCACTTACCATCAGGTGACCCACTTGCTCGTTTGCCTTCCTATTCATATAAAAAAAAAACAACATTGGTCAAATCCCAGCTGCAGGTTGGTCGATAGGACTATAGCTTACTTGTAATGTCTTTCTTTATGTGTCTTCAGAAGTTCCTCATCATGGCACCTCAGCTGGCATATGTCGCAGGCATTCTCGCCGTAATCCTAAACAAAACAATACAATACAATACAATCATCATCATCATCATCATCATCATGTCAGCCATTACAAGTCCACTGCTGGACATAGGCCTCTCCTTTAGATCTCCAATAAGACCGGTTGGAAGCGGCTTGCATCCAGCGCGATCCTCCGATCCAATATCAATACCATGACTAATTTATTGAACACCACATTATAAACAACACAGAATACAGTCACGCCTCTTCTCCGTAGGGGTAGGCAGAAAATTCCCAAACCTGCATTGCTGCGGTGCCGCGAAGAGGGAACCCCATCCCGGGGTGGTCGTGGGGCGTCGCGGTGACACCGAGTGCCGTAACGCCTCACATACGACCGAATAGGGAATCCGTGTGGTTTTTAGTGGGTATGCCTGCCGTCGCGGGAGCCCCACATACCCCCGGTAACGTGCCGGGCGGATGCATAAGGCGCATTTTTCACACCATTATAAAAAAAAGGGGGGTAGGCAGAGACTACTTTGTTCCACTGGATACAGCAAGCAGCAAACAGATGCATAAGGAACGAAAAAAATGTACAGACAAAGGCATAAATATATGAACGTTCCCAAGACGTCAAAAACATCGTCACCTTTATGCCACAAACATGGTCGGCGATCATTGACGTACAATAAACAACTAGACTCCCAATCACGCTCAAAAACTGTCCGAAGCAAAAGTCTGAACACGCGTCTATTGTTTTGTTCAGTTGTGTTTCGACCGCGCTTTGATAACAATATATATGTCTCTTTCGCACCGTAATCTTACTATTGAGAACAAAAGAGACAGGCAGGTTTCCAGCGCGTGGCGTCGTGTCATTACTTCTCACGATCCTACGCCATTGATATTAAACATTACTGCCACGAAATAAGGTGTCAATTTGAACGAATATGTTAATGTTATCTGTCTAAGTCGATGTGTTGACACACACAACGCATAGACAAAGCAACTCGGACGTTTCTTGAGGAACCTTTGTTAGCGACTGAGTCTAGTTGTTTATTGTAAGTCAATGTCGGCGACACATAAATTTGACATAATAACTGTATCGATATTTATGCCCGACTGCATGCATTTTATGGTAAGTGAGTTTCAGCCAAAAATTATACCCGACGAGGCCACATTACCTGAGTATGTCCTTTCATATGTCCAGTATACATTCTCTGCGACTCGAACGGTTCCACGCATTCCTCACACCTCAGCAGCGGGGAACAGCCTGTGAAGAACTCCATATTCCTCTTCCTCATTCTCCAGAACTCCATCTCTTCCTGGGACATCATCTCCACAGTGAAGGGGTTGTCAACTTCAATGATGTTTTCTTTCGCCCCTCGACGCTTCGAACCAGTGTTGCTGGTTAGTAATTTTACAACATTGGGCGTGTCATTTATGATTTTCGAAATCGTAGGTTTTGCTAAAACAAAATGGGATTATTGGATAATCACTACAATGAACAAAAAATATTTACCTTGCTACTCCGCTACTCACGTGCAAGATAACCAGAGACGTAGCTAGGTAACTAAGGGCCCTGGTGCAAATAAAAAATTGGGGCCCCACTACTATCTAAACTGGTTACGTCTTAATAATAATAGTTCGATCGAGATTTTCTGGTAAGGATTCGAGGGCCCTCTGAGCTCGAGGGCCCCGGGGCACTGCCCCGCCTAGCCCCTAGGTAGCTACGCCACTGAAGATAACCAAGCCTGTGTGAAATATATATGTTTTTCATGCAACCCTCCCTCCACTGCTGCCAATAAAACATATAAATCCCACAAACTTAATTATCCCTTACACCACACAAACACTAACGCGTTTCAATCCCTCTACGGGATCATTACCAAAGTGTAATGAGCACAACTGTTATACATGCAAACCAACGTCGTACTGATTCGAACACGTTACGTTACGTAATTAAGTTTGTGGGATTTATGTTTTATTGGCAGTAGTGGTGGGAGGGCACGAAAAACATATACATTTCACACAGGCTTGGTTATCTTGCACGTGAGTAGCGTAGCAGCAAGGTAAATATTTTTGTTTGTTGAAATAGACCTCCGCAAAGTAACGCCTGAGTCAATAAAATATTTAAACTGGCTGTAAGGCCAGCAAATGCTGAGTTGGGACCATTTTGTGACAATTCATTTTTTTGTAATATTTTTTTATGTTCAAGTTATTTTATTTGATGTTTTGTGATTGTCATAAATAAACTTTTTTCTTTCTTTCTTTCTTTAAAGTATACTCACGTGAATAAACCATAGACATCGTAGCAACATTACTTCTATTTTTATGGCCAATATCATGTCGAATAATTTTCACGGCATCCGAAAGTGGTTGATAGCTGTGGTCTTTATAAGTAATTCTTATAATAGCATCATTATCAGACACATCATTATCACAGATCACCTCTTCAATAACGGATTCTTCATTCATTGACACATCTACATCACCCTTTGCTACGTCGTAACCGGCAGCTTCATCACCCATAGCATCGTCATATCTAGCTTCATCATATTTAACTTCGTCAGCATTAGTGTCATCACCCCTTGCTTTGTCATTAGCCGCAGGGTCGTCATCCTGATAGTTGTATTCTAGGTGAACTGTGTCCGACACCAGGCAGTAGAGAGGGTCTAGAGTCTCGATTTGTTCATATACTTCTTCATCAGGGTCTTCAGAAGTTTTTACTATTTCTAGTCTCGAATAGCTTTTTATTTGGCACGGCTGCAATAAAATTAAAAAGGCATGCATAAAACATAGAATGTACCAGATGCTTCTCTTCTCGCGCAGATGGTAAAACACCATCGAGGGAAAATCGAGTGAGCGAAAATCTTAGGTTATGTTATACTTTCCACCTACACGCCCACAATCATGCTAAACGTGGCCTTTAGGTATTGTTACCTTAGGCTCTGTCTACCCCGTAAGGGATAAAGACATGATTTATGTATGTATGTATGCAGTGGAGGGGTCGCCAGCGCATACAAATTGTGGTGCACCACCCGCTCGCTGCCTACCGCTGCCTACTCCGGCGACCCTCCTGCACGCCACTGAATACTACATAATTTTTGTTCATCAAGTTAGTCTTTGCGACGAAATTTGGTAAGACGGCAAACTACGCAATTTGGTAAAATTCATTGCACAAAAATAAAAATATAAAGGTGCTACCACACCGGTGTGTAAAAGACGCAACAAAATGTATGAAAATACGGTGTCACTGCGTATACGCGGCGGTGTGTTCGCTCCTTTAATTAACAAACATTAAGATACATGTAGAAAGGCCAACTTATCCCTTTTAGGGTTCTCTTCAAACCTTTGGATGGGAGAAGTATTACATTAGCTTAGCAACAAACAACCGAGAATGTTGTGTGAACCAGTGCCGGCGTTAGGGGGGGGCGCGATGGGGTGACGGCCCGGGGCGCCAAATTTGGGGGGCGCTGAGGTCTGGGGCCTCGGCCTCCTGGCTCACCGGCTGTGTACCCTCAATACTGTCCTTAAGTGGGCGCCTAAATATTACTGCCCGGGGTGTCAGTGGCCCTAACGCCGCTGCTGGTGTGAACATTTGTATGGATACTTACATGTCCGTTCAGCAAGTCTGCAAGCGAACCCTGGGCCTTCGTCACACGAGTCCGGAAGTCGGCCAGCTTTATCACCAGCTGCTTGCACTCCCAGCACACCCAGTCCTTCTCATCGAACTGGAATTGAGGCGGTCATCTCAAAGCAAACCAAAAACATTCAATGACGACCGGATGGCCCAGTGGTTAGAGAACCTGACTATGAAGCTTGAGGTCCCGGGTTCGATCCCCGGTCGGGGCAGATATTTGTATGAAAATACGAATGTTTGTTCTCCAGTCTTGGATGTTTAATATGTATTTAAGTATGTATCTATCTATATAAGTGAGTTTATCTGTTGTCTAGTGCCCATATTACAAGCTTTGCTTAGTTTGGGGCTAGGTCAATTTGGTGTCAATTGTCCCAAGATATTATTATATTATTATACAGGGTGTTAGGTAATGAGTGGATAATACTTGAACCATGGATGGAGGGCACTTAGGACGTTATAATAAAGCTAAAATAGGTTCTGTAAAAGTGGCACGGTTTCCAACTGCCTTTTGGTTTTTCTTCGAATTCGATTTTGAATTTCGCTGTTATTATTGCGAAATGAATGGTTAATTTTGCATTTAGATCGTTGTGTTGAAGTTTTTTACTTTAATACTGCTTCGAACATAATACACACTGATAGAATATGCCCAAATGCATTACATTTATGGTGAGTGCCAAGGCACAATTTGACCATTCATTATGCAATAATAGCGAAATTCAAAATCGAAGTCGAAAAAAAAACAAAAGGCAGTTGGCATGTTTTTTAAATTTGGAATTATTTAAATGCCATTTGCATTTAAATAAGTCGCCAATAATGTTATTTTTGCAACAAAAAATTTTGAGTTCTACGCCCGTGATACAAAAAGTAAATCGGGGAAAATGGGGGTGAGCGTGTATTTTATTTAATTATTTTGTCATTTTGAATATAAATTCAAAAGGTAATTACCATTTTTAAATTGTCAATAAACCGGCATGTTTTTAAGCTTATTGGCAACTAGGCGGTAGTGTATTTTTTTTTCACCGTGAAAGCTGAAAATTCGATCAATGTACGATTAAAAAGGCAAAAATTAAGTTTGCGATTTTTAAAAAAAAATCCCATGTAGTCTCACAAAAATAGTAATGCCTATCTGAAAATACAAGTATTTAAAAATATTAAACAAAAATAAAAAATTGAAAAAGCTAGCTTAAAATGGTGCTATGATCAAAACAATGAACAAGGGTGTTTATTTTCGAAAAAAACCCAAAAGTCCGAATATCTCGGAAACCGTGCCACTTTTACTAAACCTATTTTAGCTTTATTATAACGTCCTAAGTGCCCTCTATCCATGGTTCAAGGATTATCCACTCATTACCTAACACCCTGTATAATGTACCAGTTGCTTTTCTTCCCAAGCAACTGGTAAAAGCCCATGCGAAAATCATAGGAATGCTGTAATAAGCGATGCGGCTAGCAACCCATCACTATTGTGATTCCATTTTTTGCCATCTATACGCACCCACAATCTCGCTAAACGTGGCCTAGGTATTGCCACCTTAGACTCCGTCTACCCCGTAAGGGATAAAAACTAGATTTGTGTATGTATGCATGAGCAATTATAAATGTTGAGTATTAGGCATGGTATTCATCACCAGTGGTATTACATTATTATTAATATGTAATTTATGTCAACAGGTTTCAGACTAACATAATTACATTTAATTGGTTTGAGTGTACTTCATAGCTAAAGTTTAAATTAATGTAACTTTGCTAAGCAGGTACTTACTGCATCTCTTTCTAGTGGCTTAGTTAAAGAAAGAGACACACATTAACAAAGCTACAGGGAAGAAGACACGGGATTTAGTTTTAGCAAATTTCCTAATCACTGTTCTGTATACAAGAAAAAAAGTAAGGTAAAATAAATAATATATAGTTTCTCTTCCCGCGTAAATGGTAAAAACCCATTGAGGGAATGGGCGAAAATCATAGGAATCATGTTATAGGCGATGCGGCTAGCAACCCATCACTATTTTGATTCCACTTTCCACCTCTACGCCCTCAGTGTCTTGCTAAACGTGGCCTGCAGGTCTTGTTACCTTAGGCTCTGTCTACCCCGTAAGGGATAAAGACGTGATTTGTGTATGTATAGCTACTTTCATTAAATACTTACAGCCAAAGCGTAACAAAAAAAAGCGTATTTCTCCAAATCCTTTATCGCGGAAAGATTCCTATCTTGGCTTAAACAACCCGCGCAAATGGCTCGTCGCAATGCGTGATCATTTTGTTTGAACATTTTTCGAATTCAAATAAAACGTAAACTGGTCGTAGATTACCTGGTTGAATATTAAAAATATATTGCTCTAAACCAGCAACGTAATGGACGACCGAAGCATTTTGACGTTTCAAGTTTTTTTTTCTACGGAAAGGTAAAAGAATATCTGATTCAGCATAATATTTGAGCAAGTGTTAAGAACGATGCAGTCACAAAAGAAATCTTCTGAAATTGTATAGAAAAATACAGTCACTTTTTTGACAACTTGACAATAATGAAATAATGACAATGACGTTTAGCGGAAAGGAAATTTGTTATCATTCGTTTGTTGTGTGGTGATATTTTTCGTAATATGTTCTATTTTGCATCACAATGAATAATGCTGGTATATCTTTGACTCGGGAATCCATTTGCGTGACATGTTTGAGTCAAGACAGGACACTGTTTCCAGTAACCGATTCTAAATCATATGCCTTATTTTTAAACGTAAGTTTTTTTTGATTTTCCCCAAATTAGGAACTACTGAAGCCGATAACCGTGTCGATAACGGATGCTGTAGATGTAATTTAGGACTTTTCACCTTTTTATGACGATTTGGGTACCTATTCTTTTACTGGGCTGCAGTGTGTAGGTAGACTGATTAAATAAAAAATATTTAACATGCATACCGCATGCATGGTGTTTAAATCTAGCCAGAAAATGTTTAACTTGCCATGGTCTTTGGCTTCACACAGCCTAATTGAAGAATATTTTTTTTTTTTTTTATTTATTTATTCAAATCAATTACAAAGGGATAACATTATGTGTGAACAGCGAGCGAAAACCGCGATCCCCATATTTCCATTTTATGATTTGTTTACAAAAAATGTGCAGTTACCGCAAATAAAATCTTCATGTAGTTCATTCCTTGTTTCAGCTGTCTGAAGGTGACCAGCTATGCTGGGAATGCAACTTCTTCATACTGAAGGTGGCAGCCTTCCGGAACCGGGCTGCGAGGGCTCAAGCACTCCTCACTGGCATGCTAAATGGAACCACAAAGGTAAGTATCCTGTTCTACCAATAACTAACTAGCTGTTGCCCGCGACTTCGCCTAAAACCTAAAACTGTCCTATGTCCTTTGTAGGGTCTCAAACTATCTTCACACCAAATTTTATCATGGTTGGTAGAGAAGTTTACTCAGTAAGGCTCACTCAAGTAAGGTTGAAGACCAATGAGTTACACACTGTTATGGTCGATTTAGACGAAGACTATTTACAGCCGCCTAAATGACGTCGCCTAAAAAAGGCACTGTATAAACACTTTCGGCGCCATTTTTTCGCGGCATGCCATTGATGACTTTTACGCGCTGGTGTGGCGCCGGACCTTTATTAATGAAACTAACTTTTATTTTAACTAACATAAGTTAAATATATTAAGTTGTATATGTCTAGGAAGCTACACCCAAAGGGGGGTCCAAATCTGTGGAAACTAATACTAACACGAATAACTAAACTAAACAACTACAACTATTATTATTATACATATATGTCTAGCGTGTAAGTTGTTAATGTAATCATTTATTTTATAATGAAACTAAATACTAAATAGTGTTTTGTTTTGTAACGTTTATTGTAATAATTATCTGTTAATCATTTTAAATTGTCATTTTGTAGGCAAACAAGATAGCCAGCCTGTCTCGTCTGAAAACTTCCCCAGTGTTCATAGAAACAAGCCTACAAACTCCGGATCCTTTGCGTGTATATGTGAAGGCAGAACCCTTGAAACCAATTAAAGAAGAAGTGGAAAATAGTTTCGATGAGAGTCCCTTTGACGGCGCTAGCGGTAATGCTGGGAGTGACGAATCTGACGACGAGCCAGTCAGTGTTCCTGTGTTGCCAGTTCTAAAGAGGCGAAAAAAAAGAAAAAGTGATGAGTTGTGTGATGAAGCAATAGGCGATATAGCCAATGCTAGTTTGAAATCGTTGTTGAATAGAAGAAGTAAGTTATGGTTAGTTATTTTTCGTAGTTGGTAAACAAAATCCTGCCCCTTTTTTAAACTCTGTCAATAACTTACCAGTGGCGTAACTATAGGGTGGCAGGGGTGGCTAAATGCCAGGGGCCCCTAGCTCTATGGGGCCCCGAACTGGCTTGGTTTAGAGCACAGAAGGGACGCTGATGCACTTCCTTATATTGAGGAAGGAGCCCTCTGACGAATTTGCCACGGTCCCCATGTTACAGTTACGCCACTGTAACTTACCCCACTTCGCTCATTGGTATTCTAGGGGACAAAAGTAGTCGCCTCCTTCAGTTAATCAGTACTAATTTTCTAAATTATTTACTAGAATATTAAGGATATTAAATAAAATTTCGAAATTATTGCGCGCTCCTAGCGCCATCTATTAGAAAAAAGAATAGACTCTTCGGTTTTCTTAACGGCATGTGCATGTACACACAGCAAAACTATTCGGTAAGCAGGATAGATACGGCGCGAGCGTGCGTAGGTGCTTACCTGATCATATTGCCGTGTGTACCGCTTGCATTGCAAGGTATTGCAATTGCTTCCTCGTTGATAGGCACTACAATGTCCATGTCTATGAATCCTTTGGTAATAGCGGACTTCAGCTTTAAAAACCGACCTACACAGTTTTTTTTAATATCGAAATTCCGGTATTGTTCACACCAATACCGGTATTGAAAAAGATTCTAAAATATATCGGAATACCGGTATTTTATCAAAACAGGAATTCCAGAGCTCAAACCTTAACAGTTGCCAAATTTTCTTTCTATAAGTTTTTTTTTTTTATATGAATAGGAAGGCAAACGAGCAAGTTGATCACCTGATGGAAAGTGATCAGCACTGCCCATAGACACCCGCAACCCCAGAGGGATTGCAGATGCGTTGCCAACATAGAGGACGAAATTTGAGATGAAATGCCTCTTGTGCCCGTAATTTCCCCGGCTGTCTTACTCTCCACACCGGAACACAGCAGTGCAAGCACTGCTACTTAGCGGCAGCTACCAAAAACACTGATCAAAATTATTGCCTTTTTTATAATGCTAATAAAACGAAATACAGTGTACTGTTCTTAGCCTTAGTTTTGTTGTTCTGTTGTTTTTGTCACAATGAATCATTCAAAATGTACATTTTACATTTTAGACACAATCAGGTTAAAGGTGCCGTCTGCGAAGAATGTTGAAAAAGGAAGCCCGGTCAGTTCAGAAATTAAGGGAGGCGCGCGAGGCAAGGTCGCGGAACTAGATGCGAGGCAAACCCGAATAGACCCCGACAATGTCTACACAGTGACGGTGCTAAGCGAAGAAGAGATGCTGATATGGAGAGAGAGAAAGAAAGTCTCAGAACATTACACGAAAAGTATTATTGATATTGGGTTAGACATTTTTCTACTTAGTTTTTCTTCTCCTTACGCTCTGTCTGCCCCGTAAGGGATAGAAACGTGACTTATGTATGTATGTAATGCATTGTTTCAGTTGCGAGCAGTGCATCGAGCCGTTCACGGATAGGAAATCGTCAATCGCGCATGCGCGGAGACACAAAGAGGTAGACTATAGTCACTCGTAAGGTACAGTCAGAAGCATAATAGTAGATTAATGCCGAGGCCTGGAAGCAGCCAATTGCTCTTCCAGCTGAGGCAGATATATTGTTTTTCTCAAACATTGAGAGGAAATGAAAATAAATTTTGCACTAAACTTCCTCGCAACTTAGGTGGTTTTCACGTTCCCGCCTTTTTCTTTGGTTTTTTTTATGTCATCTGTCACCGTAAGCTATTTGAGACATTGATAAAAACGTTAGACTCGAACAAAACGCGCGCTCCTCTGCCATCGACTTGGCTGAATGACATTATTGTTCTCTTTGACTGTTTGACTTTTTAAAAAGTTAAAAACAAATGAATTAATGAAAACCTGGAGACATCTGCGAAGCAATTCAATGGTGTGTGTGAAGTTCCCAATCCGCACTGGGCCCGCGTGGGAACTGTAGCCCTAACCCTCCAATAAATGGTGGAGGCCTATGCCATGAGGCACGCCGAATTACGCGATAATTTGTAAAAAAAAATACACAATGTACTGAAATTGTAGCAAAACGGTTTAAAATGGGCTATTCTATTTATATATTGTTCTAAACAGGTTAATCTGACAAAAACGTTACGGTAACGTTCCCCTAAAAACCGGTTTAAAAATAACGGTTTATAAACTAAATCGAAACGGAAAAGTTTTGCTCATGATAATGGTTTGGAAATATCGGTATCCGGTCCTTGTGAAATAAGTATTTTTTTGGTTTTGCCGAAGGATTACGGTGGGTTCGCGTGCCACGTCTGCGGGGTGCGCTCGCTGAGCGAAAAAGCGCGCGCCGCGCACGCCAAGCAACACTACAGGTACTAAACTACACCCGCGGCCAACTGAGCACAATCGAGGGCATGAATATATGCGTTACAACACGTCAAAAATATCTATACACCTTTATGCCGTAAACAATAGGCCGGTGACACATATATTTGACATGACGGCTGTATCGATATTTATGCCCTCGACTACATGGTGCGTATCTAAGTACTGCTGTGTCGTCCCCAAGTGTAAGGAATTGTGTTGTCGAATTGAGTTATTGGTACCTTAAAGCTGAAGATGCTATAACAGATGCAAAAAGAAATTGACACATAACATAACACGAGTACAGTCCGTGAGCTCTTATAAAGCCATTCGAGTTTATGTTGCGGTCTCACTCACTCTTATGGGGAGTGAGCTCAGGAGCGCAATGCATTCCGATTCAGTTTCAGGTTTGTGGCGTCCAATTGCTGGAATGATATTCCTCCCCCTATCCAAGGCGCGTCAAGTAGTTACACCTTCAAGCGCAAGCTGAAGGATCACTTATTGACGCTCCAAAAATCCTTACAATAGTCGTCCAGCACTTTGCACATTGATATGCCAGCTTGTTTTTAGACAATTTAGTTTTCCCTCCTTTTTATTTTTTGTTTATTGTAAACTATTTAATAAATTTATGTATTTTTTAGTTACGCATAAGTCGGGTTCTATCTATTTATTTTGTCTATTTATTACTTTATTTACGTAAAAGTTTATGGTTTATGTAGTACTAGCGACCCGCCCCGGCTTAGCACGGTATATTATGCATGTATTATACTTATAAACCTTCCTCTTGAATCACTCTATCTATTAAAAAAACCGCATCAAAATCCGTTGTGTGGTTTTGAAGATATAAGCATACATCGGGACTTGGGGACAGAAAAAGCGACTGTTTTATACTATGTAGTGATATTTTATCTGTGTATCGTTTCGTGAGTCTCAGACGGTTCTGGCTGAAAATCAGGGCTGAGGTGTCTAGCACCTCAGCGTAATGCTGAGCCAGCGACCGTTTCACTTTTGCGAAGACACACACAATGCTGATGATCTATTTTTCATGTCTGTATTTTTTGTTGTTTCTTTTCTATAAAATTGTGTGTATGCTCTTATATTTGTGCGTTTTGCAAAATGAATATATGTCTTCTTTATTTCTTTCTTTCTATCTGATACTTGAATCGGCCGATGATACGTACCCATAACCCGAATGGCATTTTTCTTGTCACTAAAATCGATGACATGGTTCCTATTTGTGTCGTAGAGACACATTATTCAAACAGATGGCGCTAGGCGACAAAATTCGCAAAGAAATGACATGACAGCTGGTACGGATGGAAAAATTCGAAGGTTCATCCACCATGGTGTATGGTTGGTGAGAATGTGGCGCATCACGAACTGACGAAGACTCGGGTTCAGTTCCCGGCTTCACATTACGGATATATCCATGTGTCTAGTTGTCAGTGGCGTAGCTAGGTAACCAAGGGCCCTGGTGCAAATAAAAAAATGGGGCCCCACTACTATCTAAACTGGTTACGTTTTAATAATAATAGTTCGATCGAGATTTTCTGGTAAGGATTCCAGGGCCCTCTGAGCTTGAGGGCCCCGGGGCACTGCCCCGCCTAGTCCCTAGGTAGCTACGCCACTGCTGTTGTCAACTTCGTTTAGGAATCCAAATGGCTATTGTCGACAGACTGCTGACATGCAACGCGTGTGGGTTCGAGTGGGACAACGCCAACACGATGCGGGACCACTGCTGGGCGCTCCACGGGGTGCCCATCACCGTATGGGACTGCAACCAGTGCGAGCGGCAGTTCCCGTAAGAGCCCACGTTGATTTGCCATAACTTTTCTACCTCTTAAACTGTTGAATGTTTAGGATTGTTATAAACACAATAGACATATTGAATGTGTTTTATGTAGAACTAGCTTCTGCCCGCGACTTCGTCTGCGTAGAATTATACATAAAAACCTTCCTCTTGAATCACTCTATCTATTAAAAAAAACCGCATCAAAGTTGTGTAGTTTTGAAGATATAAGCATACATAGGGACATAGGGATATAGGGACAGAGAAAGCGACTTTATTTTATACTATGTAGTGATAAAGAGTTATACAAACATACGTACATGCGAGTCCAATATAAGAACGCGTTCCGGGTGTTGATGGGGCTGCCGCGATTTTGTAGTGCCTCGGGTATGTTTATTGTTGCAAAGCAAGTTATTCTGTAGAGACCCTACCGCGGTAACCGGATCGAAAAAGCGAGAGCTTATTTTAGTCAGTTCCTTTCATTTACCTGAATTTCATATGTTTAATGGCTATTTGCCATAACTATAGAAAAAAACTACTTCCATGCTGGTCTGAAGGTAAAGAAAAAACGTAGAATTTACCAGTTGCTTCACTTCCCGCGCAGATGATAAAAGCCCATCGATATCATCAATATCGATATAATCATGTTATAGGCGATGCGGCTAACAAGCCATCACTATTTAGATTCCCCTTTCCACCTATATGCCCACAACCATGCTAAGCGTGGCCTTTGGGTCTCGTTACCCTAGGCTCTATCTACCCCGTAAGGGATAAAGACGTGATATATGTATGTATGTACTTTTTATATTGGAAAATTGTGTAGTGAATTCTTTGCAGATGAAGCGGGCAACAGCTAGTTATTATTATTTTTACTTATCTTTAAACTTATTGTATGCGTGTCGCAGGACGCAGCGACAGCTGGGCTCGCATATGATCTGCCACCGCGCGGTGACGTGCCGCGAGTGCGGCAAACAGGTGCGGCAGAACAACATCAAGAAACACATGCTGTAAGTCCTTTCACAATACAATACAATACATTACAATAACTCTTTATTGAACACCACATATAAGTACAACAACCAAAACAGAAAAAAGGTATATCTGCAATCCCTCCGGGGTTGCGGGTGTCCATGGGCAGTGGTGATCACTTACCATCAGGTGACCCACTTGCTCGTTTGCCTTCCTATTCATATAAAAAAAAAATACAGAATATTACAACCTGTTACCTGTCGTAACCCTCTTATACAGGCTCACAATTCCTTTAATGCCGTCTATTTTGCGAGAATTTTGCCATTTTCCGAGATACAAAACGTGTCGTCCGCAAGTAAAAGGTACATAATTGTCGGTTCTAGCTTAAGATGCGGACTCGCTCGCAATCGCCATTGTGTTCATTTTGACACTTGTATGAATGCGACAGCTAGCTGATTCCGATGCCAATTGTCAGCCCATACATGAACTGTCGAAATGAACACGATGGCGATTGCGAGCGAGTTTGGTAATAAGCCTACTGATATAATCTGTCAGTGTTCAGTCGTTCTGGCGTGAAGAGTAACAAACATCCCTAAATCATTACAGACATTCGCATTTGTAATATTAGTACGATGTAATAGTAACTCTGTACGTCTGTATGTTACCTCTTCACGATAAAACCGCTTCAAAATACTAATCAAAAAGCTTGCGTGTTGCAGCTGGTCACTGTGCTAGTTAAACGATTGAAGTACCTAATCGTCGGTCGTTCAAGCGAACGACAATCCGGTACCCTGGTCCTTTGAACGTGTTATATTCCAAGTTGTCGTTGGAATTTCTGATTTTAATACAATTCCTAGCATCACTTTAAATGTACAGCAGTGAGTTAGAATAAGCCTGAGGAATAGCGTATAAACTACTTTTTGCCCCGGAACTCGCGTTACTCGCAGGGTAGCGATGTACAAATTCTTCGCTGGCAACCGCTAGTTTATAATATTGGTAAAGGTCACTCATAGTATCACAGTGGACATCCGCAAAGTAACGCCGGCACGATATGGCAGGTTGCACGAGGGCCTTATCCCGATGCGCTGCTGCGCCGTGTGCGGCGGCCAGTACCGCGGCGACGAGGGGCTCGCCTCGCACATGAGGACCCACGACACTAAGGTACCTTACGCCCGGAGAGCCACGACACTAAGGTACCTTACGCCCGGAGAGCCACGACACTAAGGTACCTCACACTCGGAGAGCCACGACCCTAAGGTACCTCACACTCAGAGGGCCGCGACACTAAGGTACCTTACGCCCGGAGAGCCACGACACTAATGTACATCACACTCGGAGAGCTACGACACTAAGGTACCTTACGCCCGGAGAGCCACGACACTAAGGTACCTCACACTCAGAGGGCCACGACACTAAGGTACCTTACGCCCGGAGAGCCACGACACTAAGGTACCTCACACTCGGAGAGCTACGACACTAAGGTACCTTACGCCCGGAGAGCCACGACACTAAGGTACTTCACACTCAGAGAGCCACGACACCAAGGTACCTTACGCCCGGAGAGCCACGACACTAAGGTACCTCACACTCGGAGAGCTACGACACTAAGGTACCTTACGCCCGGAGAGCCACGACACTAAGGTACTTCACACTCAGAGAGCCACGACACCAAGGTACCTTACGCCCGGAGAGCCACGACACTAAGGTACCTCACACTCGGAGAGCCACGACACTAAGGTACCTCACACTCGGAGAGCCACGTATGTTCAAAATGTATGGAACGAACCACGACGCTTGGTTGAAGTTAATATGAAATACTAAGGGCTCTTACAATCGTAGTAAAATAAATTTTCTAAAGAAAATAGGCTTAGATCAGTTGTTTGAAGCACTCACCTCAATGGTCCGCAGATGATGGTGCTGATTTCGGCTAATAGGTAATAACCTGGCGTAGGCTTCCTAGATCTTTGGCTTGTTCGAACTTACCTCCAATATAGGTTACCTTTAACCAGCAGAAATACTGAAATATAACAAGAGCAGTACTCCCTCCCAACGGATCAGCCTTCCTTTAGCGTACACACACGATTTCACAATTAAATATGTATTAATCTCGACCGATGTATAATTTTCGTGGCAATACGCTGAAAAAACGAACGACGGTAGACAACCGATATTTTTTTTCAATATATTTTTCACTTAGAGCAGATAATGTTGCCAGGCGAAATTATCCTAAACAATTAGTATTGTAAAGATTGCACTTGTTTTTTATGGCAGGTAGACGCTGCAGCGTTTTGCACCGAGTGTCAGATACAATTCAAAACAATGCAACAGTACAAAATCCATCTCCGCTACACGCTGAAGCACGCGGGGTCGGACGACATGCCGTGAGTGATTCAGATCTCCTTCCATTCAAGGAAGTAGTGTTGCCGCTCGGTGGTTCACTATCGATAGTTTGAGCAAAGGCAATAGTATCGATATTTTTGACACTACAATACTATCCATAGTATCAAGTTTTCGTAATTTTCTGTCGACCAATCGATACTGTCGATAGGATTGCTTTAAATAAGGCCTCTGATTAAAACTATCGACAGGGAAACTATCAATTTTGCGGCAGCACTATAAGGAAGAGTTTGTGTATGAATGTCTCAGATCGCATGTTTAGAGCTCTCATCTACGGCTCGTGCGTGACCATCATATGTTTAATATCTGAAGATTTATTATGAGAATTTACAACATCAAGGATATCGATAAAATTTCGAAACCATTATCATGTACTTAACACAAAAAGTTTCATAATTAAACCGTTATTCTTAAACCGGTTTCAGGGGAACGTTTCCATAAAGTTCTTGTCAGATTAACCTGTTTAGTATAAAAAAACCGGTTTATTCGGATGCATTATAAACAAACGCTGTTTTCTTGCATTCTGTATTTGAACGGCCGGCTGCCTCGTCGCTCGTCGAATAAACCAGTCTATTTATGTTATAATTAAGTTTTTAAAATGTTTCAGGTTTAAATGCAGCTTTTGCCCCAAGTCCTTTCTGACGCGCGCGATGCACGAGCTGCACGTGGACGGCGTGCACTCGAGTGTGCGGCGCCACGCCTGCCGCGTCTGTGGGGAGGTACTCGGCACATAACCGGTTAATCGTTAAATAACGCAGTTGAAAATTAGGTTAACGTATTAACTTAAAAAAACGGACTCGTTTTAACGTTCCTCGAATCCCGTTTGCGAGTGGTAGGAACGTCCGGATCGCCACCACCTTCCTACTAGCTAATCAGTAAAGACAGCCAGTGATATTCGTGACACAACTGGTATTGCATTTACACTGATGCACTTTTGATACTGATACAGTTCTGACACCCAAAAGGTTGTTACTTGCAACTGTTTCTTTTCGTTCATTCGGACTTCGGGACGAAAGCGAACCAAACAAGTCGCTTGGTGATAAAAAAAAGCGTTGACTGAAACCGTTTCTTGTTTGCCAAAACCGTTTCGTTTTAAAAAACGCTCAATGACTCAACTCTAAACCCAACAAATCCCTACTAACATTGATGACTGTGGATGAAGCGAAAGAAGTATGTCAGGATCGTAGCAAGTGGAACAAAGTAGTCTCTGCCTACCCCTGTGGGAAAGAGGCGTGACGGTATGTATGTATTTATTTATTTGTCGTTGGCAGAAGTTCAAGACGCGCATAGCGAAGCGCAACCACGAGCGCGCCAAGCACGAGGGCGTCGCACCCGTCAGGAACAAGATCTGCGACCAATGCGGGAAGGCGTTCTCGGTAAGACAGACACACAGACACACACACACACACGCACACACGCAGACACGCAGACAGGGAGACAGACAGAGAGAGAGACAGAGAGACAACGTTGCCGATATTTTTGTCACAAGATTTTTGAATTATATTTTTACCACACTGACATTGGTCCAAGCCTTACGGCCGCCATTAATGAGAGAAGAAGAGAGACATAGACAGAGAGAGACAGAGAGACAGAGAGAGAGAGAGAGAGACACACATTTACTTTTATCTTTGCTAAACGCATCTGCAATCCCTCCGGGGTTGCGGGTGTCTATGGGCAGTGGTGATCACTTACCATCAGGTGACCCACTTGCTCGTTTGCCTTCCTATTCATATAAAAAAAAAAAAAAAAAAAAAAAAAAAAAAAACGTGTACTGTTACTTTTAAGTTTATAGCATGTAATTTTTGTTACTCTATGTACCTTAGCACTAGCAATAACGATTATATTTATAATCTACTAGCTTCTGCCCGCGACTTCGTCTGCGTAGAAGTTATACATAAAACCTTCCTCTTGAATCACTCTATCTTTTAAAATAAACCGCATCAAAATCCGTTGTGTGGTTTTGAAGATATAAGCATACATACGGACACGGGGACAGAAAAAGCGACTTTATTTTATACTATGTAGTGATAAGTATTTGTCCACAGAACAAATCAACACTCCAGGGGCACATAAACATGCACACGGGAGCGCGCCCGTTCGCCTGCAAGCTGTGCGACGCCACGTTCGGCTACAAGAGCGCCCTCTACCTGCATGGACGCTACAAGCACAAGATAAAAAAGAAAACCAGCCTAAAAGTAGACCTGCCCCTGGAGCAAGTTCAAGACTCAGACATTGTATAGACATTTTTCCTTTACCTTTTAATAATAATAATATCCCCCATGACGTATCTCGTGAAGGCCGAGAAGGACAAGCAAGTACCTTGACTTGGCTCACAATGTGGCCTGTTGATTCGACGATCACTGTCCCGATAGTCATTTCGGCGAACGGTCTAATAGCGAAGAGCGTGACCATCACCTGAAAAGGCTCTCGTAACGTATGAATAAAGAACACGAACTTGGAAACAGCACTTTTAATCACTCTTCCATCTGTATATGGCATTTTTAGACAATAGACAATAATCTTATTTTTAATTTTAAAAATAGAAACAAGTAAATAAGTAAAAAAGGTTGGTTGGTCGGTCGGCAACATGGCCCCAAGCGATGTGGAACACCAATTAACAATTTAGTGGTACTTGCTTGCGAACCGGCCGACGCAGCACACCCCCTTTAGTTGCAACATTCACTACGCGGACAATATTGTCTTTACTCAGAAATAACTGAGTAACTCGTCCAATAGGCCAGCAGTTTCTCGGTAGATTGCCGTCCGCGACCAGCACAACATCACCCGATTTTAACTCTTCATGAGGTGTAACTGATTTTCGTGGTATCAAGAGCGGCAAGTATTCTTTAGTCCACCGTTGCCAAAAATGTTCTGCGGGTCTTTGGGCCTTTCGCCAGTCCGCGCGTCGTGAAAGATCAGCTTCATCAAATTCTCGAAGACTGGTCATGGCTTGTGGTGCCAATCAGGAAGTTGAAGGGCGTCAGTGCTTGTTGGCTGTTCTCATCCACTGACACGTGGGTGAGTGGTCGACAATTGACTATGGCCTCTACTTCTGCAAGTAATGCAAGTAATGTATTTAGGACCTCTACTCGGGGTGATCGATCTTTTAGGGTGATCTTGAGCGCAGTCTTCACGCTGCGTATCAAACGCTCCCAACAGCCACCCATAAAAGGAGCCGACGGGGGAATAAACTTCCACCTTATTCCTCTATTTGTTGGGAAGTCGTACAGCTCATTTAGCATATTCGAAGCGCCAGCAAAAGACGTGCCATTGTCAGAGTAGACAGCCACGTCGTGCTATGAATCGTCGCAGAGCCAACAAGGCTGAGTGTTGATAGCGATTCTACTACTTCGATGTGTATAGCTCTGACTGTCAGGCAGGTAAATAGAGCTACCCAGTGCTTCATAGATCGTCGTCCTGATGTGACGTTCAGCGGGCCAAAATAGTCGACACCAACGAACGTGATGAGCCATCCTGGCTTCAGGTAAGTCTCCGATCGGTGGCACCTGTGGCTTAGCCTTCATGTTCCGACAGAGCTGACAATGTTTCGTCACACTTTTCACAGACGGTCTCACCCCAATGGTGTAGAAACGTTGCCGTAATTCGTTCACAAGTTCGTTGTTGCTGTGGGCAAATTTGATGTGATAGGAGCCGATTAGTAGGCGAGTGAGCGGGTGCTTTCCATCCAAAACAGCTGGCCGTGGATCAATGGCAGTGGATGCTCCCGTGCGGCCGGATAACCGTAATAGCCTATCATCTCCTATTATCAACGACAAGTTTTTAAGTCTACTCTCATTAGAAACGGGGCGTGCAGCGTCAATCGCAAGATATTCATCTTTGAAAGAATCTAATTGAATATGCAAAAAATTAACAAAATCAACGGTCAGATGACTTTAAAAGTCACAAAAAATAAAAACGAAAATAAAACAGTCTTCTTAGTTAGTTATTAATTTGTACCAGTTACATTAATCATAATGAGATCAATCTAAATATCGTATTCCTTTCTGAATACCTAATTAAGCGAACAAATCGTTCAAAAGTAGCAAAAACATTTACGAATGAATAACGAAAATAACTTATTCTACCTCCTTATAAATTTAAACGCTTGGCAGGTGCTGCGTTGCATATATCACAAATAAATTCACCAGCGTCATCATCCTCTATCCCAGCACATGCTTCATGGCCCCATTTTCCACACGCACAACATTTTATCCATCCTTCACCCTTGGTATCGGTTGAAAACTTTTCTGTGCAGTACAGACACTCAGTATCATCTTCTTCAGACTCAGATGTGTTATATGAAGTTTTCTTTCTTTTATTTGACTTCCCTTTACCTACTCCCTTGCCTTTCTTTGTTTTTTTAGATGCAGTCTTCTTCACAATTTTTTTATTCTCATTTTCTTTTTTTTTGCTATTTTCTTCCTCTAAATAGTTTTTGTGTGGTGTGCTAGTTAAAACAGTCGTATGAGTGGTTTTCCTTTTCAACGTGCTTCTTTTGCCCCCAATTTGTGGCAAAGGTTTCAATGTAGCAGGTGTAATGGCAAAATTTGCAATAATATTATCACCAAGCGATGTCTCACTGTGTTTAGTGGCACGGCTCGTAGATGGGATTGGCGACAGTGGACTGCGAATTGGCACTGATTCGTTTACTGATAAAGGAGTTTTATGCGCTCTAGGCGATTCCAAATCCAATTCAGCAACACTGGTAGCGAGCAGCCGCTGCGTATCTGTAGCAGATCTCTCTAACGGAGATGGTGCTGGAGATGGTGTGTGATGGTGTTGTATAAATTCAGTATCTGAACTAACACGACGCATTGGCGGCTCCGGCAACTCCGGCTCTTCTTCGTCCAATTCATTTTCTGTGGTTGCAGCCGCAGTAAAATCAACCTCAGTGAATACATCTGGGTTCAAGGGGCATATTCCTGTTTTAGCAAATCCATTGATTGCATTTGTTGGTATTGCAGCTTTTAGGTAGGCCTCTCCAAAAATTTTTGCAATTTGAAACACAGTCACTGGTCTTCCTGGGTTATAGTTCATCCATTTTTCCAGTGATTGGTTGTGATAAACACTCATGGGATACATCACACTGACATCCAGTGGTTGCATCTTGTGTGTGCAGTGTGGCGGCAAACAAACAATTGTAACGTGGTTCGCGCGTGCTTTCAAAATGACGTCTAAATTTTTCGTGTGAGACAGGTGACCGTCTAATATCAGCATTACTGGATCCTCTTCGGATGGCTTCGTGTGGCGTAGAAAATGTTCAAACCACTGGGTAAAAACTTCCAGTTCCATCCACCCTGATGCATTACAGGCCCAAGCAGACCCTGGGGGTGCCCCTTCCATGTGCTCAATCTGCATACGGATTCTTCGAAAAATAAACATAGGTGGAACGAAAGTTCCTGACGCAGACATGCAAATAACAGCCGTTGTAGTGACTCCTCGTTCCGCTAATGTAACCCGTGCCACTTGTTTTCGTCCAGTTTTTGCAAACACCTTAGCGTTTTTAGTTGGAACTGTACAAACACTTGTCTCATCGACGTTGTAAATCCGATGTGCCGGGATGTTCTTCGCGTCCTGGACGCTTTTTAACGTGGCAAAAAACTTGTCTACTACTGGTTTGTTAAACGCGCGCGCTCGAGCAGTTGAAGTGGATTCAGGAGCACGAAGGGTGATATCGGGATGTCTCCGCCTGAATCCTTTCAGCCAGTCGTTACCTGCTTGTACTCCTTTAAATGAATGGGGAATTTTATTTTTATCAGCCAGTTGATATGCTAAAGATAACAGTTCCTTTTTTGTTAATCCATACATTCTTGTCTCCATGTCTTTGATATGGTCCACGAGCTCATTTTCTTGTTCTATGGTAAAAACAGGTTTTTTCCCTCCTAAATATTTTATTGTGCCAACAGCTATTTTATTTTTTGCTTTGGCCCTTCGTTTCAATGACATTACAGGCACTAAATATTCTTTACTTGCTTTTTTATATGCCATGCCATTTTTCACAGCATCAAGAGCGGCTGTCATTGATTCCTGCGACCAATTCCCACGAGAAGTTTTTCTTTTATAGTTACGTGGCATCACGTTTATCTAAAAGAAAGTAAATAAAATAAAAGTTGTATAAACTCAGAATTATTGACAAAATAATAGACTACAATAACCCTGAAGACAGACATACCTAAGCACAGACAAACTGACAGATCGAAGCGAGTGGCTTACAATATTCGATATTTAAAATTAAATAAAAATATGGTACAAGATGATCCCTAGGGATCATCTCGTACATATAGAAAGGAATCATCTTGGCCCAAGTCCCACTTTTTCATTCAATGTTTGCTAACATAACCTACAAGCACGCGGCTATGTTCACGTGGCCAAAATATTAAAATTAAGCATAATAGAAAGCCTCAAATCAACAGTATTTACATTTAACATTATTTGAATAAAAGTAACATAAGCTCAAAGTCATGCATAGCCTTAGATCAGCCGTACACAATTTTTATTTTTTCTCGTCAAAATCGATGTATCGTTCACGCCGCCAATACGATTTGACTGAGGCGGGGAGGTGTCCGGAGCTATGTATTACCAGTGAAATCAACTAGATGGCGTTAGTGGTTTCAGCACAATCGCGAAGGAACATCTTACCCCAGGGAATCAACTCGTACTACTTTCCCCTAATTAAGTAATCAAATAAATTAACCCGTTTATAAATAAAACAGGGTATTAAAAAAGACTTAAACAGTTTAAGATTTCTTTATTCGTCGGTTGGTAAGTATTATTATATTACTTACTGAAATTGTTATTTGTTATGCAAGGCTGCAAAGTGTTATTAAAATGGTGCTATGATCAAAACATTGAACAAGGGTGTTCATTTTCGAAAAAAACCTAAAAGTCCGAATATCTCGGAAACCGTGCAACTTTTACTAAACCTATTTTAGCTTTATTATAACGTCCTAAGTGCCCTCTATCCATAGTTCAGGGATTATCCACTCATTACCTAACACCCTGTATATACTGTGGTGATATCTCGTCAGCTATTTTCTTTATTTCTTGCCTGTGTGTATTCGAGAGTGGCACGTCAAGTTCCACTTTTTTGCGAACCGCGCCGGACACACGTCGCAGCCGTACGGTTTCTCGCCTGTGTGTGTGCGCATGTGTAGCACCAGGTTAGCTTTCTCTTTAAACCGCATTTGACATACATCGCAACAGAGCGGTTTCGCATCTGTGTGGATTAAGCGCACATGACGATTCAAAATAGATTTCTGTCTAAACATTTTATCACACAATGCGCAACTAAACGGTTTCTGGTCTGTGTGTATTCGTAAGTGAGCCAACAAGGTCCCCTTTTTCGCAAACCGCTTGTCGCACGACTCACAACTGAACGGTAAATCGCCGTTGTGCGCTTTTTTGTGCATAGACAGGGAAACTTCCGTTTTGAACTGCTTGTCACACATAGCACAACCGAACGGTTTCTCGTCCGTGTGCTTGTTTATGTGCCTAATAAACTTCGACTGAAACTTAAAATGTTTGCCGCAGAAATCGCAACGATATGTTAAAGCAGCAACAACCGGTTTCTTGACGTTATGACACGACAACAAGTGATAGAGTAAGTTCCCTAAATATGGACTACCTTATGGATTTAATGAAATGAAACGCAGAACTTTGAAGTTATACAAGTGTAATTAACGTCAGTCAGTCGAGAAACTATCTAGATAGTTACATCCTATCCCGAAATAGCAATAAAAAACAAATCCTCAAACAAACTTCTTGTTTTTATAAAATATGTCGTACTTAAGTATTACAAAAGAGGTAACTTAATATGGGCCACTAGGTATTTAATATGGACTAGGGGTACAAAATATGGACCATGATATTTTGAGTATGATATAATTTTAATTTTGCAAAAATTATAAGGAACTTGTTGATGTATACTGTCTTAAATGACAAAGAAATATATTTTTAAAATCCCGCCCTCATATACCATTATATTTAGCAATATTCCCATCAAAATAAAATACCATTAACACCAGCTTATTTAGCATGGTCCAAAACACAGAATTTTAAAGTTAAACTAGTCTAATTAATATGAATCAGTCAAATAACTATCTAGTACTTACATTCTATAATAAAAATGCAATAAAGAAACAAATCCTCTAACAAAATTTTCTTTTTTATAAAATATGTCAAACGTAATTCTTACAACAGAGGTAACTTAATATGGACCGCTAGGTCTTTTATACTAAAAAGGGTTGCATAATATGGACCATGTTATTTTTAATACGATATAACCACAATTTTGCAAACAATTATTAGGAACTTCTTTTTATAATCAGTCTCAAATAACAAACAAGTATAATTGTAAAACCCATGGCATGGCATGGCATAATGCAAAGTCTAATGTCAATACATTAGATTTTGCAAAATTCACACAAAAACGAAACGCCATCTACACCAGCGCATTCCTCATGTGCCCATCACTGACAAGAAGGACACTGGATCCATTGCTCCCCACGAATGTCCTCCGAAAAGAGACCATCGCAATACAAACATTTAGCGTTACCAGTCTCACTTCGATCTGGACTTTCGACGGTATCATCGTTCACTGAATAATTATCGTCTTCAGAACTGGATACCAGGACCTTCTTTGTAGTTTTTCTCTTCTTTTGGGCTGTCTGTTTCGATGTTTTTTGGTTGTTCTTTGATTTTCGTTTAAGTGCCGTCTTCTGTTTTTTCCCTTCTTTCTTTGATTTGCCCTTATCATTTTGGAGTAGTTGTGGTATTTCTTTTAAAGCACTCTCTGTATTATTTATTTCCATGGAAGTAGAAGGTTTTTTTCCAGGGCTTTTCTTCTTTTTCTGAGCTTTATTTTTAGGTTCTTCTTGAATTTTGCCTTTTAATTTCTTCTTAGATTCAGTCTTTTTCTTTGGGTCTACTGCTTCCTTTTGCACTTCCAACTCTTTTGTCACATTTCTTTTCTTTTTAAGTAATTCAGCTTCTTCCTTTTTTTTTATTGATGTTTCCAAATCTAATTTATATGGTGATGATGTCAACAATGTGGGTTTTGTGGCCTTTCTTCCTCTATTACTACTTCTTTTGTTTAAAATTGGTACAGGATACAGCTGTCTTGGTGATAAATAAGGTGAAGATGTGGAAGGACCAGCGGGTAAGTTTGTAGTATTAGATGTCTCTTTAGATGGGTCGGTATCTTGAGAAATTTCTTCTTTGTTTGGTGATAAATAAGGTGTAGATGTGGAAGGACCAGCGGGTAAGTTTGTGGTATTAGATACCTCTTTAGATGGATCGGTATGTTGAGAAATTTCTTCTTTGTTGCTAATATCTTTTGCAGTGGAAGATGACTCTTGTTCAAATAAAATGACTGCTAATGCCAATTGAGCCAATGTTGCGACTTGATGGTGCAGACCTTGGTTCTTGTTGGCAGTCGGTTGGGGTTCATTAATTGATTCCACCGCCTCACTCTGAAAGTGAATTTCAACTACAACGGTGGGTTGTGATTCATCCGTAGATTCTAACGATGCTTCAATTTGACATTGAGCTTCACTTTCCGACAACGGTTGACATTGTTCAATTGGTTTCGCTAATATTATACTTTGCTGTTGAGATTCAATCATAGCAATTGATGGAGATTCGAGTATTATGGATGGCTCAACTGAATTTGAAGGATGTTGAACAGCTTCATGGATAGTGCTTTCAACTGTAGCGTGCAACCCATCATTTGTCGATGGAGGTTCGTTAGCTATTGATTGTGTTTGAGATTGACTTGTGTTGATTACGTGTGCTTGCTGAATATTAGAACTTGTAGGAAGATTCATATCTGTTGCTAATGAATCATCAATAAAGTCATGATCCTGAAAAACATTCCTGTCTAATGGACAGATCCCAGTTACTCGAAAACCATTAATAGCCAACTCAGCACGCTGGGATTTTATATAGGCACGGCCAAAGAGTTCTGCAATGTCATAGTGCGTTGCTGCCTGAGTTTTATTTCGCATCCACTGGCGAATTTCCTCTGTGAGGTACTTTTTTAGGGGTCCCATAAATGTACGGTCGAGTGGCTGAATTTTGTGACTTGAATGTGGAGGTAATGATAGCAGTTTCACATGGTTTTCGCGCGCTAAATCAATCAGTTCAATGTTACGGGTATGCGAAGCATGACCATCTAATACCAAAAGTACAGGAGAAGCTTCGGATGGCTTAACGTACTGTATGAAGTGCTTAAACCATTTCGTAAAAAGTTCAGTCTGAATCCAGCCTGATGGGTGACAAGCGTGAATTGCACCAGGTGGAGCCCCTTTCATTAGAAGGGGATGATCCCGTTTGCGTGGAAAAATCATCATTGGGGGAACAAATGAACCACTAGCGCTCATACACATTACGCAAGTAACTGTAGAACCTCTTTCAGCTGATGTTGTGGCCGCAACTTGCTTTTTCCCTTTCTTGGCCAATACTTCTGGCAATTTTGATGGCACAACTGATATACCAGTTTCATCAACATTGTAAATATTGTTTGCAGTGTACTTGTGTTTATCCATTGCGTCTTCTAATAATGTATAAAATGCAGAAACGTTTTCTTTGTTGAAGCCCTTTAACCTTGCAATGGACGTGCCTGTGGGTTGACGAAAAGAGAGTTCTGGGTGACGTCTTAGAAACCATCGCAACCAGGTTTTACCAGCAGACTCGTTTTCGTTGGAGAAATTATGGTTTAAATTATTTTTTTCCGCAATTTGATAAGCTAAACACTTTATATCTTTCCGCGTCAACCCGAACCCTGATGCCTCCATTTCGAGCACATATTTCGCTAAGTCAGCCTCTAATTCGGCAGTAAGTGTAGCCTTTCTTCCTAATTTTAAATTTGTCACTTCCTCTAGTAATATATTATCACTTTTTTTAGATAAACGTATGAGGGTCGTTTTTGGCACGTCAAAAAATTTTGCAGCTTTTAAAAACCCCATTTTTTTTTCACGAATAGCCAGTATAGCCATAGCCATGGAATCTTTGTCCCATTTTTGCCTCTTTGATGTCGATGCCATGACCTTAAACAAATAAAATATTGAATATATAATATGGATTAACAAGTAGTCCATATTGTCATCATCCCTCATAATATGGACCACTAGACCATATTTGAATCCTCATCATCGGTCCATAATAAAAGCAAGTACCATTTGAGCGTTAAACATTTTACAAAAATTATAGGTATGACGTACAGTTACACATTATATCAAGAATTTTACCTAACAAAACAATGTTTCTAGAATACGGAGATTCAAGAATAAGTTGTTGTAATTAACGTAGTAATAAACTTACAAAACTCACCGTAAAATTACATAAAATGTGCCTAAAATATTAAAATGGCGATCCAAGACGCGCACGGCCATGTAGCCTCGCGGCAATCGACTGACAGTGGGGCGCGACGCAAGGGCATCGAAAGCGCCCAACTTCACTGCGATAGCAATGACATCTAGCGAAATATTTTCGTGGTCCATATTATGTGACTGGTCCATATTTAGAGAACTTACCCTACGTCAAGGGCGACCTTCGCTTAAACGCCTTGTGACAAACATCACAAACGAACGGTTTCTCAGCTGTGTGTATCCGCAAATGTATAGTTAAGCTTTGCTTTTGACTGAACCGCTTTTCACACACATCACAACTATATGGTTTCTCGCCTGTGTGTATCCTAGTGTGCCTAATTAAGTCCAATCGAGAGCTAAACTGTTTGTTACAAGTTGCGCAGATATATGATGTACCAACCGTTTGGCCGGAGTCCTGTGTTGCTTGTGTGTCTTGTTGGTTAACACTGTGGTTGATTTTATTATCGGTCTCGGGACTAGTGGTGCCAGGGAGCTCGTCCATAGCGCGGTCGAGCTTGATAAAGCAACTCCTGACTTCAAGCTGCTCTAAGTTCTTGCAGCAGGCTTGTTCCTCTGGGATGTGGCTGTACTCCAGTTCCAGTTGCTTGTCCAGCAAATCTGAAAATATTGTTTATTAATTTGGAATGATGATTTTATGGTATAATTAGATACGTTCAGAGAGCAAGCCATAATTAACCAGAGTCCCAAGGGCGCCGCAAGACGACGATCAAGGAGGGCTAGCAGATGTATAACGTCTATCGGTAGCTCAAACAGTATGGCGGCACTTTAATGATTGAATGTTATATAATATAGCCTTTATTCCGTTTCGCTACAATTTAAGTAGGTACATTATGTAGTTTTTTTTTTTATTATAGCGTAATTTCGGCGTGCCTCGTGGCATAGGCCTCCTCCATTTATTGGAGGGTTTGGGCTACAGTTCCCACGCGGGCCCAGTGCGGATTGGGAACTTTACACACACCATTGAATTGCTTCGCAGATGTGTGTAGGTTTCCTCACAATGTTTTCCTTCACCGAAAAGCTCATGGCAAATTTCAAATGACTGAATGTTAACATTTATAAAAATAGGCTACATTTTTTTATTTTTTGGGGTGGGTGGGGGCTGCTCCTAGGGCGTCGAAAGCCAATGATCAAGATGGGAGTAGTAGAAGTGTAGATAGGAATGGAAAAAGTAACTATAGACCCCTTATTCATAAACGCTCTATAGGCTTCAGCTAACTTAGCAATCGTTCCTTATATGTGAATGGTAAATGTCAAAGTGACAGATAAGGACAAACGATTGCTAAGTTAGCAGATGCCTACAGAGCGTTTATGAATGAGGAAGAGCCTCTACAGTCGAGAGCAAGGGCATGGAAGGCCATGGCGACGCCCTTGAGGAGCTCATATGACTGAGAGAACTCGACGTTGGCGGCTTACAGATATAACTTGAAAACCATTGACTTACAATAAACAACTAGACTCTCAGTCGCTAACAAAGGTTCCTCAAGAAACGTCCGAGTTGCTTTGTCTATGTGTTGTGTGTGACAGATAACATTAATATATTCGTTCAAATTGACACCTTATTTCGTGGCAGTACCTAATGTTTAATATCAATGGCGTAGGATCGTGAGAAGTAATGACACGACGCCACGCGCTGGAAACCTGCCTGTCTCTTTTGTTCTCAATAGTAAGATTACAATTGTAAAGAGACATAGGTATACATTGTTATCAAAGCGCGGTCGAAACACAACTGAACAAAAACTCTGAACAATAGACGCGTGTTCAGACTTATGCTTCGGACAGTTTTTGAGCGTGATTGGGAGTCTAGTTGTTAATTGTACGTCAATGTTGAAAACTCTAATTTTCGAAACAACTACAACAAAATTTCAAGCGACTACAATTTACCTAGTAAGCAACAAAAGCCCAGTTCTATATCGCCTACTAATGTAATAAAAATGCATATATTTAAAAACTTCTTCTTCTTCTTCTTGTTTGTGGCGTTTCAAGTCGTTATAGCGACGACAACTTCGCCAATGTCAAAGTAACAAAAATATGATTAAAAATCTTGTGACAAAATGTCGGCAACGTTGTACGGTAATGGTCAAAGACCCCCCTCCCCCCCTGTCGGGCTCTTAGCCAACGGTCAATGATATCCCTCAGAAACTGCCAGGAAATCATTAGCCGAAGCCCAGGGTGCACCGGATCAAGCACTGCTCTTCCCCCCGGACGGATCCAAACAGGAACCGCAGCTCTTGACCACACGTGGAGGTAACCCGACTCGCACCCCTTAAAAACTGATCTACCAGAAAAAAAAAACCTATTTGGGGGCGTCCATTAATTACGTGAGGTATTTAGGGGGAGGAGGGGGTCGAGCCGAATTTACTAAATCTCACTTGGGGGAGGGGGGTCTTGGCAAATATCACGTAATTTTTTTTTTAGCAGAAAATGGTGCAAAACTGCGTGAAAATTAAGTTAAATTAAAGTTCAATGAAAATAAAAAACGTATCTTGAATAAAATATGACAAAATCTGACACCATTATATTTGTCATGTTTGTCCGAAATTGTGTTATGTTTTTTAATAAATCCAATACTTTTATACCCAAAGTACAAGTTTCGAAAAATCTCACGTGAGATTGGGGTAGGGGGGAGGGGGTCGAGAAAAATCTTACGACATCTCACCAAGAGGGGAAGGGTGGGCAAAAAATCCTTAAAAATGCCTCACGTAATTAATGGACGCCCTCTTTCTTAGGGAATTTCGAAGACTGTACCAACTTACATGACGATTTACCTAGTATAACTTTCGCTTTTTGTCTGAAACTGTTCGGTATCTCCACGGGGACCTTCTGGGACTTCATTTTAAAAAAGTACATAATTTTCTCCGTAGATTTCGTTCGACGATCACTAGACTACATTAACAAAAATACCTAAATCAATTTATATCTAGAAAATTAAAGTTAGGTATCCAAAACGGATCTAGAAAGCAGTCGGTCGCCAACAGAGATCATGTTTATTTTAAATTACGTATAGGGGGTTTCTTCCACGCTGGTGTGGGAGCAAAGAAAAAACATAGAATGTACCAGTTGCTTCTCTACTCGCGCAGATGGTAAAAGCCCATCGAGGGAATGGGCGAAGCTTATAGGAATCATGTTATAGGTGATGAGGCTAGCAACTCATCACTATTTTGATTCCATTTTCCACCTATACACCCTCAATCTTGCTAATTGTGGCCTGTAGGTACCTGTTACCTTAGGCTCTGTCTACCCCGTAAGGGATAAATACGTGATTTGTGTATGTATGTATGTATGTATAGGTGGAAAGGGATTCAAAACGTACCCAAACTATAGTTGCGAGAGGAATTCTATGTCAAACTCAAGCTCAAACTTAAACTCTTTATTCCATTTATTTTAAATGTTGTGACAAATATGTAAATAATTTAAAAATAATCTTAAAATAAATCTTATAATTTCTATAGTATGTAACAGCAATAATATTTGAAAATTGTACTTAGTAGATTATTAACCTTTTCGACGCCAACGACACATAAATCAGCACCGCAGGTTCAACGCCAACGCCCTATATATACGTCCATTACTTCAATGCAAAAGCAACCTTCGTTCAATTGGGTTTAGGCTCTGGGGCATCGCAATAAAGAATGGCGTATGGGTGACGTCTCTTGTATTTAAGTAATGGACGTATATATAGGGTGTTGGCGTTGAACCTGCGGTGCTGACGTGTCGTTAACGTCGATAAGGTTAAATAGTATTATATGTAACAGTCGTGTAGGGGTCAAAAAGGCAAGTGGAGTGGGTTACGTACATCCTAAGAAAACCTTTTTTGACGCTTACTTTTCTATAACGTTATATATAATACATTTCCTACGACTAGGTACTTATTAAATAAAATACAAAATTATACAAAGAAAAAATATATAATGTGCATACTATTGGAACTTATGGGACATGGAGATACTTGAAAGAAAGAAAGAAGAAAGAAAGAAGAAAGAAAAATATTTATTAGTTATTACTTAGTTGAAGTTGTTCTGTTCAATTATTTCTTGAAAGACAAAAACTTTGTTTTATTAATACGGTGTGCTGAACATTGCGAGATATATTAACAGTGTATTCATACAGTCATAATGAGTAAAAAATGTCATATAAATCTAACTCGAATTATGCGTTTTTAAATTTCATTTCGAATGGGCGCTACACTGCTGCCCTCTACCGCCATCCAACAGTAATCAACAACGAGACATCGAATTCCTTTTTCGAAACCAACAAAACCGTTGTATGAGCTAGGTGTACTCAATACATCGACGTGAGATGAGCTGATTGGGGAGATGGGAAAAGGACTTACAACGAGCTGATTCTTTACGGCGTCTGCCGCGACGCGGGCGTTGGGGTTGATGAAAATCCCTTTTCTGAGGACTGGGCTGATGTTCTTTATTCAGATGAGCGGATTATTGTCACTGTATACTGGCCAGCAAAGATCACTAACACGTTTCACTGCGAGAGGATCGGTCCGGGGCAGGAGCAGCGGCGACGCGAGCGCTTTCTAACACGACCGTAGGTGAACTGAATAAGGGATGTGCGCGCGCGCCCTTGTCGCTCGCTAGTGATGTGAATGAATGAATGGGATGAGTGCTAGACGTCACGCTTGGCCGGAACAACCGTTATTACGAGAGTTGACGAGCTCTTTTTAACGGCCTTAAACCGCCATCAGCTTCAACTATTAAAGTCGCCGACGTTCTCCGGAAACAGTGCCCCGTATACAACTCCGGGTTAGGTAGCTCCAAGTATGCTGCAACAGTCTTCCCCATCATACCAAATGTGTTTATACCAATGTTCTGCGCCACACATTTCCCTTTCATGTATCTCAAGAAGAAATTAGGACTGTGACAGTGACTCGGACGCAGGGCCAGATATTTCTTACACATTTTATAAGACTCCCCAGTAATCGTGAATGTGCGGTCGATCCTGTTCTTGCTTTTCATGATATTCACCACCAGCGTCTCACGGGCGTCTATTATGTCGCTTATCTTTATGTTGTGGAGCTCTTGTCTGCGGCAAGCACCCATGATACCAAATATAACTGCAACCTGAAAAGTATAAGGGAAATTGGTGTTATAATCAAATAAACTACCTACTACTGGTTCTCGATGAAGGCAAACGTCATTCTGGCCTGTGCCTAGCAGTGAAGTCAAGACATCTACTAGTGAATATAATTATATATATTATACTTCAAAAACATAAATAAAACAATAACATACCTTATTGAGAAGATATATAGAATCTGGTGCCTCGTCAATGAACTTCTTCAGGTCGCCAGGTGAAAATGTTTTGGCTTTTTTCGCCTTAAAACCTTCAGACGTCCCTTTCAATAAGGCCAATAATTTGGAATATTTCGAGATGTCAGCCTTGTGGTATATGTTAAGCGTAGACTTTAACTTGGAATATTCTGTCCACAGTGAAGATGGTTTAAATTTTCCAATTAAAGTTTTAAAATATGCTAACAGAAGGTTCTCCGAAAACGAGGAAGCCTGCTGTTCTAGTCTCCATGCCATGAAGTTCTGGTATGCTCTGTCGTACAGCTGTTGAGATTTAGTAGGCAACCAGTTTTCTATCACTTTGGCCTCTGCAGACATTTCTTCGTTTGTAGAAATTATATTTTCGTCTGCATCCAAGTTTAATATGTTACATTACAATAAGTAAAAACTATTAAAAACAACAATAAATGAACGGGAAACGTTTTAATCACTAGAATAGTATGAAGTCCCCCGCCACATTTGTATCTCTTTGCAATAAGCTCAAAAACAACTGGACGGATTTTCATGTCGTTTTTACCAAAAAACAGAGGGATTCCCGAGGATGGTTCAGGTATTGTGTAAATTGGTTGAAATAAATAGAAGTGTCGGTAAAAGTCAAACTGCCTGGCATACAAGTTACGATACGAGCTGATCTCGCAGGCAGTATTACAATAAAAAAAAGATACAACTCACTTTTCAAATCAGCATCAGCTCTATCATCATCACCCATCTCTTCACTGGAATCTGCCTCATCGCCTGTTGCTTCTGTATGTTCATTTGAATCTGTTATAAAACTGTCTTCTTTAATGGATACATCACAAAGATGTATATCTTTGGTGTCAGGGTCTTCAGTATATTCGTCATATGTATTTTCACATTCTTCCTTTATAGTATCCTCTGTCTTTATGCTTATTTCAGGTGTTTCTAGACTAACGTCCACATATATAGGTGACATCTTTAGATTTGAGAGGCTCTTGATTTCAGTTACCTAAAAATTTTAATACTGGTTGAAAAATGTTTCCACACAATAGGCAACTTGACCCTTTCATTATATATGCCCTAAATTATAAATTAATAATTATTCCATGCATGCCTTGTGCTACGATGCCAGACAGTGGCACACACACACAGACAGTGGCACACACACAGACAGTGGCACACACACAGACAGTGGCACACACACACAGACAGTGGCACACACACACAGACAGTGGCACACACACACAGACAGTGGCGCACACACACAGACAGTGGCGCACACACACACAGACAGTGGCTCACACACACAGACAGAGGTGCACACACACACAGACAGTGGCGCACACACACACACAGACAGTGGCGCACACACACAGACAGTGGCGCACACACACACAGACAGTGGCTCACACACACAGACAGAGGTGCACACACACACAGACAGTGGCTCACACACAGACAACAACCCTCTTTTTGTGTCAAGGGTTAAAACTTACAATGAAAGACCTTAACAGAAGTTCAAATCAACTTCACCATTCCTGTGATGTATTCTGGATTTATTTAAGAATATCTCGTATAGAAAGATACCTTGTTGATTCTTAACCTTTGTCAGTCATGGACCCGTAGGAAACCAAGCAATATTTCCTTTCCTTTTCTAATGAATACTTCTCCACCATCCGCCACTTACATTGATGGGATCTTGCAGCGCGCCGGCGAGGAGCGCCTGAGCCCTCGCAGCCCGGCTCCGGAAGGCGGCCAGCTTCATCACGAATGAGTTGCACTCCCAGCATAGCTGGTCGCCTTCACTCAGCTATAAAAACACAACAATTTCCAACATCAATCTTGTATCCCCAGGATCCGAAAAGAAGTAAGATTATAGGATTATTTATAAAAGCACAGTTTTAATGATAACACTCAAACCGAAAGAAACTTACGTTCAAAATCAAAGAATGTGATTTGGAATCTTCCACAGGGAACAGTTTCCTGTCTTGACTCAAACATGTCACACATAAAGATTGTCGGGATAAAATAGTTCTAGCTGCATCCATTTCATATGAGAGGATATTTATCAGTAAATAATGGAAACCAATTCAAGCGAATATTAACCGATCCAATTCAAATTTAGGAAAAAGTCGCTCCATCAACTTTTTGACGATTCTACCAATGACGAGGTTGGATAAGACACGGCAAGTAGGTGGGCGTCTTGTTCAATAATCTGCCAGTTTTCGGTGGGATAACTACCAGTTACTATCTGCAATGAGGATACACAAGGAGTTAACAAATTATTTTTTGTTTTGCTTGTGTTGTGCTAGCTAAGGCTAAGATAATTATTAATGTCATGTCAATATTGTCAATGCAGCTTTTTTTATTTTCATCGTCCACACAGGAAAGACAAAGCGTACAATGCCCATACAGCTACGGCTGTTGTTATTTGTCCTAGTCACGGACAAAGATAAAATTAGTGCGTACCCTTCTGTTTTTATGCGTCGGTTAAAAATTAAAAAAACCCCCCACATATTGATCGAGTGATACGTTAATTAAAAAAAAACGATTTTATGCCAAAAAGGCCTTACATCATTCTGAAAAGCGCTGATACTCTTCAAACTGCTGGACTGATTTTTACTAAACCACGAAAACCACCGCAAAAAAACTTTCATTTCGAATTCGAAACACGGTTGTTAAAAAAAAATTCTCAAAAGTCCAAAATTAAAAAAAAAACATTACTGTAGCGCTAAACTCTCCAGTAATGTTGCACACAAATTCCATTACTGTCTAGATATTAACTTTAAAAAAAATGCAAATCACCATTAGAAAATAAAAGCACAAGACTTAAAACACCAAATTAAAAAAAAAAGCTAGTACGACAACGTGTTTATCTGTGTCTGAAATAGCTTTAGGTGTTCTTGGTAGAAAAATACTCTCTTCAAATGCCATTGATAGAAAAAGGCGGCAAAGCAAAACAATTTTCACTATTTTGTTTTCATTTATTTGTGTTGTTTTATTTTTGATTTTTGAGAAAAGCACTATACTTGCCTCGGCCAGAATAGCATTGCTGGCTTCGTATTATTAAACGGACTCGCAAGCTCGTCCGTTCGAACCAATACTCAGCCTACTTCCTGGCCTAGACAGTAATGTACTATTACAGATTAACCGAACAAATAAACATAAGTAACCGAGCAGCAATCTGCACAGATGTTACTGCTAGGTAACCCCCGACACAAAGAGGGGCGTTATAAATTAACCATATTTTAACGTCATGTTTGTGTTTGTGTGTCTGTCTGAAGCATCATAGCTCTCTAGCCGATTGACCGATTTCGTTGCGGGTTTTTTCATTCGAAAGCCAGTTTCCTTACGGTGGTTCTTAGCCATGTTTGGTAAAAATTGCTCCAGCAGTTTGGAGAATATCAGCGCTTTTCCAAAGTGATGCGAGGCATTTTTGGCAAAAAAAAAAACTTTTTCATTTACGTTTTGATGACTTGCTTAGTGCCAGGGTTTTTTTTATTTAATTTAACGGTCGGGAATACCTGCTTTTTACTTTATCGTGGGAAATTGAGTATAATAATAATAAAAAAAATCGTCACTTTATAATTTATTGTAGGTACATATGAGAGAGACCAGTGTCGCAATATCTATAGCTATTTTTTTGATTTCTTGCCTGTGTGTATTCGCAAGTGGCAAGTCAAGTTCCACTTGTTCGCGAACCGCGCCGGACACACGTCGCAGCCGTACGGCCGTTCACCAGTGTGCGTGCGCATGTGCAGCACCAAGTGATGTTTTCGTGTTAACCGTTTTGAACACACATCGCAGCCGAACGGTTTCTCGCCTGTGTGTTTTCGCATGTGATCAACCAAGTGTGATCTCAATTTAAAACGACTTTGACATACGTCGCAACTGTATGGCTTCACATTTTTATGTATAGACTGTATGTGACGGTTCAAGACACATCTTTCTCTAAACTGCTTATGACAAGTTTCACAACTGAACGGTTTCTCGCCGGTGTGACGTAGAAAGTGAGCCGCTAGGGCTGCCTTTCCAGAAAACTGCTTGCCGCATACTTCACAACATAACGGGCTCACGCGGTGCGACTTTTTGTGCATCAACAAGCTCGTTTTATGCGTAAACCGTTTGCCACATTTGTTGCAAGCGAAATCATCTCCGCTCATATGTTTCTGTACGTGTGAAATCAAAGCAGATTTTTTAATAAACAGCTTTTTACACATGTCACAACTCATTGGTTTCTTACCTGTGTGTACCCAAAGGTGCCTAATCAAATGCGATTTCCACGGAAACTGTTTGTCGCATGTATCACAACGAAAAGACTTTCGTTCGGGTTTACTCGGGCTCGTTTGTAGCTTTTCACACATATCACAACGAAATGGTTTCTGATTCTCACCCGTGTGTATGTGAATGTGTGGATCAGTAAACTGTTTGCCGCAGGTATCGCAACGAACCGAGTTTTCTTCGGGTTCACCCAATTGAAGTGCTAACGGAGCACTAATGAATTGTTTCTTATCCAAATGTAATCGTGAGTGCTTTAGCATTGACGCCTTTTGATTAAACCTCTTGTCACACACATCACAAGGGAATGGTCTCTCATTCGTGTGTATTAGGATGTGCGTTTTTAATTTTGATAGACACTTAAATTGTTTGCCGCAAGTATCGCAACGGAGTGTTTTTTTTTTTAGTTTAAGCAGACGTGTTTTTTGTTCTAGTGCAGCAGGAATATATTGTTTTCCATATATGTGACTTTGCAAGTGAATTAACAAGCCCACCTCTGTACCGAATGCCATGTCGCATGCGTCACAACTGAATGGTTGTTCATGTGTGTGTGTTTTTAAGTGTTGTGTCAATTGATACTTGACACTAAACCGCTTATCACACATAAGACAACTGAATGTTTTCTCAACTTTGTGTACTTGAACATGCAATTTTAATCTTGACAGTAACGTAAACTGTTTGCCGCAAGTATCGCAACAAAGTGAATTCTGTTTGACTTTAAGCAAGCGTGATTGTTGATCTTGTGCAGCAGAAACAGATTGTTTCTCATTTATGTGTCTTTGCAAGTGAGTTATCAAGAACGCCTCTAGACTGAATTCCTTGTAACATATATTACAACTGAATGGTTTCTTAGCTGTGTGTGTTTGTAAGTGAGTTATCAAGGTTGACTCCTTGGTAAACCCCTTGTCACATTTATCACAACTGAACAGTTTCTCTCCTGTGTGTATCTTAATGTGCCTATTCAAATCTGATGGACAACTAAACTGTTTGTTACAGGTATTGCAAATATATGATTTACCGACCATTCGTGTTTGGCCTGTACTGGGAGTTGCTTGTGTTTTTTGTTGGTTGTCATTGTAATCATTATCTAAGGCCACAGGACAAGTGTTTCTTGAGAGCAAGTCGTCCGGAGGAATGTGCACAAGCTTTATAAAGCAACTCCTGAGTTTGAACAGCTGCTCTGAGTTCTTGATGCGGGTTGGTTCCTCTAGGCTGTTGCTGGACTCAGGTGTGTCATCATCAGTTTGATATCCCGGTACCAGCTTACATGGGTCCTCTATTACACCCTGAAAATCTGCAAATATTTACCACTAAGTTGACATGATGTCTTTATAGTACATTTACAGAAGCAGCAGTCTACACAGAAAAGACAAGCAGACAAAACGTTTGAATCTCACAGTATGTTTACACAATTATAGTAATATTATAAATGTGAAAGTTTGTGTGTTTGATACTCCTACATGCTGAAACGGTTGGGTGAATCGGGATGAAATTCAGTATGTTAGATATGGACTAAAGCAGTCTGGAATAACACTTAGGCTATTATTTTATACCGATTTTCCCACATATTGTAAAATACTAATATTTTGTATAAAAGACAGTGAATTTAGTGTATTTATGCCAGAAAATCAGTTTCCATGATTTAAGTGAATTCAGCAGAGACAGAGTTGCGTGGAACCACTAGTTAATCATATATTATCTTGATGGAGCCATACAAAAAAGTTTTGCTAACTTGTGTTACGTTATTCACAGTCTACACACCCAAACCCTACAATAATAAAATGTATTAATGGTCTATATTAGTTATTAAAAAAATTACAACTTACTTCTTCTATTGAATAACTTTAAATCAGCATCAGCTGTGTCATCACCAAGTGGTTCACCATAAACACCATGATCACAGTCTGCTTCTGTTTGTTGATTTGAAACTGGTAACCAAATCTCGCCCTCTGTATCTTCAAAAGATTCATTGTTGTGGTTGCTAGTGTCCTCAACAGGAAATTCTTCAAATGTAAGTCCACATTCTTCCTTATCTGTCTTTATACTAACTTGAGGTATTTCTAGGCTATCCTCCAGGTATACAGTTGACACCTTCAGACTAGAGAGGCTCTTGATTTTAGCTACCTAAAAATTTAACACCCTGATCATTTATTATGTACCTATATACAGCCTTGTAAAATACCCGCTTCAATAAATAAATAACTGAATTAAAAATAGTCAAAAGACCTGGCTGTATGGACCCTGTTTCCTTTGCCTATCCCAAAAGGGATGAATAATATTAAAAAAAAATTAAAAAACTAATAAGTAACACTCCAATCAACCATCCCCCACTTACGTCAGTGGGATCTTGCAGCGCGCCGGCGAGGAGCGCCTGAGCCCTCGCAGCCCGGCTCCGGAAGGCTGCCAGCTTCAGCACGAATGAGTTGCACTCCCAGCATAGCTGGTCGCCTTCACCAAACTATAAATACGCAGAATATTATATTTATTTTTTTAAATAGCTTGCTATTGGACTAACATGATCAGAAAACAGTTTAAAAATTTAAAGCAAAATAAACAATTGTTATTTAGTCGTCGTTCGTTCACTCGAATCAAAAGAAACTTACATTTAAAAACGAACAATGTGATTTGGAATCGTTGACAGGGAACAGCTTCCTGTCTTGGCTCAAACATGTCACGCATAAAGATTGCCGGGATAAAGTTGTTCCAGTTGCATCCATTAGATGGACGAGAGGAGAGGATATTTTGTAAACAAATAAATAACAAATAATAAACACGAAACTAAACTGCAGCGCAGATGGTAGGTAAACAACTTCGCTGCTTTTTTTTTGTTATTATATTATGGCTCAGCTGCAAGGCACTTTGCCAATATCACGTCCGGTTGTTATGTTTACGCTTGCTGTGCTAAATAAATGTCAATGTATTTTTTTATAATATTATATACATACATAATGCATGCATGCATAAAAAATCACGTCTTTATCCCTTACGGGCTACGAATAATAATGTCTTATTATTATTCGTAGCTTACGGGGTAATACTATCATATCACATAAGCAAAGGGCTTAAGCTCACACAGCCTTGTGTAACGTAGTTTTTCTCCAGATAATAAGTCCTGGCTGTAGTCAGAGTCGTGATTTCCTTCAAATTACCAAACCTCAGCAATAAAAAGGACAAACAACCTTTTCAGCTTTATAATATTAGTGTAGAAGTATAGATACATCAGGTGTGGCGGTATGGAATTTAAACCGTTTGCTAAAATGTAAGTGGTCTCTTTGCCGTTTGCTTGTATGATTGTTGACAGCGTGTTGACAGATTCACAGATTAGAGAGATATAGTGACAGATTCTTGTTGTTTATTGATTATTGATTTATTGTGTTTTGGGTATTTAGTATTTATGAAAATATCTATATAAATGGATGCAGCTGGAACAAATTTATCACGACAATCTTTATGTGTGACATGTTTGAGCCAAGACAGGAAGCTCTTCCCTGTAAACGATTCCCAATCATATTGTTCGTTTTTGAACGTAAGTGTTTTTATTCATTTTTGATTTTTGTTTATTATAGAGATTATTTATTTATTTATGATGGCGCTTCCTCTCCTAGCGAATTTCTCTGGCTGTACAGAGAGGTAATGCCGCCAGTGTGTTAGGCTCTATGCCGCAGGAGGGCCTTTTAGATGGTGTTTTCTTTTTATAGTTAGGTATATTTATTTAGTTTTAAGTTTTGTATATTTAGTTGTTCAAAATTAATAAATAATTATTGTTGTTGAATAAATTAATTAATTAGTTATTTAGACAGTGACTTTTGTAAATTATACACATAAGTGTGCAAAATTCGCCATTAAAAATATTATTTACAAAATAAATATTTATGTTAGTTACTGTTAGTACCACATATACCAAAAAAGTGTTTTCTGATCCTGGGAATGCAATAGCAAGCTATTTAATGCTGAAAATGTAACATTACGCATATTTATAGCTATGTAAAGGTGACCAGCTATGCTGGGAGTGCAACTCCTTCGTGCTGAAGCTGGCCGCCTTCCGGAGGCGCGCTGCCAGGGCTCGGGCGCTCCTCGCCGGTGCGCTGCAAGATCCCATTAACGTAAGTGCTGGATGACGGAGAAGTATTTATTAGAAAAGGAAATGGGGGATGGTTGATTGGAGAGTTCCATAATTGTACAGTAGAATCCGTTTAATATGACTCCGCCTATGACCAACTGCCTAATATGACGGAATTAGACAACAAAGTTTGGTTTTCGTTTAAAGTTCTTTATCACAAAGTCAGAAACAATGACATGTCGCTTATATGCCCCATTTCTAATTAATTATGTCGTTACAATGGTGGACATAATGCTTTACACCAGTGATTTTCAAAGTGGGGGGCGCGCCACCCAAGGGGGGCGCATAGGCTACGATGACCTTATAGAACCTTACTAACTAATTCCTTGTGTTTGTGCCTAAGAGCCTACAGCTGAGCTATAGGGGGGCCCAGAGTTTTATCTTTTTAGAGAGGGGGCGCGTAATGAATAAGTTTGGGAACCCCTGCTTTACACCTTCTGAAATGTTCAGCAGGGCCCTTGACACTCGACATTCGGCACATTGCTTGTTTTTGATTTGAAATTTAAAATATACATACATACACATGTATTTTGTACTTATTACATACAATTGTTATTTTCATTTAATATGCTATGTTTCTCTATTAAAATAAATAGGTACCTAAAAACAGGTTGTTTATATTTTCTCGAAATAACAAACAGACAGTATTTATTCAACAAAACTACATGTGTGTTTGAAATGCAAGTTATATTTAAATTAATATTAATGAATTAATTTAACAAAGAATAAATATTAAACACTTATCAAATGCTTTGGATGACGTCTTAGACCTGTTTGTCATTTCCCTTCGATGTATTATAAACGGATTCCACTGTAGGTACATGTAAAACCCGGAAAGTCCGGATAGCCTAGTGGTTAGTGACCCTGACTATGAAGCTAGAGGTCCCGGGTTTGAATCCCGGTTGGGGCAGACAGTTGTATGATGAATACGAATGTTTGTGCCCGAGTCATGGATGTTGTATGTATGTATTTATCTACATTATATAAGTATGTTTATCCGTTGGCTGGTTCCCATAGTACAAGCTTTGCTTAGTTTGGGGCTGGGTCAATTGGTGTAACTTGTCCCAAGATATTTATTATTTATTTTATTATTTTTATTTAAAATTTCTAAAATAATATCCAGTGTAAAATTTTTAGGTAACTAATATCAAGAGCCTCTCACGTCTGGCGATATCACCTACATATGTGGATGTTAGTGTAAAACCTCCTGAACTAAGCGTTGAGGTAGATATAAAGGAAGAGTGTGAAATTAAATTTGAAGAATGTCCCGAAGACCCTAGCAACAATGACAATGAATCCTATAACAAACCTTTTGAAGAAACGGGTGATGAAATTTGGATACCCCTTCCAAATCAAGTTATAGAAACAGGTGATGATGGGGCTGGTGGTGATGATAGAGCTGCAGCTAGTTTGAAGTTGTTAGTCAGAAAAGGTAAGTTGCCTAGGGCTCTCCAAGGCTAGAGTGAATAGGCTATTACTGAACCAGTGAGTTACACCTTTGGCCTCATCTGCACCTTCCACCAAGTGAGATAGAGGTCAATCACTGGTCAGTTTGTAAAAAAAAAAAGTTGTAATTTTTTGAACCTTTAATACAATTAATATAGGAATTAGGTGTACATACAGACTGAGAATGAGATGACATCAATGATGGTATTCCAAATGAATCAATCAAGATTTGATTCATTCTTTTAACATTATAATGTTAGTGTATACTACCATGAGATTCAAACAACGTAACTTTGGATAATCACTCGCATGTTAAAGTCAAAAACTGCTTGACAAATTTCAGACTGATATGCATATTCTTTCATTGTTGACTTCATTATTGTCAAGACAAGATCTTGTGAAACAGTAGTAAAAAAAAAAAAAAACGCGATACCACCCCACAGGCAACAGCTAGAAAACTCTTAACAAGGTCACCATGTCTGTTTTAACGTGGTATTCAATATTTTCAGATTTGCTGGCCGAAGCACATGAGTCTCCATGTAAGACACCGGAACATCATGCTGGTGACACAACGGAGTACAGCTGCCACCCAGAGGAACCAACCTGTAGCAAGAACCTAGAGCAGCTGTCCAAACCCAGGAGTGGCAACGTCGACCTCGAGCTCATTCCTACGGACAACCAGGTCTCTAGCAACACTTGTCCCGTGACCAGTAATAGTAATTCCAATCACAGTCATGTTAACCCAAAAGATCAACCAGCGTTGTCCGATGTCAGCCCAACACAAACGGTTGGTGAATCATATATTTGCAATACTTGTAACGGACAGTTTCGTTGTCGATCCGATTTGAATAGGCACATTAAGATACCGCATGTGAAACCGTTCAGTTGCGACACATGTGGCAAAGCGTTCGGTCAAGAGTCGGGCTTGTTGATGCACCTGCAAGGACACATAAATCGGGATGAATACGTTCCTGCTGCAAAAAAACAACAGTCACGTCTGCTTAAGCTCAAACAGAATTCACTTCGTTGCGATATATGCGGCAAACAGTTCACTTATCAATCTAAATTGAAAAGGCATATTCTGATACACACGGGTGAGAAACCTTTCCCGTGCGATATGTGTGACAAGCAGTTTAATCAAAAGGCGGCCTTGATAAAGCACTCGCGAATACATTTAAGTAAGGAAGAACTTCTTAGTGCCCCGCTACCACAACCATCAGATAAGTTCGAAGTGAAGCCAACTCGTTGCGACACCTGCGGCAAACAGTTTAGTTGCCCATCAAAACTACAGAGGCACCTTCAAATACATATGGGTGAGAGTGAGAAATTGCGCTGTGACATGTGCAACAAGCTGTTTCATAAAAAATATACTTTGATTTCACACATACAGAAACATATGAGTGAAACATTAGCTTGCAGCAAATCGTGTTTGAAACACAAAAAATCGCACGTGAGCCCATTGTGTTGTGAAGTATGCGGCAAGCAGTTCTTTGTTAAGGCAGCCCTGGCGGCTCACTGTCGACGTCACACGGCCGAGAAACCGTTCACTTGTGAAACTTGCCATAAGCAGTTTAGAGAAAGATGTGGCCTGAAACGCCATATTCAGATGAAGCATACAAACGTGAAGCCGTTCTCTTGCGACATATGTCATAATCGGTTTAAAACGGCAACACACTTGGCTGATCACGTGCGAACGCACACAGGCGAGAAACCGTTCGGCTGCGATGTGTGTCCAGCGCGGTTTGCACGGAAACAGCACCTGGTGCTGCACATGCGCACGCACACTGGTGAACGGCCGTACGGCTGCGACGCGTGTCCGGCGCGGTTCGCGAACAAGTGGAACTTGACTTGCCACTTGCGAATACACACGGGCAAGAAATAAAGAAAAGCTGACTACATATTGCGACACTTGATGCCCGTTTGTGGCGACACTATCGCACAGCGGATTATTATATCTATAATCCGAAAATTTGTCTTATCTGTGACCTCTGACAGTGCGAGTCTGTGACCCGCGCAGGGGTGTGTGTATGACCATCTTGAGACCCGCCATTGAACTGCCTCTTGCTTTGATATTTTACCGAGATATATGTTAGTTTTTGTGCTTCGTTAATCTGAGTGACAATATATATATCAATTAGTGTTAATCAGTGTTGGTGTACTATTTCAAACTCATCTGACGACCAGACAAGGACGCTGAACGCGCGAACTGCTCGTGGGTAGTGTGGGGGTGTAGCTAATACCCCAAACGTTTACCTGTCAAATATATGTTTCACATATGTAATTGAATAACGTGTATCTGGAAACTAGACTATTTTGTTTGAATGTTAAAATGTACTGTGTAATGTAACGTGTTCAATAAAGGTTTTTCTTTGATGTGAGGCGATTTGAGTTGCGGTGCATACCGTGACTAATTGAAAACGTCGCTAGGTGTAAAATGTTTCGGTCTCAAGTAAAAGAACATAAAAACGGAAAGTATTTTATTTCGCATTCCATTAATATTACTTAATATAATTCCTTCGTGAAGAGCCGTCCGCTGTCACGCGGCACTGGCCGTACAGTGTTGCCAACTCTAGGCCTGGCCCGTTGGGGGCCCCGTAGCACCAGGGGCCCGTGGCATTCTGCCAGTTATGCCGCCATATATTTAAGCCACTGTAGTGAGCCTACGAATGTTTGGCCCTGGTGTGCGCGGCGAGCGCGGCGCGCTGCGCAAACGCGGCCGAGCAGCGCGCGCACGCGAACGGCCGCTCGCCAGTATGCGTGCGCATGTGGTTCGACAGGATCTTGTTGGTCTGCACACAAAATATCAACGTTTGTATAATTTATTGAATTGAGTCAATCGACCACAATAAATAATACAGAAAACAGAGGGATAAAGATAATTACTAGGTAAGCAATAGACGGCCTCTTCTAAGACGAAAGATGGTGCTGTTAACAATTAACAATATAAATATTTAAAAAATCACTACATATTATTAAAAAAACGTCCTCCGTCGGGTCTGTATCACGGAAATGTATAATGTATCTATGTATTTCGTGGAAATTAGGCTTAGAATTACGAACGTATTAATTGTGAAAATAAAACTCTTCCACGCTGGAGCAAAGACAAAACATAGAATTTACCAGTTGCTTCTCTTCCCGCGCAGATGGTAAAAGCCCATCGAGGGAACGAGCGAAAGTCTTAGTAATCATGTTATAGGCGATGCCGCTAGCAACCCATCACTATTTTGATTTCCCTTCACCTATACGCCCTTAATCACGCTAAACGTGGCCTTAAGGTTTTGTTACCTTAGGCTCTGTCTACCCCGTAAGGGATAAAGACGTGATATATATATGTATGTATGTAAAAATAAAGACAAAAATAGCAAATGAAATTTTTGACACATCGATCTATCGTTGATAACAGCGCCATCTCTCGTTCTGGGCGAGCAGCAGTGGCGGACTAAGCCCGTCAGAGGCCCGGGGCGACAAAACTAAATGAGGCCTCCCAACTTAAAAAAATATGTAGTTTTGTCCGAACACAGAGATGGGAATCCCCTCCCTAAGCGTATTGGACGCGTTCAGCGTTAAAAGAACATTAGTACTGCGTAAAAAATCTAGATAGCTGTAGTGTTTTGATCTTGATGACATTACGTAGGGTACTAACTACTAAGCACATTTTTAGAGTCTTGTTTAGGATTTGATCAGGAGAACGCGGAGGCATTTGGGGCCCCCCAAAGACCGGGGGCCCGGGGCGGGCCGCCCCTTCCGCCCCCCTGTTAGTTTGCCACTGGCGAGCAGTATAGAGAGTGTGCACTCACGGTGAACCCCCGCCCGCACACGTAGCAGACCTTGTTCCGCGGCGGCAGCACGCCCTCGTGCACGCGCCGCCGGTGCTGGGACAGGTCCGCGTTGCGCAAGAAGTTCTGCAGAAACACACCATCAACCTTGACTAATACAGTAGTATTAGTAAATACTACTACTACTACTATACTAGTATTAATACTACTTTATTTGCGCATAATAATGACTGCTTGCCTTTTTGTTGTAACTTTTTCTTTCTGTAGCAGGTTAGCTGGAAGAGATCCCTTCTTAGGGATAAGTTCGCCTTTGTACTATTTTCTCTGTATTAATGTATTTTTATATTTTTTTATGTGCAATAAAGAGTTTACATACATACATACTAATGAACTGCTGCAAAAGGCTTACAAATTATAGAAAAAACTACTTGACAAAGACCAAATTAAATTTCTAAATATCAGTGAAAATTAGGACACAGAAAAAAATCCGAAAAGTAAAGCTATGGCCGGGAATCGAACCCGGATCCTCGTCATTCCGTGACTAGTCATTTGATAGTACCTATCATTTTAAAAACAGCGCCTTCTCTCGTCCCTGGTGAGCAGTAGATGTTCCACGGGAGTTTGTAATTGTGTCGTACAGACACATCATTCAAACAGACGACGCTTAGCGACAAAAAATTCGCACAGTAACAAAAAGGTCACGTGACAGTTAGTAACAGGTAGAAAAATTCGAAAACTACCCACCTGCTATGGGTGGTGTAGGGGTATAGCACGCGTCACGGAATGACGAGGATCCGGGTTCGATTCCCGGCCATAGCTTTACTTTTCGGATTTTTCTGTGTTCTAATTTTCACTGACATTTAGAAATTGTAGTACCTTGTCGCACTGTTCGCATCTGTACTTGTATTTCCTGAGATGCACGAGGTCGTAATGATCCTTCATGTAGATTTTCTTCGTGAACACTTTGTCGCACCCGGGACACGGGATCCTGTAATTGGGAATTTAAAAAAGTACCCGAAAAGTTACCGCCGAGTACATATAAAAAAAAACTGTTAATTTCAGAAAAAAAAAAAACAATACATTTTAAACAGCAATAACTACTTAATCCTTAATTTGTAGGATTGTTGAACTTAATATTAACATTAGTTGCCTACTTACCGTTTAACAATTCATCAACAGATACCCATTAATAACATAAAACCTTTTTGTTAATGAGTGTAAGTGACAATACAATACAATACAAATACTCTTTATTGAACACCACAAATCAGTACAAAACAATACAGAAACAAAGAACAAAGTAGACAATAGGCGCTCTTATCGCTTAATAGCGATCTCTTCCAGACAACCAATAATAGAAATAAGTTGGAGACAGTTTAAGTAGGTGGCGGAAACAAATAGACAGGATAAACGCAGGGATAATAAAAACAACAATATCAACATAAATATAATACATAGCAAAATAAATAAAATAAAATAATACATACATATACACATAACATAATACTTAAGATAAAATAAATGTGAGAAGCAATGAAAAATAAGAAGGCCATACAACAGAAAAGGATTTGATCAGAAGCAAAGAGAAAATATAAGGTACTAAAGACAGGGAGTGGATTAACTTAGTGATAAATAGACTACAAATAGTGACGTACAAGGATACCCTTAATATTAATGGCTTTGTTATATAATTAGCTGTTTTGCATTTCATCTGTAAAACACTAAACAGAACTAAAGGTAAAGGTTAAAATAACCATAGAATGTACCAGTTGCTTCTCTACCCGCGCAGATGGTAAAAGCCCATCGAGGGAATGGTCATATGAATCATGACTTTTATAAGAGATGCGGCTAGCAACCCATTACTAATTTGATTCCCTTTTCCACCTAACGCCCACAATCATGCTAAACGTGGCCTGGCTCTGTCTACCCCGTAAGGGATATAGACGTGATTTGTGTATGTATACCTCCAAGGGCGTCGCCAGCCGATGGCGCAGGGGGGGGGCAAGTTGACTTTACCTACTACAATTCCTACTTTTCTCATTCTCTATGACTAGTCTAGGACTTTGGTTGCATTATATTTGGCAACTTTTTTAGAATCTCTAGGGGGGGGGGGGAGGGGGGGGGCAGCTGCCCCTCCCTGCCCCCCCTTGGCGACGCCCTTGTATACCTCAGCTTGGTCCTGGGGCGGTGCCGCGCGCTGTTGCTCAGGTGCCACCGGTAGCGGTACACGTCGACATATCTTTTGTCGCACTCGACGCAGTACGCGCCTTGTGAAGGCGTCGTGTGACACACCTGGATGAAGCACGTACAGTCAGCATCAAAAGTTGATAAACAGACGAAGAGTAAATTTCTAAATGTCAGTGAAAATTAGAACACAGAAAAATCCGAAAAGTAAAGCTATGGCGGGGAATCGAACCCGGATCCTCGTCATTCCGTGACTAGTAATTTGATAGTACCTATCATTTTAAAAACAGCGCCTTCTCTCGTCCCTGGTGAGCAGTAGATGTTCCATGGGAGTTTGTAATTGTGTCGTACAGACACATCATTCAAACAGATGACGCGTAGCGACAAAAAATTCGCATAGTAACAAAAAAGGTCACGTGACGGTTAGTAACAGGTAGAAAAATTCGGAGACTACCCACCTGAAATGGGTGGTGTAGGGGTGTAGCACGCGTCAAGGAATGACGAGGATCCAGGTTCGATTCCCGGCCATAGCTTTTCGGATTTTTCTGTGTTCTAATTTTCACTGACATTTAGAAATTTAATTTCTAACGGTAAAACCGAAAAAGTAAAACATAAAAATCAAGAAATAAAATTTCTTGATTCATTTGATTAGTAGTCGAAGAATACTATCAAATGAATCAAGAATTTTGCGTATCGATTTTTTATGTTTACTTTTACGGTCTTAGAAGCAACCACGCCGCTGCGTACACGCAGTGACATGTCGTAGGCGTCACGTTTTCTCACCGTTTTCTATTTTGTTGCGTAAACGCACCGTCAACGTCTTTTACGCACAGGTGTGGTCGCACCTTTACTCTTTAACATTTCAGTAAGTATATTGTGTAATCTTTTTTTTTTTACTATCGCGTAATTCGCCGTGCCTCATGGCATAGGCCTTCCCACGCGGGCCCAGACCATTGAGACCATTGAATTGCTTCGCAGATGTGTGCAGCTTTCCTCAAGATGTTTTCCTTCGCCGAAAAGCTCATGGCAAAATTTCAAATTAAATTTCGCACATAAATTCCCAAAAACTCAGAGGTGCGAACCCAGGATTGGAATCCACGACACTGCTTGAGAGGCCACAGGTCAAACCATGGCTACCACCGCTTTTAATTAAATTACTCCTTATGGGTCATTGACTTACAATAAACAACTAGACTCTCAGTCGCTAACAAAGGTTCCTCAAGAAACGTCCGAGTTGCTTTGTCTATGTGTTGTGTGTGTCAACACATCGACTTAGACAGATAACATTAACATATTCGTTCAAATTGACACCTTATTTCGTGGCAGTAATGTTTAATATCAATGGCGTAGGATCGTGAGAAGTAATGACACGACGCCACGCGCTGGAAACCTGCCTGTCTCTTTTGTTCTCAATAGTAAGATTACGGTGCGAAAGAGACATATACATTGTTATCAAAGCGCGGTCGAAACACAACTGAACCAAAACTCTGAACAATAGACGCGTCGTTCAGACTTTTGCTTCGGACAGTTTTTGAGCGTGATTGGGAGTCTAGTTGTTTATTGTACGTCAATGTTATGGGTCCTATAAGTCCTTACAAAATTCATTAATTAAAATGATTTTATTGTTTTAATTAATTGTTTAAAATCACGATTTAGACCATACAGGTTTTATATTTGAGGTAGAGTACCTTGTTATGCAGCCACAGCCCGTTGTACCGCGAGAACCGCTTGTCGCACTGCTTGCACTCAAACGGGGAATGCTGTTTCCTGTTCAAAACACCTAGCAATATTAATTTATTACAAAAGCGAAAGTTCACGAAGATAATGTACGATGTACGATGTTACTCTTTCACGTGAAAACTGACGAACACATGAGTGGATCAACTATTTCTTACTGTTATTCTGTCCCATTAGCGAGGGGATGAAAGTAGTACAGTTCGTTAGAAGAAACGCACACACACACACACACACACACACACACACACGCGCGCGCGCGCGCAAATCACGTCTTCATCCCTTACGGGGTAGATCTGTCTACCTAAAGCAGTGGTTCCTAACCTTTTCAATGTCACTACCCCTGTGAACAAGTATGGGAATTGAGTTTACCCCTAGCTAATTTAAAATAATTAAAACCACACAAATTCGAACGAAAATATGTTTATTATGTAAGAAATTGCACGTTTAGGTAACTAGTAAGTAAAGTAATATATAAATCTCGGAGTTAACTAATGTGATGGTTGAAAATATTATTTTGTTTATTGCTATTTTAATACTATTTCGTGCCATCCCGTGTTACCCCCCTAGAATCTCCGTTTTACCCCTGCGGGGGTAATTACCCCCAGGTTAGGAACCACTGACCTAAAGTAACTGGTACCAACAGGGCACATTTAGCAAGATTGTGGGCGTATAGGTGGAAAATGGAATCAAAATAGTGACGGGTTGCTAGTCTCATCGCTAATAACATGATTCCTATTATAACCGCCCATTTCGATGGCACATATATCTATTTGGCATGACGGCTGTATAGATATTTGTGGCCTCGACTGTACGGACATAAGCACTTGTGAGCCGACCTGATGTGGTCCTTGATGCAGTACCGCATCTTAAAGCTGACGCCGCAATGGTGGCAAATAAACTTCTCATGCCACTCCTTGTAATGTCTGAAGAACTCGCGGCGGGATCTGAAAAGATAGAAAGAAAACATTTATTCGTGACATATACCTAATACAAAAACAAAAAAAGAAGTAAATAAAAAACATAAGATACAATGGCGTAACTATAACGTCTGGGGCCCGCGGCAAATTCGTCATATGGGGCTCCTTCCTCAATATAAAGAAGTGCATCAGCGTCCCTTCTGTGCTCTAAACCAAGCCAGTAGGGGGCCCCATAGAGCTAGGGGCCCGTGGCATTTTGCCACCCCTGCCACCCTATAGTTACGCCACTGGTAAGATAATAATTAAAGACCGGATTATATGCATTTGCATATTCGCATATGCATTTGCATATTTCAGCCATTCTCAGCGGTATACGCATATTTTATTTAAGATCTAGTTACGACGCATATTATCGGTACATTTACAATATTTTTTACACACCCTGCGTTCCGAAATGCGACCAAATTTAATAACAGTCACAAAATATAAGGGCTATTGAGTAATAATTGTCACAATTACACATAAACGGATAACTCACGTATAAAAGTCGAGTGATGCTCGACATGTTTCGGACTATTTCGAAGTCCTTTTTCCAAGAGCGCTCGCCCCGGCGGCAGCGACACGCACACTGCGCGCCAGCGCTCTGCTCGCGCGGCTGTTCGACGCAACTGACAGCGGCGCACAACTACCCTCGTTTTCATCGTCATTTTTATTATTGTCAAATGTCGGGCAGCACACAACACTGATCACGTCACTCCGTAAAGGTTCGCTCAGACTCACCGTTCGGTCAATATTTAAAACAGTTTTCCAACTCGGGGGCACCGACCATCCACTATCCCGGTTGAAATTGGGATACCGACTTATTTCAATGGCTTCACGTACTTTCCGCGGAATGAAAAACTTTTCTCTCGCCAGTACGGACACCTTATAAAACCTGATATAATGCGTCGAATCAGATTCCATTGAATGTTCAGCTACAGCAGACCCCTTGTCATCCTGTTTCTTCATACTGCGTACGTGCTCCGCCAACCTCGTGGATATATTACGCCCGGTCTCTCCGATATAGTTTTTCCCACAGGAGCAAGGAATCATGTACACCCCGGGAACATTAAGGGGCTCTTTATCCTTTGGTGAACGCACCAGCTGCCTGAGCTGCATATGGGGACGGAAAATCGACTTGATGCTATACCTCCGGCGTAACAAGTTACTGATCTTATCCGTAACCCCTTTTATGAACGGCAAGTATACCGGCACCCTCTCTACTACGGCCGGCCGCCGACGGACTGATGCATTCACCACACGATTGCACTGCCTCCAGTTATAGCCATTGCTTTCCAGAACACACTTTACGTGACTTAGCTCACGATTCACATATTGCGGATCACAAATGGTCAAGGCTCGATCTATCAATGTCCTAGGCACAGAGAACAAATGACACGGATGGTGGTGTGAATCAGCCCTAAGGTATCGATCAGTATGAGTCGGCTTACGGTACACCGTAGTCATGAGTCTCCCACAAGGTTGCCGCATGACCAACACATCCAAAAAAGGCAACTTTCCTTCATTTTCCCTCTCCACCGTGAAATTAACCTTATCATGCAACGTGTTAAGGTAGTCTGAGAACTCCGACAAACCATCTCTAGACACAACAGCGAAAACGTCATCCACATAACGCGACCAATAACAGGAAAAAGGACTTCGAAATAGTCCGAAACATGTCGAGCATCACTCGACTTTTATACGTGAGTTATCCGTTTATGTGTAATTATGATTGAGTCTCACGGTAGTTTCATGTTGAAAATAATTGTCACGTTTACTGCATTTCGGAACGCAGTCAGTAGCCGCGCGCGTCTTTTGTTGTGACAGTTACGATAATAAAATGAAAGAGACAGAACGACGTCGCGCTCGCCTACTACAAAGTCGTTCCACCTCTTTATTACGCAAATAAATTGTTACATGTATATAAATTGTTATATGTATTTGCACATAAATCCTAAAATTTATCATTTCATTTCGCATATTCTGCCAATTTTCGTGCATATTTCAAGCATTTTTCATGCATATTTGCATGCATATAACAAGCTTTTTATGTTGCACTAGCAGTTGCCCGCAACTTCGTCTGCGTAGAATTCGTTTATCGCTATCCCGCGGGAATCACGCAATTTTCCGGGATAAAAAGTAGCCTATTTGTTATTTCAGCCCATAATCTATCTATGTTCCAAATTTCATCCAGATCGGCCCAGTACTTTTTGAGCCTATTCATTACAAACATACAAACATGCAAAAATAGGTACAAATCTTTCCTCTTTATAATATTAGTATAGATATAATCCGATTTCTAATAATAATACTTACTGGAATTTAAGTTCACACTTGACACACTGGAACGCTTTGCCGTGCGTGTTCCAATGCGCGAGCCGGTGCCGCTTGTGGTAGCAGGAGTACGTGCACAGCGCACACTTGTGCTGGCGGTAGTGGCGGGCGATGTGGCGCGCCAGCCCGCGCTTTGTGGGTGTGTGCGTGCGGCAGATGTCGCATGTGTATGTGCCGAGAGACTGGAGAAGTGAAATGGAAATGGTAAGTAAATAAATTCTTATGTATGTATAACACTTTATTGTACATAAAACACGTTCAATTTGACAGGTAATGAGAAAAACAGAAGAATAGAAGAACTTATACCTTAAAGGGATCTCATCCAGCTAACCTTAGAACGATTGAAAGGACTACAGAAGCCAGAGTATAGAGAGTAGACTTACTAAAAAGCTAAGACCAAAAGCCCAAACTTAACCTAAACAAATAAAGCATTAAAAATATATATATATATATATATATATACACCTACACAACAGCAATTAAATTAAAAATTATACCAACCTGACTATGACATCTTTCGTTGTGCCCTGCTAATGCATTTCCACCCTTAAACCCAATTACACAGCTCTCACATTTAAACCTACTTGATTTGTACAACTCACTATCTCTTTCCCTCTCCAAACACAGTTCTAATTCTTCAGAATTCATTTTTACTTTTCTAAAAACTTCTTTATAATCCATTATTACTTTGAATTTAGGCTTTTTATTTAACAAGGCCTTCTTTTTAGCCCATTTATTGTTTTTTACTTTTTTATTTTTCAACTCTTCCGTTTTAAATTCAATTTTTACTGACTCTATGTCTATGGTTTGTATAAAATCTTCTGATATATGGCCAGTATCATCCTTTGTGTCTGAGTCTATGGCCTCTGACTTAGTTTCTGTGTGTGTTTGTGTATCTCCATCAGTGATGCAAATTACATTTGAATCATTGAATATCACTGAAGTAAGATTTGATAGGGTGTGGTTTAGATATGCCTGGAAAAGAAAATTAAATAAATATTTATTATCAAGCTAAAAATTATAGCATGATCAATTTGAATGTAGAATGTAATTTCAAAATAAGAGTCAACATAAAAAAAGATGATTCAACATTCTTGGTGCTTCCTTTTTTTATTACCTTAGAATTAAGAAACTTTGACAAGCCAATATGGATTCCCCATAAATTTTATAAACCTCTGGTGATTAGAATTTTATTCACATTTTATGTATGTAGTTTATTGTTTTATGAGTCTTAACCTCTTGTAGGTATGTGGAAAGTAGAAAAAAATGGTGTTCATTTATCTCAAATAATACCAATATGTTACCAATCTCACTGACTACAATAATAATAGAAAAAGATAGCCTTAAATTTGATACTGATTCATATGTCATACCAGAAGTTAAAAACAAAGTTACTGTGAGGACAATTGTAGACATTATCAATCAAATACTAATTGAGGTCTCTGAGTGTGACAGGTAGAATAAATAACACTTATAAAATGATATCATAAAACTCACCTGTCCCAATTGTAGAATTTTAGCAGCTTGCATCACTTTACTTTGGAATTTCAGTATTTTTAAAAGAAAACTGCTGCATTCCCAACAAATTGCAACCGAAGCCAAGTTGAATACATTCTGCTTAGAAAAAAAAAGTGTCACAGATACACTAACAAAAATACAGAACTGACAAGGGCCTGTTTTGGGTAAATATAAGAATAAAAATTAAGAAAGGAACTATTCCCCAAGCCCTCTCATTCTGAGAGAAAGCCTGTGCCCCGCAGTGAGACGTATAAAGGCTGGAGAAGGAGATTAAGTTAGAAATAGTTCCAAATCAGCCCAAGACCAACTGTATGTACGTATAGACATCATCTAACTAAAGTTACCTTAATTATAAGGTCCCTCTGGGTGCGGAATCCGAAAAACTTACCCAGTATCCAGATATGGGTAGTATTTTTGTTAGTATATCCATTTTAGGCCCCAGTGGCGAGAGTTTCCGCCCAATACTTAAACAAGTGTGGCACCGTTGGGAATCTATTTTAAATTCATCTTCACAAATCATTTTTGAACAACAACGATTTAAAAAAAAGTACTTAAATAGCTACTGGCTACAAAATATCCTATTCATAGATTTTTCTTATTAAATCTGCAATAAATAATCGTTTTTAAACTTTATAAAAATATAAATAAAACTATTTTGTTAGCTTAGCTGTCAAAATCGTGACATTGACATACCTCTATAATTCGTTCAGAAATTGTAGGAAGCCTGCGTAGTTTTAACTGTAGCTCGAATGGTTTGGAGCCACTGTGCAAGTTTTAATTTTATAATTAAACTAGCTACCCGCCCCGGCTTGGTTTATACCATACGAATAATTTTTTTATCTATTTTATATTACGTTATATTAACATTTAAGTTAAGTAATATTTATGTTATTAAAGCTTTGCCTAATCTGCAGTTCAGTCGAGTTGTACAGCCTACCGTTCAAATATATCTACACATAAACCTTATTTTTAGTGACATAAGAAGCATGTTTAGATATTTTTGAACAGTTAGCTGCATAAATATTGAAGAACTCGACTGTACTTATAGTATTCAATGAAGACTGACTAGAAATATAAAAAACCTGCATTGGTGTCGCCATTGTCTTTCATACGGTAACACTACGGTCCAAACTGAAATTAGTTCCAAAATTTTCCGCAATATGGCGAGGTTTTTTATGTTTCTGGTCAGATACATTAAATTATACTGAAAAAAGGATGAATGAAATCTCAAATAAAAATTATATATTCCTTTTAATTACAATTTTACAATCGTAGAGAAAATATCAATAAATAATCACATAAGCAGATTTCATCTGCCGCGCTTGACATGAGGGCCCAGTGTCTAATATCTTATCTGTTTTCTTTGGCGGCTTACACTTGCTTACAGCAAAGGAGACAAGAGTTTAAAGTCACCACGTTAGCATAATGCTAACTTTAGGTAACTACCGCAGGGTAGTTTAGTTGTTTTTTTTTTCTGCTTATAAAAATGCTCATGACAAAGTGGTCATAATGACTTTTGTGTCTTTGGGGCCTCATGCTTGTGTTCCTATCGCTTATGTCGCGGGGGCCTCGCGGTCGACTTCACGCTTGTGTCGTGGGGGCCTCACACTCAGCTTGTGTTTTGGGGGCCTCACACTCAGCTTGTGTTTTGGGGGCCTCACACTCAGCTTGCGTTTTGGGGGCCTCAGGCTTGCGCCTCTTCGTGGCGGGTGCTTCGCCGTGCTGCGTTTCGAGATGCTTCCGCAACGGGAACGGCTGCGCGAACGCGGCGGGGCAGTGCGGGCACGCGTGGGGGCGCTCGCCCGTGTGCGTGCGCATGTGATGGATCAGAACGCGGGTACTCTGAAAAAAAAATGTTTTTTAATTCTCCCCGAGGCTGACAAGCATTGGGCCAGTATTTTTGCACGGTGAGTATACCTCTGGAATCGGTTGCCAAATGATATCAGTCAATCGCAGACTGTTGCTACCCTGCGCAGTCGCTTGAAGGCGCATTGGCTCGATGGATCCTCTTAAATGAATGTGATGTGTTTTGTAACTTGTGTGTGTATGTATAAATTTATATATTATGTAGTATATTTTATTTATTGTGTATTAGTTTATCGTATTTATCTATTATGTGTAGTTTATTATTATATCTTACATTATTTAAAATTTAGACATTTAGGATTATTTTAGGTTTCGATCGGTTCTTTTACTTTTTCTGTGTGTCTACTCTTGCTTAATACTCATGTCCTGTCAATCGTTCAAAGGTTAACTGGAAGAGATCCCTTTTAGGGATAAGTTCGCCTTTGTGCATGTGTGTTGTCCTGTATTCACCTTTTTCTTGTGTTTTATTTACAATAAACAGTTATACATACATACATACAATTAGCTGGTTTGCATTTCATCTGTAAAACACTAAACAGAACTAAAGGTAAAGGTAAAGAAAAAACATAGAATGTACCAGTTGCTTCTCTACCCGCGCAGATGGTAAAAGCTCATCGAGGGAATGGGCGAAAATTTTAGGAATCATGTTATAAGCGATGAGGCTAGCATCTCATCACTATTTTGATTCCCCATTCCACCTATATACGCCCGCAATTATGCTAAACGTGGCCTTTGGGCCTTGTTACCTTAGGCTCTGTCTACCTAGTAAGGGATAAAGACGTGATTTGTGTGTTAAAAAAAAGGCTGGGGATACTAAGAATCGATAAAAGAACACGTTACAACAGTTTTTAGAATTTTTGTCTGTTAATCTGGGGGCACGGCAGTGCCCCCGCCAAGTCGAGCAAAAAAAGCGGCACGGCCGTACCATCCTTTTCTCGATCTGTTTGTCTTTGTATATTTGCGAGCGCATTACGTGAAAAGGCTGAACGGATTTCGATACAAACTTTACTAATCTCTTCAGAAAATCACCGGCCATATGCATAGTTCCCGCGGGATAGCAATAAACATGTCAATTGCTAATTCTACACGGACAAAGTCGCAGGCAGAAGCAAGTCATCACTACATAGTATAAAATAAAGTCACTTTCTCTGTCCCTATGTATGCTTATATCTTCAAAACTACACAACGGATTTTGATGCGGTTTTTTTTAATAGATAGAGTGATTCATGCGGAAGGTTTTTATGTATAATTCTACGCAGACGAAGTCGCGGGCAGAAGCTGCTATAGTATAAGCGCCGACTTACCCCAAATCCCCGACCACAGATACTGCAAAGTTTGTCTTTGGGAGGTTTTTTCTTCAAATGCATCTTATCGATATGCGTCTGCAACCCAGACTTGCGGCTGAAATACTGAAATGTAAAACAAAACGGTTAACCGTCAAGGGCGCCACCAGCTGATGATGGGGAGGGGGGGGGGGGGGGGCGGCTATTAGAACTAGTCTATCGGTAGCCCAAACAGTATGACGGCCCATTTTTGTCAACATTGACATAAATGCAAGCTACATTTTCATTTCATCCAGATCTGTTTAGCCATTTTGGCGTGAAAAAAAATGGGACAATTGACATCAATTAACCTAGCCCCAAACAAGTACTTAAATACGTATTATACATCCAAGACTCGAAAACCAGAAGATTCTTCCACGCTGGTCTGGGAGCAAAGAAAAAACATAGAATGTACCAGTTGCTTCTCTTGCGCAGATGGTAAAAGCCCATCGAGGGAATGGGCGAAAATTTTAGCAACCCATCACAATTACGATTCCCCCTTTCTACCTATACACCCACAATCATTCTAAACGTGACCTTAAGATTTTGTTACCTTAGGCTCTGTCTACCCCGTAAGGGATAAAGACGTGATATATGTATGTATGTAAGACTAGAGAACAAACATTCGTATGTTTCATACAAATATCTGCCCCGACCGGGGATCGAACCCGGGGCCTCAAGCTTCATAGTCGCCTTCTCTAACCACTAGGCTATCCGGTCGACGTGAAAGAGTAACATACATTCATACTTATTACGCATTCTATTATTTCCTATTCATATTATAAACGCGAAAGTTTGTGAGTTTGGATGTATGGATGTTTGTTACTCTTTCATGCCAGAACGGCTGGACAGATCTGGATGAAATGTGAAACATTTTTTTTTTATATGAATAGGAAGGCAAACGAGCAAGTGGGTCACCTGATGGTAAGTGATCACCACTGCCCATAGACAACCGCAACCCCAGAGGGATTGCAGATGCGTTGCCAACCTAGAGGACTAAGATGCAATGCCTCTTGTGGCCGTAATTTCCCCGGCTGTCTTACTCTCCACACCGGAACACAGCAGTGCAAGCACTGCTACTTAGCGGCAGGATTAGCGAGTAAGATGGTGGTAGCGATCCGGACGGACCTTGCACAAGGCCCTACCACCCGCACAGATACATAGATAGATTATAGTCTGGAATAACACGTAGGCTACTTTTTATCCCGGAAAATTGCGTAATTCCTGCGGGATAGCGAAATGAAATGAAATATGAAATGAAATGAAATAATTTACTTTGCTTTAGACATGGTAAGTAAAAAATAGTGTTACAGAGCGCTGACATGTCTAACCAGAATATTGGCATGCAAACATTTTCTTATACTAATCTACAGAATTAAATTATTAAAATTAAATAGATCATTGATATTAAAATAGTTTACCAATATAAACGAATTCTATGCAGACGAAGTTACGGGCGACAGCTATATAATATTGGAAGGATTTGCCTCTATGTTTGGCGTGAACAAATAATATGAAATATCTATTGGATAATTACGTTTTGGAAAAAGGTCAGGTCAGCACCCGAAACCGACGAGCATGTATGAAGAGATTGATGACTGCGGATGAAGCGAAAGAAATATGTCAGGGCCGTAGCAAGTGGAATAAAGTAGTCTCTGCCTACCCTCTGGGAAAGAGGCGTGACGGTATGTATGTATGTATTTGATAATTTATCCGTGGTGCAGCACTATACCTTATCGCATTGCGGGCAGCGGAACCTCGTCTTGCCGCTGTGGAAGAAGTCTTGGTGACATTTCAGACTGTACATGCCGCTCAGCAACTTTCCACACTGCGTGCATGGCAACCTGCAGGCAAACCCGGGACACAAACATGTATCATAATGTACAGTCAAGTGCAAAAATAAGTATTGATAGGAACTTCTCAAAAATATGTCCCACGACCTTATTATGCCGGTGTAAGAGCGTATGGTACTTATTTTTGAAACTTTGTCTATATACATATTATTACACTTGACTGTACCTGCTATGGGTTGTGTAGCGACCCTAGCGCCACCTAGTTGGCCTTTACATAACTACTACGACGCACGAGTAGCTAGCGCCAGTTCTAATGACAGCTGTCACATCGTTCTACATGCCGCTAACGAAGTTTCTCAATGCGGCTGCATAAATACAACTCTCAACTCTCTTCCTTCGGACTTCGGTCCCCAGGCATAGCATCTGCCTGGAGAGAGATCTCTCCATTGTGGCACTCCCTACAGGTGGTGTAGGGGTATATCACGTCACGTAATGACGAGGATCCGGGTCCGATTCCCGGCCATAGCTTTACTTTTCGGATTTTTCTGCGTTCCAATTTTCAGTGTCGTTTAGAATTTAATGTTTAAAGGTAAAACCGTAAAACAGTAGACATAAAAATATCTAGAATTCTTGATTAATTTGACAGTAACTAGTGATGTGCCGGATCGTTAAAAATGTATAACCGCGGATACGGATCTGATTATGGATATTTAGTGTCATGATCCGCGGATACGGATACGGATCTTTATTTTATTAAAATATTTTTTTGGTTTTCTCATTATCTCAAACTTATAAAAGTGATTTTATAATTATCTATTATATTTTAATGATCTCATTATAATTATAAAAAAAAAATAGTTTTTTCATTGTCATAAAAGTTACGTTATAAATAAGTTACTATAATATTGATCTCACTATAATTATTAAAAAAAAAGATTGAAGTTTTAGTTATTTCACTGTCATAAAAGTGATGTTATAACTTGCTATAACATTGATCTCATAAAGATTCTTTCAGTTACTTAGTATTGGTACTGCGATAAATGTTTGCAATACAAAGGTGCCAAATATTTGATTTTAAGAAATAAAAATACCCTGAATGGAATTTTATAGTTATTTTAATTCTACCTAATCACCTGTAAAAGATCCGTAAAAGATCCGCGTGAAAGTAACAGACACGGATACGGATTTTTCTTTTCCCTCGGTTATCCACGGATACGGGCATCGGGAACATCACTAATAGTAACTAAACAGTAGACTTATTACCTAACTCGCTCGCAATCGCCATCGTGTTCATTTTGGCAGTTCATGTATGGGCTGACAATCGGCATCGGAATCAGCTAGCTGTCACATTCATACAAGAACTGTCAAAATGAACACGATGGCGATTGCGAGCGAGTTAAGTAATAAGCCTACAGATAAAAGGTTAGGTTAACTGGAAGAAATCCCTTCTTAGGGATAAGTTCGCCTTTGTACTATTTTCTGTGTATTTTTGTATTTTTTTAATTTTTATGTGCAATAAAGAGTTTACATACATACATACATAAAAGAAAAATACAGAAAAATGCTACTATTCAGTTAACGAGTTCCTAAATGACGAAACTGCGAAGTAATTATATAGAAACATTGACATTTTAAGCTACCTATTGATATTTTTTAAATTTATATGACATTATTTATAAACCATTGTATTGATTCCTAGATTTAATTGACATTCCATTATAATTATACTTATTTTTGAAACGTTGTCTAGATACATATTATTACACTTGAACCTAAACTGTATAATTAAGGATGGGATGATTATTTACAATACTATTAGAATGGGATACCTTTAGATTAAGCATTGTTGACATTTAATACCCTGACAGGGTGTCATGTACCTACCTCCATTTTGCACAGTAACATCTTTATATGTAATGAACATGACTTGAATGATTAAATAAAAAAAAAAATAAAAAAAAAATAAAAAATCTATTTGAACTGGAACGGACTTTAGAAACAGGTTTTTTTATCGTACGTACGTAGGCTCCTTCCCTCTGTGGATGCTACTGTACTTGACGTGCGCCTGGTACGTGTACACGGAGAGGAACTGCTTGTCGCAGCTCACGCAGTAGCGCTGCTCAAGGCTGCTGCCGTCCGATTCGTGGCTTCGCTTGTGCACCTTAGGCATACACAATACAGCTTCACATATTATAAAGCTTGTCATCTTATTTTACATATACTAGCCCCCTTATTCATAAACGCTCTAGGCTTCTGCTAACTAAGCAATCGTTTGTCCTTGTCTGTCACTTTGACATTTACCTTTCACAGATAAGGACAAACGATTGCTAAGTTAGCAGAAGCCTATAGAGCGTTTATGAATAAGGGGGTAGGTATCCAAAAGAATATAGGGGCCCTGAATCTCATCACTAAAATTAATTAATTACTTCTACAATTTTTATTCAAAATAGGATTTAATTATTACATACATACATAGACATACTTCTTCCATGCTGGTCTGGGAGTAAAGAAAAAACATAGAATGTACCAGTTGCTTCTCCTCCCGCGCAGATGGTAAAAGCCCATCGAGGGAATGGGCGAAACTTATAGGAATCATGTTATAGGCGATGCGGCTAGCAATTCGTCACTATTTTGATTTCCCTTTCCACCCATACACTTGATCATGCTAAACGTGGCCTTAAGGTTTTGTTACCTTAGGCTCTGTCTACCCCGTAAGGGATAAAGACGTGATATTCACTTAGACTCATGTGTGCAAGAGGCGTATGTATGTATGTATTTTCATTAAGATTTTGTCGCTTAAACATTTGATGTAGCTAGGACCAAAGCAAAATTCGCCATTACTAGCGACAAAGTTGCTTAATTCGCAACACTGCAGACCAGTTAAAATTCTGAGACGTTGAAAATTTGAAAATATAGACAGTTTTTTTTGTCGATCGAGAAAAGACAAAGGGATAAGAGTCTATTCTGCCGTACAACTGCATAAATACAAGCCCTAGCGAAAAAAACCAACATATTCCTTTTTCAACGAGTTAAAAGTTATCAGAAAATGTGTTTTGATTTGTATTCAAGAAATTTTAATAATTATTTTTAGCTGATATTATTTATCATACTTCAATTTAGAATTATTAAAAATACTGCAACACTGTTATAGTATGTCCCCCTTATTCATAAACGGTCTGTAGGCCTCTGCTAACTTAGCAATCGTTTGTCCTTATCTGTCACTTTGACATTTACCATTCACAGATAAGGACAAACGATTGCTAAGTTAGCAGAAGCCTACAGTGCGTTTATGAATAAGAGGGTGTGTTTATATACAGCTGCCAACCAGTGCCTACCCTGGCAACCCCCTATGCACGCCACTGCTTACGTATGGTATACTGTACCGGCATTGCTATCTTGTGACCTACCCTCATGTACTCACTGCTGCTGACTGTCTTCCCGCACTTTTCGCACGTCACTGGAATGTGTCTGTTCCTGAAACATGAAATAAGTCACAACATATTAGGGTCATTCTACTTTTAAGCGCAGGTCGATTTTTTGACAAGAAGTGCTCGTCAAATAATATTTTTATAAAAACGTTAAAGTGCTCGGTTTTGTAATTTAATATTGAAATAGTTACTCAACTTAGCTTACATTTATAGTAGATTGATAAACAAGGGTTGTAAGTGATCAATTACACCCAAGATATTTCGGCGCACGAGCGAGCAAAGCGAGCGAGGGTGCTTATAGTTCGCGGGTGTAATTATCACTCACACTCGAGTTGAACACTCTACTTTTCATCACAAATGCGAGGAAAATCCAAATCGTCACTTGAACTCGTCATTATTGTTAAAAAAATACGCAATTTGTAATAGAGCGGAAGAAAATTTATCGCGCCAAACCGTCTTTTGTGTTTTTTTTAATGGCCTCGCGTTCTTTGGCTTTGGCACATTCAGCCAGCACTGGGCAGCAGCATTATGCCAGCATGGAGGTTTGGAGGCAAGTATTGCGCATTACAATCTCCTTGTTTACCAGTTCGTGAATACAAAGGAGCACCATTCGATTTTTAAATTTACTTACATCCCTAAGGATGTAAATCGAATTTACAACTCGGATTTCAAGTTAAATGCAACCTACTTTCAGAGCTTAAGTGATGAAAAAATTATCACTACATTTAAAAAGTCACTATAATTAACTTTAAAGTAGGTAACATAGTGGTCACGCATGTCCCCGCCATTTGTATGGAAAAAGTATATTTACCGCTGTGTTACCAACTTTTCCTGATAAAATATCAAATAAATTTAGTGTTTTGTTTTGAACTATTAAATTTAGTTGTTCCAGTTTCAATATAAGTCAAATTTACGTGAAAAAAATGTCTAAAAATGCCTTTAATTTCACCAATGATTATTATGCGCTAAAAAGTAGAATGACTGATTATATGTATTCTTTTCGCCAGTGGCGTAACTATAACGTTTGGGGGCCGCGGCAAATTCGTCAGATGGGGCTCCTTCCTCAATATAAAGAAGTGCATCAGCGTCCCTTCTGTGCTCTAAACCAAGCCAGCTCGGGGCCCCGTAGAGCTAGGGCCTCTAGCATTTTGCCACCCCTGCCACCCTATAAGTTACGCCAAAGCTTTTCGCGTATAAACTAAAAACTTATAAACGGATCACCGGTTTCCATCTAAAGATAGATTCACGCGGAAAAACAATTGCTAAACGACTCGTCGACATGTTGGCTTTTGAGGAAAAATAACACACACACACACACACACACACATAAATCGGGTAGGGCCTTGTGCAAGGTCCGTCCGGATCGCTACCACCATCTTACTCGCTAATTCTGCCGCTAAGTAGCAGTGCTTGCACTGCTGTGTTCCGGTGTGGAGAGTAAGACAGCCGGGGAAATTACGGGCACGAGAGGCATTGCATCTTAGTCCTCTAGGTTGGCAACGCATCTGCAATCCCTCCGGGGTTGCGGGTGTCTATGGGCAGTGGTGATCACTTACCATCAGGTGACCCACTTGCTCGTTTGCCTTCCTATTCATATAAAAAAAAAAAAAAAAGTATTTGTTCCTTACGGGGTAGACAGAGCCTTAGGTAACAATACATGAAGGCCACGTTTAGGATGATTGTGGGCGTATAGGTTGAAAGAGGAATCAAAATAGTGATGGGTTGCTAGCCGAATCGCCTATAACATCGCCTATACGAATTCTCTAGATGGGCTTTTACCATCTGCGCGGGAAGAGAAGCAACTGGTACATTCTATATTTTTTCTTTACTCCCAGACCAGCATGGAAGCACTAAACTAATAAAATAAACTTAATTAACTTAATGTTATAAAACACTTTTCTTAAATCCCCGATGTTGTAGCCGCTCTTAGTTTGGATTTTCTGGCTGTATGGACTTAACTCCCTTTACCTTTCTTTAAAAAAAGGGGGAAAAGAACATACCTCATGTGAACTTCCAGTGCTCGCTTGGTGCTGGTAACGACACGGCAGTGATCACAGCTGTACCCTTTCCAATTCTTATGGACCTCCTCAAAGTGACTCATGCCTTCTTCTTGATCCCTGTAATACATTAGTTATTTATGCGGCTGGTGCATAGCGAGATTAAAAGTATTAAAACACTCGAAAATTGCACGACATGAAACTACCGTGAGACTTAATCATCATTACACATAAACGGATAACTCACGTATAAAAAGTCGAGCCAATTTCAACCGGGATAGTGGATGGTCGGTGCCCCCGAGTCGGAAAACTGTTTTAATTGACCAAACGGTGAGTGTGAGCGAACCTTTACGGAGTGACGTGATCAGTGTTGTGTGCTGCCCGACATTTGACAATAATAAAAATGACGATGAAAACGAGGGTAGTTGTGCGCCGCTGTCAGTTGCGTCGAGCAGCCGCGCGAGCAGAGCGCTGGCGCGCAGTGTTCGTGTCGCTGCCGCCGGGGCGAGCGCTCTTGGAAAAAGGATTACGAAATAGTCCGAAACATGTCGAGCACACATTTTATACGTGAGTTATCCGTTTATGTGTAATGATAACTCGTGCAATCTTTATGAAACTCACCTTCGCTTCGTTTCATAAAACCCCACTCGTGTTGTAACGCCTTATTATGTACAGTCGCATACATAATTTTATCTACATTCATATCATAAGTTTTTTACAATAAACGTTTTCACATCAAAATACGTAGGTAACATTATTTTCTGTTCTTCGAAAGTTCGTATCAGATGAAACGACTGACATTTACATTTTTAGCGGGTGGTAGGGCCTTGTGCAAGGTCCGTCCGGATCGCTACCACCATCTTACTCGCTAATCCTGCCGCTAAGTAGCAGTGCTTGCACTGCTGTGTTCCGGTGTGGAGAGTAAGACAGCCGGGGAAATTACGGGCACAAGAGGCATTTCATCTTACTCCTCTAGGTTGGCAACGCATCTGCAATCCCTCCGGGGTTGCGGCTGTCTATGGGCAGTGGTGATCACTTACCATCAGGTGACCCACTTGCTCGTTTGCCTTACTATTCATATAAAAAAAAATAAAAAAAACAAAAACAAATTCTATAAATAAAAAAAATAAAAATAAAAATATAACTCTTTATTGCCAAAGTACAAGTTCTAAAAAGTACAAGTAGTAGTAGTTCTAGTTCAAGTAGTACCTAAGATCTGTTCTGTTCTCCAGTCCATTATGGTTGCCTGGAAGAGATCGCTATGTAGCGATAAGGCCGCCTATTGTTACCTTGTAATATTCTGTATACCTTTTTTTCTGTTTTGGTTGTTATATGTGGTGTTCAATAAAGAGTTATTGTATTGTATTGTATTGTACAGTTGTGACAGTCAAAAAACAACAATACAATTAGGACTACACTCTGACAATGGGCACCGTTCTCAGCAAATGCTGGTTTAAGTTTCCAGCGCTGGTTTTCAGCCCGGTCCCTTTGGCAAGTCTATGGCAATAGACATAGAGATTTTGTTGAAGTTTGAATTGTGATAAGCGTATCGATATTGATACTTTAAAGTAAACATAATACAACCACAGCTACAGGTCTCTTAATGTAGGCCATTTGTTAATCGTTCCCGAACATGTAGGGAAGTTATGGTATGGATGTAGATAAACATACATATATCGCTTCTTTACCCCTTACGGGGTAACCGCCTAAGGTAACAAGACCTAAAGGCCACGTTTAGCTTGATTGTGGGCGTATAGGTGGAAAGGGGAATCAAAATAGTGATGGGTTGCAAGCATCGCCTATAACACCCATTCCCTCGATGGCTTTTAGCCAGATGGCCAGCATAAAATAAAATGGAGGCAAGTATGGAATGTTTGTGATTGTGTCGTAGGGACACATCATTCAATCAGATGACGCTTGGCGACAAAAATTCGCATAGTAACAAGGTCACGTGACAGCTAGTAACAGATAGAAAAATTCGAAGGCATACCCACCTGCTGTGGGTGGTGTAGGGGTATAGCACGCGTCACGGAATGACGAGGATCCGGCGAATTTCCGGCCATAGCTTTACTTTTCTCACACATACACATCACTTACATAACTTACATAAGCATGCACACGCGCACATTATTTCGCAGCAATGGTGCCTATGCCTAATTTAATGAGTAGGTAACTACCTACTTCTTTACTCGTTATACGCGTGATGATATTTTTATTCTTCTCTGTACGACTTAAGAAAGAAAGAAAGAAGAAATTTATTCCTTTTTGCAAGACACACAAATATAAGATAATATACACAATGCACGTGTAGCATTTAACATTGTATCTGAATGGAAGGGTCCTGTAACACAGGGTATCCTAGCACAGGGCCCTCAGTTGTAACTAACCTCCTGAAAAATTTGTTTGGAATAAACACTTTTTTTCATTTTTTTCATTTTCATTTTTCTAATTTTCGGTGTCGTTTAGAAGTTTGTGATAATGGAAGTTCATACTTACCAAAACTCTTTGTCACACTCCTTGCAGTGGTACCGCCAGCGGTGCAAATACTTCATATGTGCCTCTGCATGTTCTTTTCTTATAATTTTATCACATATTTTACAACGGTACATCTTGTACACTGGATTGGTGCACTTTGCTATCTGAAAAAAATACATTGTGGTGGAGTGGAAAGTGTCATTACTAAACAGTATTTTTTATTTTGCTATCTAAGGCTCTGTCTACCTTGTAAATGATAAAGACGAGATTTCTTCTTCTTTTTTAATATAGCCCCATCAATCGATGCGACGATTTCGCCAATGTCAAAGTAATAAATACAGTATTCAAAAATCTTATGACAAAAATGTCGGCAACGTTGTGCGGTAGAACACGGTCAAAAGACCTCCCCCCCCTGTCGGGCTCTTAGCCAACGGATAATGATATCCCTCAGAATCTGCCAGGAAATCATTGACCGATGTCCAGGGTGCACCGGACCAAGCACTGCTCTTCCCCTCGGATGGATTCAAAAACTGCCCGCGACTTTGTCTGCGTAGAATTATACATAAAACCTTCCTCTTGATAACTATTTATTAAAAAAACCGCATCAAAATCCGTTGTGTAGTTTTGAAGATATAAGCATACATAGGGACATAGGGACAGAGAAAGCGACTTTATTTTATACTACGTAGTGATGGTTCGTGCGAGCGCGACGAAATTTTCGTTTGACAGTAACATGTTTTTTTTTAAGTTCTTCCAAGAAAGGTAAAGACTAAAAGACCTTACATGTCTATCATGGAGTTTAAACTTACTTGCTTATGGGTGTTTCTCTTATGTTTGATCAATGTCCTCTGCATTTCGAAGCAGATACCGCAATAATTGCAGCTGTATGGCCGTTCCTCACGAGTGTACGACAGTTCGTTATCTAGAATATCTTTAACCTCTTCAGGACTTAGATCAACATAAGTAAAATATTCATCCAGTTCGTTAACTACATCAAATCTTATGATAACTAATCGCAACCACTTATTCCTAGTGTGTGCTCCTCTTCTCTTAATTTTTGGTCTAAAAGTATGATATTTTGATTCTTCTTCATAATCGGGATCTTCATTGTTACTTTCATCTTTTACTTTAATTTTCTCGCTCGGATTTTCGATAGGTTTCTCTTTGTCTATGATTTCTAGCTCCAACCCTGTTTCAGCTTTATTATCTATGTCTTCATTCTGTAAATCGTTTCCTGCCATATCACTACCATCTGGTGTTTTATTTTCTTTCTTTGCTTCAAGTATGATTTCGCTTAGATCTTCCAGAATCAAGCATCTCTTACGACGTGATTGTTTAAAAACTTGTTTTATTTTATTATTTACTTTAGTGTTGTTGTCCTTTTTGCTACCATTGTTTTTGCTGCACTGATATATTGGAGGAATAATTTCTCCAGAACTCCTCAAACCTTCTCTGTTACTTTTTTTATTTGTAGCCGGTGCAACTTTCTTTTTTGAAGTTGCTCTTTTAATTTTACGTTTATATTTCTTAACTGGTATATCAATTGTTTTTTCTAAATCGGTTTCCATTGTTTCTAATTCTACATCAAATTCAGTATGTGTCTCAAAATTGTCAGTACCCTCAAAAACATACTTATCATCTGGATTGAAATTATAATTAAAGATGTCTGTATGTACTTTAGTTTCTTCTTTAAGTGGAGGTAGAAATGGTTCTTCTGTATCATCAACTAGATTTTCAATGATTACATCATATTCTTCTTTATGACAAGTGGAAAGTTGTGACAATCCTTTGACAAGCTAAAGGATAAAAAAAGTCTGAATTAAAATTAATTCATAATCAGTCAACCAAAGAAGTGGTTTGAGATTATTATAGCAAGCGTCACGGAATGACGAGGATCCGGATTTAATTCCCGGCAGAAGCTTTACTTTCCGGATTTTTCTGTGTTCTAATTTTCAGTGACATTTAGAAATTTGTTTTGAGATTGTAAAATACCCACTGAACTTCGAATGAAATTGTCCACACTATAATTATAAATGCGAAAGTGTCTTGTCTGTTTATTACCTGTTTACTGACTGATTCATCAAATCTTTCTTCCAGCAGCTTATGTGCATGCTGCACCTGCGTCTGGAACGACTTCATCCTGCGCAGTAATGCATTGCATTCCCAACACAGAAGCAGTGACGGAGACTGCAACACCTGAATAATGGAATAAAATAATGAGATACGGTCGATCATCGCCACATGGGACCCAAAAGCTGGTGTGTGCTAATTCCAGCAGATTGCACTTCCGGTCCAATGGATATACCGCCAGCGTCATGGGGACCCTGTAGCAGCCAGCAGGGTTAGACAGAGTGTTCTTTTTAAAACTTTATTTGTGTAGTTTTAATACAGGTTCTTAGACTGGTTTTACTGAAGTTAATCTACTTTTTAATTTTGTGACAAGTTTATAATGTGTGAAATTTAATTATTTAGTTTCAACAAGTTTATAACTTTTTACCGATGCAGCTTGATAGACATAGACATAGACATAGACATAACTTTATTCGACGTCAAAAAATACACAGACTCTTAAACTAATACAAAAACATACTGAGATACTTGTCGCGCAAGGAGCGAGTCGTCGCTAAAGCATCGGTAAGTGTGTCTCCATCCTTATAAAAGTCTATCTATTTGTGCGCTGGCAATACTGCTTGAGCTTATGCATTGACTAACTTGGTTATGTTGGGACACCTGACTTTAGAGCGCGGCGCGCAGGAAGCGGCACTTCTGTAGAACGGCTAAGAAATAGAAGGAGGCCAGGCGCTATTCTGGTAAGTGTTCTTACTTAGCATTTGAGTAATCGACAATGCAATAGGTTGTGGAACGATGAGTAGACTAATCTTGACCATTAGTAGTTTCCATCAACATGTAGTCCAATCTTGCAGCACAATGTGCATTGGTAGGCAAGGACATTGGACTGGGAGCCCGGGTGCTCATCGGAGTGTGTATTGGAAGCACACAGGCAAGTCATTGTAACTAGGGTCGATTACGAGTTGGAGCAACGAGGCCAGGACTATGGGGAAGGTGGAGGTCCTCGCGGGGGCACAGCCCCCGCGTCCGGCTGGTGTCATGCTTAGGGCATCTGCGTACGGCAACCCTAAATAAATATAAATAAAGCCCGGACCGGCTACATGCTAAACGTACGACACCAGGCACATTGGAGACTGTGCTTAGACCGGAGGCGTAGTCGACCGTAGGAGGGTAACTCTGACAGATCAGGCCCTCGCACAATGATAACGCTGTTCTATCTATCATAATCTAATTACGGTCGACAGTCAACTCATAGTTTTACACCCGTCTTTATACTGTCATAATTTTCATGTGAACTTATATATCGTATGGCCTAAGGCTGTACTTAAGAACTTAGGCATTATATATCTCATTTATTCGTAGTAGTACAAAGGCCGCGATAATACTAGTGATTTACCTCCAATTTCTGTTCATCGTTCAAAAAAGTGAAGAACAGGTTATAGTCGGCCAGCGATGTCAGTCTCCGGTCCGTGCTGAGACAGCCGCGGCAGATCTCCGCGTCAGACTCCCTTTTTACACCAAACATTGTAATAACTTAAAAGTTTAGTAGGTAAACAACACCGCACAATACTACAAGCAACTACCGCTGCAATTGTAAGAATTATAGAGACGCTACTGAATTCATGAACATCATACTGTATGTTATAAGAAAATATTAATTTATTTCATTTATAGGCGTCATTTATTTCGTAAAATAAAGTATTTTGACTAAACAAATACTACGACGAGTAAGGCGAGCGCGACTAAATTTTCGTTTGACACTTGACAGTGACGTATTTTTTTTAAGTTCTTCCAAGAAAGGTAAGGACTAATGGCCATACATTTCTATCTTAAGTAATGTTTCTCTCACTGGATTAACCTACTGTCTCTGGTGTTGCATTTTTCATGGGAAGTTTTCGGGACACAACTTACGGATTTTCAAAAAATGAGGTTACTTTTGCTGAAAGGGCCGGCAATGCACGCGTAACCCTTTTATGTTATGGATATCTATGGGTGGCGGTTAATGCTCACCAGCATGCATACAGCAGGTGACTCTTGAACTAGTTCCCAGTGTTTCAATTAACATGGTTGACAAAGGGTGAACAGGTGGAAAAAATCAATGTCACCTAAATGGTCAATGTAAGGACAGTAAATTAATAAATAAACCATTTAGTATTTTGGACAATTTATTTATGCGCAGAACGGAGATGCGCGGTGAGTGACTGTTTCTGCGTAAACGCGGCCGAGCAAAATTCGCATGCGAACGGTCGCTCGCCCGTATGCGTGCGAACATGGTTGTCCAAAATTCGGTTGTTCTGGAAAAAAACAGCAAATTTAGTATTCTTCATCTAATGCATTTTTTTTTTATATGAATAGGAAGGCAAACGAGCAAGTGGGTCACCTGATGGTAAGTGATCACCACTGCCCATAGACACCCGCAACCCCGGAGGGATTGCAGATGCGTTGCCAACCTAGAGGACTAAGATGAAATGCCTCTTGTGCCCGTAATTTTCCCCGCTGTCTTAATCTCCACACCGGAACACAGCAGTGCAAGCACTGCTACTTAGCGGCAGGATTAGCGAGTAAGATGGTGGTAGCGATCCGGACGGACCTTGCACAAGGCCCTACCACCCGCGAATATCATTCAGCAGGTAATCATGGATTACCTGTATAATATGTGTGTCTGTGTGTATGTGTCTCAGTGTTTGTCAATTGTATTTGTCTTGTTTATTTTGCGCAATAAAGAGTTTACATACATACATACATAATACTAAATATACTAGGCATAGTCTACAATACTAAAGCTTCCGTTAGATTGGAGTTCCGATTTGTTTAGATTGAGATGAGTGGAAGCAGAGACCTTTGGTAAAGCGTGGAGCACTCGGCTATTAAAAAAAAACGAGCGGACTGAGTGCGACCAACATACCATAGAGTAACTTTTTATGTACTTAACGTACACTCCAGAGTGTAAAACTTAATAGAAAGCGCGGCTCAGTAATGCACAAATGATAATTCATGTACAGTATACAAGTTACATGGGAGAGACGAATTACAGGGCGTACTTTAGTCGCAATCGAGCGAAGCTAGCTCTTAGTGGTTGTTGGGATGCAATTCGTTCGTAGTTATTTAATAACTATTGTCTTTCAAAGTACTTCCGTAACCAATAGGCTTATTACCTAACTCGCTCGCAATCGCCAACGTGTTCACTTTGACAGTTCATGTATGGGCTGACAATTGGCATCGGAATCAGCTAGCTGTCACATTCATACAAGAACTGTCAAAATTAACACGATGGCGATCGATTGCGAGCGAGTTAGGTAATAAGCCTACTAGACAGCTGTTGGAGAATAACGATAATAATCACTAAGCAAACAAGATTCAAATTAGCTTCCTTGTTTACTTTTCGTTTTTGAATACGTACACTGAATCCCTTCCCGCAGTATTTGCACAGCTTATTCTTCGGTTTAGGCAACTTGTCATGAAAATATTTCTGGTGGTAACGCAGCCGGTGTCCCGTCAAGTAATACTGAAAAAAAAAAAAAACTAACATTATTCACCGTCAGTTTAGTTGTTCGTATTCTACGCTAGATGTCACTGGTGTCGCCACAAATTCATTAGCCACGTATTTAAACGTAGTCTGGTAGATTAGGTATGTGAGAGAAAGGCCTGGGAACTTCACACACTCCACTTCACCGAAAAGCTCATAGTAAAGTTGAAATGTAGTTTCGCACATAAATTCCGGAAAATTCAGAGGTGCAAGCCCGGGATTCGAACCCACGATCCTCCGCATGAGAGGCCATAGGTCAAACCATTAAGGTACCATGTCTTTTCAGTTTTAGGGGTAAATTTTCCTCAAGTAGAATTAGCCTTTTTGCAAACTTTTATTTATCTTGCAATCAGTGGCGGATTAACGTATAAGCACTACAAGCACGTGCTTGGGGCCCCTGTTCTCCAGGGGCCTCCATCCTCTGCTGGCGTTTCATTTTATACCTACATTTTATCGAGATTCATCCACAATATGTCCGAAATCACAAGGCGCGAGCAGTCCGGGAGTGACTATTTTGTTGAACTATTTTGTTGAACTTTCATTGAGTCTATTTTGATGAACTTTCATTTTATACTTTCTACCTCCCATTCCATTCCTTCCATTTCCATTTAAGCAATAGAGGGCCTACACAGGCTCTGCGCTTAGGGCCTCGGATATTCTTAATCCGCCACTGCTTGCAATGTATGTATGTTATGTACACACAGCAAAGTTTTGCCGTGTGTACATAATTATGTTTGAGTGGAATCTTGCAATTCAATTTTGAAGCAGATATCTTCAACCGATTGAGCTGAAATTCTGCATACTCTTACAAGTCGTGAAGTCGGATGACAATACAATAAATAATAATAATATCTTGGGACAAATTACACCAATTGACCCAGCCCCAAACTAAGCAAAGCTTGTACTATGGGTACCAGGCAACGGATAAACATACTTATATAATGTAGATAAATACATAATTAAATACATACAACATCCATGACTCGGGTACAAACATTCATATTCATCATACAACTGTCTGCCCCTACCGGGATTCGAACCCGGGACCTCTAGCTTCATAGTCAGGGTCACTAACCACTAGGCTATCCGGTCGTCAAATAATAAATAATCTGGTAGTAGAATTTTGGTTGCTTGGCCAAGACCGTCTCCGCAGGAGGGAACTCTTCAACGTTTAGTCCGATTGACTTGAAATTTAACTAAAATTTATTTTGTAAGTGTACATTTTACTACTAACCGTATCACAGATAGCGCAGTGGTAGTCGCTCTTCTTCAAATGTACGAGTTTGTAATGATTCCTCATGCTTATATTCTTCGTGTACACTTTGCCACACTCAGGGCACGGGAAGCTGCAAGAAACAAAAGAAATACAATCAAAATGTATTTATTTCTTCAGTACGAATAAATATCTCTTTGTTCACGTAAAACATACGAACTCGAAATACGAAGGTCGTATAATATAGTCCCTTTCATTCTCGTTTTAATTACTATTAGTGCAAGCGGAACGGTATTATGAACTCCACATTTTAGAGTATAAGGCCAGTAAAAAAACAAACGACAAAAACAGTAAACAGAAAGAGTTTTTAAACAATGGCGACATCTACCGAGCGCCACATGGAAACTCATGACAACTCCATCTAGTGCGGAAAACCCTAACTAAATAATGTCGACTCGAGCACATGCGTGATATTTTCAAAGCGCCACGGGAATACATCGAATAAAAAGGCGTAAAGAACTTTTATGTTGACAGCCACCTTTTATCGACATTCTATTTTATGACGTACAAAGGATTTCTAATCTTAGTATAGCAGACCACAGGATATTGCCTATATTTTTCTGATAGTACTTACGCTCGATTGGGACGATGTTTGACGCTCCTCTTGATGTGTCTGTTATAGGTGGCGCTGTTCATAAACTGCATGTTACACTCCACGCAGTAATTCTGTTCGCTCATGTCGACTTCGTGCTTCTCTTTCTTGTGGCGCTTGTAAGAGTCGCGCGTGGCGTATGTTATGTTGCAGACGTCGCAGCGGTACACGGTGTGGTGTTTGCTGGAAACGGTAGTGGTTTATTAGCGAAATATCTGACGGAGCTAGGGCTACTCTTATTTTATTTATTTAGCAATTAACGAATATTTCGAGCATTCTTTATTTAGGTGAATATACGTACATGATGTGTGCAATCAAGATCTGTTTCTTGGAATAGTTCTTCCCACAGTAATCGCAGACGTGTTTTTCGTGATAATTTTTGTAGTGCTCGAAGAACTCGCGCCGATTGGGACATCTGTTGCGAAATACACACAAATATAATGTACGCCACAAAAGCGCCATCTAGTACCGGAGACAGGTGTCACACAACTCAACTAATGCATAGTTTTATAGAAAAACCTTCGCAGAGGCCTAGCCAGGGAAGGGGTTCTAGGTGCTCAGATACCCTCACCCCCGAAATGTTCATGACATAAGTAATCATTATATATCTCCTCGATATGAAAACTTGGCTACGTTCGTAAGGCTACATAATTATGCGCAGGGCCTTTTATATACAATACTTAGTCAAACAACTAAAGCATCTGATAGTATGTGGTCACTGATTACCGCTCAGTTTTTTTTTTGTTTTGTTTATTTTTAGTTGGGGCTGTTGTTGTCCTATGCGTCAAATAAATGTATTTTCTTTTCTTTTTTTCCAAAGACACCCGCCACCGTAGACTTAAGATACAATAATACCTTAACTGCTAGCCGCTTTCCTGACCGTGTAACTTACTCGTGAATCAAAACAGGACACACTGTCAATCGACATGATTAGCGAGTAAGATGGTGAATCCGTCTTTTAGCATTAGGATTTGCCGTCTCGCTCCCTAGCTTTTTTGTACAACAGACAAGGCAAGATGTAAGGCAAAAAGGCAAGGGGTTACTTGATGAAATATACCCATGGACATCCGCAATCGGAGCATTATAGATGAGTTCGTTGCCAGGCTAAAATTTAATCGGCTATGCAAGCACTGTTGCTTGTCGGCAAGATGAGGAAGTGAGACAGTAGTAGCGATCCGTATTCACCTTGCCGTATGACCGCAAAAATTCGACTCAATTATCTAAAAAGTACTCTTAATCGGCATGATTAGCGAGTAAGACGGCAAATACATTTTTCATTAGTTGCTGTGTCGCTCACTAGATGGCGCTGTACATAGTCACTCGATACTCACTCAAACCGCATCCCGCACGCTTTGCACTCCCGCATGCGACCGTGCGGCCCGTGTATGAAGTGGGAGTACATCTCGGCGCGCCTGTAGGTGCGCGTCCCACACAGCTTGCACACGAACTGGACAAAGTGGCTGCGCACGTGGTAAGCCAGCTTCGGTTTCTCCGCGAATCTGAAGCCGCACAGGTCGCATTCGTATTTGCCTAGACGCTGTAGAAAAGACGAAAATATTTTTTTTACATGGCAACGAGGGCAAACTAGTGAGTCACCTGATCGCAAGTGACCAGGACCTATGGACACCCGCGATGCTAGAGGGTTGCAGATTTATTTATTTATTTATTATTCAATTTGTTTACACGGCATTACAGCGAACCAATACGCCGAGAAACCAAATTCCTTAATCAATAATATTACAATCAACTAAAATTAAAAAAAAATAAGGAAAAAACAATAACGATAATAATAACATAAGTACGCAAACTAATTAGGTACCTACCTAGACTTATAAACTACACACTTTATGCATTTACAGTGGTCTGCCTACTGTCCATCATCTCACAAAACCTCAAACATTCCCGGCACACAGCTACCCATTCCCACGCAAACAGGTCACATTCAGGCACAGATGCCAAGACAGATGACAGATGCGTTGCCAGCCTGGAGAGCTAATATAGAATACTTCATGTGCCAGTACTTTTACCGGCTGTCTGACTCTCCACGCCGGTATACAGCAGCGCTAGCCAAGCACTGCTGTTTGGTGGGAGGATTAGCGTGTATGACCTTGCGCGAGGTCCTACCACCCGGAAAAAGCACGGGTAAAGTGTCATGTAGCCTAATGTTAGTGGTTTTTGTTTTTTTTTTTTATATGAATAGGAAGGCAAACGAGCAGGTGGGTCACCTGATGGTAAGTGATCACCACTGCCCATAGACACCTGCAACCCCGGAGAAATTGCAGATGCCAACCTAGAGGACTAAGATGAAATGCCTCTTGTGCCCGTAATTTCCCCGGCTGTCTTACTCTCCACACCGGAACACAGCAGTGCAAGCACTGTTACTTAGCGGCAGGATTAGCGAGTAAGATGGTGGTAGCGATCCGGACGGACCTTGCACAAGGCCCTACCACCCGCAAAAGGGATATTACAGGCATATTAGGGATATTACAAAATAACGCTATGCGCACTTGTTACGCACTAAACTAAAAGTGTATGATCCCGATGACTATGATGATTTATGCGAAACAGAAAGGCGCTTCATGGCCCTGTTTTTTTATTTTCTATTTTTTTTTTTGGTTTCGCTTCATCAATGGAAGGAGTGGGCGAAAATCATTGAAACCATGTTAACATGCGATTTGGCTACACATCACTATTTCGAATCACCTTTCCACAACAACAACAATCACGCTAAACGGAGCTTTTAGGGTAGCGATGAAGACGTGATTAATGTGTATACATTGAAAAATTATCAAAAAACAGCCGCCATTTAGCTTATTTCATTTGTTCGATACTAGATGGCGCTAACGTCGCCACATAGTTACGCTTAATCGCTAACAGATGGCGCTACCTTAGAGTGCCGCACCTCCAGATGACGGTCGTAAAACTTCTTCGTGGCAAATCCGGAGAAGCAGAGCTCGCATTGAAACCGCTTCTGAGTCCTCGACGCCTTCTTCACCTCCAACCATTCCTGTACGCCTTTGAAGTCGATTTTTTCCTAAAAAAAACTAGACAGTATTTATGTCAAAGAAAACCTGCGTCCAAATAAACTCACTCTACCAACATACATTTAATTTTGGAGCACTTGCCTTCTTCCCCTGACCATGTTTCTTCCCACGGACAGCTTGGCGCTGCTGCGTTCTCTAACCATGACCTGATTTTTGCTTCCTTTAAATTTCGCCCTCCAAAGCGTAGACACAAGGTCATTTTTCGCCGCAATCTCTGTGAGACTAATTTGCAGGCTCTGTTGTTGGATTTCGGCGGCGCTGACTGGCGACCTGTTGAGGCATGCACCACTGTGGATCTTAAGGTGGAGGCTTTCAACAGCATCTTACTTGGGATTTTTGACAAACACGCCCCCATGAGACCCGTACGAGTCAGGCACTATCCTGCGCCATGGCTCACGCCCGAAATTAAGGCCTTAATGGCTAAAAGGAATCGTGCGCGGGTGGTGTCGCGCCATGATCCGGGTGGGGGAAATCATCAAAAGTATGTTGCTTTGCGTAACCTGTGTAATAGGAGATGCAGGGATGCTAGACGCCGCTATATTCATGAGTCTGTAGAAAATTGTCCATCTACAAAGTTATGGAACTTCCTTAAGTCCTTGGGGTTAGGCAAATCCAAACTAAAATCTTCGGGTTTTATTGATCTCAATGCCCTCAATTCACACTTTAGCACCTCCCCAGTCATTTTAGACCCTTCTTTTAAACAGCGAACGTTAGATGTGCTTGCCAATACCCCTAAATTGGACTTCTCCTGTTTCGACCTTGGTTCTATTTCTCCTACAGAAACGTTGGAGCTGCTGCGGTCTATTGGGACGAAGGCCGTCGGTGAGGATGGCTTGAGTCTGGATATGCTTGCGCCGGTGGCGGAATTTATTGCTCCTGTTATCTCTCATATTATTAATTTTTCCTTTTCTTCGGGCAGTTTTCCTATGTTGTGGAAATTGGCACACGTTATTCCTCTCCCAAAGTCTTCCAACCCTTCCACTTTTTCTGAATATCGTCCTATTTCGATACTCCCAGTCCTCTCTAAAGTTATTGAACATTTTGTATGTCGACGCTTGTCACACCATCTCAATCTCCATAATCTCCTTAACCCTTTTCAATCCGGCTTCCGCCCCGGGCACAGCACTGTCACAGCTCTTGTCAAGGTCACTGATGACATTCGTCGCAATATGGAGGACAGGAAGCTCACAGTTCTTGTTCTTCTCGATTTCAGTAGCGCATTCAACACTGTGGATTTCGATATTCTTTTGGGAATTCTCAAAACTTTAAATATTTCCTGTTCGGCCTTGTCCTGGTTTCAGTCCTATCTCACGGGCAGGCGCCAGCGGGTGAGATTAGATGACGCTTTTTCTGAGTGGAACAGTCTCACTGCTGGTGTCCCCCAAGGGGCAGTGCTTTCGCCTCTTCTTTTCTCTATCTTCATAAACGGCATTACGGCATCACTGAACTCTTCTTACCACCTTTATGCAGACGATCTTCAGATATATGCGGCGGCTGATATTGATGATTTTCCCGGCTTGATTAGACGCGTTAATGTTGACCTTGAGGCCATCCGGGTGTGGGCGGCTAATTTTGGTCTAAGGGTTAACGCAAAGAAGTCGCAGGCTATTGTTGTTGGAAGCCCATACTTCACCTCTAAGCTGTCTGACCTGGTGATACCTGAATTGGTTTTTGACGGAACCTCTATTCCTTTCTCTTCCACGGTAAAAAATTTGGGTATCATTATGGATCAGACGCTTTCCTGGTCGGCTCATGTCTCCGAGGTTAGCCGAAAGCTCTTTGCCTCGGTCCACTCTCTCAGGCGCCTGCAAAATTTTCTCCCCCTTCGTACCAAGATTACTCTTGCGCAATCTCTTCTTCTCCCGCTGCTCGACTACGGTGACGTGGCTTACCTCGACCTCTCTGAGCAGCTGCTTGACAAGCTTGAGCGGCTCCAGAATGTCTGCATCCGATTCATATTTGGCCTCCGTAAGTATGACCATGTGTCTGATTTTCGCGCTCAGCTTAAGTGGTTGCCTATTCGTCTTCGTCGTAATGTTCACATCCTGTCGTTGCTTTTTAACGTCCTTTTTAATCCACAGTCCCCTTCCTACCTTTCCCAAAGATTTAGTTACTTGGCTGCTGGTTCCCAGAACCGGTTGCGGTCGAGTGACAATCTTTCTCTCGCTTTTCCCGTCTCCAGATCCAAATTCTATTCCAATTCCTTTTCCATGCACGCTGTTCGACTTTGGAATCGGTTGCCAAATGATATCAGGCAATCGCAGACTGTTGCTACCCTGCGCAGTCGCTTGAAGGCGTATTGGCTCGATGGATCCTCTTAAATGAATGTGATGTGTTTTGTAACTTGTGTGTGTATTTATATATTTATATATTATGTTGTATATTTATTTATTGTGTATTAGTTTATCGTATTTATCTATTATGTGTAGTTTATTATTATATCTTACATTATTTAAATTTTAGTCATTTAGGATTATTTTGAGTTTCGATCGGTTCTTTTACTTTTTCTGTGTGTCTACTCTTGCCTAATACTTATGTCCTGTCAATCGTTCAAAGGTTAACTGGAAGAGATCCCTTTTAGGGATAAGTTCGCCTTTGTGCATGTGTGTTATCCTGTATTCATCTTTTTCTTGTGTTTTATGTACAATAAAGAGTTATACATACATACATACATACATATTCAAAACAAACATGAGGAATATAATAATGAGCAATATACATATAAAACTTCTTCCATGCTGGTCTGGGAGCAAAGAAAAAACATAGAATGTACCAGTTGCTTCTCTACCCGCGCAGATGGGAATGGGCGAAACTTATAGGAATCATGATATAGGCGATGAGGCTAGCAACCCATCACTATTTTGATTCCATTTTCCACCTATACACCCTCAATCTTGCTAAACGTGGCCTGTAGGTCTTGTTACCTTAGGCTTTGTCTACCCCGTAAGGGATAAAGACGTGATTTGTGTGTAGGTAAATTTCAGGCACAGAACAATACGTCAAACAAATGTTTATACCTTATCATAGAGCTTCCGTTTATCAATAATGTCTTCCATGATAATGGTCCTGTACTTCTTGTTTAGAACGCCTCGCTTCTTCCTCACCTTCTTAATGATAATCTCACTCTTCTGCCCAAGTATATCAAGTGAAACAAGCGGTTCATCTAACTCCACTTTTATGTCTTTCTCATCTTTAAATTCCAAGTCATCTATCAGTCCTATATCATCTATGACTTCGGTGTCATCAAAATGTGAGTCATCTTCATTCTTTACTATTTCCACTTGTAGTGCATCAAGTTTAAGTTTGGATTGTCCAGTTGATTTTATATCTTTGGGTTGGATGATCGAAGTCAGCTCCAAGTCTAAGTCTCCGGGTTGTTCATTCTTGATGTTATGACAAATGTCAAATTCAATTGGTACTGTGTGTTTTACGTCATCATTTATACATAAATTGTATTCATCAACTTTATTTGTAAAAGATAGGGTTGATAAAGAATTGTGATGTACCTGTGAATCAATCAAAAATATGGTGAAGACTTTATATATATTTCATAGGATAAAAGTAATTAGTAGTTCATAAATTAAAATGATTTTTATAGCAAACAGAACCAGCCGTTGTCTGCAACTGTCGACAAAGAATTCTGTGATATAAATAATCCTATGTGTAAATAAATTATAAACTATCTTCGTCCCAAATTTAATTCCTGTTCAGTGGTTTTTGCGTAAAAGATTAATAGACATCCATTCTACAAATTTATAGCAAATTTCAAGGTAATCCAACATATAGAAGTGGGCCCCTTTCCACCTATACGCCTACAATCATGCTAATGTGGCCTTCAGGTCTTGTTACCTCAGGCTCTGTCTACCCCGTAAGGGATATAGACGTGATTTGTATATGTATGTGTATGTAAGTAGAAGTGGGTCTATGACTTTACTATAGCAACAAACATTGGAAGTTAATAATACAACAATGGGGTTGCAGATCACAAGTTACTAAAATGACAGCCAATGCACCTTGTCACATTGTTTTAAAGTTACAAATGGTCTAATATTTTTGTAACTATGTACTGAACTAACCTACATAATACAGATTATTATTATATGACATAATGCTTGTCTATTTCATCATTGTAACTTAGTTGTATTGAATAATTTGGCTAATCTTAGTAACCTGAAAAATAATTATATATCATGAGACCTTACCAAACACTTATTATGCAATAGTTTCTGAGCTTCAGTAATTCTTAAACGGAATGAATAAATATTATCTAAAATTTTGTGGCATTCCCAGCACAGCAGCCATTGCTTATCCTAGAATTAAAAAAAACTGGATATAAAATTATTGATAGACGTACTATAAGCTAAAGATAAAATAGGCGATAAAAAACTTCTACGTGTTAATTACACATTATCAGTAATTTTATTACGTGAAATCAGTAGGTACTTACTATGTTTACTTCGGACAATAGTAGCGAATGGTATAACTTGGCATGTTTTCCAATCGGTGCCAATATTCTTCCTGAAGCCAAACAACCTTGGCAAAGAACTAACGAGGACATTATAATGTATTATTCTGTAAAACACAATTATTCGATGAGGTGAACTGATTCGTGGTTGCTCCCCGTCACTAAGTCCGAGCGTTATCAAAATGTCACTGCAGCGCTACCAAATATACTCGCCAAATAGTCGATTAGATTCGCTTTAACTCCTTTATTTTAAAAATATTTCATATTGATATCGTAGCATTTTTGAAAACGAAGTAAAACTATGCTTCGATCGTCGCAAACGAGTTTGATTGCAATGCAAAGCAAAGTTGCAATCAAATAAGGACATGTTCGTAAACAATCGAAAACAAATCGAGAACTCATAGTTATTACGGCTTTAAAGGAGGTCTGCTCCCACCCAAATTTGAAATTTAAAGGTTATAATTATGCCATCTCTTTCACTCAATAACTAAATGGCGTTTGTTTGGGCGAGACGGCACACTTGAAACTTTTTACAGAGTAGTCCGATTTTGATATGTCTTTTTTTATTAAATAGGGTGTATTCGGAGGATCGTCCCACCCACGAAACAAAAGGGTAGTCCTATATAGATTTGGAAAAAAACAACCCTAAGGGTAGGAAAATGGAATGATTGATTGTTCAAAATAGTGTCTTACGTACGGCTCTAATCTTATTTTTGGCCGTAACTAGGACAGGACATCAGCCGTGGCGGTATGGGCATTATACTCTTTGCTTTTCCTGCGTGGATGACGAGAATAAAAAAAACTTGACATTGACATTAATTATCTTAGCTAGAACAAAACAAGCAAAAGTAGCAAAACAAAAAATATTTGTTAATATTCACTTGAATTGGTGTTCATTATTTATTGATTTGGTACTAACGAAATATGCAATGGTTGCAGCTAGAACAACTTTATCCCAACAATCTTTATGTGTGACATGTTTGAGTCAAGACAGCAACTATCTGCGTTTCGTTTCTCCTCTTGGTTTCATCAGGCGTTTTTCTTTATCTGTGCTGTGGCACTTCAAATCAGTGTTGCCAGAAGGTTACTTTTGTAACCTTTTAGGTGATTTTTTAACTGCATTGGTTACTTTTAGGTTACATTAATAAAAAGGTTACTTTTCGGAATTTTTAGAATTAACTTTTTATTTCTTACATAAAAGCAACGTGAAATGGAACGAACGCTCGTTTTAGAATTTTTCATGTTGGTAAGCTTGCTTCGTTAGCAGTAGAACCACAGGGAGGCTACTCTGAAATTCGGTGTTCGAAGTTCGTATAACACCATCTCTCTCACTCTCGAATTAATGACCATTAGTGTGACCAAGACGGCATGAAACGAACTTCGAAAACGAAAATCGAATTTCGGAGTATAAGGGCAAACCTTTATGAACAACCAGCCATCTCTATTGGAATAACACTTTGTACTTGAAATTTATATTTAGTATGTTTCAATATGAATAAATCAAGAAATGCGGGCAAGTGCTCACAAATTCATCGAAGTTTCTGTAAGCCAATACAACTACCATTCTATTCTACCAACTTTTAATACCTTTCCAGTAAAAAATAGGAAAGGTTATTTTTTACACAAAAAGGTTACTTTTTTTATATGTCAGGTAACTTCTGACAAGACCCGACTGGCAACACTGCTTCAAATGTCACTTAATGTAAATATGGCGTCCTTTTCCTACTACTGCTGGATTCCTCGTATCCATAGTTTTTGTTGATAAAATTAAGTCAACCTAACAAATGCCCGAAGTCACTGTAGTTGAAGTTACGCATAGTTGATTTCCGGTAATACGGTGGCGCGTTCAAGATGAACGTGCAAGTGCAGGAGGTGCAAGTCTTAAATCAAGTTAGACAAGACCATTCTATCTTACAAAATGCTCTGGTTCAGTTGCAAACGCCTCAGGAGCTCCAGCAGCAGCAGCAACAACAACAACAACAACAGCAGCAGCAGCAAATGCCCCCGCAAATGACGACAACCATCACTGTTGAGGTGCCCAGTATCATCGAGATCGCGAGTCTCGAAACTAAGAAAACTAAGGCCGACAAAAAGAAAAAAGAAGCTATTGATGGACAGGCACGGGAGATCATATTCAAGGTTATAAAATTTTTCGAGAGCGAAAAACAGAATAGAGGCTACGCATTTCCGGTTGAAAATGTGGTCAAGCGTGCATGCGCGGCCACAGGGCTGTCGGAGAGCACTATAAAACGGATAAAAAGGGACGGCCTGCGCGCCGAAGCTACGCAAACACGAATGACGGGACCTAAGAAAAAACGAGTCAGAAAAACGAAAGTGCAGCTTGATTACTTCCAATTGTGTGCGTTACGAGGCATAGTAAATAGTTACTCCATGAGGAAAGAGGTTCCTACGCTCGGGAAGATTCTAATGGCAGCCAAACACGAGTTAAACTACCGGGGCGGCAAGGAATCTTTAAGGTTAATATTGTTGAATAAGTTAGGCATTAAGTTCAAGAAATGCGAGAAGAAGAATAAAAAGCCCCCTGAAAACCCGCAGCAGCCGGTGCAGCAGCCTGTGCAGCACATGATGCCTCCACCGATGCCTCCGATGAAGCCTATTGAGACTCAATGTGTGTATAATAGCATGATGCAGCATGTGCCACCGGTGTCATATTAGAAACATTTTGAATTAGGAAATTCAGTGGTCATGTTGTACCCTGCGCTGCTGCCTGGAGTAATCGTCAGTGGACCCTAAAGTGACCTAATACCGTGACTAAAAAGTTGACTTTTAGTCAGATCTGAAACTAAGGTTTAAGTGATAGTAAAGTTTTAAGTCATTAGAAAAGGGTCGAGAGCAAAATGAATATCTGTTATGAATATGAGAAAAGATACTTTATTTATCATTTTCATAAGCCATTATGTTAAATTGATTCTCAGTTTTGTTATGGACATTAATTTTGCACTTACCCCACATGCCTAAGAAAACATATCTGTTCTAAAAACAAATTACTTTGCTATTAAACCTACCACTCACCTATCAGAGAAGCAATACATACATACATAAATCAGGTCTTTATCCTTTACTGAGTAGACAGAGGTAACAAGACCTATAGGCCACATTTAGCATGTTTGTGGGTGGAAAGGGGAATCAAAATAGTGATGGGTTGCTAGCCGCATCACCTATAACATGATTCCTATGCCCATTCCCTCTATGGGCTTTTACCATCTGCGCGGGAGGAGAAGCAACTGGTACACATGGACTCCGTAAATGTTTGATGGAGCTGTCCTGCTTTGTTGTTTGAAGATTTTTATAATAGAAAAATGTATTGGTTGCAAGTAAAATATTGATACGTTGGCAACACTGCAGTTGGATGCCCTTCCTGTATAATTGGAAAAAATAATTTTTGGGTATGGCTTTTTATGATAATGACCAAATGTATGTATGTACTTAGCATGTCTTGATAGCTACAATTTAACACTAAACCTGATTGGTTCCAGAAATTTTGAAGTTTAGTTTCAAAGAAATCTCTCAAATTGCTGGTCAATGTCACCTCCATTATTATATTTTTATTTTATTTGATTTAAGACAACATTAATATCCTTGTATTAAAAAAAAAAGATTTTATTTTCGAATGTAAATGTAATTATTTTATGTTAATAATCCAATTGCGCATATTCCAAACTAATCCACATGCGGTTCATGTTCACAATCTAATAGTGTTCAATATATGGCACTTGATGGCTTGAGAAGCCCTAAGTACCATTTATGGTACATTATGTAAGGACTTCCTCACTATGTAGATACTGATAAGGTAGATTTTAAATGTGTTGATAGATATCATAAGTGAATGGAAGGATGCATACAAAACTCGTCCATACATAAAAAAGGAATGCAAATATACTTTATTATATTTGTAACAACATAGAATTAAGTCACTTTTAATATGTATTAATACAAGTGGTGTTTTATGAATACCTTACTGAAAGTATTACATTTATTTTTTAATGGCAGATAGATGAAGTTATACGTCAAAATCGAGATTTAACTCCCTATATGTACTACTGACCAAATTCCTGATCCACAGTAGAACATTGTCACATTAAAATGTTACGTGATTTTCCTTGTCAAGTCAATGTAACCTCACTATGATATTTATTAGGAATGGGTTCCACAGTGGGTCATGAATCATGATTCAGTTTGTTTAATAGTACAGGACACAAACTTCTGTCTCGCCTTATCTCTTTCACCATTGCTGTGTATTAACATTCGACGAAATGTTTATTAGCTTAGCATCAACAGAAGAGTACAGAGTTGTCTTTCATTTTGACATGTAATTTCATAGACTAAAAACCTGTTCTATGTAGAACGGTGTAAACTTATCTTATGCGCTGGTCCTGGTACGAAAAGGGATTATTCATGATTTTTTTCATGGCTTTCATTTATGTAATAAACATTATAACAAAAATATTCAAATAACTATAAAAATAACAGATATAAGCTATCAAAGATATCTTTCTAGAAGAACAGAATGTTGATACGCAGTTTATATGGGCGTTGTGACATATGACGCCATATCGGATCTCTCTTTCTAATCACTGACTAATTAGTACTTTTAAACGCTTATATTTTCAGTATTGATCGATATTACTTTTAATTTCACATTTCGTCATCTTTACGATAGTTTTCATAATTGATTATGAAATGTGTTGGGCTAGAGTAAAGGTTTGAGCGTTCGAAAGATCTCTTCCTATATTGCAAATTGATTTATTGAGGCCAGTGCGCAAGATGAGGGTGAATTATCGAAATTTTAATTAAGTTTTATTTTATATACACAACTAGTTTTATACCAACAGAGCACAGTCCACGCGCGAGCGTCAATACACCCTGGGCTGGGGAAGCGGGGGTGTCCCCCCGCACGCCGCTTCATACCCCGCACTCGCCCAGTGCGAGTGTTGAGCCTGACTAAGATTTTTATCAGAAATTGTAGAATTAATTTGTCACTTAAGATTGCTCGACGGACTGTAAATGTTTTAATATTTCATGACTACCCGCCAGACTTTTTACCTAATCAATATGTTGTGCGGAGACATGGATGGTTCAGTTTAAGAGCTCTGTTGTTATGCCCTGTTAGTCACAATGCTAGTTGTTGTGTTAAAAAGAGAACTATAGATGAGAAACAAAATGAATCTGTAAAATATTAATATAATACATTCATTATATTAATGATAGTCTTAAGATATATTAAGGCTGAGTTTATATTATGTGTCATAATTATTTTTACTATAAATAAAACTAAAGAGTTGACATAAATATTTATTTTCATTGACGTTAATATCATCATTGAGCAAAACGCCAAGAATGCTTTTGATTATTTTTGTTTGTATAATTACGTGACTGGTAGAACTTTCATTTTCTCCCGGTGGAAGACTTCAAGTCTTCGTTGAATTAACTCTTTGATATTGTGGATGCAGAACCTGCAATGTAAATAACACAACCAATGGTGAGGGTCAGAATTGGCCTATAACCCTATGCAACGCAAAAGTTTTAAAATTATCTTAAATTATTACTAACTCACCAATATGTATGGAAACATTTTTCAGCTACAATTATAAACCTGTAAAAACTCAAACTAACTCAACCTACTAAAGTATCCTAGATTATTTTAGAGACAGTGTATATCTATGGCCTGGACCAGGGGTTCCCAAAGTTGTCTGGGCTACGACCCATCTAATACAAGTTTACACACTTGGGACCCACCTCTAAGAAATTCAACCGTTACCAATATAAAGAAAGGACTTTTCAATTACAATTACTATTCGCTCGCGACCCATAGTTTGGGAAACCCTGGCCTGGACAGTACAGTCCTTGAGCTTCTAGAATGCCATTCTTTGTCTTGCTGTCTCACTCTTATACGAGGGACAGCAAGACAATCCTGAGCATTCTCAGACCTCGACTGTTATTTCAAGATTGTAGACGAGCGTGTTTACCCGTTCACTTCTCCTTGTGTATGGCGGCTCTGTGCGCGCGCAGGGCGACCTGCTGCGCGAACGCGGCCGAGCAGCGCGCGCACGCGAACGGCCGCTCGCCCGTGTGCGTGCGCATATGATTCTCCAGCACGCGATTGGTCTGGTAACACCGAACGCAATTAAACACTCCCACAATGAAGGTTCGACAGACAAAATATATACGCCCACAATCAAGCTAAACGTGGCCTTAAGGTTTTGTTACCTTAGGCTCTGTCTGCCCCGTAAGGGATACGTGATATATGTAAATATAGCTGGATGGCATATAATAAATACACTGTACTTAGTTTTTTTTTCACATTAGAGAGACGGTAAGTCTTGACTTGTCTTGTGGAAAAATATTTTTAAAATCGGTAACTAGAACCTATACGCCCACAATCATGCTAAGCGTGGCTTTTGTCTTGTTACCTTAGGCGCTCTCTACCCTGCCCCGTTAGGGACAAAGACATGACTTATGAATGTATGTAACTAAAACACACATCATAACAAAGCAAATTACTATATTCTAGGGGTTTTAAATTGTAACTTGCTATTATTTATTTGAAAAGAGACTCCGATATTGCGTGCTGTCTTTATAATATGAAAAAAAAAACTAATAAAAGCAACGTGGCACACTACTAACGACGAATCCATAACATCCGTGTGCCATATATGGTACACTGGGTAACTTCTCCATTTAAACCGAACCCATAACATCCGTGTACCATACATGGTACACTGGGTAACTTCTCCACTTACACCGAACCCATAACATCCGTGTACCATATATGGTACACTGGGTAACTTCACTTACACCGAACCCATAACATCAGTGTACCATATATGGTACTCGTAGTGTCACTACTTACACCGAACCCTCTCCCGCACACGTTGCATATCTTCGTCTTGGGTTTGGGCATTTTTTCGTGAACGTATTTGTTGTGAGAACGCAGCGCGAATCCCGTCACGAAATACTGAAAAAAAAAAAAACTAAAATAAAACTACCGTGAGACACATAATTACAACACAATACATAGGTACATATTACATTGTCAACAAGTTAAAAGCAATTGTAGCGACCCTAGCGCCACCTAGTTGGCCTCTACATAACTACTACGACGCACGCACGAGTAGCTAGCGCCATTTCTAATGACGGCTGTCACATCGTTCTACATGCCGCTTACGAAGTTTCTCAATGCGGCTGCATAAATAACTTTCAACTCTCCTCCTTTGGACTTCGGTCCCCAGGCAAAGCATCTGCCTGGAGAGAGATCTCTCTATTGTGGCACTCCCCACAGTTATTAACTGCCATTTATCCAATATGGCGACTAGAGCGGCAAAGATACTAGGTGGCAAAGTTGTCCGAAAAGAACACATCGAAATACTAATTTTGAAAACTCCCGTGTAACTTCCCATGTACCTAACTTCTTTTATAGCTCTTGCAATTCACAATGGAGAGCGAGCATTCTAGTTGCACTCTGGGAGTGCTGGCAGAAGAGAAAACTAAACGCACTTCAAAAAGAAAAAAAAAAAACTTCACCGGAGCGAACGCACTGTTATTCCACACTAGGCCAAACGTAGCTTACGAGTGAGAGACGAAATCAACGTAATTATTACGACTCTGCACCAACACTCCTAGGCCGGGAGATAGTGACAGAAATTACTGGGTCATTTGTACCAGTATGGCGGTTCTTCAGGGGTCTAAAGTACGCAATGACAAAAAGAAAAATGATGGTCATAGCGCTGGTACCGGCGGCCCAATCGCGTGGGCGTTAGTCGAACTCGTCGGATAAATTACGAGTGTGAAACGATTTGTTCCACAATCATTTTAGTATTTTCCGATAGTCCATAAAAAATAAGCAGGCGGTAGTGTCATGCCATACTTTTCCGGTGTGACTTACAGCCCGCCATACCGACGCGAATGCGTTAATTAAAAAATTAAAAATTCAACCATTTGTACCAGGCTAATTTTTGCACAGTTAATCACCGTCGTGCAGCCATTTACGAAAATCACCATGCCATACTTTTTGGACGGTTCCAAATGGTCGCCATACCGCCGAAAATCAGCAAATTTTTTTTTTTTCGCTAAACGATTTGTACCACCCTAAATTTTTTTTTCAATAGCTCCTGAATGATCATAAACAGAAGTGTGATAATGCCATACCTGTGGGAGGTGGCGAATGTGTACAATATATTTTTTTAATTGTAAGATTTTATTCGTGTTTTGAACGATTTGTAACAGTATGGCACTAATTTTTCTCGTAAGTTTGAGGTTCAACGAATATAAATACAAAATTTCAAAGATCTAGGTGGCGGCAATCTTGAATTATAACCAGATGTTTATATTGTATAATATTGAACGGCTACCACCGCTCGAATATAAACAGAATATAATGATCCCATGCTGTAAAAAAATATTTAACGTATTGTACAGTCGTATTTTTGAAATGTGTCGAATAAATAAGTTTTTCAAGAATGGCAGCACTTTTTCCCCCTACAGAAGTATGGCAAATATAATCACGGTCACATTTTATCAAATACTTTCCAAAAATCCAAATGCAATACTGGTACAAATCGTTTGGCGAAAAAACAAAATTTGCTGATTTTCGGCGGTATGGCGACCATTTGGAACCGTCCAAAAAGTATGGCATGGTGATTTTCGTAAATGGCTGCACGACGATGATTAACTGTGCAAAAATTAGCCTGGTACAAATGGTTGAATTTTTAATTTTTTAATTAACGCATTCGCGTCGGTATGGCGGGCTGTAAGTCACTCCGGGAAAAGTATGGCATGACACTACCGCCTGCTTATTTTTTATGGACTATCGGAAAATACTAAAATGATTGAGGAACAAATCGTTTCACACTCGTAATTTATCCGACGAGTTCGACTAACGCCCACGCGATTGGGCCGCCGGTACCAGCGCTATGACCATCATTTTTCTTTTTGTCATTGCGTACTTTAGACCCCTGAAGAACCGCCATACTGGTACAAATGACCCAGTAATTTCTGTCATTATCTCCCGGCCTATCCCTCCGTCTTACCTGACGCGAGTTTAACATTCTAGCCATCCCAAAAACTAAAGAAGTTTTCACTTCAAAAAGGAGAAATTTCGCTCGAAAGTCGCTCCGTACACGCACACTTTAACACGTATGCAGATACGTGTTTACCACAAACAAAGATCACTCGTCATCATGAATTGCAGGGGCCCGATTTTTGAAAGCACACTCGAAAGCACCACTCGAAAATGGTATAAATCTGTTTATATCTTCAAAACTACAGTTCTAATCAAATTTCTGACTAGGTCACAAGATTAATGAGAGCCGTAAGTATCTTCGAAGCTACTCGTATTTCAAATTCAGCACAAATTTTCGCCACTTTCGAGTGGTATTTTCACATAATATGTGCTTTAAAAAATCGGGTCTTTATAACGGTAGATGACTGCTAGTTATAGCGCGCAAAAATAATTGTTTATAAATACAGTTTTTTTTGGTACCTATTCATTGCCCTAGTAGTTTAAAAAAAGACATTTAAAAGAATCCCTTGGCGGCCTATTTGCAAAATAAGTTTTTTTTTTAATTTGGTTTTTTGTTTACGGCCAGCGTCAGTTCTCATTCTCACCTTGTCGCAGATCGCGCAATGGTGTTTGGAATCGTTCGTGTGAAACAGCTTGACATGATTCTTCATGTAAATTTTTCTAGAAAATATCTTTCCGCACTCCGGGCAAGGTATACTGAAAAAAAGAAAAAAAAAGCTAAATAATATTTACAATAACACTTAGGTCTTTTATTATAAAAAAAATCTTTAGTGCAATTTCTTCCATGCTGGTCTGAGAGTATACAAAAAACATATAATTTACCAATTGTTTCTCTCGCCGCACAGATGGTAAAAGTCGAGGGAATGGGTGATAGTCTTAGGAATCATGTTATAGGCGATGCGGCTAGCAACCCATCACTACTTCGATTTCCTTTTCCACATATACGCCCACAATCTTGCTAAATGTGGCCTGTAGGTACCTGCTACCTTAGGCTCTGTCTACCCCGTAAGGGATAACTACATGATTTGTGTATGTGTATGTATCTAATCAAATCTTGCGAGTTTATTTTGATCCATTTCCAGTGGTTGGGTTGGACTGACATGAAATTTCAACTACCGATGTAAATACCTACAGTAACATACATACATAAATAAATCACGTCTTTCTTCCTTAAGGGGTAGACAGAGCCTAAGGTGGCAAGACCTAGGCCAAGTTTAGCAAGATTGTGGGCGTATAGATTGCAAAAAATGGAATTAAAATAGTGATGGGTTGCTAGGCACATCACCCTGGTACATTCTATGTTTTTTCTTTGCTCCCAAACCAGCATGGAAGTAATTTGTTCCTAATTCGTTCGCAGACAAAGTCATGGGCAGCCGCTAGGGGCCATTCAAGTATTACGCAAACAAATTATTTACAATTATTTACCCCCCTTCCTCTTGTCAGCAAAAGTAAGCAAACCTCTTACCTTACCCCCCTCCCATGCTTACGTAATCACCATATCGACCCCCCACCCCCCCCACCCCCCCATGTCATCAAAAGCGAGCAAAGCAAAGACCCCCGCCCCCCGCAAGCGCTTACGCAACACTTGAAAGCCCCCCTACATGTTACAAGTACTTAATAGTACCGGCTGACCTCTCTTTCTTCTTGGGCCGGTGGCGCACCGCGGTGCTGAGATGGCGCGCGTACTTGGCGCGCGTGGGGAAGGAGGCGTCGCACTCCACGCAGTAGGCGCCGGCGTCGGGCGGCGCGTGCGCGGCGCGGGCGTGGCGCGCCAGCCGCGCGTGCGACCGGAACTCGCGCGCGCACGCCGCGCACGCCGCAGGCAGGTGCTGCTTGCTATTTAATAAAAGGGACAATCCATTATTTTCACACCACCTGCTCGACAATGGCTAATTATATATCACTAGCGACCCGCCCCGGCTTCGCACGGTATATTATGCATGTATTATACATATAAACCTTCCTCTTGAATCAGTCACTCTCTTGAATCTTGTATGCAAGGGAGGAGCGGTGCGCCCTGGCACAGGCTTTCTTAAGCCTAAAAGGGTGTTCCAGCCACTAAAATAGTTGTGTTAAAATGTTGTGAAAATAAATCATTTTTCATTTTTCATTTTCAAAAACCCGCATCAAAATCCGTTGTGTGGTTTTGAAGATATAAGCATACATAGGGACATAGGGACACAGGGACAGAGAAAGCGACTTTATTTTATACTATGTAGTGATGTAAACCTTCAGAGTAAGTCCTTATAGCCCTTGGCTTTCGCCGGGTAGTAATATTGTACTGAAATTCATTATAACCCGTAGGTTAGTAATATGATTCTCACTTTTCATAGTTCTTATTCCTATACTCGTAAAGTTCAATTTCGTAAAAATCGCACGGCTCCGAAAATCGAGACGGCCACGCCACGGCGAACGGCGTTCGATTTGCGAACGGCGTTCGATTTTCGAACGAATGAAACAAATTGTTTCAAATAAAACAAAAGCTGTAATATTACACGCATAGAACTACTAGGATTTCAAATAAAAATATTGCTGTACATTACATTATTTTGTTTTACTGTTGTCTTAAACACAAGCATAAACACAAGCTTCTCGTTCCTAAATTTCGTCTACGGAAAGTAAGTAAATCTTTCCTGGGAAATTGTGTCAGGTTCTACAACAAAGTGCCTGTAGATGCGTGGAAATTGTCATATGTGTTATTCAAGAAATACATAAAGAACACGCTCTTAAAGAAAGCATATTACACAGTCGATGAGTACATGTGTGATAATAACATGACATGGCCATCTTTGGAAAAATTACCGTAAGCATCCAGTGTTTTGTGAGTGATCCTGTAGTGCGTGTGTATGTGTGCGTGTGTGTGTGTGTATGAGTGTATGCGTGTAGTGTCGACTAGATACGGTCTCTGGCCCTGTTGCTACCGTCTGCTGTTGAGGTTAGCTGATCTTGATTAATTAAGATTCCAAATTGTATAGCTGTATTAATTAAAATTATTAATTAAGATAGGTATTATCAATATAAATATTGTACCTATTGTAATTGTTTATTTAAATATTTATTCTATTTTTCATAATGATTAATTTTTACAATGACATAAATATTGCTATGTCGTATGTGTATTAAACTAGGTATTAGGTAGGTATATTGTTAAGCTTATGGATTTCCGGTTTATTTCTTTTACTTTTTTTTCTTTTACTGTTTAGTTGCAGGCTAGCGACGTCGAAGTTCCTAAAACGTTCCCATAGTGTGCCTGTGGGGACGGAAGCGAGACATGCCCTCGGTACCGCTCTGCTTTCAGAGCAGGACATGAGTGCGTGAAAGCCAACATTAGGGGCGGCAGACGTAAGCTTGCCTTCGGAATCCAAAAGCTTATTGGTTACTTACTTGACATGAAATGTATATTTCATAATTTTGTTTTATATATAATTTTTTTTTTCCTGCGACATTGGAGACATCTCCAATTAGTTTATTTGACGGTGGAGGCGTTTTACACCTCCACTGAACTTACTATTATTATTTTTTTTTTGTTTTTTATTTTTTTTTTTTGACCAGTAGAGACTTTATACATCTCTACTATTTATAGATTAATATAATTTAAGGCTCGGGGACCTTATACATCCCTTATATAAATGTATTTAATGTAAGTAGAATTTAAGTATTCTTAGTTACTGTATTTTTATTTGAAAAAATGACTTTCTGCCAAGTTTCTTGCGGCGCATTCTTCTTGGCAATGATGGTCTTTCCGAATGTGCTGGTAGTTTCAAAAGACATGTAAAAGAGCCCTTAGCGGCCAATTTGCAAAATAAATTATCTTATCTTATCTTATCTTATCTTATCTTAATTTAATTCTTTTTCTAGTTACCTTGGTTTTTATTGTCTCGCAAAAGGTGAGAAAAGTAGAGTATACTCCTCGGAGATAAAACTGTTTATGTCTTGTATGGGCGCGCTTAAATGCTTCGCTCCACTCAGGACTCAAATCATAATTCCCTCACTACTCTCAGGAATTAACTCATAACACCCTCGCTACGCTCGGGAGTTAAACCTAGCGTCCTTTGCTGCGCTCAGGATTCAATATCGCGCCCGTGACATAATACAATGCTTTATCCCCTCGGTATACAATCTACTATTGTTGTTATTCTGACACCAGCGAGTGGGACAAAGGTGTCTCATTCATTATACTAACCAGCTTAGTAGATGACATACATACTATACACACCATTTAGGAACCATCACAAAGATTTTTTCCACTATCTTCTCGTGTACCAAATGTGCCATCAAGTGCAGGCAATGTTGGCAAAGTTGCGGCAGTGTACCAAGGGCAGTTCGGGGGAGGGGGGTCATGACCCCCCCTGAGCTGGTTCCAGGACTTGTTATCTAGTTCCAGGACCATTGTTTTTTTTTTATATTAATAGGAAGGCAAACGAGCAAGTGGGTCACCTGATGGTAAAGTGATCACCACTGCCCATAGACACCCGCAACCCCCGAGGGCTTGCAGATGCGTTGCCAATCTAGAGGACTAAGATGCAATGCCTCTTGTGCCCCTAATTTCCCCGGCTGTCTTACTCTCCACACCGGAACACAGCAGTGCAAGCACTGCTACTTAGCGGCAGGATTAGCGAGTAAGATGGTGGTAGCGATCCGGACGGACCTTGCACAAGGCCCTACCACCCGCGAAATGTTATCAAAATTAAATTATAAGTTCTTGACTTGACCACGACTATGTGACCCCCTCCTGGCGCCAAAGCTGGATCCGCCCTATACTTCATTTATTTTAGAATGAGAATACACAACAACATTATATTGCGTCTGGTCAACTATTTCTTACCTAGCAAATAGTACAGTGCAATAGTCTGGGAGCCGCAAAATAAAATTGTTTTAATGCCACTTTATTTTCGTGTCGTTTAAAATTACTCTAGTACAAATTGCAAAGAGAGCACACTTCACGAGCCGCAATATAATGTTGTTGTGGTTTCTCATCCTAAATTAAATGAAGTATAGCAGTGTACTCACACGATGTGGCGCTCGAGGGTCCTCTTCTGGGCGGCGCTGCGGCCGCAGTGGTCGCACACGTACTGCGAGTGCAGCCGCCGCGAGTGCTCCACGTACAGCAGCCGGTCTCTGAAACAGAGCAAACATCCTAGAGACGAACTGTCATGTGTAATTACCTATTGTCTACTTTGTTCTTTGTTTCTGTATTGTTTTGTACTGATTTGTGGTGTTCAATAAAGAGTATTTGTATTTGTATTGTATTGTACACATAACCAGATAACTCACTCAGAAGGAATGGGCGAAACTCTTAGGAATCATGTTATAAGCGAAGCGGCTAGCAACCCATTACTACTTTGATTTCCCTCTCCACCTACACGCCCTTAATCATGCTAAACGTGGCCTTAAGGTTTTGTTACCTTAGGCTCTATTTATTTACCCCGTAAGTAGAAGTATATACAGGGTGTTTGGTAGCTAGATACAAAGCTTTAAGGGGATGATAGCTGAGGTATTTTTGAACATTTTTAGCCATATTTGTCTTAGCCGAAATTTGATATTTTTTTTTTAAATTGAAGATTTAGAAATTTTAGGAAAATACCCAGAATTTGATAGTCACTAATCAATATTGCCCCAATGAGCGTTAATTTAGAAACAAAATCTTTTATTTGGGATAGTTTAATGTGTATTGGACCAAATTAAATAATTTTTAAGTGTCTTTCTTGCCACAAAAACAAAATGGAGGCATTCGAAATTACTAAAAATGTCTTAGGTTGGAACAAAGTCATTTTTCTGTGCTATAAAAAAATTAAAAAAAAAACCTTGAAATGTTCAAACATTTTTAGAAACATGCCTGTTTATTGTTCTTTCTTTTAAGGTATCACTCATTCACATTGCTTGCTAAATCTGAGATAAAAAGTAAAAACCAAACTCAGGGAGCACTCGCTAAGAGAATGTACTAGTCTTGGAATTTCACGTTAAAGGTACTTAACTAGTAAATTACATGAAAAAAAGATTAAACTTAAATCATTAATCTTCGGTTTGTTGTGATTTGAATATTAAATTAATTAATTTCACAATTTTTTTTTACATTAATTTTATCTTTGTTTATGTCACTAAATTTACTAGTAAAATTTCAAGACTAGTGCATTCTTAGCGAGTGCTCCCGGAGTTTGGTTTTTACTTTTTATCTCAGATTTAGCAAGCAATGTGAATGAGTGATACCTTAAAAGAAAGGACAATAAACAGGCATGTTTCTAAAAATGTTTGAACATTTCAAGGATTTTTTTTAAATTTTTTTTTATAGCACAGAAAAATTACTCTGTTCCAACCTAAGACATTTTTAGTAATTTCGAATGCTTCCATTTTGTTTTTCTGGCAAGAAAGACACTTAAAAATTATTTTATTTGGTCCAATACACATTAAACTATCCGAAATAAAAGATTTTGTTTCCAAATTAACGCTCATTGGGGCAATATTGACTGGTGACTATCAAATTCTGGGTATTTTCCTAAAATTTCTAAATCTTCAATTTAAAAAAAAAATATCAAATTTCGGCTAAGACATATATAGCTAAAAATGTTCAAAAATACCTCGGCTATCATCCCCTTAAAGCTTTGTATCTAGCTACCAAACACCCTGTATAACGTCTGTCGGTAGGTCACACAGTGTTGCGGCACTTAAGTGTCAGCATAGTCAAAAAATAAAGACTACATTTTTTCGATTCCCTAGGGGGGGCGTCCCCCCCAAGGGAGTCGCCAGCCGATGGCGCAGGGGGGGGGGGGGGCAAGTTGACTTTCCCTACTACAATTCATACTTTTCTCATTCTCTATGACTAATCTAGGACTTTGGTTACATTATATTTGGCAACTTTTTTAGAATCTCTAGGGGGGGCAGCTGCCCCTCCCTGCCCCCCCTTGGCGACGCCCTTGGTCCCCCCTGCCCCTCCTTGATGACGCCTTTGAGATAGGCCATTTGCCCGTTTGCCTGGTGGGTTACAAACGGGCAGGCGGTCAACCTGATGTTAGTGAGTGGATAAGGGGTTGCAATGTGTATCGAAAGTGTGGACATAAATGTCTCTCTCTCTCTCTCTCTAAGTCAAAATAAATACCAAAAATTAACTTACGGAAACAGCACATTGCACTTCTCGCATTGGTACGTAAACCTGTGCTGGTGGAGATGCTTCGTTCTATCGGCGTCTCGCTCTACCACGCGCGCGCAGCACACACAGCGGTTGACTGGGTGAGACCGCCGCCAGTGCAGCATTAAGTCCGGCCGGGAACTGTGCAGGGTGCCGCATATAGGACATTTTGTTTGCTGACGACGCTAAAAAAATATAGGTAAGTACTATTAAATGAATCAAGCATTTTACTTCTTGATTTTTTATGTTTTTTTTAACGGTTTTACCCGTTTTAAATTTTTAAACGACACTGAAAATTATAACACGTACAAAAATCCGAAAAGTAAAGCTATGCCCGGGAATCGAACACGGATCTTCATCATTCAAGGGTATTTTAGAAATTGAATATAGGTAAATGATTTTTTTTATACAACAACCTGGTTCTAAGTGAACACCACCACCAATGTACATTTGCAGATGCGTTGCCAACCTAGAAGGCAAGACCTCATGTGCCAGTAATTTCACAGTCTGTCTTAAGCCGGTGTTATATTTATTACTAGCTGACCCGGCGAACTTTGTTCTGCCTTAAATTTGAAAAATTCCAGTGGTTTGGGCTGTGCTATCCCGCGGGAACTATTCAATTTTCCGGGATAAAAACTATCCTATGTCCTTTCCCGGGACTCAAACTATCTGTATACCAAATTTCAACTAAATCGGCCCAGCGGTTTAAGCGTGAAAAGGTAACAGACAGACAGACAGAGAGAGTTACTTTCGCATTTATAATATTAGTAAAGTAATAAAGTAATAGTAAAGTAAGGAAGGATAGTAAGGATGCTGGTGTGCTGGTCTGGGAGCAAAGGAAAAATATAGAATGTACCAGTTGCTTCTTGTCCCGCACAGATAGTAAAAGCCCATAGAGGGAATGGGCGAAATTCTTAGGAATCATGTTATAGGCGATGCGGTTAGCAACCCATCATTATTTTGATTCCCCTTTCCACCAAGACGCCCAGTCTTGCCAAGCGTGGCCTGTGGGTCTTGTCACCTTAGGCTCTGTCTACCCCGTAAGGGATAAAGACGTGATTTGTGTGTGTGTGTAGTGAAAATGCGATGTAGAGAAAGATACAAATCACCTCATCCCTTAAGGAGGAGAGCTTAAGGCAACAAGACCCAATGGCCACGTGTAGCACGACTGTGGGCGTATAGGTGGAAAGATTCAAAATGGGGGAAGAACAGTGCTTGGTCCGGTGCACCCTGGGTATCGGCTAATGATTTCCTGGCAGTTTCTGAGAGATATCATTGACCGCTGGCTAACAGCCCGACAGGGGTGAAGGGCGCTCTTAGACCATTACCGTACAACGTTGCCGACATTTTGCCACAAGATTTTTGAATTATATTTTTGTTACTTTGACATTGGCGAAGTTGTTGTCGCTATAACGACTTGATACGCCAGAAAAAAAGAAGAATAAGAAAGATTCAAAATAGTGATAGGTTTCTACCCGCATCACCTATTACTTACATCTGCGCGGGAAGAGAAGAAACTGGGACATTCTTTTTCTTTACTCCCAGACCATGGAAGGGGGATAGTATATACCTCACCATATAACAACCAAACTCACCTTATTATGATTTTCTCTTTTATGAGTATGGAACTCAGATTTACTCGCAAACCGATAACCGCACACGCCACATTTGTGGGGGCGACTGACACAATCATTGTCGTCTCTTTCGCGCGCCAATGATTCCTCTACCTCCGTCTCACTCAGACGCACCTTAGTAAAATACAACTCCAGTTTATTAAAATCAAAACCGTTGTCTATTTTCAAAACGCTCCGCGTCTCTGGTTTGACATGTTTCTTTTCCTTTTTAATGTGTGTAACTTTTTCGTCTGAATATTTGATGTCATAGTCGATATCAAAATGGTCAATGCTTATTTCTTGTTTGATATCTAGGTCTGGGCAGTTGTCTGTGAAAACATCTATATCTGGCTTTTCCTCTATGGTTTCTTTTAAGGTGTAGTCGTAGCCTTGTCTATGGATAGATTTAAGAGTTGATAGAGGTGTTGCAGTAATCTGGAAAAAAAAAGCATTTCAGTCATAGAGCTACTGAGAAATAGTTAAAGTTTGTAAGAGTTTCTTAACATGCGCATGATTTTTCAGATATATTTCAATTATAATACACTAGCTTCTGCCCGCGACTTCGTCTGCGTAGAATTATACATAAAAACCTTCCTCTTGAATCACTCTATCAATTAAAAAAAACCGCATCAAATTTGGTTGTGTAGTTTTGAAGATATAAGCATACATAGGGACATAGGGACAGAGAAAGCGACTTTATTTTATACTATGTAGTGATAGTGATAGTGATGATTAATGAAAAAAATACATGGGAATTAAAAACAAACTAAATTATAATTAAATTAATAACAAATTAAACACTAAACTAAAACTAATCCTAAAATAAAATAATTAAACTTTAAATTATTTAATTAATTAATTTTTCTGATTAATTTGTTTTTATTTTTTGATAATATCTCCATTTTGCATGTTATGTCAAGTGGCGTAACTATAGGGTGGCAGGGGCGGCAAAATGCCACGGGCCCCTAGCTCTACAGCGTCCCGAGCTGGCTTGGTTCAGAGCACAGAAGGGACGTGGATGCACTTCTTTATATTGAGGAAGGAGCCCCATCTGACGAATTTGCCGCGGGTCCCAGACGTAGTTACGCCACTGGTTATATCTTTTAATTCTATTTATTGGACTAAATTAAATTATTTGTAATCCTATTATTGTGTAAGTGTTTTTATTTTGCACTGAAAGACTTGCATGTGTTCTATTTCAATAATTAAATCATCATCATCATCTCCGTCTATACATCCCACTGCTGGGCACAGGCCTATCAGATTAAGATGGTTTGGGCTAAGTTTCCATCTGGGCCCAGTCGGAATAAACAAATAAAAATGTGTTAATGTGTATTGCATACATATAATAATAATAATATAGCCTTTTTATTCCGAATTTGCTACAATTTCAGTAAGTATGTTGTTGTTGTTGTTTTTTTTTTTATTATTATTAAATTGTCGCGTAATTCGGCGTGACTCATGGCATAGGCCTACTCCGTGTATTGGACGGTTTGGGCTATAGTTCCCACGCGCGCCCACTGCGGATTGGCAACTTAACACACACCATTGAATTTCTTTGCAGATGTGTGCAGGTTTCCTCACGATGTTTTCCTTCACCGAAAAGCTCATGGCAAATTGCAAATGTAATTTGCGCACATAAATTCCGAAAAACTCAGAGGTGCGCGCGCCCAGGATTTGAACCCACGACGCTCTGCTTGAGAGGCCACAGGTCAAACCACTAGGCTACCACGGCTTTTGTGTTGTATATATAGTTATTTTATTTATTTATGTTGTTTCTTTTAATTTATTATTCCACCACCTGCTTTATTCTTTTCTTTACTACTTTCTGTCATTAAGGAAGAGAGTGTCTGTTGCAATAAGCCCGCCTGCTTACCTGTTAATTTTCTCTATGTACCTGTTTTCTACATCACTACATAGTATAAAATAAAGTCGCTTTCTCTGTCCTTATCTCCCTATGTCCCTATGTATGCTTATATCTTCAAAACTACATAACGGATTTTGATGCGGTTTTTTTTAATAGATAGAGTGATTCAAGAGGAAGGTTTATATGTATAATACATGCATGATATACCGTGCGAAGCCGGGGCGGGTCGCTAGTTGTAAATAAATAAGAAAATGAAATGCACTAACTTTTTTGTCATGAACAAGTTTCAGAATGCACTGTGCGTTCTGCAACCGACTCCTGAACGTGGCTGTGCTCTGCAGCAGCGCTGTGCACTCCCAGCACAGCAATAAGTCAAAACATTTCAGTTCCTGTAATTATAATTATTTAGCCCACACTAATCTACTTCATTCAAATGATATACATTTTGTTTTAGTTAATAATTAGTTTAATTTCTCGGTGGACTTGTTAAAAGTAGTTTAAACCTATAATGCTGTGGAAAATATCTACGACAAAATAAATAAATACATTCTACCGAACTGCTGAGTGTCACTTACCTCGAATTTCTGCGTGTTCCCCAAGAGAGAGTAGTATAACTCGTAATTAGTTATGGGGAACAGTGTCCGATCTGTACTAAGGCATCCACAGCATATCGCGGTACTGGACTCACTCTTTACTTGATACATTTTTGTTCAAACGTTCCCCTGTTTACATGCTAGCAAACTATCTAAAATATCTAATATAAGCAGCAATTTCCAAAAGTTTCTAGGTTCACAGTGTGATTATAATGTCGTTCTTGCGATAAACGTTAACCTTTAAAGAATCAAACATACGACTTAATCGTAAAAGACCAAAGAAAAGTCTTGCGACCACGTATTGACAAAATTGTACACAAATATTTTGATTTTGACATTACAGTACAGACAAGACAGACGCATAGCAGTATAGCATTATTATCATTGCTGCTCATCGCTAGATGGCGCTTACCCCTTCCTACTTCCACTTATTATTTCTGTAAAATTATTAACCGTCGGGTATTTTAAAGACCGTTCCATAAGATGAGAAAAATCAGTTGTAAGGCTTGAAGTCCCAAAAATACTGTTATTCCAAGTAGTAAATCCCCATCATACTAAATACTTGCAATAACGAAACGCATCCTGATCGATTTTCAATTAGTATCGGCCCAGTCAGCTGTTGAGTTAAAAAAAGAAAACATTGGACCGTGGGTAGACACAGGACAAAAGGATCAGTTCCGTACCTTTAAAAAATACGAATTACGCTAATCTGAATACTTTGAGATTACGTTTGTGTAAAGAATAACTTCATTATTTTGAAAAAAAAAATTGTGTTATTTTAGGCAATGGCAGAAAGCCTAGACCAAGAACTAGGACCTCGATCATACACAGGACTCGGTAGAGGTAATGGCCAAGGTTCGGAGGGACCAAAGCAGTGCTGTGTGTGCATGAGAAAAGACCGAGAATTATTACACCTGTGCCTGGTGAATGGAGGCGGCAACAGTCTGTTCTCGCTCCTGTGTGACAAAAATGATAAGTCTCCAGTAAGAATAATTTCCTTTCCTTACATTTTTTTTAACATTTTTTTTTTTAAGTACCTATACATATTTAATACTATATTTGTGTTTTGTTATTGTTAGGTGCCGTAAAATAATTCTTAGTGCGTTTTGCGAAGTATGTTTTTCACATTTTCATAAGTAAAATTTAAGTAGGTAGGCATTGCAGTAAATTTTTTTTTTTTTTAATGACTGCCGAGTTTCTTGCGGCGCATTCTTTTTCCCAATGATGGTCTTTACGAATGCGCTGATATTTCAAAATACGACGCGTAAAGAGCCCAAATTTTTTTTTAAATTTAAATATACGCAATAACGTAAGAGATGCACAGTATGCATGGTTAGGTTAGTGACATCAACAAGTGATTAGTCTGTTAAATATGCGAGCGAATCTTTTTTTTTAGGATAAGTACTTCAAAGTTTGCCCCAATAAAAAATGCTTGTGTGAGCGAGCGGAAAGGCACGATACTACTTCGAAATTGGCACAGTCACCATCTTTGATTATGTATATTGACATTTAAAAAAAGTATAAGGCCAGATATTTCGCTTGTTTTTTTTGCATTACCTATAAGTTTAGATAGATAGATAGATAGATAAAAACTTTATTTTCTCGTAGTTTGACCTTATATCGCTTTGAGCACAGGAGGGCAGTAAAAAGCCGACGTGGCTCATCATCTGCTGGAAGTGCGACACGGTGATGTCCAAAATCGTGCGATTCCGGCAGCAGGCGTGCAAGGCGCAGAAGCGGCTCACCAGCATCGCCTCGGAGCGCGCCTTGACCAGGAACACGTTCGTGCTTATTGTGAGTTTACTTACATACATACACGAGTTACGTCTATCTCCCAGCAAACACAGAACACGGAGCTTAAGGCACCAAGACTTAAAGGACAAGTTTATGATTGTGGTCGTACAGGTGGACTCTTAGGCTTATGGGAAGTCTGTTTAAAGATATTTGACCCGGAAACTGATTTCTGTGTATCTCCAGACTAAAGTTGTGGACATCAGCTAATTTAATAACAATTGCAAGTTCGAAAAATGCACATCCTATAAATTCATGCGTACAAATTACCGGCGCGTTTTATTTTAGCCATACCACTCTGGGTTAATATATCTTCTTTCTTACTCAAGGCTGACTAGTGATTGGTCTGTATCTCATCATCAACTTGATTAACTACTTCTATAACGCCTTTATTCCAGCCCCCAATCTCAGGGGCCCGTGGTTCAGGCCCTGAGGCCATCCTGGAGTACCGCACCCATGCGCGCGGGGACCCCTCGCAGCCACTCCTGCGCGTTGTGCGTTACGGTTGGTACTCTTACATGGATCATCGAGTCATCATAGCCCGAACAGTAGGCTTAAATTGTTTGTTGTATTTTGAGATGTACGCTCTATTGTGGCTTTCACTATATGGATATTTTAAACTCACTCTTTCGGTCTCTCGCTTAGTGCTCCTCTCATTTACTCAAAGGTTAACTGGTAAAGGTCCCTTATAGGGATAAGTTCGCCTTTGTGCATATATTTAAGGTCTTTTTTTTGTGATTTGTCTCTGCTTCTTTATATTTGTACAATAAAGCATTTACTTACTTACTTACTTTTTACTTAACTCGCTCGCAACCGCCATCGTGTTCATTTTGACAGTTCATGTATGGGCTGACAATTGGCATCGGAATCAGCTAGCTGTCACATTCATACAAGAACTGTCAAAATTAAAACGATGGCGATTACGAGCGAGTCACTGGTCATAGCAAAAGAATTGCAACACGGCAATAGAACAATAACTATGACCGAAATGCAACTAAAAAGGTAAAATTTTATACTTAGGGCATTGAAATCTTAGTTACACTACAATGACTATTAAATCACGTTTTATGTCCGTATCTGTTTTTGCGATGACTTATCCGCGTTGTATGGTATTAAATTTGCCTATGATTCAAAGGTTTTACCCTATTTCTATGACAAAATTAAAAAGAGTCTCATGATGGCCGCATTAGCAATATTACCCCATGCTCCTGCGCAGTTCTGCCGGACGAGTCGGAGCCGACACTCCCGCCGCCGAGAGAGGGCGCCTCTCACTCGTCCCTCCGAGAGCTGCTGTTGGGCATCCACCGTAAGTATTTACTAAACCCATAGTAATCATAATACCTGTACATAGAGCAAACAACGTAATAAATTGGAAACGTCATACAATTCATATGAAATAAAATGACGGCTGAAATTTGGCGATTACTGTACGCTTATTACCTAACTCGCTTGCAACCGCCATCGTGTTCATTTTGACAGTTATGTATGGGCTGACAATTGGCATCGGAATCAGCTAGCTGTCATATTCATACACCATGGCAAATGAACACGATGGCGATTGCGAGCGTAGTGAGGTAATAAGCATACTGCATTCTGATTGGCCAAAAGGGTAAAAAGGGTTATTATGATCGAGATGGTTAATTTTTAGTCGTTGTGCGGCATAGTAAAATAAACTGTATTAATTTTAATAAAACCAAAAAGTAAATATATAGTCAAAATCATACATACATACATACCGTCACGCCTCTTTCCCATAGGAGTAGGCAGATACTACTTTGTTCCACTTGCTACGATCATGACATCTCTCTTTCGCTTCATACACATTCATCAATATTTTCATAGGTACATGCTCGCCAGTTTCGGGTACTCCTGACCTGACCTTTTGTCAAAATTTCTTCCATTTTTTCCCGGAACGTCCGTCTAGGCCCTCCCCTCCCAACGTAACCATTCACACTCCCCTTTCAAGTCAAAATCATAATTACTTCTACATGAACGGGCTTGTGCCGTGTAAAGACAAAGGAAAAACAATCGCGAAAAAATTGTGTTGCCACAATTGGATTGACTTTATTACCACTCTAATTAGTTATGTCCTCTATGGTTTTAGACAAGCATAAACTAATTTCCATCTCTTTCTTTCAGAGTAAATACTTACACGAACATGACCACCAATAGACGCACGCAACGTGGAACGTTGGAACCTGCATTGTATTCAGTAAATGTCTTCAATAACAGTAAGCGAGTGGTTTTGGGTCCGTTCAAGATCCTAGGAATGTAAATCCATCTTTGGAGAGACTGAATTTGTAATTTTATTAAAAAAGTAAGCCGTAATTAACTTGAAAGTGCCACATCATCCTCATCTCATCTTTAGCGCATATGCATATACGTCTTAAAATTACTACGGAATATTCCAGTAAGTGGTTAGATTAGTAAAAAAAAAGCATGGGTCAAATTACACTAATTGACCCAGTTCCAGACTCAGCAAAGCTTTTACTATGGCTACCAGACAAAGGATAAACAATACATACAACATCCATGACTCGGGTACAAACATTTGTATTCATCATACAAATGCCTGGCGCTACTGGGATTTGAACCCGGACCTCTAACTTCATAGCCAGGGTCACTAACCACTGGGCTACCCACTCGTCAAACTTAAAACCCGCCTAACCTAAACATGCCTGTGAAAGTTTTTCAGGATTATTTAATTTAAGTTAGATTAATCATTTCCATATGTTGGTATCTTAGTCGATATTCGAAGTGTACGACGTGAGAGAGGTGACTTAACTTGACATTATAAATTGCGATATAAAATCTCCATAGGAGTGTTCAATCACCTAACCATCTGCTGAAATATCACGGATGAAAGAATACTAAGACGCCTTGTATATTTTGTGGGGAGATGCTACAACAGAGTAGATGTTATGCCTGTGGACCCAGGGGACTTGCCATGACGTCTTAATGCGATTCAATGGGGGCTATCACGTGTGAATTTGCCACTAGAGGCGATTGTGTCGCGTGAGGTCCAATAACATTCACTTTTCAAAGGTTTTGGCTGGCTTCGTTACATAAATTATAATTTCTCTCATTTCCTGTTGAAAAGTGATCTCCTTCGTGAAATTATCGCAAATGTGGATTACTTAGCGATGGATGTGAACGCTTTGAAAGCGGAATTAAGAAAAAGAGGCGCAAAAATAAGCGACCTGCACCACCTACCACCACCCCAACCTGTGAGTCCCCAAGTCTTGCAGGGGGATGGTGATTACTTTCCATCAGGTGACCCGTCTGCTCGTTTGCCTAAATAAAGTCGCCTGTGACAGCTATACCTCTGGACCTTAGTCAACAGTGGCTCCAACTGGTGAGCAAAGAACCGATAGTCCCCATTCCGAAACAAAGTTGGATCGCTCGCTATTAGATCCATACTAGAAGTGTCAAAATTGACAGCTAAAGAATCAACATTAAGACGTTATGGTTAGACCCCAGGTCTGAAGGAAGAGAATTGAAAGCTGTGTTTATGTATCCGCTGTAAACTGCGATAGCGCGACGTAGAACATGAGTGGCGTCAAGGCGCTAGCTAATCGTGCGTCGTAGCAGTTTATGTAGTCCATAACTAGGTGGCGCTAGGGCCACTACAGTTCCACGTCTAGGCGGCACAGCTTGGGCATGCTCCCAAGATGAGAAAACTTGCACGACTAGCACGAGAGAGCGTGAGTCTTTTTCTTACTGTTCCTTCTAGAGAGAGAAGGGTAATCTCATGCACGATACAGCTGTCATTGGACTAGAGGTCTATAGTTCCCGTGCGGATCGTGTGTGGATTGGGAACTTCACACGCATCATTGAAGTGTTTTGTAGGTTAGGTTTTTTCACAGTGTATCCTTCACGTAAAGTCTCGTGTAAATCTACACAACACACAACCCTCTGTTTGAGAGTATTTTAAACCACTAGGCTATTTCGACTTGTTCAGACATTGTTGTGACATCTTATTTTGACAACCCTAATACGTATTCTTTTTTTGTGTAAGGTAAAGAACCGCATGAAGGTGCAGGTATAAGTGAGCCAAACTCAGATTGTATATTATGATCATGGTCACTAAAGAAGCTGTACGATGTGGAAGCTTCTTTAGTGACCATGATCATAATTGTTTTTGATTATGCGTTAGAATGAGAGGAGGACCTAGATCACAGTAAATGCGAGCCAGATAGAGATAGAAGGTTGCTACTTGAAGGTGTTGGGAGTTTGGTATCACATTTTACTTATAATTTCATGGCCGTGTGTTCGTATTTTTCAGGTTTAATTATATGTTAAAATAAAAATAATTGATTGTATTTAGATTGTCGATAGTAATAAGTATATGTAATAGGTGTCACCTAGTCGCTATTAATAATATTAAGAAATATTTTCCAAATTAAACCGAATGTTGTTTAATTTATAAATGTGATATAAAATAAATAAAATCATTAAGACTTTGTTTTATTTCTTGTTTTTCGTAAAAAGAGGAAAATAAGATCTTTGTATTTGTGTTGTATTTAGATTAAGGAAAAAACCGATTGTCTGTAAAGTCGGTTTACGGACGATAGTTTCACGTGATAACGTCATAAAGAAACATTGATCTTTTCACAAAAATAAAACAAAAAACTACAGAAACAAAATGTAGTCACTATCACTACATAGTATAAAATAAAGTCGCTTTCTCTGTCCCTATGTCCCTATGTCCCTATGTATGCTTATAGCTTCAAAAAAACTACACAACGGATTTTGATGCGGTTTTTTTAATAGATAGAGTGATTCAAGAGGAAGGTTTTTATGTATAATTCTACGCAGACGAAGTCGCGGACAGAAGCTAGTTAATTATAAATATGAAATTAAAATTGCATGACAACGAGATATGAATTAGCGTTATTATGACAAGAAGTTTTCTACCCAAAATCAACATGCAATTCATAATCTTTACCAGCAAACTTGTAGTTATAATTAACTTACGAGTATTTACTTAAAATGAAACCAAAAAAAATGTGTTAAAAGTTATTTCAAACTAACCTTTTATTTTAGCGAAAGAAATATGTCAGGATCGTAGCAAGTGGAATAAAGTAGTCTCTGCCTACCCCTGTGGGAAAGAGGCGTGACGGTATGTATGTATGTATGTATGTGTATCGCCCCAAGAAACCGTGCAAAAACTAAACGCACTTAAACTTTGACAGTAACCTGTCAAGTGTCAAAACATTCATCAATTCCAATCAGAATAGTCGGACAACGAACGCGTAACAAGAAAAAAAACATTATGTTTTAACGCACACAACGGCTTTAGCTAATAGATTTGAGCCCTGAAAGTATTTAAGTGACTACAGTCGCGTTATGATGGAGGACAGTGCAGAAATAAAGTTGAAATCACTGTGTTGTACGTGTCTCAGTAATGACCGGAAGTTGTTCCAGCTTTGTCGCGTAAATAATGGTGTAAACAACCTGTATTCTCTACTTTCATACGATTCAGAAGCTTACCGGGTAAGATATTACTTGATTTCTACATCTCTAATTGTGTATGTATAGTAGATATCAAAATAAATGAACGCGACGGTGCTGCGGTTGCGGTCTATAAACTCGATTCTGTTATTAGGTTTTTAGAACCAAGATGTGAACAGTGCTTGATCCGGTGCACCCTGAGCATCGGCTAATGATTTCCTGTCAGTTTCTGAGGGATGTCATTGACTGTTGGCTAAGAGCCCGACATGGGGGCGGGGGTCTGACCATTACTGTACAACGTTGCCGACATTTTGTCACAAGATTTTTTAATTATATTTTTGTTACTTTGACATTGGCGAAGTTGTCGCTATAACGACTTGATACGCCACAAATAATAAGAAGAAATCTTAATATGATTGCAGGAAGGCTTCTACAAGGAGGCAGCAAGCCTTTTTGTGTGCTGGGAGTGCGAGTCGCTCCTGCGCAAGCTAACTCGCTTCCGGCAGCAGGCATGCGTGGCGCAGCGACAGCTTGCGTGCATCGCCGACGGACGGAATGTCAGTTCTGTTCTTTATATATCTTTGGTCCGCTTTTTTATGCCAGTTAGTTACCCAACCATGCACTAAGGTAACCGAAAACTTTGGCATTCCAATTCCAAACTCATCAAATTTCCTAATAAAGAAAATATGTAATCTTTTTTTTTTATAAAAATTTTATGAAGCTTAAGAGCTCCTGTGTGACTATGCCAGCCCGATTGGATGTCTCTTGGGTCAAATTCTTCAAGCACTCTTCCGCCCACTACCAAATTCTCTGGCAGCAAAGGAGCATTTCTCGAACCTGTATATTTGTACTGCATTTTCTGATGCCAGAAAACTCAATGTTGAATTTCTAAATGTCTGTGAAAATTAGAACACATAGAAAAATCCGAAAAGTAAAGCTATGGCCGGGAATCGAACCCGGATCCTCGTCATTCCGCGACGCGTGCTATACCCCTACACCACCCATAGCATAATAGCATAGCATAACTCAATGTTGTGTTAACTGCTACACCTAATCTGATTAGGTTTAGTTTAAAATGATTAGGCTAATCATTTTAAACTTTCAAATTCACAGTTGAAATCCATCAATACCGGCTTATCCAGGCTTCTCTGCACCCACAAGCCAACTTATGATCTTACTGTGGTATCCGAGGTTGATGAAACTGACAATTTTGTCGATTGCGGACCGATTGTCGACATAAAAATAGAAACAGACGACATGGACGACATACCACTGTCAGAACTACACAACAACAGTTTGTCAGACATTGATGATCACATCGTAAACGATCTGTGCAAAAGCAAAAAGAAAAAAGGCAAAAACAAACAAAAGAAAAAGGTGAAATTAAAAACAAACAAAATGAAGTCCACTTTCAGTAGTTATAAGGATTATTTTGCTACAATACGGATGAATGAAGAGGAGATGGCTGAGAGCAGATCGAAAAGGAAGATGGCGGATGAGTTTGTCGGCGCGTCGTTTAAATGTGAATCTTGTGTGGAGGTGTTTAAGAGTCAAGTTGGCTTGGTGAAGCATAACAAGGCTTTTCATATAGAGGTGAGTTTACGAACAAGCTTTTTATTTTCTCTCGCCTTACAGGTTTCAAATAAATGGTCCAAAATTTATTTCCCTAGTACCACTAGCTGATTTCTGCGGCTTCGCTCCTGTGCACGAATGAGGAGGTATAAAGAATAAGCTAGTTCTTTTCCCTTAAATATTTTAAACAATCCCTTTACTGCATTTCTATGATCTATGATACTTAAGGTATACCTAGTAAATTTTAAATCTGTAGCCCCAAATGTTGTCAGGTCAGATCTGGTACCATTGCGGTGGTCACCGTGTGCGCCCGTAACGCCCGCAGTTCAAGGCCTGGAGGGAACGTGTGTGTTTTTAGACGGTAGGCCTCTCCCCTCCTGCCATAGGGAAGGCAGCGGCGAGCTGGAGAGCCCGTCACACCTCCGTTCGTATGCTGCCCCGAGCGCGGAGATGCATAAGGCGCATTTTCCACACGTTAAAAAAAAAAAAAAAAAAAAGATCTGGTACCATAGTTACTACAATATAAACGATGCAATTCAAATAAAGATATAGATTTTTTTTTAACAAATATTGCACAATGAAAACTAACATTTTTTTTTTTTCAATAAATGTGTAAAAACAAAATAAACCTACAAACGAATTGAGAATACCGTATTTTAAAAGTCCATTGAAAGTCAATTTTCTTCGTCACTTTTTATATTTTTAACATAAGTCACGTCTTTATCACTTACGGGGTAGACAGAGCCTAAGGTAACAAGATCTGAAGGCCATATTTAGCATGATTGTGAGTGTATACATAGTTAGGAAAGGGAATCAAAATAGTGATGGGTAGCTAGCGGCGTTGCCTTATAACATGATTCGTAAGATTTTCGCTCATACCCTCTATGGGCTTTTACGATCTCCGCGGGTAAGAAGCAACTGGTACATTCTATGTTTTTTCTATGCTCCCATACCAGCATGGAAGGATTATATTTTCATTACTTGCAGAAAGACAACCACCCCCAATGCCCCATATGCCTGTCCTATGTCTCGGCAGACCTGTCTGGGCACACATCGGAGCACCGCACCAGACACGACTGTCTGCTCTGCGAGCACCAGGCCTTCAGCAGCCAGGAGATGAGGAGGCACCTGAAGATGCACGGGGTCAATGTTGCTGTTAGGAAAAAAAAGGTACACACAGCAAAGCTATTCGGTAAGCAGGATAGAACGGCGCGAGCGTGCGTAGGTGCTTACCTGATTATATTGCCGTGTGTACATTCAGTGAGTTCTAAAAATTTGGAGTTTTCTTCCTGTATTTTATTGAATCAGGCGTTACTTTGCGGAGGTCCATTTCAATGAACAAAAAATTTACCTTGCTACTCCGCTACTCACGTGCAAGATAACCAAGCCTGTGTGATATATTTTTCATGCAATTCCCAATCCACTACTGCCAATCTTCTTCTTCTTATGGTGCCTCTCCAACTAGTGAAGGTTGGCAGTCAGCTCCGCATACTTCACACGGTCCCTGGCCAGGTTGAAAAGCTCCGCTGCACTTGTGATTCCAGTCCATTCCCGGATATTTCGCAGCCAAGATTTCTTCCTGCGCCCAACAGCTCTTTTTCCAGCCACTTTGCCCATGATTATAAGCTGTAAAAGCTCGTATCTTGTGTGCCTAAGCACATGTCCCAGATAAGCAACCTTTCTTCTTTTGATGGTCTGCATCAGTTCACACTCCTTTCCAACCCGACGCAGCACCTCAACATTGGTCACTGCCAATAAAACTCACATAAATCCCACAAACTTAATTATCCCTTACACCACACAAACACTGACGCGTTTCGATCCTTCTACGGGATCATTATCAAAGCTTAATGAGCACAACTGTTACACATGCAAACCCCAGCTGTGCCCACACACACAGCAGCTGTGTGTGTAACAGTTGTGCTCATTAAACTTTGATAATGATGTCTTCCTGTCTCATTTATTCATATAGGTTTGAATACTTGAATCGGCCGACACCAATACGAACCTGTAGGGCATTCTAAGATTTCACGGACTATATGTTGCTGTAGCCACATTAACAGTGAAATAAAATAGCATTTAATTAAAAAAAAACCCACTTAATATATGGAGGAGGCCTATGCCATGACTGCCATGAGGCACGTTGACTTACGCGATAGTAAAAAAAAGGGAATACACGATGTACTGAAATTGTAGAGAGACGGAATAGGTGCTATATATACTTAATCGAGTATACAGAAGATATAAAAGAATAATTCAAATTTATGTCAAAAATGCCTTACGTCATTTTGGAAGAGCTGATAGTCTTCAAACTGGTGGACCTATTTTTACCAAACATGGCAAAGAATCACCGCAAAAAAACTGGCTTTCGTATGAAAAAAACCGCATCCAAATCGGTCTATCGGCCGAGGGTTAACAGATACAAAGTCAATGAGATAGATTTTCTACTCCACGCTAGATGGCGCTGTTTGTGCTACTTTACCGCCCTCTAGTGTTAAATAACGGAACATTCAAAGCTAAGTGGTATCTATGTCGCAGGGGGAGAAAGAGGCGCTGCGTGCTGATGTTGGCACCAAGCCGCGCCGAAACGCTCTGAACTCGGACCAAGCCACGCCCTACGGATATCCCTGCGCGGAGTGCAACAAATACTTCGAGTAAGTGAAATATACACAACTTAAGTACCATAGCCACTTACCATCAGGCGGCCCGTACGCTTGTTTGCCACCGAAATCCCTACTAATATTATAAATTCGAAAGTAACTCTGTCTGTCTGTCTTCTGTCTGTCTGTCTGTCTGTCTGTTACCGTTTCACGCTTAAACCGCTGGACCGATTTAGTTGAAATTTGGTATACCGAGTTCAGTTGAGTCCCGAGGAAGGACATAGGATAGTTTTTATCCCGGAAGATTGCATAGTTCTCTCGGGATAGCGATAAGCGAATTCTGCGCAGACGGAGCCGCGGGCAACAGCTAGTCACTACATAGTATGAAATAAAGACGCTTTCTCTGTCCCTATGTATGCTTATATCTTCAAAACTACACAACGGATTTTGTTGCGGTTTTTTTTAATATATAGAGTGATTCAAGAGGAAGGTTTTTATGTATAATTCTACGCAGACGACGTCGCGGGCAGAAGCTAGTAGTATATAAAACTCAGTACATCCTGATACCAACTAATATTATAAATGCGAATGTGAGTTTGTTTGTTTGTTACGCTTTCACGCGTGAACTACTCAACCGATCGTGTTAAAATTTGGTATGGCGGTCGTTTTAGATTGGAAAGACATAATAGTTTTAAAATTGTCTAATTCCCGCGGGCAAAAGCTAGTTTTTTAAATGTCTCCATTTCTGACAAACTAATCCAACCAACTCCTTAAGTTTTTTATGAAATAGGACGATAGACGGGCATGTGCTCCACTTGAGGGTAAGTAAGCACCACCACACGACAGGATTAGCCAGTAAGATGGTGGTAGCGATATAAATGGAGCTTACACGTGTGCCTGGTTAATTTTGAGACTGCGCAGTCTGTACGAATGTGCGTGTGTGTGACTGTGAGTGTTTTAAACACGTGTTTGTTTCAGGAACAAGAATCAAAGATGGAAGCACGTCCAGAGATACCACAGGGAAGGTTTCAAATGTTCCACGTGTGGGAAGCGTTTCGCCTTCAAAAACAACTTGAGTCGACACGAACAGTGAGTCAAACTTATTATCCACATACATACATACATACATACATAAATCACGTCTTTATCCCTTACGGGGTAGACAGAGCCTAAGGTGACGACCTAAAGTCCACGTTCAGCATGATTGTGGGCGTATGGATGGAAAGGGGAATCAGAACAGTGATGGGTTGCTAGCCACATCGCCTATATAACATGATCCCTAAAATTTTCGCCCAATCCCTCGATGGGCTTTTACCATCTGCGCGGGAAGAGAAGCAACTGGTACATTCTATTTTTCTTTGCTCCCAGACCAGCATGGAAGAAATTATCCGCGGGAGTTTGTAATTGTGTCGTACAGACACATCATTCAAACAGACAGAGTTGGACGCTATCAAGATAATTTCTTAGCTAGTTAAATATTTACAATAAAATCATTTATTCGAAGATAATGTCATTTACAAATGTAACGTGTTGTCAACTCTCTTTTATTTAAATAAATTAGATGAAGCTAACTGGCCTGTCGCAAGCCTGTAAAATGTCAAGTCAAAACATCACAACCGACATCCATCTTTTATTTAAAAGCCCGAGTAATTTATCTAAATGATAATTAGAATCATCTAGATAAATTCAAAACAACAAATGACGGATTATTTAGTTATTTCAAACAACGTTTAATTCAGTTATCTTCCCGGTTATTCGTAAAAGATAAATTTTGCCCAACTCTGCAAACAGATGATGCTTGGCGACAAAAAATCGCATAGTACACACTCATTACATTAACTCAACCATCTACTGAAATATCCTAGAACAATCGTGAGACACGTTGCATACAAACACATACATACATACCGTCACGCCTCTTTCTCATAGGGGTAGGCAGAGACTATTTTGTTCCACTTGCTACGATCCTGACATACTTCTTTCGCTTCATCCACATTCATCAATCTCTTCATACATGCTCGTCGGTTTCGGGTACTCCTGACCTGACCTTTTTCCAAAACGTCCAAAACGTCATACAAACACACATGGATAAATGGATAAAAAAAAAACATGCCCTATTTTGTCAGGGTTCATTCAACTCCGCTGCCGCGCGAGCAGTGCTCGTCCTGCCACAAACTGGTGCGCGTGGACCTGGCCAAGGCGCATGCGCGCATCCACCTGCAGCGCGAGCAGTACTCCTGCGTTGAGTGCGCCAAGAGCTTCGTCAGTCGCGCCTCGTACGACCACCATCTCAAATACACGCAAGCCCACGCCAGCAAGGATATATTGAAGTGAGTAAGATACTATTGATCTGAGCGCCATCTAGCGTCGAGTAAAAATACGCTGGCGCCCTCTAGCGTCGTGTAGATATATGCTAGCGCCATCTAGCGTCGAATAGATGAACGCAAGCGCTACCTAGCGTCGAGTAGATATAACAACTAAGATACAACAACTAAACTGGACCCTATTATTAAGACGCCATTACCCGTCTGACAGTCTTTCTGGCACCAGGCTAAATCGTGATAGTTGAGATTTTCACAGATGATTTCAGTTGTCGCTATAAGAACTGTTAACGCCTTGCATGTGTGCACAAAACCACACATGCATTCGTCGCTTCTAAAATCCCTTCTCTTGCGACAGCTCTGTCACAGCGCTTGTTCCGTTTCACTTTTTACATTAACATAAGCTCGACCGACGCGTACACGCACCTCTGTATTATTTTTTAACATATTTAAATTTAATACGTGTACTGTTAGAACCTACGTTATTCTTTCCAAAATCAACCACCGTTTGCCGTCACTAAGTCGCATCTTGTTCTACAAGAACAAATACTAAAAACAGAATGTTTTTATGTCTGTTTGTCTATGTAAGTATCTAATATAAAATGACCTCACACTGCCTACATTTCGCTTTGTAGGCAGGGCTCTGGTGACACTAGATTTTATATTCACTTGCCGAATCGGCATTGTTCATTTTTTTTAAGCTGTGCTTTTAACACCTTTATTTGATAAAATGGACTATTATTTCAAGCAACTAATTTGAATATTATGCTTTGTTAATTAATAATAAATATTTTTTCGCTGTTTGATAATTCGTGAATTTAGACAGAATCCCAATCGCCTTCGTTCGGCTGGCTATAAAAAAAAACGGCTTTGTCTATGGTTTTGTCGATTTGACAGTGACACGTGCCAGTTGCCATAGCTAAACTTTTTTTTTTCATTTTTGTGACAAACATTCGATGCTGGATTCTGTCTAAAAACCGGGTCGTTCGGTCAAACAAAGGTTCAAAGTACTTTTACAAAAATATCTGCAATCATAAAGTATTTTTGAAATCGGACAAGATAAATCGGATAAATGATGGTTTTCCTCGAAATGGTTTTCGAATTGGAGCATACTAAAAAAATGAACAACGCCAATTTGTGCGGATACTTCGGTGCGCGAGTCCGACTCGCACTTACCCGGTATTTTTATAGTCTTGTCTTGTACCCAGGTACAAGTGCAACGTTTGCGACAAGGGTTACCGTTCCCGCGGCGAGCTGCGGGACCACGTCAACTACCAGCATATAGGGCAGACGCAGCACAAGTGCCCGCTCTGTGGGAAGGTCAGTTACAATATAAAATACTAAGCTGTTACCCGCGTCTTCGTCCGTTCAGAATTATAAATCTTATCCCAGGTACCTTGACTTTTCTCAAAATTTTCTCTTCAATACGGAAGAAGTCATATTTCAACCAATATACGCGAAACTATGATAAATTATACACCTATACCTTCCTCGTGAATCACTTTCCTATTAGGTAAAACTGTAAGAAAATTCGTTCAGTAGTTTTTGAAGACCGACGAGGCGTAGGATTTTTTTGTTACATACAAAGAGGGTTATGGTACATATGAATATTACTGGTTATTAACTAGTCGCTCATTGTTCTGTTAAGCTCGCGAGTTTAATTTTTTTTACATTTTCAACTCGTATGCCTCCGGCATTTTGAAATTATTCGCATCTCTTTTGGATCTCACCTATCGTGATAGAAATTGATTAAACCAACGATTATTTTTTGATATGACAGTATTGACTAGTCACATTGTGATAGTATTTTTAGAAGCCCTCGCTTACACTCGTGTACTGCGCAGGCGCTGGCAACGCGGCGCTGCATCACGCGTCACGTGCGGCGCGCGCACCACGGCGTCAAGGAGGGCCCCCGGGACAAGGTCTGCCAGCAGTGCGGGAAAGCCTTTCGGGTGAGCTCGGCTTTGTTTAGAAGCCCTCGCCTACACTCGTGTAATGTGCAGTTCGGGAAGGCCATTCGGGCGAGCTCGAGTTCCCTCGGGCGTTTACGGCAATTTAGTTTTATGTGTAATGCGAGCATGCGCGTGGCAGGATAAACTATATAACAAATAGCTCAGAGTTATATGCTAACGCAGGGTTAAGCCCTAGTCAGCCCTACCTGCATTGCACGGTCTCATTGTCTAAGGGAAGACGGGCCCAGCGTACGGGCCCTCCCCTTGGCGCGGTCCTGGCGGAAGCCGGGGCCACCTGGCGAAACTCTAGTGGCATCCCACTGCGTCCCCATCATACCGGATTGTGTCAACGCCGGAGAGTTTCTAGTTTGGGTATACGTCCCCGTGCCTAGGGCATCCATAAATATTTCCTTTCCGGCAAAAAAAAGGGTTATGAAATGCTAAAATGTATGGTCATCTGTACTATAACTCGGGATTAACGATCTAATTTTTAACTCTATCTAGACAGTGCGGTTGGCCCTAGGCGATTGGTTTACGCACTCTTGAAGAACCACCTATGTCAACATTTTATTCCCTTTAAGAAGTAATAATAGGAATATAAATGTAAACAACGAACCACTTTTATCGCTAAAAGCCATCAGTTTATAGAATGCTGTTACTAAAAATACTTTTTTTATCAGGACAAGAAAGGCCTCCGCGAGCACGAATTTATCCATACCGGCGAGCGCCCTCTATCGTGCGAAGTGTGCGGCTGCACGTTCCGGCAGAGCGCTTCTCTGTATACCCACAAGAAACGCGTCCACAAGATATACCCGCAGCGGAGAGAAGTCGCTGTTGTAGGGGACACGCCGCAAGACAGCAATAAAGTTGAAAGCGCCCTAGTGCCACCTAGCGGAGAGTAGACGAACTATTACGATGTATTAGTACATGGTGAAGTCGCTTCTAAAACTTCTTATAGAGTGCGTCTCTGTAGATGTGTTGACAAGATGTACGCCGCAAGAGGGCGGTTGTTGAGAGCACCCTCGCGCCACCTGGCGGTGAGTAGCTGAACTGATACGGCGAAGAAGTAGCGTATGATAGTCGCTTCTGGATATTCTGGCAGAGCGCGCATTTGTAGAAAAAAGAAGTATCCGCAGCGAAGAAAAGTTGCAGTCGTGGGGTATTCCGCTAGAGGGCAGCAATGAAACAGTTGAAAATACCGCCCTCTAACGTCGAGTAGATGAACTGTAACGATGAAGAACTAGTGCATGGTGAAGTCACTGCTAAGTGTGCTGAAAGAGAGCGTCTCTAGACACAAGAAATACGTTTGCAAGAGATACCCGCAGCGGAGAGAAGTCGCTGTTGTAGCGGACACGCCGCAAGAGGGCAGCAATAAAGTTGAAAGCACCTTAGCGCCAACTGGTGGAGAGTAGATGAACTGTTACGATGAACTGCATGGTAAAGGAGCTTTTGATTCCAATCAATCTGGGTAATTACCCGGAAAACGGGGTAAACTGAGTATACATTCCCTTTCATAACCTGTATTCTTACTAAGTGCTGTTTGTACTTAACCTTATGTTAATCTACATAAATAAACGTTTTCAACTTTAATTCCTTGCACTTTTTGTAGCTGATTTAAAGAACTACATGTTTCGTCACTAGACAAGCAATTTATAGTCCTTGAGCTCTTAGAATGCCGTTCTGTTTTGTCTTGCTGTCTCATTCTATCTGCCGATTCAAGTATCAAACCCATAAAACTGGGCGTGACAGCAAGACAATCCCACATGACATTCTAAGAGCTCACGGCGTGTACATGAAAAAAATGCTTATTTACTGCAAGTTATACGGGTTATTAGAGACAGCTTAAAATCCTGTACAAACTATCTATACGATATCCTAACCCAAAACTTCAAATCTGGCTAAGCATGCGTGCTCACTAATTTCAGGTTACAGTATCTCATAACAAAAACTGTAAACTGGCCCAATATTAGAGAACCGTTGACTGATCTTTTTAATAGGCACTATCAAATGAATCAAGAAATTTCTATTTCTATGTGTTCTAATTTTCATAGACATTTAGAAATTGATCTTTTTAATACCAACATATGCTATCTTTTTGCTCAAAAATGTTTTTTAGGCGAGTTAACTTTTAATACCATCAAAATTAATGTTTGAGAAGTGAAAGCACAAGTCAGACTTCAATCAAATCACGATTTTAAAAGTATAGACCTTAATAGAAGTGCGGATATAGAGTATCAACATAAAACTACAAAATATTCAAGATAACATGTTTTTATTTTCAACATAACAATGTCATTAGTGCACGGGTGGCAGCATTCAGTATGCACGGCTGGTAGCGCTCAGGGTGCACGGCTGGTAGCGCTCAGGGTGCACGGCTGGTAGCGCTCAGGGTGCACGGCTGGTAGCGCTCAGGGTGCACGGCTGGTAGCGCTCAGGGTGCACGGCTGGTAGCGCTCAGGGTGCACGGCTGGCAGCGGTCAGTGTGCACGGCTGGCAGCGCTCAGGGTGCACGGCTGGCAGCGCTCAGGGTGCACGGCTGGCAGCGCTCAGGGTGCACGGCTGGCAGCGGTCAGTGTGCACGGCTGGCAGCGCTCAGGGTGCACGGCTGGCAGCGGTCAGGGTGCACGGCTGGCAGCGCTCAGGGTGCACGGCTGGCAGCGCTCAGGGTGCACGGCTGGCAGCGGTCAGGGTGCACGGCTGGCAGCGCTCAGGGTGCACGGCTGGCAGCGCTCAGGGTGCACGGCTGGCAGCGCTCAGGGTGCACGGCTGGCAGCGCTCAGGGTGCACGGCTGGCAGCGGTCAGGGTGCACGGCTGGCAGCGCTCAGGGTGCACGGCTGGCAGCGCTCAGGGTGCACGGCTGGCAGCGGTCAGGGTGCACGGCTGGCAGCGCTCAGGGTGCACGGCTGGCAGCGGTCAGGGTGCACGGCTGGCAGCGCTCAGGGTGCACGGCCGGCTGGTAGCGCTCAGGGTGCACGGCTGGTAGCGCTCAGGGTGCACGGCTGGCAGCGCTCAGGGTGCACGGCTGGTAGCGCTCAGGGTGCACGGCTGGTAGCGCTCAGGGTGCACGGCTGGCAGCGCTCAGGGTGCACGGCTGGTAGCGCTCAGGGTGCACGGCTGGTAGCGCTCAGGGTGCACGGCTGGCAGCGCTCAGGGTGCACGGCTGGTAGCGCTCAGGGTGCACGGCTGGTAGCGCTCAGGGTGCACGGCTGGTAGCGCTCAGGGTGCACGGCTGCTAGCGCTTGTCGTGCAGCAGCTTGGTGTGGTTGTGCAGCGCGGCGGAGTGCGCGAACGTGGCGGCGCAGCGCGCACACGACAGCGGCCGCGCGCCTGTGTGCGTGCGGATGTGCGCGCGCAGGATCGCCAGCGTCTGCGCACACACACAATTAAGTATATAAGGTTTCTGAATACTGTTCTGGAATATTCCAGCAGGGTGCTGGGTTATCTCTGAAAGATAGAATAAGGAACAATGTGATAAGAGAACGTGCTGGTGTGAAAGAGGATATAGTGACTAGGATAGAAAAAGTATGCTTAGTTGGTTTGGGCATGTAGAGCGGATGGATGAAAGTAGACTAACTAAACAGATATATATGGGGAGTGTGAATGGTTACGTTGGGAGGGGAAGGCCTAGACGGACGTTCCGAGACCAAATAGGAGACGTTTTGGAAAAAGGTCAGGTCAGGAGTACCCGAAACCGACGAGCATGTATGAAGAGATTGATGACTGTGGATGAAGCGAAAGAAATATGTCAGGATCGTAGCAAGTGGAACAAAGTAGTCTCTGCCTACCCCTATGGGAAAGAGGCGGTATGTATGTATGTATGTTGGGTTAGTTTGATAAAACATTCCTGTTAGGTTTTTCATTGTAATTTTGGATTCAAAATTAAGGCACTTGATTTGTGTATTGTATGTGTATGTATTTTTAGGGCTCCCTGTACACGTCGGCACAGTCGGTTAAGGTTGGTGGAGCTCAGGGTGCACGGCTGGTAGAGCTCAGTGTGCAGCATGCCGTACCGTGAAGCCGCGACCGCAGTAGTCGCAGATCTTGTCTCGCGGCGGCCGCTTCTTCTCGTGGACGTAGCTCTGGTGCCGCTTCAGACCCACGCTGTTCTTGAACACCTGCAGGCAAGGCATCGCAGTGAACGCCTGACTAAGCTAGAGGTCCACATCATTCAAACAGATGACGCTTAGCGACAAATCGCATAGTAACAAAGGTCACGTGACATCTAGTAACGGGTAGAAAAATTCAGAGACTACCCACCTGCTATGGGTGGTGTAGGGGTATAGCGTGCGTCACGGAATGAGGATCCGGGTTCGATTGCCGGCCATAGCTTTACTTTTCGGATTTTTTTGTGTTCTAATTTTCACTGACATTTAGATTTTTTTTTCTAGAGGTCCTTGCTTCGAACCCCGGTAGGGGAGGGGCAGACAGTTGTATGATGAATAAATGTTTGTGCCCGATGTCGTATGTATTTAAGTATGTGTTTATCTACATTATATAAGTATGTTTATCCGTTGCCTTGTACCCATAGTACAAGGTTTGTTTAGTTTGGGGCTGGGTCAATTGGTGTAATTTGTCCGAAGATGCAGTGGTGATCACTTACCATCAGGTGACCCACTTGTTCGTTTGCCTTCCTACTCATATAACAAAAAAAAAGATATTTATTTAGCAGCGCCCTTAGAAAGGCTGCAAAAACAAAGTGAGTCGACGGGCAATGCTGACTAGTCGGGTAGTCGGCACATAATATACACAAATTACCAATACGCTTATATTCAGAAATTATCTCACTCTCGCTCTCTGAGAGCGACATCTCTCGATGCTAAAACAAAACATATTTGTTCTCTACAATATTAATGCCCCCGATTTACTGTGGTTACCACTACGACACCACTACCTATACTACTTCTACACCACTTCACACAACACAATGGCATATTTTTCTAATGTATTAGCGCAAAAATACAATGATAACGTCACGTTAACGACTCGAGCGTCCCGGCCGAACTAATTCGCCGCGCGGTACATATTTTAAGCCCCGCCCCCTGCGGTTCGCTTCGCGTGGAGTGTTTTTTCGGGCTTAGTTACGCTTCTCGACTTATTATTCGTAGGGTTACCATTACCGGAATACCGACCTTCCCGCACTCTTGGCACTTGTGCTTGGCGGTCTTCAGGTGCTCCCAGTCCACGTGATCCCGGAGCCGGGTCCTCGTGAGGAACCGTTCCCCGCAGACGCTGCACGCGAACCTGCATCACACACTTTTTACATACATACATCCTACTAATATTATAAATGTGAAAGTTTGTGAGTATGTTTGGATGTTTGTTACTCTTTCACGCCATAACGGGTGGACAGATCTAGATGAAATTTGGAACATAGATAGATTATAGTCTGGAATAACACATAGGCTACTTTTTATCCCGGAAAATTGCGTAATTCCTGTGGGATAGCGATAAATGAATTCTATGCAGACGAAGTTGCGGGCAACAGCTAGTACATAATAAATCACGTCTTTAATCCTTAGTGAAATTTGGCATACTTATGTAAGTCTTGCTTCCATGCTGGTCTGGGAGTAAAGAAAATACATAGAATGTACCAGTTGCTTCTCCCGCGCAGATGGTAAAAGCCCATCGAAGGAATGGGCATAGGAATCATGTTATAGGCGATGCGCCTAGCAACCCATCACAATTTTGATTCTATCCACCTATACGCCCACAATCATGCTAAACGTGGTCTTTTGGTCTTGTTACTAGGCTCTGTCTACAACGTAAGGGATAAAGACGTGATTTATGTATATATGTAAGTCTGAAATAAGTACTAAAATCTTGAAGCGAAATTCATCATCCTACACATATTACCAATGGGAAAGTTCGTGGGGATATATGGATGTTTGTTACTCTCTCACGCCAGAACTGCTGAACAGATATAGATGAAATTTGGCATAGGCTTAGATTATAGTCTGGCACAGCACTTAGATTACATTTGATGGCAGAAAATTCCGTAGGTACACCCCACCAGATAGCAATAAACAAATCGGCGAAATCGCGGGCAGTAACTTAAACTACCACTACAAGACGCGACGCGTTTCGTACCCTTCCATGACCATCCTCAAACTCACTTCTTGTCTTTATCGCTGGCGTGCTTGGAGTGCGTGTTGAGATGGTGCCGCAGGTTGTGCGCGGTGCGGAAGTGCGTCTTGCAGGGCGCGCAGTAGGCGGAGGCGCCGCCGTGGACGGACGCCGTGTGCGCCAGCAGCCCCGAGCGCGCGTTGTACACCTTCTCGCAGCGCTGGCACGAGTACACGCGGTTCGACACCTTGTGCACCGTGCTGGGGGACAAATGTACATTAGTTAACGCTACATTCCTTTTTTAGTTACTTTTTTAATTTAATAACGCTTAACGTGGCCTTAAGGTTCAGTTACCTTAGGCTCGACATTAAGTTAAGCAAAAAATAAAACAAGTTTGTTTTGATCTACTGCAACTTTGAGATGTCAAAAATATTAATAAAATGCGTTTTAAATGTTGTAAAATATAGATAGTAATAATCACTACATAGTATAAAACAAAGTCGCTTTTATCTGTCCCTATATCCCTATGCATGCTTAAATCTTTAAAACTACGCAACGGATTTTGATGCGGGTTTTTTTATAGATAGAGTGATTCAAGAGGAAGGTTTATATGTATAATACATGCATAATATTCCGTGCGAAGCCGGGGCGGGTCGCTAGTATATAATAAGTCAGAATATTGAACAAAACAGTTTTAGTATCACTGTAGTATGATTAAATAATCAACTTATTATAATTTTTATTTCTTTCCGTTTTAATCCGGTTTTTGCGTTCCGAAAACCGGTTTTTTGCCTTAACCAAAAAAAACCGGTTAACCGGTTTGCACTCCCTAGTACGTAGTCTTGTGTGTTTGTCTGTATACTACTCACAACATGTGCATCTTGAGCGCGGAGTTGTTGACGAAGCTGTTCCCGCAGGCGGCGCAGCGCGGCTTCTCCTTGTGCTTGGCGCAGTGGTAGCGGTAGCGGCGGTGCGACCTGCCGGGGGACAACAGAACAACAAATCACGTCTACATCCCTTAAGAGGTAGACAGAGGCTAAGCTAACAAGACCAAACAAAGCCGGCTCGTGTTTACATTCGTATTTGTAGCATCACTTCTCCTTTACCTTCCTCGCTAGCTACAGGTAAAACAAAAACTAAGAGGCAAAGGCATCTCACGGGGTGGTGTAGCCGCACTCGCCGCACTGGAACTTTGTGTGTATCTTGCTGTGCGTCTTGCTGTAGTGCGTCACCACGCTCTGCACTGTGTTGTAGCGCACCCCGCACTCCACACACTCGATCCTGCAACAATACAAAATAACTTGTCACTTACAAACCACAAGTGTTCACTTTGTACAAGAAATAAAAAGCTAGTACGATAGTACCCAATCCTTCTTAGTGTGCCGCTATGACCCCAAAGGAGTAAATCAGTCAGTCAGTCTGTCCCCAGGCAATCATCTGAATCACCCACTATTTAGTCTGTGAGTCACTAGTCAATATGTCAGTTACCAGACAGTCAGCCTGTGAGTCACCAGTAAGTCATCCGAGTTACCAGTCACAATCAGGCAGTAGTTCAGTATGTCAGTTACCAGACAGTCAGCCTGTGAGTCACCAGTAAGTCATCCGAGTTACCAGTCACAATCAGGCACTAGTCAGTATATCAGTTACCAGACAGTCAGCCTGTGAGTCACCAGTCAGTCTTTATGCGAGTTACCAGTCACAATCAGGCACTAGTAAGTATGTCAGCTACCAGACAGTCAGCCTGTGAGTCACCAGTAAGTCATCCGAGTTACCAGTCACAATCAGGCACTAGTCAGTATGTCAGTTACCAGACAGTCAGTCTGTGAGTCATCACTGACTGGTACCTTATACGAGTTACCAGTCAGTCCGTCGGTTACCAGTCAGTGAGTGAGTCACCAAGCAGGCAGTCTCCGAGTCAGTCAGCTATCAGACAGTAAGTTACATCGCCTTACTTACCTTTTATAGTGACGTCGCGTGTGTTCTTTATAAGAAGCCGCTGAACTGAGGACAGATTTGCAAACTTTGCAAACAAATCCGGTATCTGTCTGTAATCAAATAAAAAAAAAGAATAATTAAATGGTAATTGGTTAGCAGGCAGTTAATTCTAACAGTCCAGTTCATCACATTTTTTTTAATGTCTCACCTCATAATGCCTCTTCTCCATATGCTCTTTAAGCGTCAACTCGTGATCGAACCCGGTAATACAACTCTCGCATTTATACGGTAAATTCAAATATCCCTCCTTCGTAGCCTCCTTCATTCTATCTTCCAGCATTTCCTCTTCACTCAGGAAAACACTCCTCACTTTTCCCTCGTAATTTTTGACAGGCGCGTTTTTTTTAATTTTTACTTTTTTCTGCTGCTTCATCTCTGACAAAGGCACGTCGTTTTCGGGATCGGAATAGTCTGGCTCTATCTTTATTTCCGTTTTCATTTCGTGCGTTGGGGATTTTATTATGAAAGTTGGTTTTATTATTTCGTTTTGGATGGGTTTCGAGTTCTGAACGTAAGTGAGTTCTGTGTCAGATTGGGTTAGCTTTCTTATTTTCATGTTGTTGGGTTTGATCTTTGATACCTGGAAGAATAATAAAAGCGCAGGACTTCAATTTATACATTACTTAATAATTATTACTTCCATGCTGGTCTGGCAGCAAAGAGAAAACCTAGAATGTACCAGTTGCTTCTCTTCCCGCGCAGATAGTAAAAGCCCATCGAGGGAATGGGCGAAAATCATAGGAATCATGTTATAGGCGATGCGGCTAGCAACCCATCATGGAATGCAGCATAGAATCTAAATAAAGGCAATCAGGACCCTATGTGCCCAGTTTTATATTCCGCAGTAGCTAGGGTCCACATATCCCTACATAGGTAGTGTATATGTGACTTTAAACAACAAGAAGTTTGTGAAATTACAATAAATAAGTACCTGATTATTTAGCCATGTTAAACTAGTCTGGACTTGTTGCTTAAACTGGTACATGTCTTTAAGCATCTTGTGACATAAATTGCAGACCATTCTTTCTGAATACTCCAACTGAAAATACAAAATAATTATTAAATTCTTATAAGAAAAATGTATTAATAAAAACATTGTTATTTTGCCTTATTCTTAATAATAAAGACAATTACACCAAATAGGAATATTGAAAATCGTGAAATGCTGATTATTCTATAAGTATAGTCAGTAAGTATTCAATGGTCATTGGCTCTGGCAGCCATCTTGAATTTACCAGAGGCCAATTTAATACAACAGAACAATAATATGAATTTCCAAATTTAAAATAGGTAGACAGGTTGCCGGTTCTTTGTTGAGTATTTGATGACAGTAATGCCTTAGTTTCAATAATAATTACCTTATATTTGAAAAGACAGTCCAAAAAATCCACATGTTTACAATTGGATAACTTTATAAAAGGTACGTTTTCCAAAAGGCAGCACACACAAATTTTCAATCTACAACCTAATATGGGAGACATTTGATCCCCGCTAAACCCTGGTATATTAAACTCAGACATTTCCTCCATTATATGGATTTTGTCTTGACTTTCTCAAAAATATCAACAAACAAACGATCTCCTCGTACACTCCATTATACGTATTTTTTGGTAATTGTCATGTGTCAGTTGACTCCCAAAAAGAAAGCCTCAAGAAAACGAATGAAATTTATGTTATTCAAACGTTGTTTGCGTACTACGGAATAAAATGTCTAAGCCGTTTTGTTACTGCTCCAAACTATTTACTAAAAGATTACTTTTATTTTTTATTTATCTCTGAGCAATTTTATCTTCTTAAAAACAATTTTTATCAATATAATTACTTGTTTGCTTGGCATTAATAATCGTTAAGAGTAATAAAAGTTACATTTGATTATTTTAATTATACGAACAGAACGCTTTGACATCTGGCAATTCTAATTTTTTTTATTGGCAAAGAGCGACAGCAATGATGCTTTCCTTTCCCGATTTGTTTATTTATTTTAATCACTTATTCTGAATTAATATACCTATTTTACGTGAGTGTACTATAAAAAATAACATAATGACTACTTTAGATCATAATTTGTGTTGTGGCTGTCTAAGTGCCGACCGAAAAATGGTAGTAGTTGAAGAGTTTTGGAAGAAACAATGTTTTCTGCAAATAATAAGCGAAATACCGGTATCAGTTTCATTATTTTACTATCATTCACTTAAAAGTCTGTAACTCGATTCTCCTTAAGTCAAAAACCTATTTAACTCATCTTTAATGCTTACTCTTCTGTAACTAAATGTTTGTAGCGAATAGCTACACAAATACCCACTTCAGCGTTATGTAGAATGGATTCGTTTTTTTTATCCATTTATGCTGTAGGCGAAGGAGACTTTGTCCATACAGTCAATACTTTAAGACATGTACTACTTGCCTGGTTTTCTAGATGTGTCAGCCTGAGGGAATACCAGTGTGTCTCTGTTGGGAGTGTGAAGCCCTCGTCCGCCGCTTCACTGACTTCAAGCAGCAAGTTATGTCCAGCTACAGGACTTTGCATGAGTTAGGGAAACAGGTATAAAATAAATGTGATATAAAGACTAGACAACCTGTGGAGATTTAGTTATTTGTCACAAATAAACCTTCTATGCTTTATACATCTGACTGTGTTACAATGTGGCAGCAGTTAAAAATCTGCCCCATTTATAAATTGTACGAAAAAAAAATTCATAGTATACTTAGTGACTATGCACATAACAAATCAAAATAAATAAAATATTGAAAATTAGTACCAAGGTGAACTTATTATCCCTAGAAAGGCAAATCTTAACCTGATCTTCCCTTTGATCTGATTCTGATCTGACTTGTCTTTTATGGAGCACAGTTTTTTTTACATTTTAGAATGTTAAGGTAACAGTTAACTACAGGCCACAGTTAGCAAGAGGGTGTATAGGTGGAAAATGGAATCAAAATAGTGATGGGTTGCTAGCCTTATCGCCTATAACATGATTACTATGATTTTCGCCCATTCCCGCGATGGGTGGGTAGATACCTGTTACCTTAGGTTTCGTCTACCCCATAAGGAATAAAGACGTGATTTGCGTATGTATGTATGTATGTATTAGAATGTTATAAGTACTAAATTATTTAAAAACTAACTACATTTCTAACCATTAACACCTTACCTTTCAGAACTTAAACATAGAACAACTCCACCAAACCCCTAAGCTCACAATTTGTAAACTACAAAACATAAATCTAACACAAACCAACCAATCAGATGAACCGGATATCAAACAATCAGAGACATCCATTACCATCCAAACAGAAGCTAAACCTGAGGTCAAGGAAGAGAGAGACAGCATCAAATTAGAGCAGGACTCGTGTTCAGATCACGATAATGATGACAATGATTTGCTCATAAACTATGTCACTAAAAAGAAGAAGGCAAGGAAGAAGAAAAAGAAAGAAGTAGAGGTGTATAAGGAGATAGAGTTGACAGAGAAAGAGGTGGAGGAAGAGAGAGAGGAGATGAAGCTGAAGGAAGAGTATGTGAATGCTATGTTCAGGTGCGAGAGGTGTGTGCTGTCATTTCCGAATGCGGATGATTTGAAGGATCATGTGGCTAGTAAACATGAGTTGGTAAGTACAGTACGTTATAAGGGTCAATCAACTTGTTGTTTTTCTGTCACATCACTGTCCTACATACGAGGGTCAAACTGAAAGTTCTTAGAAAATCAAAAACTGAGCAAACTAGCAAGTTATTAGTTTTATTATATCTTTTCAAAATAGTGTCCATTCACATTAATACACCGCTGCTTCCGATGGAACCACTGAGAAAAGCACTTAGCCCACTCGTCCTTAGGGGTCTCTTCGACGGCCTTTTGAAACGCACCCACTGCTTCCTCGGTGTTCATAAAAAGTTTTCCTCGAAGTTTTTCTTTTATTTTCGGGAATAAATAAAAATCGCAAGGTGCGAGGTCGGGGCTATACGGCGGGTGACCCAGTAATTCCACGTCTGACGTCACTAAATAGTCGATCGTTCGCCTGGCGGTGTGCGACGAGGCGTTGTCGTGGTGAAGAAGGGTCCTACTTCGAGGTCGTTTCTCCCGAACTTTTTCCAATACAAGTGGCAAACAATTGTTACTGTACCACTCGGCAGTAACTGTTTTTTGATCCTCTAAAACAATTGTCGCATAGTGACCTGTCCTTCCGAAGAACGAGGCCACCATCTTTTTTCCCACGCTTCGACCTCTCTTCACTTTAGTTGGCAACTCCTCGAAAGGAAACACCCATTGAGCAGACTGTCTCTTGGTTTCTGGATCATAACAGTAAACCCAGCTTTCATCACCCGTAAGTATGTCGAACACAGCATTTGAGTCACCTCCGTTAAATCTTTGAATCATTTCACGGCACCAATCGACCCGACGGAGTTTTTGGGCGTCGGTCAAATTATGAGGTATCCATCGGGCACAAAGCTTCCTGACCGCTAAATGTTCATGGAGGATTTTATGCACTTGACTCATACCGATGCCTAAGCTTGTCCGAATCTGCTGGTACGTCACTCTTTTGTCAGTCTCTATCATACGCCGCACAACACTGATGTTATTTTCAGTCATCGCCGTAGAAGGCCGTCCCTCACGCAGATCATCGGTGAGATTAGTGCGACCACGTTTAAACTCACTAAACCAGTTGTAAATAGTCGCACGAGATGGGGCTTCATCACGAAAGGCCAATCGAAGTCTATCATAGCTTTCTTGTTGACTTAAATGACATCGAAAGTCATAAAAAATCATTGCACGAAAATTTTCTCGCGTTACATTCATGTTGACGTGACACAGACAATTTTCAATTTGCCGCCAAATCGTAAAACAAATGACAAATGAATGAAATATATACTCAATAATATTGGCAAAGAGTTCCATTTTCAAAATTTAAACTTACTTTTTTATTATATTGTTTAAAAATTGCCAATTCTAAAAACTTTCAGTGTCGCCCTCGTATCTGGGGTCCTAGTGAAAAAAGGGTTTATCACTACATAGTATAAAATAAAGCCGCTTTCTCTGTCCCTATGTCCCTATGTACGCTTATATCTTCAAAACTACACAACGGATTTTGATGCGGTTTTTTTTTAATAGATAGAGTGATTCAAGAGGAAGGTTTATATGTATAATACATGCATAATAAACCGTGCGAAGCCGGGGCGGGTCGCTAGTAAAAAATAAAAATAAAAATAAAAAATAAAATAAAGTATCTTTATTATCAGACAACTTTGAGGTCCATAGTATGTTAGTAAACAAATTGAAAAATCTTAACTTAATCCGCTTAATTGTAACAATAGATATTGTAGCATTTATCGATTACTAGCTGACCCGGCGAACTTTGTTCCGCCTTAAATTTGAAAAATTCCAGTGGTTTGGGCTGTGCTATCCCGCGGGAACTATGCAATTTTCCGGGATAAAAACTATCCTATGTCCTTTCCCGGGACTCAAACTATCTGTATACCAAATTTCAACTAAATCGGCCCAGCGGTTTAAGCGTGAAAAGGTAACAGACAGAGTTACTTTCGCATTTATAATATTAAGTAAGGAGTAAGGATAGTAAGGATAACTATCCCTAGCTTACCCAGTTCAATGTAACACACGCAACGTTTGCCGGCAGCACGCGGGCCGCTACTCGTGCCCGGTGTGCGCGTGCGCGTTCTCGTCGGAGATGTCGTACAACTACCACAGCGGGCGCCACCGGCGGCGCTTCCAGTGCGCGGCGTGCGGCGCGCGCGCACGCAGCAAGCGCGCCGCGCAGCGGCACCACGACGCGGCGCACGGGTCCGTCACATTGCAACTTGGTTAACTAAAGATGAGACTCGAATGCGCGGTGAATTCGGAACAGTGGCGGACTAAGCCCGTCAGAGGCCCGGGGCGACAAAACTAAATGAGGCCCCCCAGCTTAAAAAATATGTAGTTTTGTCCGTCCACAGCGATGGGAATCCCCTCCCTCAGCGTATTGGACGCGTTCAGCAAAGTTAAAAGAACATTAATACTGCGTAAAAATTCTAGATGGCTGTACTGTTTTGATCTTGATGACATTATGTAGGTACTAACTGCTAAGCACATTTTTAAAGTCTTGTTTAGGATTTGATCAGGAGAACGCGGAGGCATTTGGGGCCCCCAAAGACCGGGGGCCCGGGGCGGGCCGCCCTTTCCGCCCCCCTGTTAGTCCGCCACTGATTCGGAAAGTCTGTTTCTGACAATCCTCATTATAATAATTAAATGCATCGAATTCGAACAGTAGATCGAGGGAATGGGCATAGGAATCATATAGGCGATGCGGCTAGCTACCCATCACTATTTTGATTCCCCTTTGCACCTATACGCCCACAATCATGCTAAGCGTGGCCTTTGGGTGTTGTCACCTTAGGCTCTGTCTACCCCGTAAGGGAGAAAGACGTGATTTATGTATGTATGTATGTATGAATTCGAACAGTAAAATAACCTAAACTGAAAATTTCATTGTCATCTGTTCTATGCATTTCAAGTCAATCGGACCAACTGTTGAAGAGTTCCCTCCTGCGGAGACGGTCCTGGCTGGACCACCAGAATTCTACTACAGGATTATCGTATTGTCATCTTTTTTTTTTTTTATATATATGAATGGGAAGGCAAACGAGCAGTGGGTCACCTGATGGTAAGTGATCACCACTGCCCATAGACACCCGCAACCCCGGAGGAATTGCAGATGCGTTGCCAACCTAGAGGACTAAGATGAACTGCCTCTTGTGCCCGTAATTTCCCCGGCTGTCTAACTCTCCACACCGGAACACAGCAGTGCAAGCACTGCTACTTAGCGGCAGGATTAGCGAGTAAGATGGTGGTAGCGATCCGGACGGACCTTGCACAAGGCCCTACCACCCGCCATCTGACTTACACAAGTATCAAAAAGTATCAAAAAATGTCAGCTCAATCTGATGAAGATATCTGCTTCAAAATTGAGTCGCAAAATTCCACCCGGACAAACAATCATATACATAGGGTCAAGTGCAAAAATAAGTATTGATAGGAACTTCTCAAAAATATATCCCACGAACTTATTACGCCGGTGTAAGAGCGTATGGTACTTAATTTTGAATCTTTGTCTAGATACATATTATTACACTTGACTGTACATACGTTCCAAATTAATATAAAGCTTGTAACTTGTAACAAAATAATTTGATTTGACCTCAATTCTAATATTTTATTCGGACGAACTTATTATAAAACTCCTCTTTGGGTCGTTTCATAAACCCACACTCGTATTTTAATGCTCTTCATTATGATACAGTCACATAAACTACCTACATATAATGTTATAAACGTTGGATTAAACTCGTCTTAGATTTTTTGTTTTCATTATTTTAGTTCGTCGTGACGTGATTAATAGACTTTAATATGTTTTTTTTTATTACAGAATAGACCCAATAAACTTTGAAAACCAGAAGACTGAAGAGAACGGGCAGTCTGAGCCTGTAGATAATGCAGAAACAAATGTGTAAGTGTTTATTATAACTAATATTGTATAATAATGATGATAGCTGAACGTAATTTCTATTTACTCCAACATAAGTCAGATTATTAAAAAAAAATGTACAAGTATTTTTCCTTTTGGTTCAATCAGGCAAAAAGTTACAAAAAAAAACAAAAAAATCACTTGATACAATATTTCCTCAACATTATGTAGTTTATTTTATCTACAACTAGCTTCTGCCCGCGACTTCGTCTGCGTAGAATTATACATAAAAACCTTCCTCTTGAATCACTCTATCTATTAAAAAAAACCGCATCAAAATCCGTTGTGTAGTTTTGAAAATCGAAGCATACATAGGGACATAGGGACAGAGAAAGCGACTTTATTTTATACTATGTATTGATAGTGAAGTGATAACCTAACCTAAAAAAATCTGCTTCAAAATTGAATCGCAAGATTCCACCCGAAAACATACATACGTTGCAAGTTAGTCTATAAAAAGTACGTACAGTCAGCAAAGAAGGTTTAAACTAAGCTTGTTCCAAATTACAGGAAACAGGAATCCTTCCCGTGTGAGCTATGCGCGAAGACTTTTAGATGGAAAACTTCTTTGAGGAAGCATTTGGAAACGCACCGCATAGCGGCGGGGCAGAAGCGCCGGCCCTACTGCGAACCCTGCAAGTAGGCGTCTCATCATCACCAGCCTTTTTTTTTTAACGGAGAGGATATCTTTATGGATGCCCTAGGCACGGAGATGCCTAGGGTTATGTGGGACTCCCCCCGAAGGGGTATACCCGAACTAAAAACTCTCCGGCGTTGCCTCAGTCCGGTGTGATGGGGACGCAGTGGCCACTAGGGTTTCGCCAGGTGGCCCCGGCGCCGCCAGGACCGCGCCAAGGGGAGGGCCCGTACGCTGGGCCCGGCTTCCGTTAGACAATGAGACCGCGCAATGGGGTAATGCCCCGTTACCGTTCCCGCTGGCCTCAAGGGATCGGACGAGCGGTGCAAGCACCGAGTTCGCCTTTTCCCCTCTCGTCTACGCAAAGGAACGGTCGCACGTTGAAACGAGGTCAACGTGAGTCCGCCCCCCGAACCTCTTACGAAGTCCTCCCGAGGAATAGTGCCCAACGATTTTTACTAAATAAATAAATTAACCGTTGCTTCCCAGAGTGCACCGGCCTAAGCGTTACCCTTGTGACACCAAGAGCCTCTGATAGAAGGGAACTGTAACGCTAGAGCTCTCGGGGAAGTTTCCGACGTCGCACCCCATCATCAACAGCCTAGAGCGTGCAGTGGGGGGGGGGGGGGGACCAAGTTGACCCCCTACTGCACGCCTCTGTCTCCTACATAACGCCCCATTTCTGGGCAGAGGTCTCCCATGAGGCTCGGACTATAGTTCCCACGCGGGCCCAGTGCGGATAAAAGAACTTTGATAATGATCCCGTAGAGGGATCGAAACGCGTCGGTGTTTGTGTGGTGTAAGGGATAGTTTGTGGGATTTATATGTGTTTTGTTGTTTTAAAAACTAATTCAATCAATTGTTTGTAAAAACTCGGAAAGAGTGCGTTTTCCCAGAAATAAATTTCTGAGTACCTCCAAAATTTTGTCATTTAAAGATACCTACATTTTTTTATTTTTTATATGAATAGGAAGGCGAACGAGCAAGTGGGTCACCTGATGGTAAGTGATCACCACTGCCCATAGACACCCGCAACCCCGGAGGGATTGCAGATGCGTTGCCAACCTAGAGGACTAAGATGAAATGCCTCTTGTGCCCGTAATTTCCGCGGCTGTCTTACTCTCCACACTGGAACACAGCAGTGCAAGCACTGCTACTTAGCGGCAGGATTAGCGAGTTTGATAGCAATTTAATGTTAACATCGCCGTAACGTCTCCAAAACTGTGAATCTTATTAACTGAAGTTATAATTTCAGGATGTCATTCACCACCACGTCAAACCTACAGAAGCATGTCAAAACTAGTTCTAAACATCAAATCCAGTTAAAACTAAGGTGAGTTACTGTAAATTACAATATTGCGTATTAGTGATGTAACGAATGTCATTTTTTAAACATTCGCGAATGCGAATGCTAATGCAAATGTCTGCTACTGACATTCGCGGATGCGAATGCGAATGTAGAAGAAGTGTTCAAATTTTTTTATTAAGAAAAATAATAATTAAGCTTCATTGCCCAAAGTAAAATAATGAATAAATAATACCAAATGATAAAGTGAAGACTGTTAATGTGCTTATGAGCTAAAGTTACTTTTTCTTGCATTAAAAACATAAGAAATGAATGGGTTTTTCGATTTTATTAACCTACCATTATCTTCAAATTGTTTTTTTTCTGATATTCATATTCGCAAAACATTCGCAGAAATTTTGCGGATGCGAATGCAAATACGAATATCCAAAAATATGCGAATATTCGTTACATCACTATTGCGTATTGCTTGAAAACTGCCAACAATCATGCTAAACGTGGCCTTTAGGTCTTGTTACCTTAGGCTCTGTCTACCCCGTAAGGGATACAGACGTGATTTGTGAATGTATGTATATGGTAAAGTAAAGTATAGTCAAGAATTCAAGATTTAGATGACATAACACATAAATAATGTCTTAATTTACCAGTTTTACGACGAAGTTGGCCTAGTTGGTAGTGTGCCTTGCGAAGCAGGCGCCCCGGGTTCGAATCCCGGTAAGGGCATATATTTGTGTGATGAGCACGCTTGTTTTTTTTTTTTTTTTTTTTTTTTTTTTAATTGGGCAAAATTGGGACAGCGTTTTGTTTTGCGCGATAATTCCTGGTTCTGCTGATGAAACAGGCCTATTAGGGATAAAGTCGTGACTTGTGTATGTGTGCATAGGAAGCTAAAGGAAACCCTGCCGGAAGACACGACGTCGCCGGAGAAGCGGCAGGCGCACATAGAGGAGATCAAGTGCTCCGTCAACGAGGCGCGGCAGCAGTACCCGTGCGCGCACTGCGGGAAGCGCTTCCAGTGGCGCGGCAACCTGCTGCGCCACCTGCACAGCCACGCCGCCAGGTCTGCCCACACCTCCCCACTGCTACACCCTCCTACTGCCCACACCCTCAAACTGCCCACTGCCCACACCCTCCCACTGCCCACACCCTCAAACTGCCCACTGCCCACACCCACTGCCCACACCCTCCCACTGCCCACCCCCCCCCCCACTGCCCACTGCCCACACCCTCCCACTGCCCACACCCTCCCACTGCCCACACCCTCCCACTGCCCACACCCTCAAACTGCCCACTGCCCACACCCACTGCCCACACCCTCCCACTGCCCACTGCCCACACCCTCCCACTGCCCACACCCTCCCACTGCCCACACCCTCCCACTGCCCACACCCTCCCAATGCCCACACCCTCCCACTGCCCACACCCTCCCACTGCCCACACCCTCCCACTGCCCACTGCCCACACCCTCCCACTGCCGACATCCTCCCACTGCCCACACCCTCCCACTGCCGACATCCTCCCACTGCCCACACCCTCCCACTGCCCACATCCTCCCACTGCCCACACCCTCCCACTGCCCACACCCTCCCACTGCCCACACCCTCCCACTGCCCACACCCTCCCACTGCCCACACCCTCCCACTGCCCACACCCTCCCACTGCCCACACCCTCCCACTGCCCACACCCTCCCACTGCCCACACCCTCCCACTGCCGACATCCTCCCACTGCCCACACCCTCCCACTGCCGACATCCTCCCACTGCCCACACCCTCCCACTGCCGACATCCTCCCACTGCCCACACCCTCCCACTACCCACACCTCCCCACTGCCACACCCTCCCACTGCCGACATCCTCCCACTGCCCACACCCTCCCACTACCCACACCTCCCCACTGCCACACCCTCCCACTGCCGACATCCTCCCACTGCCCACACCCTCCCACTACCCACACCTCCCCACTGCCACACCCTCCCACTGCCCACATCCTCCCACTGCCCACACCCTCCCACTACCCACACCTCCCACTACCCACACCTCCCACTGCCCACACCTCCCCACTGCCCACACCCTCAAACTGCCCACACCCTCCCACTGCCGACATCCTCCCACTGCCCACACCCTCCCACTACCCACACCTCCCACTACCCACACCTCCCCACTGCCCACACCCTCAAACTGCCCACACCCTCCCACTGCCGACATCCTCCCACTGCCCACACCCTCCCACTACCCACACCTCCCACTGCCCACACCTCCCCACTGCCCACACCCTCAAACTGCCCACACCCTCCCACTGCCGACATCCTCCCACTGCCCACACCCTCCCACTGCCGACATCCTCCCACTGCCCACACCCTCCCACTGCCGACATCCTCCCACTGCCCACACCCTCCCACTGCCGACATCCTCCCACTGCCCACACCCTCCCACTACCCACACCTCCCCACTGCCACACCCTCCCACTGCCGACATCCTCCCACTGCCCACACCCTCCCACTACCCACACCTCCCCACTGCCACACCCTCCCACTGCCGACATCCTCCCACTGCCCACACCCTCCCACTACCCACACCTCCCCACTGCCACACCCTCCCACTGCCCACATCCTCCCACTGCCCACACCCTCCCACTACCCACACCTCCCACTACCCACACCTCCCACTGCCCACACCTCCCCACTGCCCACACCCTCAAACTGCCCACACCCTCCCACTGCCGACATCCTCCCACTGCCCACACCCTCCCACTACCCACACCTCCCACTACCCACACCTCCCCACTGCCCACACCCTCAAACTGCCCACACCCTCCCACTGCCGACATCCTCCCACTGCCCACACCCTCCCACTACCCACACCTCCCACTGCCCACACCTCCCCACTGCCCACACCCTCAAACTGCCCACACCCTCCCACTGCCGACATCCTCCCACTGCCCACACCCTCCCACTGCCGACATCCTCCCACTGCCCACACCCTCCCACTGCCGACATCCTCCCACTGCCCACACCCTCCCACTGCCGACATCCTCCCACTGCCCACACCCTCCCACTACCCACACCTCCCCACTGCCACACCCTCCCACTGCCGACATCCTCCCACTGCCCACACCCTCCCACTACCCACACCTCCCCACTGCCACACCCTCCCACTGCCGACATCCTCCCACTGCCCACACCCTCCCACTACCCACACCTCCCCACTGCCACACCCTCCCACTGCCCACATCCTCCCACTGCCCACACCCTCCCACTACCCACACCTCCCACTACCCACACCTCCCACTGCCCACACCTCCCCACTGCCCACACCCTCAAACTGCCCACACCCTCCCACTGCCGACATCCTCCCACTGCCCACACCCTCCCACTACCCACACCTCCCACTACCCACACCTCCCCACTGCCCACACCCTCAAACTGCCCACACCCTCCCACTGCCGACATCCTCCCACTGCCCACACCCTCCCACTACCCACACCTCCCACTGCCCACACCTCCCCACTGCCCACACCCTCAAACTGCCCACACCCTCCCACTGCCGACATCCTCCCACTGCCCACACCCTCCCACTACCCACACCTCCCACTACCCACACCTCCCACTGCCCACACCTCCCACTGCCCACACCCTCAAACTGCCCACACCCTCCCACTGCCGACATCCTCCCACTGCCCACACCCTCCCACTACCCACACCTCCCACTGCCCACACCTCCCCACTGCCCACACCCTCAAACTGCCCACACCCTCCCACTGCCGACATCCTCCCACTGCCCACACCTCCCACTACCCACACCTCCCACTACCCACACCTCCCACTGCCCACACCTCCCACTGCCCACACCTCCCCACTGCTCACACCCTCAAACTGCCCACACCCTCCCACTGCCCACACCCTCCCACTGCCCACACCCTCCCACTGCCCACACCCTCCCACTGCCCACACCCTCCCACTGCCGACATCCTCCCACTGCCCACACCCTCCCACTGCCGACATCCTCCCACTGCCCACACCCTCCCACTGCCGACATCCTCCCACTGCCCACACCCTCCCACTACCCACACCTCCCCACTGCCACACCCTCCCACTGCCGACATCCTCCCACTGCCCACACCCTCCCACTACCCACACCTCCCCACTGCCACACCCTCCCACTGCCGACATCCTCCCACTGCCCACACCCTCCCACTACCCACACCTCCCCACTGCCACACCCTCCCACTGCCCACATCCTCCCACTGCCCACACCCTCCCACTACCCACACCTCCCACTGCCCACACCTCCCCACTGCCCACACCCTCAAACTGCCCACACCCTCCCACTGCCGACATCCTCCCACTGCCCACACCCTCCCACTACCCACACCTCCCACTACCCACACCTCCCACTGCCCACACCTCCCACTGCCCACACCTCCCCACTGCTCACACCCTCAAACTGCCCACACCCTCCCACTGCCCACACCCTCCCACTGCCCACACTCCCATTGACTTCAATTCCGTTTAGGTTCAACTAAAGGCATCACATAAAGAAGTCTGGCGTATGAGTGACGTCTTGTATTTGACGTGGCGGCGAAAAGGTTAATGATGGTATAATATTTCCCTCGGGGTGCGAGTCGAGTTACCTCCGCGTGTGATCAAGAGCTGCGGTTCGTTTTTGGATCCGTCCGAGGGGAAGTGCAGTGCTTGTTCCGGTGCACCCTGGGCACCGGTTAATGATTTCCTGGCGGTCTCCGAGGGATATCATTATCCGTTGGCTAAGAGCCCGACAGGGGGGGGAGGGGTCTTATGACCATGTTCTACCGTACTACGTTGCCGACATTTTTGTCACAAAATTTTTGAATACTGTATTTATTACCTTGACATTAGCGAAATCATCGCATGGTTCGATGGGGCCATATCAGAAAAGAAGAAGAAGTAATATTTCCCTCAGAGCGAATGGCGAGCTGGTGTGCAAGCCGTGCGACCGGACCTTCTCCTCCATCGCGACGTACAAGCAGCACATGCTGGTGTCGCGCGCGCATGTTTCGGAGCAAGGTTTGACGTATTTATATTTATGTTTTTTTTAATAATACAGGGTGTCCCAGGAAGCGAAACTCCAGGCGTAGAGCATAGACAATAGACAACCTGAAGCCGGGGACTGATCGATCGCTTGAAGAAATCTGCTCCAAAATTGAGTTGCAAAATTCCACCCGGACATGAAATGTGTTGTTTTATGCCCTTGTATCACTTCACTATCACTACATAGTATAAAATAAAGTCGCTTTCTCTGTCCCTATGTCCCTATGTATGCTTATATCTTCAAAACTACACAACGGATTTTGATGCGGTTTTTTGTAATAGATAGAGTGATTCAAGAGGAAGGTTTTTATGTATAATTCTACGCAGACGAAGTCGCGGGGAGAAGCTAGTAATACATATAATGTTGCAGCGCTCCGGCACGGCTGCGGCGAGTGCGGGCGGCGCTTCGCGACGGCGGCGCGCCTGCGCGACCACGTGGACTGGGAGCATCGCCGGCACTACACGCACGCCTGCCCGCACTGCCAGAAGGTACTGCAGGGCTCCGAGGGGTGCGGCCAGGTCAGTGGCGTAACTATAACATGGGGACCGTGGCAAATTCGTCAGATGCCTCCTTCCTCAATATAAAGAAGTGCATCAGCGTCCCTTCTGTGCTCTAAACCAAGCCAGTTCGGGGCCCCGTAGAACTAGGGGCCCCTGGAATTTTGCCACCCCTGCCACACTATAGTTACGCCACTAAGCCAGGTCTACACTGAATTACTTCGGGCACTCCTGGGTTTATGCGGAGAGTACGGGGTCTTGGCGCTTTGAATCAAGATCTTTATATCACTATCATCACTTCACTACATAGTGTAAAATAAAGTCGCTTTCTCTGTCCCTATGTCCCTATGTATGCTTATATCTTCAAAACTACACAACGGATTTTGATGCGGTTTTTTTATATAGATAGAGTGATTCAAGAGGAAGGTTTTTATGTATAAATCTATGCAGACGAAGTCGCAGGCAGAAGCTATTTTATAAATAAAATATCATCAAGCTTTTAACCGTATTTTACTTTAAGCTGTTGATCTTTATACATCCTATAACACAGCAGACATGCCTGCGGAGGCAGCTGTTCAGATAATGCCCTAAAGAAAGACTTTGTTTCTTTCGATTCTAAAACCAAATTATAAATATTTGCATTACCTGCTTTGTATATACAAACTCAAGTTCCTACAGTACCCACCATTCACCACTTAAGACAGCTGCACAAACGATACACTGACGTTTTTTTTTATTTGATTTCTTGTCCTTGGATACTGAGTCCGTCAGTCGGAATCTTATACAGTAGCAGCAGTTATTAAAGATGACGGCCATCTTTGATAACTTTTTGGGAATCTAATTATGATACAGTTTAAAAATGGCGGCTTCATACGACTTTGTATTAAAATTATTAATTTTCCGGATATCCGTATCCGTCTCCGTATCCGCGAATATCCTAGGGAAAAGAAAAATCCGTGTCCGTTACTTTCAGGCGGATCTTTTACGGATCTTTTACAGTTGATTAGGTAGAATTAAAATAACTATAGAATTCCATTCAGAGTATTTTTATTTCTTAAATTAAATATTTGGCACCTTAATATTGCAAACATTTATCGCGGTAAGTTACCATACCAATACTACATAACTGAAAGAATCTTTATAATGAAATCAATATTATAGCAAGTTATAACATCACTTTTATGACAATGAAATAACTAAAACTTAAATCGCTTCAAGGTCGCGGGCGCCGACACCAATCGAATAAAAAAATAAAGATCCGTATCTGTATCCGCGGATCTTGACTCTTAATATCCGTAATCAGATCCGTATCCGCGGACATACATTATCACTAACAGGCAACAGACGACCCTCGCGCGGGCAGCTTTCTCGCACAAAGACTCGCAATTGCGATACAACGCGGGAATGCTGCCTGCGTGATGGGGACCCTACCTAAGGGTCCAACTTTATTTTAATTTTTAACATAATTTATTTTACTAAGTTATTTTAAGGTAGCCTAAGTTTATATCAATTTATTGAAATAAATGTATATTCTTGTTTTATCACTAATTGAAATATACCCGTTATTTGAGCACGTCAGCATATTATTGATACAGTTGATGGTATTTTGTTTTGTTGTCAGGTGTTCAAAAGCCACACGTCTCTGTATCTGCACAAGCAAGTCGTGCACAAGAAGGACAGCGCCGAGCATCTCTGCGACCACTGCGGGAAGCCGTTCCCGGTGAGTAAAATAAATAAATAAATAAATATCTTGGGACAAATTACACCAATTGACCCAGCCCCAAACTAAGCAAAGCTTGTACTATGGGTACCAGGCAACGGATAAACATACTTATATATTGTAGATAAATTCATACTTAAATACATACAACATCCATGACTCGGGCACAAGCACTAGTATTCATCATACAACTGTCTGCCCCTACCGGGATTCGAACCCAGGACCTCTAGCTTCATAGTCAGGGTCACTAACCACTAGGCTATCCGGTCGTCACGGACTGCCTGCGTCTTGTGTTGATGAGGATTCAGTTTCCGCTTCCTCATAATCAGTGGCGTAGCTAAGTAATAATAATAATATCTTGGGACAATTGACACTAATTGACCTAGCCCCAAACTAAGCAAAGCTTGTAATATGGGCACTAGACAACGGATAAACATACTTATATAGATAAATACATACTTAAATACATATTAAACATCCAAGACTCGAGAACAAACATTCGTATTTTTCATACAAATATCTGCCCCGACTGGGGATCGAACCCGGGACCTCAAGCTTCATAGTGCACCTGTGTAATAATGTGGTAAGATTGTATGTACTTTGCTGTGCCCCCATCTTACGTTTATTGTATGTGTTGTGTGTATGTAATTGTGACTAACCCCTTAGTGTAAGTATAGTACTAACAACATATTGTGTCACTTAGTTACACGAATTAAATGGTTTTTTTTTTATAATCAGGTTCTCTAACCACTGGGCCATCCGGTCGTAAGTAACCAAGGGCCTTGGTGCAAATAAAAAAATGGGGCCCCACTACTATCTAAACTGGTTACGTTTTAATAATAATAGTTCGATCGAGATTTTCTGGTAAGGATTCGAGGGCCCTCTGAGCTTGAGGGCACCGGGGCACTGCCCCGCCTAGTCCCTAGGTAGCTACGTCACTGCTCATAATAAGGGAGTTCCTAAATTTTTTGTATTCCTACCGCTAAAGCTTCCACAGAAACAAAATTTAAAAATCCTCTTCCTCTTAAATTTTAAGGAATTTTCATTTCACCGCGCTCGTACGTTTTCATTAAAACAAACCTCCCAGTGGTCAATTTCGATTATTAAAATAGGTCCAATAGTTTCGGGGCCTATTCAATAATAAAATAACAAACAAACAAACAAGTACATATTTGAGAATGTAGCTGTCAAACGGCTCAAATATTTATTTTACAAAATAAATACATCCTACTATTTTAGTTTGGATGTTTGTTACACTTTCACGCCAAAACGGCTGGACACATCTGGATGAAATTTGGAACACAGATAGATTATAGTCTGGAATAACACATAAGCTACTTTTTATCCCGGAAAATTGCGTAATTCCTGCGGGATAGCGATAAACGAATTCTATGCAGACGAAGTTGCGGGCAACAGCTAGTACATACATAAATCGCGTCTTTTTCCCTTACGGGGTAGACAGAGCTTAAGCTTAACCTAAAGGCTATCAACGCTTAGCATGATTTTGGGCGTATAGGTGGAAAGGGGAATCAATATAGTGATGGGTTGCTAGCCGCATCGCTTATTGATTCCTACGATTATCGCCCATTCCCTCGATGGGCTTTACCATCTGCGCGGGAAGACAAGCAGCAACATTCTGTTTCTTTACTCTCAGACCAGCATAGAAGGGAAATTACTTCATTATATGATTTGACTAGCTGACCCGGCGAACTTTGTTCCGCCTTAAATTTGAAAAATTCCAGTGGTTTGGGCTGTGCTATCCCGCGGGAACTATGCAATTTTCCGGGATAAAAACTATCCTATGTCCTTTCCCGGGACTCAAACTATCAGTATACCAAATTTCAACTAAATCGGCCCAGCGGTTTAAGCGTGAAAAGGTAACAGACAGACAGAGTTACTTTCGCATTTATAATATTATAGTAAGGATTGTTATTCCGCAGAACCACGCGAAGCTCCGGAGCCACATAATAGCGCTCCACACTTCGGAGTCCCCCTACAAGTGCACCACATGCGGGGCACGCTTCAGCTGGCACTCGTGTCTCTCCCGGCACGTGCGTCGCGTGCACAAGCGGAAATAATCCACACACTGTCCCCCACTGGTGCCCACAGACGAGGTACAAGTTATAGACGAACCGTTAGCGCCAAGGCCGCACTGGCAGGGTCGCCATGTAGGGACGGGAGTTCGGAGTAAATGAGAGCTCAAGTGCGGTTCACGAGCTGGGTTTTATTAGGCCTTGCATTCTTATATAATAGTTGGACAGAGGTGTGTGCGTGCACACTACAATATGAGTACCCGCCCGAACCGTCCCCTTTGTCGTCTTACCCGCGCCCCTGTGCCGCGCGGGCGAGGACTCATTAAAGCGGTCGGTTTATAGCTGAATTACTTCTTTAGGTGAGAAATCGACCTGGTTGGGTTTAATATCTAAGAAAAAGAAATATTGGCTCTTTTTTCTTGACGAATAGCTAACCTGACCGAGACTTCGCTCAGGCTTTCAGGTAATTAAAAAAAATAATTAAAAGTATAATATTGTTGTTTAAGCAATGTATTATAAAAAACTAAATCAGTATTATTCGATTGAATCAAATTACTTACAAATAATATTCTTTTCTATTTGATAAACGCCAGAAATTGTGCATAGGCTGCCACACATTATTTGAACAACTTTGTACACATCTTCACATCGTGTCTAGCTGGTAGATATTATTAATGTTACCACAATAAACTGAAATAATGTTTTTAATCTAATTTAAATTTAAATTAATGATGAATCTATAATTAAGTTACCACGAGGTATTATGTGCTTGTATATAGTTTTATAAATCGATCTCCTATAATGTACACAATGTGTCGTGTATACATATACATGTCATGTATGTATACAAATATTAAAAGTAAGTTTTTAAATTATATTTTGAATATGTTGCGAGGGAAGCGTTGGTTGCAGCAGCCAGTCAGAATGTACGACACGAGGATCCTGGATATATATATATCTGGCTGATGTGACCAAATATATCACCTAGTGTATACTTTGGTCAACTTGTTTAATGGGGGCTATTGCGTGTGAATTTGCCACTAGAGGCGCTAGTGTCGCGTGAGCTCCAATAATATACACTTTGGTTTTGGCGGGCTTCGTGATATAAATTATAATTTATTTCATTTACCTGTTGAAAAGTGATCTTCGTGAAATTATCGCAAATATGGGTTTAGCGATTTATGTGAATGCGGAAGCAGATTTTTTTCCGAACAAAACGGAACTGCACAACATTGCGGCATAGCTACTCGATATGATGATAGTTATTTATATCAATAAACTTATTGAGATTCACGATTTAAAACTTTGTTTCGGCGCCGATCTTATAAAGTCGCCTTTGACAGCTATACCTCTGGACCTTAGTCGACAGTGGCGCCAACTGGTGAGCAAATAAACGATAGTCCCCATTCGTTGTTGGCCTGCGGGCTAATGTGACAACATGTACGAAGCCAGTTTTATAATAAATAAATAAAAAAAATATTTTCATAAAATACTGAATAAAATAAATACGTGTGATTGTTGTAGTTTTCTTCCACAAAAAGCTCGTTGTTTAACTGCTTCCGTTCCTGTGTGAAACGTGTTTGATGGCATAGAGTAACCCCCTTATTCATAAACGCTCTATAGGCTTCTGCTAACTTAGCAATCCTTCTGCTTCTTCTTTTTTAATCTGGCCCCATCGATCGATGCGATAATTTAGCCAATGTCAAAGTAATAAATACTGTATTCAAAAATCTTGTGACAAAAATGACGGCATCGTTGTACGGTAGAACACGGTCAAAAGACCCCTCCCCCATGTCGGGCTCTTAGCCAAAGGATAACGATATCCCTCAGAATCTGCCAGGAAATCATTAACCGATGCCCAGGGTGCACCGGACCAAGCACTGCTCTTCCCCTCGGACGGATCCAAACGAACCGCAGCTCTTGACCACAGGTGGAGGTAACTCAACTCGCACCTCGTTTGTCCTTATCTGTAAAAGGTAAATGTCAAAGTGACAGATAGCGATAAGGAGAAACGATTGCTAAGTTAGCAGAAGCCAACAGAGCGTTTATGAATAAGGGGGTCAGTATATGTATGCCTACATTGTGTATACTACTATATACACTACGTTAGATTCGAACGGCGGTGAAATGACTGAGACGAAGCCGAAAAATTTGACAGCGTCGGTGCGTGTCAAAGATAATGAAGCTTCTTCCTTCAGTTTCAGTGTCCAGTGACTTTAACAACTGTGGTCAAGAGCTGTGGTTCGTTTTTGGATCAGTCCGGGGGGAAGAGTAGTGCAAGATTTATGAATTATATTTTTATTACTTTGACATTGGCGAAGTTGTCGTCGGTCTTACAACTTGATACGCCACAAATAAGGTTTTTTTTTAATTTATTTCTGGCGCTGGGAGCATAGCCCTTCAGCCGAAAACAAGAAGAACTGTGTTGCTAGCTTTAGTTTTCAACTTGGAGCAAGTTTAAGAGAAAATAAAAAAGCAAAAATAAAATTAAGTATATTTCATTTTTCTTGATTCCTAAAAAACATGACGTTGTCAGTAGAAATGTCGTCTATCTCTTTTATTTTTTTTGCGTCACTATCTTTATTGGTGTAAGTCACAACATCAGCATCAATGGACTTGACGAACAGTTCAGCGTTCTTGTTATAAACCAAATTTTCACCAGATCCTATTTCGTTTATCACATTATTCACATGATCCATGTCCGATATAGAGAAATCTTTTAAAAACGTCTTAAAAGTCTGCTGCAGATCATCCTCGTCGCTTTTAACATTTTTATTGAATTCGTTGAATTTGTTTAGATTGTTCACTTCATCAGTAACCTTCGCCCTGGCGGTGTAGTTCATTCTATCGTAATGTTGTATCACTAACGCGTTAACGCCGTATCTGATTACATCCCCGAGCTTATTAACATCCTCATTACTGCCCAGTTTCTCCGTTATTTCAATCATTTTCTCATTCTGTTCGCTGTCATAATAACCATTCAAGAACATTCCCAGTCTGTTCAGCGGCGTATTTTTGTTTTTCTCACTCAGAATGTACTTTGTTATTTTCGCTCGCATCATTCTAGGGTCAGCACTCGCCCATTCTTTCAATTTACTCCGAAAATAACTGAGCATCTTATCATGCAGTATCTCTCTGAAAATTGAGCCCTTGTAATAATGTAGTCTCATTTCAAATTCGAGACTGATAAAGAATTCATGTAGAGTTTCGTCGTCGAATGTCATTAGAAGTGCGCAGAGTTCGTTTAGGAAGTTTGTTAGATAGTCTTTGCCTCCGCTCCGTAGCGCTTCTTTGGGGGGTGCCGGGGGTGATATAGCTCTCTCTAGCTTGTCGAGGAACCTTCGGGCCTCTGCAATGAGTTTTAAATGTTTGTAGGCGTCTTTTGGTTCGAATACTAAAGAAGTCTCGAGAGCCAAGTTGACGGAACGTGGGCCATCTTTCTCGGCTAGGACATTTGCTGAAACATGGAAATACGAGGGCAATAGGGAGCATCCATCAATTAAGAAGGAGAGGAGCTGAGTGACAGACAAAGACAGCAATTGTTTGTTAACACATTTACTCCTGGCAAAGCATAAATTACTTTCATCCAGTAAAGTGTCACAGTATAGCAATCATTTGTACGCACACGTTTTCTCGTGGTCGTATTTCTTCCATGCTGGTCTGGGAGCAAAGAAAAAACATAAAATGTACCAGTTGCTTCTCTTCCCGTGCAGATGGTAAAAACCCATCGGGGGATTGGGCGAAAATCTTAGGGATCATGTCATATAGGCGACGTGGCTAACAACTAACAACCCATCACTGTTTTGATTCCCCTTTCCATCCATACGCCCACAATAGTAAGTGGTCTTTAGGTCTTGTCACCTTAGGCTGTGTCTACCCCGTGAGGGATAAAAACGTGATTTAAGTATGTATTATTTGTGGTATTAGTAGGACCACGAGGGAGAACTATTGCTGTCTGACCTACTGTGTGGTTATAGCGGTTGCCAAATTGTTATTTAAACCGCCTTTATATTTCTCAGGAACCTTGAAATCACCATCCTGTAGAACTATATAGGTTAGGTTAGGTTAGTGTTATAATACGCGGTGACACCGTTGGGAGGGGAAGGCCTAGACGGACGTTCCGAGACCAAATAGGAGACGTTTTGGAAAAAGGTCAGGTCAGGAGTACCCGAAACCGACGAGCATGTATGAAGAGATAAATGACTGTGGATGAAGCGAAAGAAGTATGTCAGGATCGTAGCAAGTGGAGCAAAGTAGTATCTGCCTACCCCTATGGGAAAGAGGCGTGACGGGATGTATGTATATATGTACACCCTTATGCTCCCGCGGCGCCCCCCAACGGCAGAGGGAATACCGGCGGGTTTTTAATGGAGGGTTTGGGCTATAGTTCCCACGCGGGCCCAGTGCGGATTGGGAACTTCACACACACCATTGAATTGCTGTGTTGGAGGTCTCACGATGTTTTCCTTCACCGAAAAGCTCATGGCAAATTTCAAATGTAATTTCGCACATAAATTCCGAAAAACTCAGGTGCGAACCCGGGATTCGAACCCACGACCCCCTGCTTGAGGCCACAGGTCAAACCACTGGGCTACCACGGCTGTGTTTGTTCTTTGACATATATATACCCAGAACAATGTACAGGAGGTGGGTTTTGCATACAAATATAAATAGACGGATAGAAATGGGTTTCCCTCGTGGTCCTGCTAATACGACATATCAGTAGGACGAGAAAATGGGGGTACGCACATGTGCGTCTCCCGCACTTGATGGCAGTAAAAACAGTCTAGGCTGGCAACGTATCTGTATGGTGTTGTGTGTGCATGGATGGTCCACTTACCATCAGAAACCTCTTGCTCGTTTTCCAGCCTCTAATAATGGTTGTAAAGTACAGTTAATGTATGTATGTAGGTATGTATAACTCTTTATCACTACATAGTATAAAAAAAAGTTGCTTTCTCTGTCCCTATGTCCCTATGAATGCTTATATCTTCAAAACTACACAACGGATTTTGATGCGGTTTTTTTAAAAGATAGAGTGATTCAAGAGGAAGCTTTTTATGTATAATTCTATGCAGACGAAGTTGCGGGCAGAAGCTAGTTGTACATAAAACACAAGAAAAAGATGATAACAGGAAAACACACATACACAGAGGCGAACTTATCCCTAAAAGGGATCTCTTCCAGTTGACCTTTGAACGATTGACAGGACATAAGTATTAAGCAAGAGTAGACACACAGAAAAAAGTAAAAGAACCGATCGAAACCTAAAATAATCCTAAATGTCTAAATTTTAAATAATGTCAGTGATTCTTAACCTTTTGTGGTAATTGTGGCTGTGGGACGATTGGGCCACGTCTTCATGTTGCTACGGGCAGGGATCACCAACTGTTTGTCGATGACATATGTCAGACCTGGTCAATGTTGATCAATCATTATTCCACGACAAAACAGACAAACACATCGAAACCACTGCTTTAAGTGGCTGGTTTTCGTATGTTTACTAGAGTCTGGCTACAAATTGTTGAGACATAGCCTAAATTAACAAGACCTAAAAGGTCATATTTGTCGTGATTGTGGGCGTACAGGTACAAAGTGAAATCAAAATAGTGATGGGTTCTTTGCCGCATCGCCTAACATGATTCCTATGAATTTCGCCCATTGCTTCGATGGGCAATGTGTTTGTTATGACCTATAATATCGTGTGTAAATAATTGTATTGATCGTTCATACTTTACAATACTAATCTATCACATATTTAGCAACAGTTTTAAAATTTTCCACGAAATAGAGTCTCAGCTTACGCTAGCCGAACTTACATACATACATACATAAATCACGTCTTTATCCCTTACTGGGTAGACAGAGCCTGAGGTAACAAGACCTAAAGACCACGTTTAGCATGATTGTGGACGTAAGGATGGAAAGGGGACTTTATTTGATGTAATAATCATTTAGAAACGGTTCCTTTTCAATTTTTTTCCAAAACTAAAAACTTCAATATTTAGTTCAACACAATTTTTACCACACACACATTGGAAGTCGAGCAATGTTTTTATTTTCAAGAAAAAACAAAACTATTGATTGCAGTCTTTTAATTATTATAAATTATGATTACAAAATATCTTACCTACAAAAGCAGCGGATACGCATAAAATCTCTAACAACCGGTTCATTTCACATTTTACTATTTCATACACATTTGATTGCACGAAAACATTGCGCGTTATCAGTCTATAAAACATTTATTTACACAATTCATGACAAAGCATAAAAGCTATGTATAAATTCAAATAGTTATTCTTTGCACTCGGAACAAAGTCAGTACTATATAGGCATTAAATTCCATTTTTGTTATATTATTTATTTATTTATTTATAATATTTAATTAGCCTGGATACGCACAGAAAATTCCGAAATTCCAACCTCGAAATCGAAAGTACGTAATAAGAATAACTCTTTTCACAACATATACGTTCCTGGTTCCTGGATGATTGAAAGATCTAACTCCAAATTAAACTAGATATAATCAAAATTCCACAATAAAATCGCGGCGATGTATATTAGTAGAAGATACGTCGTAGCAGTTACGTAGTCGACAACTAGGTGGCGCTAGGGTCGCTACAGTATATGCGGTGGTCACCGTAGTGCGCCCGCAACGCCCGCAGTTCAGGGCCTGGAGGGAACGTGTGTGTTTTTAGACGGTAGGCCTCTCCCCTCTTTCCATAGGGAAGGCAGCGGCGAGATGGAGAGCCCATCGTACCTCCGTTGCTGCCCCGAGCGCGGAGATGCATAAGGCGCATTTTCCACACGTTAAAAAAAAAAGGGTCGCTACAGTATAAATTTCTACGGGTATTTCAACAAAGTACATATAGTATCATTTCTGTCGGTATATTGCAACACGGCCAGCGGTCTGGCGTACTCTTCTAACTGCTGGGGCTTCTCTTCTGTCGTCTCTTTCGGTTTCTTGCACAGCGGATAGCGTTTTGATTTAATGTTCAAATGCACCTGAAATGTTTAACAATTAAAACAAATCTGAAACGACTAGTTGTCAGTCAAGTTTGAATAAAGACGATGGATTAAAAGTTAAAAATAGTAAGCTCTTTTACAAGTCTTTTTTTGAAACTACCAGCGCATTCGGAAGAACAATGCGCCGCAACAAACTTGGCAGAAAATATTTTTTTCAAAATAAAATATATTACGAATACTTAAATTCTACTTAGATTAAATACATTTATGAGAGGGACGTATAAGGTCCCAGAGCCTCAAACCATTTTTTTTTATTCAGCTCAGAACAACTAAAAGTTTCACTAAGCTCTAACAATGCCATTCGGCTTTGTTTTTTTGTCTCACTCAATCGGCCGATTCAAGCATCAAACCCATAAGAGTGAGAGAGAAGAGACAAGCCCGAAAGGCATTGTATTAGCTCACGGGCTGTATATGTTTGACGTATATATTAATTTATTTGACGGTGGAGGCGTTTTATACCTCCACTGAACTTAAATTATTTTTATTGTTGTTTTGACTAGTAGAGACTTTATACCTCTCTACTATAGACCAATATAACTTAAGGCTCGGGGACCTTATACATCCCTTTTATAAATGTATTTAATTTAAGTAGAATTTAAGTATTCTTACTGTATTTTATTTTTCTTCCATGCTGGTCTGGGAGCAAAGAAAACACATAGAATGTACCAATTGCTTCTCTACCCGCGCAGATGGTAAAAGCCCGTCGAGGGAACAGGCGAAAATCATAGGAATCATGTAATAGGCGATGAGGCTAGCAATCCATCACTACTTTGATTCCATTTTCCACCTATACGCCTACAATCTTGCTAAATGTGGCCTGTAGGTACCTGTTACCTTAGGCTCTGTCTAACCCGTAAGGGATAAAGACGTGATTTGTGTATGTGTATGTGTGTATGTATTTTATTTTGAAAAAATGACTTCCTGCCAAGTTTCTTGCGGCACATTCTTGGCAACGATGCTCTTTCCAAATGCGCTAGTAGTTTCAAAAAAGTCACGTAAAAGAGTCATTGGCGGCCAATTTGCTAAAAAAATGTTTTTATTTCGAAAAAAGAGTTCCACACTCGTTACCTGCCGGTTGTGCTTGTAAAGATTGGACTGCTGCGAGAATGTGGTGGGGCAGAACTCGCAGATGAACGGCCGCTCCCCCGTGTGCGTGCGAATGTGAGACTCCAACTGCACTTTAGTCTGACAGAAAATAATAGTACATTAATTCTTTACTGACTGGTCTGGGAACAAAGGAAAAACCATAGAATGCACCAGTTGCTTCTCTACCCGCGGAAATGGTAAAAGCCCACCGAGGGAATCGGCCCATCACCATTTTGTTTCCATTTTCCATCCATACGCCCACAATCATGTTTAACGTGGCCTTTAGGTCTTGTTACCTCAGGCTCTGTCTACCCCGTTACCCTTTGGTTCGTGGTAACAAAAAAGGAAGTTTCCCTACAAATAAATTGGGTCGTTCTGGAGACTGTTATTTAGGATCAATTACATTTTTTGCAAATCGGAGATGCTAATAAAATGTACAAACTTTTTGAGAAATGCTCAACATACGCCAGCATAAAGAAACGATATATTATAGCTTACATAAATATCAACCTAATAAAAACTATAAAATCCAGTGAACATACAGACATACATACAAATCACGTCCATATCCCTTACGGGGTAGACAGAGTCTGAGGTAACAAAACCTACGGCCACGTTTAGCATATGTGATGAGTGAAAATGTAACAATTTTCCAAAATAGAGTATTTTCGCTTTTACTTATAATAATCAGACAAGAAAAAGTATTTGATTTTATTTTCTTATATTTTTAACAATTATTTGAGATACAAACTATCCTATTCTATTCTGGACTCCTATGATGTATGCAAAATTGCATCGCAATCGGTTCAGTAGTTAAGGCGTGAAACAAACAAACAAACACACAAACTCACTTTCGCATTTATAAATTAAATAAGGATTTCCTCACAATACAACTAATTAACCACAGCCGGAACGACTGGACGCGTATAACAGACAGCCTTACTCGGCAAACACTACTCAACCAGGGGTTCTGCTTCGTGCCTCTGCAATTGGCATTGTTCATTTTTTTTAGTATGCTCCAATTCGAAAACCATTTCGAGGAAAACCATCATTTATCCGATTTATCTTGTCCGGTTACAAAAATACTTTATGATTGCAGATATTTTTGTAAAAGTACTTTGAACCCTTGTTTGACCGAACGACCCGGTTTTTAGACAGAATCCAGCATCGAATGTTGGCCACAAAAATGAAAAAAAAAAGTTTAGCTATGGCAATTGTCACGTGTCACTGTCAAATCGACAAAACCATAGACAAAGCCGTTTTTTTTATAGCCAGCCGAACGAAGGCGATTGGGATTCTGTCTAAATTCACGAATTATCAAACAGCGAAAAAATATTTATTATTAATTAACAAAGCTACGTAAAAGCATAATATTCAAATTAGTTGCTTGAAATAGTCCATTTTATCAAATAAAGGTATTTATTTAAAAGCACAGCTTAAAAAAAATGAACAATGCCAATTAGGAACATCTAGTGGCGTGCCGACACCAGGTTAGGCAGTGCCGCGCGGCTGCCCGGTGAGGCACGCCACTGGGTACGTACCGGGAAGCCCTTCCCGCAGTGGTGGCACATCTTGTTGTGGGGGCGGCCGCGGTGCACGTTGCGCACGTGCTGGTCCAGCCCTACGCGGTTCTTCGACGGCTGCAACACATACAGACATACATACATACATACATACATACATATTAACATACATACATACCGTCACGCCTTTCCCACAGGGGTAGGCACAGACTACTTTGTTCCACTTGCTACGATCCTGACATACTTCTTTCGCTTCATCCACATTCATCAATCCTTACTAGTCCTTACTAATCCTTACTAATATTATAATCCTTACTAATATTATAAATGCGAAAGTAACTCTGTCTGTCTGTCTGTCTGTTACCTTTTCACGCTTAAACCGCTGGGCCGATTTAGTTGAAATTTGGTATACAGATAGTTTGAGTCCCGGGAAAGGACATGGGATAGTTTTTATCCCGGAAAATTGCATAGTTCCCGCGGGATAGCACAGCCCAAACCACTAGAATTTTTCAAATTTAAGGCGGAACAAAGTTCGCCGTGTCAGCTAGTCTCTTCATACATGCTCGTCGGTTCCGGGTACTCCTGACCTGACCTTTTTTCCAAAACGTCTCCTATTTGGTCTCGGAACGTCCGTCTAGGCCTTCCCCTCCCAACGTAACCATTCACACTCCCCATATAGATCTGTTTAGTCAGTCTACTTTCATCCATCCGCTCTACGTGACCAAACCTTACTTTTTTCCATCCTGGTCAATATATCCTCTTTCACACCAGCACGTTTTCTTATCACACTGTTCCTTGTTTATCTTTCAGTGATACACCTTCCATACTCCTTAACGCTCTCATTAACATATGTATATTAATCACGTCTATATTCCTAACGGGGTATATAGGTAGTATGGCTAGAATGTGTGTAGATCAAAGTAACTGTAGATTAGGTATTAAAACACTCGTGTGACCCTTTTATAAAACTCGCCTCGTTCGTTTTATAAACCCACATTCGTATTTTAATGCCCTTCATTATGATAGCCACATAAACTAGTATAGTAGGATGTGTTTACGCCCAAAGGCCTACGGGCTGGGCTAAGCGGGGCGCGTAATGGATAAGTGACATTACTTGACATTAGACTGTTATATTTCAATATTTTTACGAGTATTGGCACGACAACAAAATTGTATATACCTAAACTGTATAATTAAGGATGACTATTTACAATATTGTTAGAATGGGATACCTTTAGATTAAGCACTAGGCTGTGGCACTAGGTGGCGATCTTATGTGAATTTATGCAATTTCAACACCATCCACGTGTAAACCCACTTATGACAAATAAACATTTCATTTCATTACATTTCAAGCATTGTTGACATTTTATACCCTGACAGGGTCTCATGTACCTACCTCCATTTAGCACAATAACATCTTGGCATTTATGTAATGAACATGACTTGAATGATTAAATGAATTGAATTGAATTGAAGTTAGGGAACCCCTTTAAACAATCAGTTCCTACCTTGTTGCATATGTGGCACTGGTAGGTCTTATGCAAATGCTTTTCCTCGATGTGATCACGCAGCTTCGTCTTGTCGGCGAAGCGCCGGTTGCAATGGTCGCAGATGAATCTGTAGACACATACTATTATAGTATACTAGCTTCTGCCCGCGACTTCGTCTGCGTAGAATCCTTACTAATCCTTACTATATAATTATAATATATAATATAATATAATAAATGCGAAAGTAACTCTGTCTGTCTGTCTGTCTGTTACCTTTTCACGCTTAAACCGCTGGGCCGATTTAGTTGAAATATGGTATACAGATAGTTTAAGTCCCGGGAAACGACATAGGATAGTTTTTATCCCGGAAAATTGCATAGTTCCCGCGGGATAGCACAGCCCAAACCACTGGAATTTTTCAAATTTAAGGCGGAACAAAGTTCGCCGGGTCAGCTAGTTATACATAAATACCTTTCTCTTGAATCACTCTATCTATTAAAAAACCCGCATCAAAATCCGTTGTGTAGTTTTGAAGATATAAGCATACATAGGGACATAGGGACAGAGAAAGCGACTTTATTTTATACTATGTAGTGATGATAGTGATAGTGAGGATGGGCCTAAAATTTTTGCACTTTTGAAATAACGACACAAATAAAACCACATTTTATTCTATACTAGCGATCCGCTCCGGTTTCGCACGAGTGCAATCAGTGTTTCTCTAACATATTATGCACTAGCAGAGCTGTTGCCCGCAACTCCGTCTGCGTAAAATTAGTTTCAACGCTAAACCGCAGGAATTACGCAATTTTCCGGGATAAAAAGTAGCCTATGTGTTATTCCAGACTATAATCTATCTATGTACCAATTTCAAAATTTAAAAGAGTAACAAACATCCATCCATACTTACAAACTTTCGCGTTTATAATATTAGTAGGATGTTAATCATGCTAAACGTGGCCTATAGGTATCTGTTACCTTAGGCTCTGTCTACCCCGTCAGGGATAACGACGTGATTTGTGTATGTGTATGCAATCAAACCACCTGCTTAAATGTTCCGGAACAATTTTAAGAGACCAGGGTCACAGGACACGGCTAGCCGCAGCGCTCGCGACTACCCGTTTTTTTCATACGCACTAGAAAATGTGGGTGGTAGGGCCTTGTGCAAGGTCCGTCCGGATCGCTACCACCATCTTACTCGCTAATCCTGCCGCTAAGAAGCAGTGCACTGCTGTGTTCCGGTGTGGAGAGTAAGACAGCCGGGGAAATTACGGGCACAAGAGGCATTTCATCTTAGTCCTCTAGGTTGGCAACGCATCTGCAATCCCGGGGTTGCGGGTGTCTATGGGCAGTGGTGATCACTTACCATCAGGTGACCCACTTGCTCGTTTGTCTTCCTATTCATATAAAAAAAAAAAAACTAGCTTGAGAGTATCACATAAACGAATTAGAGTGGTAATAAGAGCTATTCAATTGTGGCAACACATCATTCTTTTTCGACTTACATCATACTAAGTCAATTTTTTCCTTTATCTTCTACATGGAACAAAAGATAGATAGATAGATATCATTTACTGTCTAAAACTGTGTACTTAAGATCTCACGTCATACATTGAAAAGAATCAACAGTTTGCCCATTTCGGGCGTACAATATTATTGAACTTAAAATTAAACGAATCATTTATACGAAATATTCATTTAGATTATAAAAACATTTATTTGCAAGCCATTCCTTCTGTCCCCTTTTATACTTATTATCATCTAGTGACTTAATACATTCAGGGGCGTATCTCCCTCGCTAGCCGTGCTGTATGGGGCAGTGACCTGAGCTGCTGCTGCGTGACGTGCTTGAGGCTGTTCCGCATGTGGCGCTGGTACGAGCACAGCGAGGCGAAGCTGACGCCGCACGCCGCGCAGTACGCCGCGCTGCCCGCCTCCTGCACACACGCCCGTCAGCATCGCACCCTGGCAGGGTCGCCATGTGGTGTTCGTATCTCGCTCGCTAGCCGTCCTGTATGGGGCAGTGACCTGAGCTGCTGCTGCGTGACGTGCTTGAGGCTGTTCCGCATGTGGCGCTGGTACGAGCACAGCGAGGCGAAGCTGACGCCGCACGCCGCGCAGTACGCCGCGCTGCCCGCCTCCTGCACACACGCCCGTCAGCATCGCACCCTGGCAGGGTCGCCATGTGGTGTTCGTATCTCGCTCGCTAGCCGTCCTGTATGGGGCAGTGACCTGAGCTGCTGCTGCGTGACGTGCTTGAGGCTGTTCCGCATGTGGCGCTGGTACGAGCACAGCGAGGCGAAGCTGACGCCGCACGCCGCGCAGTACGCCGCGCTGCCCGCCTCCTGCACACACGCCCGTCAGCATCGCACCCTGGCAGGGTCGCCATGTGGTGTTCGTATCTCGCTCGCTAGTTGTCCTGTATGGGGCAGTGACCTGAGCTGCTGCTGCGTGACGTGCTTGAGGCTGTTCCGCATGTGGCGCTGGTACGAGCACAGCGAGGCGAAGCTGACGCCGCACGCCGCGCAGTACGCCGCGCTGCCCGCCTCCTGCACACACGCCCGTCAGCATCGCACCCTGGCAGGGTCGCCATGTGGTGTTCGTATCTCGCTCGCTAGCCGTCCTGTATGGGGCAGTGACCTGAGCTGCTGCTGCGTGACGTGCTTGAGGCTGTTCCGCATGTGGCGCTGGTACGAGCACAGCGAGGCGAAGCTGACGCCGCACGCCGCGCAGTACGCCGCGCTGCCCGCCTCCTGCACACACGCCCGTCAGCATCGCACCCTGGCAGGGTCGCCATGTGGTGTTCGGTTAGCGCTAATTAAATCATTTTGATCGAAAAAAATCGCGACTGAAAGCAAGCTTCAGTAAAAAACCATAATGGGAAAAAAAGCGAATGGAAATTTTGCTACTAGGAAAAAAGGATTTCGGTAAAATTATCTTACAAGTCAATTTTATGTATCCCCAGCCATTTTTTTTTAATATCTTCCACGTACAGACTTTCGACCCTCATCAACTTTATTATATTATGCACTAGCTTCTGCCCGGGACTTGGTCTGCGTAAAATTATACATAAAATCCTTCCTCTTGAATCACTCTATCTATTAAAAAAAACCGCATCATCCTTTGGTGTAGTTTTGAAGATATAAGCATACAGAGGGACATAAGGATATAGGGACATGGGGACAGAGAAAGCGACTTTATTTTAAACTATGTAGTGATTAAAGAAAGATGAACCAAACATATTTACCTTGCTACTCCGCTACTCACGTGCAAGATAACAAAGCCTGTGTGAGATATATATGTTTTTCATGCAATCCCTCCCTCCACTACCGCCACATAAAAATCACATATAAATCCCACAAACTTAATTATCGTACGTATGACCTTTGCATGTGTAACAGTTGTGCTCATTAAACTTTCATAATGATCCCGTAGAGGGATCGAAGCGCGTCAGTGTTTGTGTGGTGTAACGGACAATTAAGTTTGTGGGATTATATCACACAGGCTTGGTTATTGCACGTGAGAAGCGGAGTAGCATGGTAAATATTTTTTGTTTATTGAAATGAACCTCCGCAAAGTAACGCCCGATTCAATCAAATACTTAAAAGATGTTAGGCTTCAGCATTTGTTGCGTTGCGAGGTGATGGTTGTGCTTAGTAGTGGGATGGCTTCGTGTACCTTGACATGGTGTTTCTCCGTGTGCCGCTTGAGGCTGGCCTTCCACCTGAACACTTTGGCGCACACGCCGCACGGGAACTCGTTCTTAAGCTCGTGCACTGCGCTACAAAACATACAAACATACATAAACGTCTTTATCGCTTAAGGGATAGACAGAGCCTAGGGTACCAAGACTTAAAGGCCACGTTTAGCTTGATTGTGGGCGTATAGGTGGAAAGGGGTTGCTATAATAATAACAATAATATAATATAGCCTTTTTATTCCGAATTCGCTACAATTTCAGTAAGTACTAGTATGTTGTTGTTGTTTTTTTTTATTATAATTAAATTGTATTGCATAGGCCTCCTCCGTGTTGGAGGATTTCGGCTATAGTTCCCACGCGCGCCCAGTGCGGATTGGGAACTTAACACACACCATTGAATTTCTTCGCAGATGTGTGCAGGTTTCCTCACGATGTTTTTCCTGCACCGAAAAGCTCATGGCAAATTTCAAATGTAATTTTCGCACATAAATTCCGAAAAACTCACGAGGTGCGCGCCCGGGATTTGAACCCACGACGCTCTGCTTGAGAGGCCACAGCTCAAACCACTAGGCTACCACGGCTTGATGGGTTGCTAGCGCTAAGTTAATATTCAAGTAATTAAGTGAAAAGTTTTTGACAAAATATTGGTTTGGTTGCCATACTGTAGCCTTATTGTCTAACTCGCTCGCAATCGCCATCGTGTTCATATTGACAGTTCTTGTATGAATGTGACAGCTAGCTGATTCCGATGCCAATTGTCAGCGCATACATGAACTGTCAAAATGAACACGATGGCGATTGCGAGCGAGTTAGACAATAAGCCTACTGGTCCCTAGCGCTCTTCAAAGGCGTTGAGGGTGTCTAAGGTGGGTAAAGGCCCAGATTTTTTATTTTTTAAAAATACAAAATAATTACTCAGTACAAAACAAAGTTAGGTACTTACTAAATAGTAAGAGATCTCAGATAATTTTGTAGCTATTTACTATGTCAGTATTTTTTTAAATATTTATAGGGCTATATTACATTCTTCCATGCTGGTCTGGGAGTAAAGATAAAACATAAGAGTGTACCAGTTGCATCTCTTCCCGCGCAGATGGTAAAGGCCCATCGAGGAAATGAGCGAAAATCTTAGGTATCATGTCACCGGCGATGCGGCTAGCAACCCATCACTATTATGATGATATATATACTATACTAGCGACCCGCCCCGGCTTCGCACGGTATATTATGCATGTATTGTACATCCTCTTGAATCACTCTATCTATTAAAAAAAAAGGCATCAAAATCCGTTGTGTGGTTTTGAAGATATAAGCATACATAGGGACATAGGGACACAGGGACAGAGAAAGCGACTATATTTTATACTATGTAGTGATAGTGATTACATATATGTCACTCACAGTCTATGATTCATGAGGCCGGCGCGATGACTGAAGTTTTTGTCACACTCCGGGCACTGAACCCGCGCCTTGTGGCTGTCCTTGTGGTATCTATGTGTGTCTATCGAACTGAAACACAAACGAACATATTTTTTTCATGTGATAGGGCGGCAAGGCTGTGGAATGGGTTGGCTAAACGAGCATGACCATCACTTTACCCACATACATACACACACGCGCACAAACACACACATACACACACAAGAAAACAATTTTTACAAACACATAAAATTAGCGAATTAGTTTTTTTTTAATTTTTTATTTGTTACATCATAACTTCCGACTGGGCGGAGCGATTTTAATGATTCTTTTATTATTTGAAAGCTGGTGCTTCCCGTGTGGTCCCATTTTAATATGGTCCAGTTCAGACAATGGCAACCATGAGAAAACCATATAAGTCTAAAATTAGCATTAAGTATGTGTGCGACAAATCGTCCGTTTCATTTAAACGGGGCTGTCTCATATGAGCAGCGCGTTTAGTAGGTCTGCCCATATTCAGAAAAAAAATTAAGTGTACTTCAGATTCACTAAAAAATAAACAAAAAAAAACCGACTTAACAAAAAGAAACCATTCCAAAACAAACTAATACGCACTAAAGAGAAAAAAATTATTGCATATTCTTCTACAACTTAATAATCAACTTACTTTTTCTACTTATCAATATGTAGGTACGATTTATCTAATGTTGTTACAATTATTGTTATTTTTGTAGACCAGCATGGGAGAAAAAAGGAGACTTAAAAAAGTCTAAAAAGATAAAGGTAAAGATCTGGAAACAACTTCCTGCTCCAGCATTCCCTGAGCGGTACAATTTAGGGATCTTTAAAAAGCGAGCCTTCCTGTTCCTCAAAGGGCCGGCAACGCACTTGTGATTCCCCGGGTCTTGCAGGTGTCCCTGGGCGACGGTGATTGCTTTCCATCAGGTGACCCGTCTGCTCGTTTGCCCCCTCTTTTTTTATATATAAACTTGGCCACAACTTACTTGGATATCTTTCCACAGAGGTTGCACTTGTACTGTTTTAGTGATATCTCGTGCGTTGTGTAGTAATGCTGCTGCATTACTTTCAGATCTATGGTGCGTTTGTGGCACAGACTACATTCATACCTAGACAGAGAAATTGACCAATTTAACAGTTGACCGAATTCATCTTCACCGAAATAATAATTGATAGAACTACAATTTTTTTTTGTTCATGATTGTACCGACAATTTGTAAAATTATACTTCATTGAAGAATTAACCAGTAATTAAATTTCTAAAAAATACTGATAATTAGAACGTATAGAAAAATCCGAAAAGTAAAGCTATGGCCGGGAATCGAACCCGCATCCTTGTCATTCCGTGACGCGTGCTATACCCCTACACCGCCCATAGCAGGTGGGTAAGCCTTTGAATTCTTCTATCTGTTATAGTTTGTTTCATTTAAAATGACGAAAAGTACTTAAAACCAACATCTATTGTTTAATTGTTATCTTCAAGTGGGGTTGTAAAACCATTATGCAGGTAGTCGCAAAGTATACCGTGAACAAACGGGTACCTACCGATAAACCTGCATAATTGTTTTACAACCCCACTTGAAGATAACAATTAAACAATAGATGTTGGTTATAAGTACTTTTCGTCATTTTAAATGAAAAAAACTATACTAGCTGTCACGTGACCTTGTTACTATGCGATGTCGGCAAGCGTCATCTGTTTGAATGTGTCTGTACGACACAATTACCAACTCCCGTGGAACATCTACTGCTCACCAGGGACGAGCGAGAGATATTTTTTGTTCATGATTACATTTGTGGAGTTTGACCACAATAAAGAAATCTCTCTTCAGGCAGACGTTACGTGTCATCATATAATTAGTAAAAAAAACGCTAAACCATTATGGCGATTGCTACTCTGATAAAGCATTGACACTAGAGTTGGGCCACCAGATATTACGATCGATATAAAACGTTTAGTGCGTGGCATAGTGAAAAAAACTCGCCCGTCTTTTAATGAAAAAAAAACTAAACTGCCTTACTTCCATAACATGCTATAAATGAAAACATACGGATTATATATTCTAGTCACACTATTCTCTCTACGTTCAAAGTAAACAATTGTCCAGTTTTCTTACCTCCTCATATGCCTTTTATAATGGGCAGTGAAGGAATCCACAGAAGAAATAACTGTTTTGCATATTGGACAACTGTAATCGCCTAAACTCTGCAATGAAACAGATAAATTTCAATTAATTGAGCTTCATTAACCAACTGCCATTCAGAGACACCAATTTAATTAATACCGCTGCAATTTAATATCCACTAGCAAGCCCGGCGAACTCCGTTTCGCCACCAGATGGTATGTTGATGGATGCTATGTATCAGAGATGGCGCTGTATGTGAAAAAAGATTTTCCCGCTTTTCTGTTGAAATTTTTCCTGAATTTTCTTTGCTATAAACCTCACGGAGTCCGAGACCTTTCCAACGAATGCAAAACCGTGGAACTCGGTTCGTGCGTTCTGGAGTTATAGCGTCAGGAAGGAAAACCCGACTTATTTTTATATAGTAGAAATAACCGTAACCGAAACCGAAATTATATATCCGTAACACCCCCGATGTTATGTCTGTACTAGTGATGTAACGAATGTCATTTTTTAAACATTCGCGAACGCGAATGCGAATGCAAATGTCTGCTACTGATATTCGCGGATGCGAATGTGGAAGTGTAAAATTTTTATTATTAAAAAAATTAATTATTAAGCTTCATTGCCCAAGGTAAAATAATGAATAAATAATACCAGATGATAAAGTGACGACTGTTAATGTGCTTATGAGGTTAAGTTACTTTTTCTTGCATTAAAAATATAAGAAATGAATGGGTTTTTGATTTTATTAAGCTACCATTTTCTTCAAATTGTTTTTTTTTCTGATATTTATATTCACAAAACATTCGCAGAAATTTTACGGATCCGAATGCAAATACGAATATCCAAAAATATGCGAATATCAGCGAATGCGAATGCGAATGCGAATATTCGTTACATCACTAGTCTGTACTGTACCGGATCATGCTTGCTGGCTCGGTGGGCGAGGTAAGACTTGCTGTATTTGAATCCAACGAGGCAGCTCTCGCACTTGAGCTCAGCCTCCAAGTAGCTCTCCTTCACGGCGTCTCTGTCGCGCTCTTCTAACATCTCTTCATACGACAGCTCTATGGTTACTATCTTTTCATCAGCTACAGACTTTTGCTTGTGGTTCTAGAAAATAAGATCAATCATTAACTCAAGCTTCCACACTGGTCTGGGGGTAAAGAAAAAAAAATAGGATGCACCAGTTGCTCGTCTTCCCGCGCAGATGGTAAAATCCTAACGAGGGAATGGGCGAAAATCTTAGGAATCATGTTAGGGGCCGTCCATTAATCACGTGAGGCTCCAAAAGGGGGTGGGGAGGGGTTCGGCAAAAAACACGAAATATCACAAGAGGGGCGGCGGGGTGTAGTAAGATATCACGTGTTTATTTATTCGTCAAACGCGCGATTTTTAAACCGAAAAGCGGCGTGTAGTTGTAGTGTGGCCTTGACTCGCCGTTGCCGGGCAACGAACGAAGTCCCCGCGCCTTTTATACCTGTATTTAAAGATAATATTCTAAATTCTTTGTAGGTACTAAAAATACACGTGATTTTGGATGGGGAAGGGGGGGGGGGGGGTAGTTTTAAGCCCCACCGCGTATCACCAAGGGGGAGAGGGGGTTAAAAGTGCTAAAAAAACATCACATGATTAATGGACGGCCCCTTATAGGCGATGTGGCTAGCAACTTATCAGTTTTTATTCCCCTTTCCGTCCATACGCCCACAATCATGCTAAACGTAGTCTTATGGTCTTGTTACCTTAGGCTCTGTCTACCCCGTAAAGGATAAAGACGTGATTTATGTATGTATAAACTTAAATAAAATATCGGCAATCGACAATAAGCCTTGTAGTGTAGTCGCACCCTTCGTGGAAGAAAGACGTAAGTCCTATTGACTTACCATGGGACTTACGTCTTTCTTCCACGAAGGGTGCGTAGTGTCCATCTGGTTCGCTACCACGGCCTTGCTTGCTAATCCTGCCTCCAAGCAACAGTGCTTGCGCTGCTGTCCTTTTGACATTATTGAGCACCTATGTGTTACTTTGTTGCCAAAGGAGGGTTATGATTTTGACAGGCTTTCTATGTATGTGTGTATTTGTTATGTTTGTGATGAAAAGTAGCGCTCTGTCTTACTTTCGAAAATCCCTGTTCGCGTCGACTTATGCCGTCAATTTTCGCCGCGAGTTTGGAGGCTATCAAATAATACCTACCTTAGTTTTGTCCTTCAAACTGACAGCTTTTTTAACCTTAACCTTTTTCCGTTTTTCTGTCTTCTTATTTTTCTTCTTAGTTTTAGCTGCCTCTGACTCAATTTTGACCATTTTGCACACAGTGCTTTCCACCTCTGAATTTAAATCTTCATCTGAAAAATAATAACATTTAATCTAAAATTTAAAGAACCTCCCACGCATTAATAAAAAAAAATATTAAATTATATGCCAAGGGGGCGTTCAAGTATTACGTAACGCAATTTTTATCGTAAAACGTTACGATGCGTTACAGAGGCGGGGAGGGGGCTCTTTCTTACAACACGTTATGTAACGTTTTCTTTTTTTAAATAAAAAATTATAGAATTAAAACTGCCAAGTTAACAAACTACGCATGTATTGCGGGTTAAACATCTCTTGTGTTATTTAATATTATTACCGCCAAGGCGATTAAAACTATAACAAGGATATTATAGCGACTTTCTTGTACTTCGCGCAACATAAATTTTGACACTTTTGGGTAAAAATGGTCACTTGAGTGTTACGTAACGTTTAGAGGGGGAGGGGGGGGTTACAGAAAAACGTTACGGCGCGTTACAAGGGGGGGAGGGAGGGTCAAAAATCTTCAATAATTGCGTTACATAATACTTGAACGCTCCCCAAGACGGTGCAGTTTATGTTATTATGATGTAGTGACACTAACCTCTGTCATCCCAGTCTATCTGGATATTGACAGGTTCATCCTTCACATAGACCAGTTGCAAATCCCTCGGTTTCTCTTCGACAGCATTTGGGGGCTCCCCAGTGGCCAGGTCTGGAGCCACGTTGACGGGACTGTTGGTGCAAACCTTCAGCCTCGGGGGACGGCTCACGTCTGTTAGAAGGCATTCATAGAGATTCTGAAAAGATCAGATGAATTTGGTTAGTGAAAATGTAAAGGGATTTGAAGGTTTTACAGGTTTTAATGGGTTCAATAGTTTACCCACAATTAAAAGACAGACAACTGATACTATCTAACCCCTGGTCTGGTATGCTTAATAAATGGATCTGTGCAAAATATAAGGCTATCTTTTTCTATTTTTATTGTAATTAGCAAGATTGATATTATTTGAAAAGAATGAGGCTAAATAAATCAAGTGCTTATTTTTTTTTTGCATAGGGGTGAACATGTTTCAGCTGGAAGAGCTATAAGTGCACTATCACGACAGTATAAAACAAAGTCGCTTTCTCTGTCCCTATGTCCCTATGTATGCTTATATCTTCAAAACTACACAACGGATTTTAATGCGGTTTTTTTTAATAGATAGAGTGACTCAAAAGGAAGGTTTTTATGTATAATTCTACGAAGACAAAGTCGCGGGCAGAAGCTAGTTTTAAATATATAAACATTTACTACCTCATTAGTATAAGTCTGAAGGATCCTGTAAGAATCCTTCACTTGCTCCTTGAAGGCCACTCCTCTCCGCAGCAGGGCTTCACACTCCCAACAAATATTTGGGCACACCTGTGGTAAGTTGCACAGCTGAAAAAAATATAAGACAATTATTTTTATTTCATTTATCTTATGAAACCGGGACATGGACTTTACGGTACAAACTACCACCCACAGACACTTGCAACGGCATTGCCAGCCTAGAAAGCTAAGTTGGAATACTTCTGCCAGTAATTTCACCAGCTGTCTGACCCTCCATACCGAAAAAACTCCTGGTGCCCTTAGACGGTAGCTTAGGTTTTCCGTCCTGTCCGGAGAATAACATACCATTATTTTATTTCAATTTATACCGTTATAAGGATCCTAATAAAATTCAAACATTTACAAAATTTTGTGGGGCTAAGTGCTGTAGATTCTCTAATAAAGACTGACGAGACTTCTCGTTTTAAAAGACATTTACAACAAAAAGAACGGTATTTTTATTGTAATAATTTGGTTTACTTACGGGGATCTCGTTGAGAGCTCCTAGATAGAACTGCTTCATTTTGTCATCGGTTATCTTATGTAGCGACCTGCCTACGCAAAGACATGCCATACACAGAAGTTTATCCACAATTGTATCTTTGTTCTCCATGTTAAAACCAATAAATATACGAGCTATTGAAGAATAGAAAGTTACAACGTTACATAGCGTAACACCGTGTAAATCGACGTTTACGCTTTTGTCTGACTTGACAATGACAAAATAGACAGTTTAATTAAGAATGTATACAAATAACTTTTTATTTTATCACATAATTTAAAGAAATTCACTAAAACATTTCAAATCCAAAACACACAACAAAACAAATCGCCGCCATTATTAAAATAGTGTTGTACGTTGATCTATCTGTCAAAAAGTACGGTTAATTCATTTGCAGCAATTGCAGAATGCAACAGCTCGAACTGCAGTTAATGTTACTTATGGCAGGAGCTTTATTATTAGTATAGCCAAACCAAAAAAAGGATATAAAAAAAATGTATACGGATGATTGCAAATTAAAAAAAAACTGTTTTTAAAAATGATGAAGACATGGTTTACTATTTCTGAGTCATTATTTTGAAAATAAATAAAATAAGAAGTCGTAACCACGGAATTTTCGTCCAGTCCAGCTGATTAATAGAATAATTGTTATGGTAACATTGTGTAAAGCAGCCATTTTGTGGTGTCCCAGTATAGTAGCTTGGTCTTCTTAATTTTCGTCTATTTTACATGGAAGTATTACTTTTTGTTATGATTTGAAATCCAATCTCGTATATTTTTATTTGAAAAGTTTGTTTATAAATTATATCGATGTCCGTGATGGAGCAAGAGGTAGAGAGTAGCTACAGGGTAGTCTGCTGTACATGCCTTAGTTCTGATCGTAATTTAGTGTCCATAAATGGATTAGCACCAGTTTATCAAATATTTCGGCTGCTTATGTATGATTTCGCGGGAGACAGGGTAAGTGTTCAAAAGTTTTGTAAACATGCAATGTTTTTACTTCCGTATATTGAATAATTACGTAAACTCTTAATCTAATTTGCATTCCATGTAGCATGCAGTTAACTACTATGTGCATTTGCTTTTGTTAACATAGTTTTATTAAGTTCTTGACGGATGAAAAAATATTCAATTTTAATGAGAAATCTAAAATCACTAATTATATTCAAATGTGTTTGTCCATGACAGACATTTGCTCAATCCAACTTTTTTGACCTTGACCATGTAAAAAAGGAAATTATTTTTTTTCAAAAATATCATATTTTTTGATACTTTACTATGTTTCACTTTAAGTACAAATTAGGAACAAGTAAATGTATGTAGAAATAATAAACTTGTAAAACAAATGTTTTTTTTATGTCTCTCCCAGTTCAAAAGCCCAACTTAACACACACCCACACTTACCTACATATGCACACACATCCACACTTGCCCATGTAGTACACAACTGCAACATACGATTTCTTGGTTCTAGTTCGCCAGCTCCCTCTCCGAGATGGAACAGATTGTGTGCTGGGAGTGCCTGGCTCTGATGAAGAGGTTCATCAAGTTCAAGAGGCAGGTGCACAGCGCTCAGGAGCATATCAGGGTGCTCGCATTGAGTGGGGACCAGGAGGTACCTTCTGCTTTTAATTTTGTAAACCCTCATGCCATATTGCCATACTTAACATCATCATATCCAGTTTTTGTGACATGAATAAAATTGTCCTAGGATTCCTAGGAACTTCCAAACAATATTAATTTATCGATACATACATACATACATAAATCACGTCTTTCTCCCTTACGGGGTAGACAGAGCCAAAGGTGACAAGACCCAAAGGCCATGCTTTATCGATAAATGAACCAAGGGCGGATCCACCGTTGTGGGCACGATGGGCATGCCCACAACCTTAATAGACTTGTGACGTCACACTTTTACGGTCTATTGAGATCGATAGGCTGATGATAATAAACGATATGCCTTAATAATCTAATTCAAAACTTCATAAACGACTTGCATGATTGTTAACCTTTAGCTGACGACCTGGGTTTAACATAGCACTTACACCGATGTGCCGTCTGAGAGGCGTAGATTTTAAAACTCATCATAAAAAATACAATTTTAAAACTAGTTTGTTTTTAATGTCTTTATTGCATACGTACATGTTTAAGCTAATTAATTACAAGATTTAAAATAAAACACCAGCTTTATTTTTAAAATAATCAGTATTTTTTGAGGAGATCGCAAAATCTATTAACTAAGTTTTACGAACATTCATCAGTCTCCATGTTTTTTATAATTATGTAAAATCTAACAAAAAAACATAAAATAATGTTACTTCTTGAACAAATTAACAAATTTAAACAATAAAAACACTTCTAGACTAAAACATAAAAAAAATGACAACGGTCATTTATGACATACAAATTTTTCCTACTGGGTAATTTTGCAGTCACTGCATATTTGAATGCAGCACGTAAGGCACATAGGTTTGTTACATGTGCAACAGAAGTACTTCGTACGTCTTTTTAGACGGCTTGGGCATATTGCACAGGTTTTTGGAACCCCTGGTGCCGTATTTACGCCATTTTTGGCTGGAGGCATGGGCATATCACTGGCTTGAAAGACTCGCTCGATAGTTTGCCGTAATTTGAAGCGTTGAAGGAGTCGGGGACACAGCAGGAGCTGTTTTTCGTTTCCTGGAAACGTTTTCCTTTTTTCTGGGCATTCTGAAACATAAAAGTATAACTAAAAACCGACCTCACGTCAATAAGACACTATGAGTTTATATACTAAAACACCGTGGTGACGAATAACAGACGTACATATTCTTTGTACATAAACAACGTACTTACGTCTGTGAGACGGCGGCAGCTTCTCTACGGTCACGTGTGCACTCGCCGGGCTCGCTCCGTCGACTGTCGATTAGCAACGCGGAATGGGGAAGGTAGCGGGAGGAGCAGCTCCGCCAGTGGCGTATTTTAGAAAATATTTTTGAAATAAAAGTAATGACGTCTGTGAGACGTATAGGTCGTCAGTTAAAGGTTAATGAGCATGTTCATGCTCCGAATCGTACTTAGCCGATTTTCTAGTAGCTGTGACCACAACCTTTTTTGAGGGCTGGATCCGCGCTTGAAATGAACAAAAGAAAGCTATATGTATATTACACACAAGAAAAAGGATACAATAAACAAACAAATTTAAATTTAAATCGATAAATAGTTCTTATAACAGTTACATTATAACTATGGGGAAACATTATGTACAGTCAAGTGTAATAATTATGTATGTAGTCAAAGTTTCAAAAATAAGTACCATACGCTCTTACACCGGCGTAATAAGGTCGCGGGACATATTTTTAAGAAGTTCATATCAATACTTATTTTTGCACTTGACCATACATTGTGAATCACGTCTTTATCCCTTATGGGTAAGACAGATAGGGCATCAAGACCTATATTTTTCCAGACCATGGACCACACCTACATCTCTCAGTCCCTCTCAGCCCTCGAGGCCACCACCAAGCAGGAATACGACAGCATATTCTTCGACTACACTACCCGCGAGGAGTGGCCACAGACATTCCTCACCATCAACAGTGTGCAGTCAGTCAAGCATGAACAGTATGACATGGCTCAGGCTGTCAGAGAAAACATCAATTTGGAAATGGATGGGCATATATTAGAAGGTAACTATTGGAATTTAATAGTACACAACTCAATCCTATCCTACTAATCACATCTCATCTCATCATGTCACATCTCAGTTCATCACATCTACATCACATCACATCATATCACATCTCAGTTTATCACATCTCATCTCATCTCACTAATAATAATATTGTAAATGGGAAAGTTTGTGAGTGTGTGTGTTAAAAGGGGACTGAAGGAATGGCTTGCAAATAAATGTTTTTATAATCTAAATGAATATTTCGTATAGCTCTTCAAATGATTAGTTTAATTTTAAGTTCAATAATATTGTACGCTCGAAATGGGCAAACTGTTGATTCTTTTCAATGTATGACATGAGATCTTATGTACACAGTTTTTTATTGGAAAAGAAAAACAAATCATAATAAAAAAAAGTCACAACTTAAAAATAACTCAGAGAAACTAAAACTACTACTAATTATAAAACAAATTGTTATAAAGCTATAAATAAAAACGAACAGTAACACAGTTTGAGACAATAAATGATATCTATCTATCTATCTATCTATCTATCTTTTGTTCCATGTAGAAGATAAAGGAAAAAATTGAGTTAGTATGATGTAAGTCGAAAAAGACTGATGTGTTGCCACAATTGAATAGCTCCAACCACTCTAATTGGTTTATGTGATACTCTGAAGCCAGAATGGCTGATTATGGACGAAATTTGGCACAGAGACAGATTATAGTCTAGAAAACACACGCTACTTGTTTTTTAGATCGTTTAGAAAGAAAGAAAGAAAGAAAGAACAATTTATTGCCACAAAAACAGATTTACAACAACTACAAATTAAGTAAAAAAAACTCAAACGGTTTGTGACAAGAGGTGTCGGCGTCAGCATAAGCTGCTGGTGCCGGTCCCGGGGGCGACGCCCGCAGCGCTGGTCTTCAGCCGACACCCTGACTTATTATACTTACCTTTTTTTGTTTACCTTGTTTTCCAGTGCCAGAGATAGTTTTGGAGCAGTCTGTGACCGGGGTGATGTCCCACATAGTCGTCGGGCCTGAGGAGTTGCGTGTGGACTATTCGCCAGCGAAGGAACTGCCCCAACTCTGCATTGAGTATGTACACATCGTGAAAGAACTAGTAATTTATTTGCTACGGCCGTAGTAACACTCAATGAAAATTTCCACTACATATTCTGTAATGCGGGGGCGTCCATTAATTACGTGAGGCATTTTTAAGGATTTTTTGACCCCCCCCTCCCGCCTTGGTGAGATGTCGTAAGATTTTTCTCGACCCCCTCCCCCCTAACCCAATCTCACGTGAGATTTTTCAAACTTGTACTTTGGGTATAAAAGTATTGGATTTATTAAAAAACAACACAATTTGTTTGATTTCTTTTATTTTTATTTGTCAGACTGTCATATTTTATTCAAGATACGTTTTTTATTTTCATTCAACTTTAATTTAACTTAATTTTCACGCAGCTTTACACCAGTTTCTGCTAAAAAAAATTACGTGATATTTAGTAAGATTCGGCTCGACCCCCTCCCCCCCTAAATACCTCACGTAATTAATGGACGCCCCCTTAAGGCTTAATTTTCCGGGAAAAAAGTATCTAAAATAACGACTAGGGATATAAGGTAACACTACGCAAAGTTTCATTTAAATCGATCCAACAGTTTTGGAGATTAGCGAACACAGACATAGCTAAATGAACAAACACATACATACAGACAAAACTTATAAAATCTAGTTTTTTGTGTTCTATTACTCTTCCCTAATCGTTGGCACTCTATTTTTGATGAATTCATTTAGTGTACAGACACGAACTTTCTAGTGATTTATTCTATGTACCTATAGATTTTAACTCAAAGAACTTTGTCAGTGGCGTAACTATAGGGTGGCGGGGGTGGCAAAATGCCAGGGGCCCCTAGCTCTACGGGGCTCCGAACTGGCTTGGTTTAGAGCACAGAAGGGACACTGATGCACTTCTTTATATTGAAGAAGGAGCCCTGACGAATTTGCCACGGTCCCCATGTTATAGTTACGCCACTGATCTTTGTGATGTTTTGTCTCAGAGTGCCGTCCTCGCAGCCGCCTAAGATCGAGACGCTCGTTCTGTCCAACCCTAAACCCTTCAAGGCTAAAGAAGAGGTTCCGCCGCAGAAGCAGGGTTTCTTCACGGAGTTCATGAACGAAACTGAAATGCAGGCCTCCAGGTAACTAACCCCCTTATTCATAAACGCTCTATAGGCCTAGTAGGCTAACTTGGCAATCGTTTGTCCTTATCTGTGAAAGGTAAATGTCAAAGTGACAGATAAGGACAAACGATTGCTAAGTTAACAGAAGCCTACGGAACGTTTATGAATAAGGGGGTAACACTACAAGCCCTTTGGCACATCACAGTGAATGCGCTGGTAGTTTCAAAAAGACATGTAAGAGCACTTGGCGGCCAATTTGCAAAAGTATTTTTTTATTTTCATTTTCACGCGGTCAGTACGAGCGTGTGATCCATGTCACGTGATATTGATGCGAATCGCGATCCTATATTGACGTGCCCAGTATCACGATCCAAGCCATTAACACTGTGGAACAATTAAATTTTTGTATTCCAGGCGCTTGTTTTTTCCCGACACTTCCAACAATTATTATGTTTCGACTAATTTACACAAAACCTTGTCAAATTATATGCTTAAACTAGCTTCTGCCAGCGACTTCGTCTGCGTAGAATCCTACTTAATATTATAAACGCGAAAGTTTGTAAGTATGGATGGATGTTTGTTACTTTTTCACGCCTGAACGGCTGGACAGATCTGGATGAAATTTGGAACATAGATGGATTATAGTCTGGAATAACACATAGGCAACTTTTTATCCTGGAAAATTGCGTAAAACTAATTCTATGCAGACGAATTTGCGGGCAACAGCTAGTTATACATATAAACCTTCCTCTTGATCACTCTATCTATTAAAAAAACCGCATCCAAATCCGTTGCGTAGTTTTAAAGATTTATCCGTAGCGTACATAGATAAATAATAATAATATCTTGGGACAATTGACACCAATTGACCTAGCCCCAAACTAAGCAAAGCTTGTAATATGCGCACTAGACAACGGGTAAACATACTTATATAGATAAATACATACTTAAATACATATTAAACATCCAAGACTCGAGAACAAACATTCGTATTTTTCATACAAATATCTGTCCCGACCGGGGATCGAGCCCGGGACCTCAAGCTTCATAGTCAGGTTCTCTAACCACTGGGCCATCCGGTCGTGAGAGATAGGGACAGACATAGAAATAAATATCTCATTTCATTTGTTTCGTGAGTCATAGACGGTTCTGGCTGAAAATCAGTGCTGCAGGTGTCTAACGCCTCAGTGTAATGCTGAGCCAGCGACCGTTTCACTTTTGCGAAGACACACACAACGGTGATGATCTATTTTACATCTCTATGTTTTTTATTGTTATACCTTGTTTATTTTCTATAAAATTGTGTATATTGTCTTATATTTGTGTGTCTTGCAAAAAGGAATAAATGTCTTCTTTCTTTCTTTCTTTCTTTCTTTCTTATTTAATTTCCCGTCTAGAGAAGAGGCGAAGGAGAAAGTCCAGTACGCCAGTTCGGTGTACAAGTGCGAGCTCTGCATCATCGGGTTCTACACGCAGCAGCAGGTCGAGGAGCACTTCGTGGCAGCGCACAGGGACGTGAGTACACTGGACGTCTACATCCATGTCATGGATGCCCTACATGTTCAGGGAGGATTGGCAAATAGAAATGGCCTACATTAAGATACCTGTGCGGTGCTTTGCGGGTGGTAGGGCCTTGTGCAAGGTCCGTCCGGATCGCTGCCACCATCTTACTCGGTAATCCTGCCGTTAAGTAGCAGTGCTTGCACTGCTGTGTTCCGGTGTGGAGAGTAAGACAGCCGGGGAAATTGCGGGCACAAGAGGCATTTCATCTTAGTCCTCTAGGTTGGCAACGCATCTGCAATCCCTCCGGGGTTGCGGGTGTCTATGGGCAGTGGTGATCACTTACCATCAGATGACCCATTTGTTCGTTTGCCTTCCTAATCATATTAAAAAAAAAACAAACCTGTCTGTGCTTGTATTGTAATATTTACATTAAAGTACAAATATCGATACTCTTATTATCGATATTACAATAAAAGAACACGCACTTAGAAAAATAGCACTTTAATTACCTCGTCATCTGTATGGCGTTTTTAAGACAATAGTTATTTTTTTTTATTTTAAAAATATAAACATAAAGAAGGAAATACATATAAGAAGGTGGGTTGGTCGGTTGGCAACAAGTGTCTCAGGAATTAAGAAAAAAATTATGTGAATTTCAGTCGTTTCGTCTGTTTCGAAATTTCGAAGAACAGAAATGTGTGTATGTATTATTTGCGTTTATCCTGTCTATTTGTTTCCGCCACCTACTTAAACCGTCTCCAACTTAATTCTCTTATTGGTTGTCGGGTAGAGATCGCTATTAAGCGATAAGACCGCCTATTGTCTACTCCGTTCTTTGATTCTGTATTGTTTCGTACCGATTTGTGGTGTACAATAAAGAGTATTTCGCTGCTTAAATACAAAAGCGACACATTTCAATAACTGCACTGCAATAATTGCACTGTTGCATTTGAAACCTTATAACGACCGACTTACGTCTTTAGATGCAATGGCAAATGATTTTGGCATGCGTCCGTTTTATATTTAACTAGCGACCCGCCCCGGCTTCGCACGGTATATTATGCATGTATTATACATATAAACCTTCCTCTTGAATCACTCTATCTATTAAAAAAAACCGCATCAAAATCCGTTGACTGGTTTTGAAGATATAAGCATACATACGGACACGGGGACAGAAAAAGTGACTTTATTTTATACTATGTAATGATGATCAACGATTTGTATTTATTTAACAGAAAGCCGGCTACTCCCCCTGCAAAGTGTGCTACGTGTTCGTGGAGGAGTCGAAGCTGCAGGCGCACGTGGAGCAGCACTACGCGCGGCACGTGTGCAAGCTGTGCGGGCACGCGGAGCGGCTGCGCGCCGCCATCGCCGCGCACGTGGGCGCGCACATGGCCAGGCCGCTGCCCGGCGCGCTCATCCAGATAGGCGGCGGCCAGCAGAGGAGGGTGAGTGCCTGCTGCCCCGGCACGTGCAAGCTGTGCGGGCACGCGGAGCGGCTGCGCGCCGCCATCGCCGCGCACGTGGGCGCGCACATGGCCAGGCCGCTGCCCGGCGCGCTCATCCAGATAGGCGGCGGCCAGCAGAGGAGGGTGAGTGCCTGCTGCCCCGGCACGTGCAAGCTGTGCGGGCACGCGGAGCGGCTGCGCGCCGCCATCGCCGCGCACGTGGGCGCGCACATGGCCAGGCCGCTGCCCGGCGCGCTCATCCAGATAGGCGGCGGCCAGCAGAGGAGGGTGAGTGCCTGCTGCCCCGGCACGTGCAAGCTGTGCGGGCACGCGGAGCGGCTGCGCGCCGCCATCGCCGCGCACGTGGGCGCGCACATGGCCAGGCCGCTGCCCGGCGCGCTCATCCAGATAGGCGGCGGCCAGCAGAGGAGGGTGAGTGCCTGCTGCCCCGGCACGTGCAAGCTGTGCGGGCACGCGGAGCGGCTGCGCGCCGCCATCGCCGCGCACGTGGGCGCGCACATGGCCAGGCCGCTGCCCGGCGCGCTCATCCAGATAGGCGGCGGCCAGCAGAGGAGGGTGAGTGCCTGCTGCCCCGGCACGTGCAAGCTGTGCGGGCACGCGGAGCGGCTGCGCGCCGCCATCGCCGCGCACGTGGGCGCGCACATGGCCAGGCCGCTGCCCGGCGCGCTCATCCAGATAGGCGGCGGCCAGCAGAGGAGGGTGAGTGCCTGCTGCCCCGGCACGTGCAAGCTGTGCGGGCACGCGGAGCGGCTGCGCGCCGCCATCGCCGCGCACGTGGGCGCGCACATGGCCAGGCCGCTGCCCGGCGCGCTCATCCAGATAGGCGGCGGCCAGCAGAGGAGGGTGAGTGCCTGCTGCCCCGGCACGTGCAAGCTGTGCGGGCACGCGGAGCGGCTGCGCGCCGCCATCGCCGCGCACGTGGGCGCGCACATGGCCAGGCCGCTGCCCGGCGCGCTCATCCAGATAGGCGGCGGCCAGCAGAGGAAGGTGGCAACAAAAATATACATACATATGTGGCGACTATACATAGCTACTTATTATTTTAATGGTTAGCTAGACTTTTTAGTCGAAACTATTTTTATTGACAAAGCCGAGCGCTTCCGAGCGCCGGCCGAGGACTGTCGACCTCAATGGTCGAGTGCGCATGTGCGGTTTCAAATGGCAACTGTCAAACACTTCTTGCCGTGGAATCTGTCATCCTTACCACACGTATATTCCTTATTGTTTTTCTAGTTTTCTTATTCCTTGTGTATATTCCATTTCCTACCTGTATATATTATTCTTCAGTGTTTCCTTCTTAACACAGAGTTTTATATTTTATTGGGGAGTGCCTTGTTTACTTGTAGCATACGTAGCACCCCACACATGCATACATACATACATCCTACTATCCTACTAATATTATAAATGTGAAAGTTTGTGAGTATGTTTGGATGTTTGTTACTCTTTCACGCCAGAACGGGTGGACAGACCTGGATGAAATTTGGAACATAGAAAGGTTATAGTCTGGAATAACACATAGGCTACTTTTTATCCCGGAAAATTGCGTAATTCCTGCGGGATAGCGATAAACGAATTCTATGGAGACGAAGTTGCGGGCAACAGCTAGTACATACATAAATCACGTCTTTATCCCGTAGACAGAGCCTAAGGTAACAAGACCTAAAGACCACGTTTAGCATGATTGTGGAAGTATGGAAAAGGGAATCAAAACAGTGATGGGTTGCTAGCCACATCGCCTGTATAACATGATCCCTAAGATTTTCGCCCAATCCCTCGATGGGCTTTTACCTAGCGCGGGAAGAGAAGAAACTGGTACATTCTATGTTTTTTCGTTGCTCCCAGACCAGCGTGGAAAAAAAATATTTTTGGAAATTGCCCGCCAAGGGCTCTTTTACATGTCTTTTTTAAACTGCCAGCGCATTCGGAAAGACCATGTCAAGAAGAATGCGCCGCAAGCAACTTGACAGAAGGTCATTTTTTTCAAAATAAAATACAGTAAGAATACTCAAATTCTAGTTAAATTAAATACATATTATAAAAAGGATGAATCCTTATTCATCCTCGAGCCTTAAATTATATTATATTGGACAGGGTCAGCACGGCTATACTGCTGTCCCAATTCAAAAGGACGCATGTCCAAATAACAGATTTAGGATATGTTTCACTACTCTCTGTTAAGTTCCAATTATTCGATCTGTTTTGCGTAATGAACTTATTTTATAATTAACTAGCGACCCGCCCCGGCTTCGCACGTGGGCAATCAGTGTTTCTCTACTATATTATACATGTATTATACATATATAAACCTTCCTCTTGAATCACTCTATCTTGTAATATTCAAGGGATGTATGGGGAGGTAGCAAGGTTTGCGTAGAGCAAGTAAGACCAGCTGTGACGGTAGTGTAGAACCCAGTTTATTCAGTTCACTCTTTTTTATATGATTACAATGCTTAGGTTGTCACTGACACAAGCAATATGCGTTTATGTAGCAGTAAACATTGTGTTACTGCTAAACACTGAAAGTGGCCAGTTGCCACACTACAATCTATTAACAAAAACCGTTTCAAAATCCGTTGCGCAGTTTTAAAGATTTAAGCATACATAGGGACGGACAGACAGTGATTTTGTTTTATACTATGTAGTGATTTGTTGCAGAGTCGTAAGAAGAAAGAGCCGCCCTCGAATCCGCCTAAGCCGGGGGACTTGCGCAAGCTTCTCTCCAAGACAACCATCGAAGGCTACCAGTGCCTGGAATGTGATATGTTCTTCAAGTAAGTCTAGTTAACTAATATTGTAAATACGAAAGTTTGTGTGTATTTTTGTATGTTTGTGTATACATAAAAAAATCATGAAACACATGAAAATGATATTAAACTTATTCGTAAAAAAGTACATACACAAATCACGTCTTTATCCCTTACGGGGTAGACAGAGCCTAAGGCAACAAAACCTTAAGGCCACGGTCAGCATGATTAAGGGCGTATAGCTGGAAAGCGAAATCAAAATAGTGATGGGTTGCTAGCCTCATCGCCTATAACATGACTCCTATGATTTTCGCCCACTCCCTCGATTGGCTTTTACCAGATGGCGCAGATGCGCAGGTAGAGAAGCAACTGGTACATTCTATGTAAAAAAAAGGGAAAAAAATATATATATTACTAGCTGACCCGGCGAACTTTGTTCCGCCTTAAATTTAAAAAATTCTAGTGGTTTGGGCTGTGCTATCCCGCAGGAACTATGCAATTTTCCGGGATAAAAACTATCCTATGTCCTTTCCCGGGACTCGAAACTATCTGTATACCAAATTTCAACTAAATCGGCCCAGCGGTTTAAGCGTGAAAGGTAACAGACAGACAGACAGAGTTACTTTCACATTTATAATATTAGTAAGGATAATATTAGTAAGGATTAATTATATTTACAGAAATTCCCGCGCTCGCAAGAACCACGTGGCGCGGTATCACAGGGAAGGGTTGCAGTGTGACCACTGCAAGAAACGCTTCGTGAATCGCACCACACTGGCAACACATTTGAGGTGAGGCCGAACCTTTGTGAAATCTTAAAAAAAAAAACTGGATGCGCCACTTATAGGTTTTCGAGTAAGGAGTTTAAGAAACTATAAACTCTTCCCCTCCTCTCTTTCTGTCACACACACTCATTCTCTCCCCTCCCTCCCTCCCTCTCACGCATTCTGCCCTCTCACACACCCACTCCCCTCCCTCCCTCTCTCACAAATACGTACTCTCCCCCTACCTCTCACACACACACTCCCCTACCTCACACACCCCTCCCTCCCTCTCACAAACACGTACTCTCCCCCACCTCTCACACACACACACTCCCCTCCCTCCCTCTCTCACTCACACGTACTCTCCCCCTACCTCTCACACACACACGCCCCTCCCTCCCTCTCTCACTCCCACGTACTCTCCCCCTACCTCTCACAAACACACACTCCCCTCCCTTCCTCTCTCACTCACACGTATTCTCCGCCTACCTCACACACACACACTCCCCCGTCCTCCTTCCAGTGGCGTAACAATAGGGTGGCAGGGCTGGCAAAATGCCACAGGCCCCCGACCCAAGAGGCCGCGAGCTCAAAAATAATAAAATGAAACTGAGTACAACGTGACGATTTTTACCTTACCCCATCAAAAGAATTTGCTACGGGCCCCAGATGGTATAGTTACGCCACTGCCTACCTCTCTCTCTTACACACTTCTCCCTCCCTCCTCTCTCTAACACAAACTCTTTCTATCTCTCACACACACTTCCGAGTCCCACCCTCTAAATGGCCCATACTCGCATCCACTATATCTCAATTAGACTACAAACCCAGATTTTTTCTCCAACATTGAAAAAAAAAATGCACTAACTTCCGGCACCACCACTTTAAAGCGGCACTAGGTTTTCGACATTTAATTTAATCATGTATAAGCTATAAAAACGCCGTAAATTAATAATTAGTCGTAATTCCTCACTTGTACCTGAGAAATTCCATAAATGTACCGCTCAGAAATTACGGCATAGCGCTCAGAGTTATTTTATGATATAGTAACAGCCTTCTAAGCTTCATTCCACATGTTTTTTTTCCATGGGCTTGTCTATACTAATATTATAAAGAGGAAAGATTTGTACCTATTTTTGTATGTTTGTAATGAATAGGCTCAAAAAGTACTGGGCCGATCTGGATGAAATTTGGAACATAGATAGATTATAGTCTGGAATAACACATAGGCTACTTTTTATCCCGGAAAATTGCGTGATTCCCGCGGGATAGCGATAAACGAATTCTACGCAGACGAAGTTGCGGGCAACTGCTAGTAGTCTATATGTAGCGTTGTGCCACGTTGCAGACTGCACGAGGGCCCGCTGCCGCGCGAGGAGTGCCCCGTGTGCCACAAGATGGTGCGCGTCATACAGCTCAAGTACCACATACAGCGGCACCAGAGCAAGAGCCGCTACGAGTGCGCCGACTGCAACAAGGTGACTCCCTCACGAGCTTTTAATTAAGGGAACATACCCAAACTACGTGACCCTTTTTTTCGTGTTTTTTGACCCCCTCCCCCCCCTCGGTGACCAAGCGTAGTATATGCCCAGACCCCCTCCCCCCCCCCCCTAGTTTTCACGTAGTATATTTTATCAATATTTTTTGCGTAAAGTTACAAAATAATGGCTTTTGTTTGTATTTTCTTATACGGCCCCTAAAAGTAAAAGTTCTTAAAAAAAAATTATTGACTACGTGACAAGAAACCAAACCCCCCCCCCCTCCCCCCGGTGACCATGAGTGGTACTTTGAAGACCCCCCTCCCCCCCCTAAATCGGTCACGTAGTTTGGGTATGTTCCCTAACTTGCGACGTTGCAACGTATATATGTATGTAGTCCATTCTGGTTGCCTGGAAGAGATCGCTCTGTAGCGATAAGGCCGCCTATTGTTACCTTGTAATATTCTGTATACCTTTTTTCTGTTTTGGTTGTTATATGTGGTGTTCAATAAAGAGTTATTGTATTGTATTGTATTGTATAAATAATGTGAACAGCTTAAAACAAACAGTGCTTATCTTTGATTTTGGTTTTTGAATACAATACAATACAATACAAATACTCTTTATTGAACACCACATATAACAACCAAAACAGAAAAAAGGTATACAGAATATTACAAGGTAACAATAGGCGGCCTTATCGCTACAGAGCGATATCTACCAGGCAACCATAATAGACTACAATACAATACAAATACTCTTTATTGAACAGCACAAATCAGTACAAAACAATACAGAAAAAAAAGAACAAAGTAGACAATATGCGGTCTTATCGCTTAATCTACCAGACAACCAGTAAGAAAAGTAAGTTGGAGACGGTTTAAGTAGGTAATAATCGATGAATATTAGATTATTTTTACATACATACATATACACATAATCACGTCTTTATCCCTTACGGGGTTGACAGAGCCCAAGGCAACAAAACCTTAAGGCCACGGTCAGCATGATTAAGGGCGTATAGTTGGAAAGGGAAATCAAAATAGTGATGGGTTGCTAGCCGCATCGCCTATAACATGATTCCTAAGTTTTTGCCCATTCCCTCGATGGACTTTTACCATCTGCGTGGGAAGAGAAGCAACTGGTACATTCTATGTATTTTCTTTACTCCCAGACCAGCATGGAAGAAAGAAGATTATTTTTAAGATGAAAAAATGTATATTTATTACAGATCTTCTCACATTTGGCGACGTACCAAGCGCACTTGAAGTATTCTAGAGCGCATGCGTCGGACCAAGTTTTCAAGTGAGTTTGCTTAGTTTCATATAAAACTCTTTGCCAATCGGAGTAGCAAATGCCGCATAGATTTGTCCCCTTAAATACATATTTCACGCCACTGCTCGGAAATGTGGCAAAAGATGGTCAGTAATGGGGCCCCAAAACAAAGTATAGTTGTAGGTTGAATGAACAGGCCAACTATGAATTCAAACAGGCCAACAATAAAATTGTTGGACAGTTTCAAAGACCAAGTCGTCCAATCACATCGGCATGCTGATCCCTGATTCCACCAATCAGAACACAATTTGTGATGCTATTACACAAAATCGACCAATCAGAACGTTGTGTGCTTCATAATATTTTTTTTTAAGGTTTATCCCATCAGGGAGAGGCAAAGGAAACTAGGTCCATACAGCCACGTCTGACGTAAATTGTTTTGTCTTTAATGTTTAAGTCCTGTGTTAAAGTCAGAGTCGTCAGTCCGTCCTTGTCACGTCATATTAAAACTATAAGCGACTATGGGTGTGTTTAATAAGCACTTCGAAGCGCTTTGCTTAATAAAATAATATAACAAAAAAGCATTTGCGTGACTGGCCACCAGAGCGCTCTCGTTTTTTTTTTTAAAGTAAAATTTGGCGGGAGAGTTAAACTTTACTGTTGTATTTACGCTCATGCTTTTTATTTCCTCGCAGTAGTCGTGAAAAGCACTATGTAATGTCTCGGCCAAAAGTGCAATAGATGGACTCGTCCCTCTTCGAGGGCCTCACCTGCGGCTCGGCCCTCGAACTCACTCGTCCATCTATTTTCGTTGTGTAAAAAAATGCACAAATGCTTATAAATGTGATTGTCCCCTAGGTTCCCGTGTCCTATGTGCAACAAGGGATACCCCAGCAAGGAAGCCATGCAGGATCACTTCAACTACCAGCACCTTGGGAAGACTTCCCACAAGTGTCCTGTCTGTGATAAGGTAATAGAAACATGTGCGAGTCGCACTCGAGCACCGAGGGTTCTGTAGTAATTAGGCAAGTGAATAAATTAAAAAAATGCTATGTTCATCAGGGATAATGTGAATGGTGAAAGAATTATTCAAATCGGTCCAGTACTTTCGGAGCATATTTAATTCAAACAATCAAATTTTTCCTCTTTATTATAAACTAGCTTCTGCCCGCGACTTCGTCTGCGTAGAATTATACATAAAAACCTGCCTCTTGAATCACTCTGTCTATTAAAAAAACCGCATCAAAATCCGTTGTGTAGTTTTGAACATATAAGCATACATGGGGACATAGGGACAGAGAAAGCGACTTTGTTTTATACTATGTAGTGATTATTGGTGTACAAAAGAAAGGTCTAGAAGTAAAAAAAAATACTTGAAATTTTGACACTACAAGTCACGGGTAAAAAACCGTTTTATACTAGTTATATATTGGTTGTTTATCTTATTATTATTATTAATCTATCTCGGATATTTATAGCCAATGTGATTGCCCGTATTGTAATATGACATTCTAACATAAACTTACTTAATATTCGATTTTAACTAACAAAATATGGACCAAGCGCTGTTGTCTGAAATAAACGATTTTTATTTTATTTTATTTTATACCCTGCTTTATGCTGACTGTACCTACATTGTCGTCTATCCTACGTGAATATCATACGTTGTTCCAGCCAATAGCGTCGCGAGCCAACGTGGAGAAACACGTGATGCGGGTGCATGGAGAAAAGAAGGAGAAGCCGAGGAATCACGTCTGCCAGATATGCAGGAAGGCGTTTACGGTGAGTTACCAACGCCCACCTGTACGCCCACAATCACCGTAGGCTCTGTCTGCACCGTACCTAAGGGATAAAGACATGATTGATATAGCTTTGTGCGCAGCAAGCTTGAGTACTGCATTGGGTTCGATCCCCGGTCGGGGCAGATATTTGTATGAAAAATACGAATGTTAAGTGTGTATTTATCTATATAAGTATGTTTATCCGTTGTCTAGTGCCCATATTACAAGCTTTTAGAATTATTTTATTTTTAGGGAGCTTGTCATAAAATTAGCGTTGTTTAAAGTGGGAATAGACAAGGAGAAATTAGGTGAAAGTCAGTGAAAGTCTTTACGTGTACGGTACCTGGACTCGGCTGCTGCTACGGCTTGGGAATTCCCGTGGGATAAAGTCACTTTAGGATCACAGCACGTTGAAGGCACACAACCACACTCGTAGCACGTATTTATTTGTCTGTCATAGGTCAATGCAAAACTAGGGAATCAGAGGGGTGCGAGCGGGTGGCGGGGGGGGCAGGGCACTTGAGCTGGTTTATTTTGAACAAGCGTTTTTGGTTAAAATTATTTGATGAATGTATTTAATTGTATACTTGTCAAAATTCATGTTTTCCAGCGCTTTGGTCTTTACTGTAATGCTGTGTAAATTGTTTGATGAATAAATAAATAAATAGCTATATGTGTAAAATTATCTAACAACTAAATTGTTTTATTCAGGATAAGAAAGCCCTGAACCAGCACGAGGTGATCCACTCGGGCGCGCGCCCGCTGAGCTGCGACATCTGCCAGCAGAGCTTCAAGCAGAAGGCGTCGCTCTACACGCACCGCAAGCGCGTGCACAAGGTCTTCCCGCACAAGAAGCAGGTCGAGTTCATGGACGTCAAGGTCAACACACAGTAGCTTAAGGGTACCTCATCCAGTCGACAGTAACTTACTGCATCTGGTCAATAGATGGTCGATACTTACTTGACATAACTACATCCGGTCAATAGATGGTCGATAATCACTTGAGCTAACTAAATCCAGTGAATGGATGGCCAATAGTCACTTGACCGGACCACATCCAGTCAATAATTGGCTAATAGTCACTTGACCTGAATACATACCGTCAATAGATGGCCAATCGTCATTTGACTTGACTACATCCAGTCAATAATTGGCAAATAGTCACTTGACCTAACTACATCCAGGCAATGGATGGCCAATAGTCATTTGACCTGACTACATCCAGTCAATAGATGGCCAATAGTCATTTGACCTGACTACATCCAGGCAATGGATGGCCAATAGTTATTTGACCTGACTATATCCCGTCAATAGATGGCCAATAGTCAGTAAATTGACTACATCCAATCAATAGATGGCCAATAATCATTCGATCTGACTACATCCAGTCAATAATTGGCTAATAGTCACTTGACCTAACTACATCCAGGCAATGGATGGCCAATAGTCACTTGACCTAACTACATCCAGTCAATAGATGGCCAATAGTCATTTGACCTGACTACATCCGGTCAATAGATGTCAATAGTCAACAACTGAATAGTTCCAAGTCAAGAAATGCTCAGTAACTTGACTACATTAGACGAATAGTCAGACTGACTCAAGCTCATGACACCTGGTCAAAGTGGTCAAATAAGTACATGGAGTCACTGACTCGACTACATCCGTCAATAGCTTGCTTTTACAATAGGGATTATTCATGATTTTTTTCGTGGCTTTCATTAAAAGCTGATTTATGTAACAAACAATATAACGAAAATATTTTTCAAATTACTTTAAAAATAACCGAGATATAAGCTATCAAAGATTTGTCTCTATCTCTTTCTAGAACAGAATTTTAGTATGGAATTTATATGGGCTTTGTGACAAATGACGTCACATGTCATGTCGGATCTCTCTTTCTAATCGCGTACTAATTAGTTGTTTAAAACTCTTTTATTTTCCGTATTTCTTGACCCATATTACTTATTTCACTTTTTGTCATCTCATTTACGATATCTTCGTATTTTATTAAGAAATGTGTTAATTTTTTAATGCATATTCCCTATTTACTGATTTTTGACTACTTGGTCAGTAAAAATACTTGTTTTATTCATTGTATTTGTATATTAAAATAAAGCCGTGTTTATTTACTCTTTCGCCTATTATATTTAAATTAAACTAAATTTTACAATCAAAATTGTGACTGAAAAATTATGTCCAGTCGAATTCAGAAGACTTATCCAAATAAGGTTCCATTTTTGTTTTTGCGAAAAAGTTCACATGCTTGGCCATTTTGTAACTCGTTCAGGAATCAAAATTATTCCATTTTAACTTTATGAAAGTAATGGTAGTTTTTTGTGTTAGACAGACTTTAGTTTTAATGTTTTTATTGTAAGAATTTATGTTGGACGAAATCGTAGTTAAAGAACAGATTTATTGCAATGAAGTGTATATGCATTATTATGCGATATATTTACAAATAAATAATTTTGACTATAATGTTTGTTTTATTTAAATATCTTTATGCGTGAAAAGGTCTGTCGAGTTGTATGTTTCTGAATTAAACAGCTCTGGTTCCGAGACACGAACGGTAATGGATCGCCAATAAGGAATATTTATATATATATTTTTTATGCTAAACGTGGCCTTTAAGTAACAATGTAAAAAATATTTTTCAAATGACTAAAGATTATCGAAAATTACAGAATTAGCTATCAATCATTTGTCTCAATCTCTTTCTGGAAAAACAGAATTTTAATATAGGGTTGACATGGGCATACTGTTGTCATTTGTCATGTTGGATCTCCCTTTCTAATTGCTGTCAAATTAGTAGTTTAAAATTCTTATATTTTCCGAATTTCTTAACCGATATTCCTTTTGTTATCACTTTTTGTCATCTCTTTAACGACATTTTCAAATTTTACATTACATTGTTAAGAAATGCGATAAAAAAAAATGCATATTTACTATTGCTAAGGTAGTAAGATTGGAATGAAACTCTATGCATAACCAAAATAAGAGGGATTAAAAAAAAGAAAAATACTCAAACCAATTCACATTTATTGATGCAAAACGTCGTGTATACAAATTCAACTGCCGAGAAAGGCATTATACTCTAATATTGCTTGTACATTTAATTTAAATCGACATTTGGACCTTTATACCAATCAAATAAATCCTTATCATTATTTGAACTCACTTATTTGAATTTGAAATTGTTTTTTAATAATAGTTTGCGAGCAAGAGGAAGGCTTAAGTCAGTTAACAGAAGCTGCACGATATATATTAATAAACATGAAACGAAGGACACTTGACATCAATAGATAAAAAATTAAATATATCACAACCCATAGGCTTATTGTCTAACTCGCTCGCAATAGCCATCGTGTTCATTTTGACAGTTCTTGTATGAATGTGACAGCTAGCTGATTCCGATGCCAATTGTCAGCCCATACATGAACTGTCAAAATGAACACGATGGCGATCGCGAGCGAGTTAGATAATAAGTCTACAGGACAAATCGTGGAAATATACAAAATAGCTTCTGCCCGCGACTTCGTCTGCATGGAATTAGTATTTGAGGGCTCTTATTTTTATATTAGAAATCCAGATTTACTTTCACTACGCACAGGATTTTGCCGCGCCTTTGTCATCGAGTAGTTGCTAAAACGCCTACAAAAAAGTTAGTGACAAACTCAAATAGAGCACAAATTGTATTACCCGTAGGGCAGCTACTTCTTAGTAATTTTCATCTCCTTTTCACTTTCTTAAAGGATGATTTCTGCCTATGTCCTTCTCCGCGACCGTGACTATCCATAAAAAATTTCGTATAATTTAGTTCAGCTGTTTAAGCGTTAAAAGGTAACAGACAACGACATACTTTCGCATTTATAATATTATAATAATAATGGGTCGTTCCATAATAGTGTAATCGACGCTATTTATCTATATTCCCAAAACAGCGATAAAGTTTTTGAGAGGTCTGGCCGGGAGTCCCAGTGGTCCAGTTGGTAGGATGCCCTAGTGGCATGCAACGGCGAGTATAATTTTGAAGTGCGGGTTCTAATCCCGTCCAAAAACTTACTTCAACTTATGAAAAACACATTATGAATTAGTTCCGAACCGAAATATCAAGTCGAATATGTTTAGGTATTATAAATTAATGAACTTAACTAAATGAGAAATGCAACATATTAAATGCTTAACTATATCTATGTATGTAGTGACATGTAGCACCTAGCGAGATATATTATATTAAATTGATAAAGAAACTTAAGCTTAGCAAAATCATTTTGGAACTATTATAATACTAAATTTGTCATAAATACAAAGGAATACATACATAACTAACAATATATTGCTAACAATTCAGTATTTTTGGTAATAACAATAGTAATACATTTGAATATTATTTGCACCAAATTTCTAATTTAAAACTTTATTATAGTAAATTCATATTTCGTTAGACAAGACTGTAGGTAATAAAAACAATTAATCCATTTTCATCCGTCATCAAGTCAAATTTTAATAAACAAATATCCTGTCTTGCAAACAAATTAATTGTTGTCACGTCATAACATCACAATCAAGATTTAAAATCTTGTTTACAATATTTTTACAACAAGAATATTTATGTATATCCATGTGAACAGCTTTTTTACATAATGTGAGAAACATCTTAAGGGGTATAGGCACAAACCAGCTGCCAAATAAGATTTTGTTAAAACTTTCATATTTAATACACTTTTTTTGGTGTCTGTACTTGCATTGTCTCCATCCTACATAGCAGTGGCGTGGCGTCAAGTATATCAGAAGGCAAACCGAAAGGAGTTTAACTTGCCTTTTCCTCTAATTCTGCACAAAAAAGTGCCCAACTGCCTTAAAATAGGCAAGCTAGTGGGAATCGAGTTCTACGGACGCCATGCCACTGGTACCTAGGTGTAGCCTCAATGCAATCTGGCCAATAGAAGCAGACAATTCTCACACCATGTAAATATAAATTCAAATAATCAACTTCTCTACACCAGTACCAGTACTACTAGTATCAGTAGAATATAATGTATTTTGTACTAACATATTGTATAATTTAATAACTAATAATGAGATGATACATTTATAATAGTTTAGGTAGATTTAATTTATGAGAAAATTACAAAAAATAAATTCAACTGAACTTTGTCAAACTAAAAAAAAATTTGCTTATTGATCATGTCAAAATAGTCTCAAGTCTGTGCTCTTGATATGATCTGTTGAAAAAAAAAGTATGTAATCCTTTTCTTAAAAAACAAACCTACTCAATTTTCGTAAGCACTTGAACCTTAAACCCTATTATTATTAACATTTGTACTACAATTCGAACAATTACGCACCTGGCCTTCTAACTGAGCTACCCGTTTCTGTAAATGCATTATTGTTGCATCTTTCTGCTTCAATTGCATTTTCAACATCATTATAGAGTCTTCTAGCGCTCCGTAGACCGCTTGCACTTCCGGCTGGTAGCTGAACACCTGCGGAGGCTCATCCAGGCAGAAAAACTCCCTGACAACCGAGTGGTTCGGTAGCTTCTTCAATATTGCATTTATGAAGATCTGTAAACCTCTCACGCGTTCCTCTAGGAATGCAGAATCAAAATTGTCCCTAAACCATCTTTTACCAGGTAAAGGGAGCAATATATTCGGTTGTTCAGCTTTTATTCTCGAGTATAACCTAACGAAATCCGTGTACCGTCTAAAAACAAGCCACGATTGGTCCCGTTTATCATCTTCAACTTTTAACTTAAAAATTGTAAACCTCGCTCGTTCTTCCATGACCTCATAACCGACAATCGGTATTTGTAATGACTCGAACTTCTTTATTTCCTCTCTGTGTAAACTTAAATCTACATTGCTTAGGCTATTTTGTACCACATTCAGATTGACGTCTTTCGCATGCAAGTTATCGTGTAAATTGCCTGTGCTTTTAAAATGAGAACGAGACTGCATACGGTTAGGTCTTCGTTCTATCATCTCGTTATCGGAAACTGCAGAATCAGTGTGGTGTTTGTAATACCTGGTGAGCTTGGTAACGGTGGCTACAGGGGCGCAGTCGTCACTCGAAGTGGATGATACTTCATTGTTCATGTTGTCGTGGATTATTTCTGGAGTGGATTTGATAATCTCTGTTTTACTCATAGTATAAGTTTCTTTGTACTCTTGGCTCGTGCAGTTTTGGCCTGAAAATAAAAACATATTGTCCTGAGAAAGACTAAATCAACTTCTGCAGGAAAATAAATAATATTTAAAAAGTTGCTAATTCACAATCAAGGTTTATAATTCACAATCATGCCATATATCACACACGGGTTTTATAAAAGTGTGCTAAACGAAAGTAGGTAAGGTAAAGCAAAATCAACACATCTATAAACATAAATCACAGACAGCCTAAGGCAACAAGACCTAAGGGCCACATTTAGCATGTTTATGAGCATATAGGTGGAAAGGGGAATCAAAATAGTGATGGGTTGCTAGCAGCATCGCCTATAACATGATCCCTAATGACCATCTGCGCGGGAAGAGAAGCAACTCAACACATTCAAAATAATAAAATTAAAAAAGTAAAAGTTTGAACATGTAACATTTAAAATAATATTGTTTTGAACGACTGTAATGATTTAAGGCTCATAAAGTAAAAAAAACTTAAACTGATTATTTACACTGCGCCTTGTTACAAACAAAAACATGATACAAGTGATATGACGAAGGTTTAACCTTCACAGCCAATTACGGCGTTTTATACTCACGTTATAGAAGAAAATGGAGCTGCTTATGTTATAAATAGCTGTCTGGACACCCAACAATGACACTCGCGGTCAACACACCTTGTATGGACCATTTAAACACATTTTATTGAAGCTGCGAATACTAAACAATGGGCTGTAGTTTGTAGCAGTCCAGTTTGATATACTGTGCCTTTAGCACCGTAGTTAATCGATTGTAAATTGAGCAAGATATCGTAAAGAGTAAATAGAACAGCAATTTGTTGTAAATACGATAAATAAAACTGATAAAGTTTACAAAATACTGCGCGACGATGTGTAATTTTTGACACTTTTGACAGTTATTTTATTTAGGCATGCGATACATTTCGCTCCATTCGAATGGTTTTTGAATATTCTTTCTGTGCTCTACTTGCTACTTGGCGGAACGGAACATGACTCGCCAAGTTATCAAGGGTCAAATGCCCTAGAAGCCAAAATATTGAGAATAAAAAAAAAGCAGTGTTGACGTTTCGTTTGTTGTATGTAGTTATATTAGTTGCACTGGTAAATAAGTATTTATAAAATTGGCGAAATCTTTACAAATTTGATAGAATGTCGCGCTTTTTGCTTTTGAATTTTAAAGATTTTGGACTTAGTCAAGACATAACGCAAACAATACAGTCACAAACGCTTGTCTGCATTTGCTGTTTGGATTCAAACTTACCTCTCATCAACCTGTCTACTTGTAAACATGAATATTATTTGGAAAGTTTCTATAAAACCGTCGTAAGTATCTTTTAAAAATTAACCGATGCCATTTCTCGTATAAACCTGGAAATCAAACAAACAACCTTTAAATTTATACTCTAATAGGATAAATGTGTGGCACTAAAAATAAACAAGAGTAGGTTATATTTCTATTATTATGGTTCTTGCGTCCGAAATATGCAAATAATAAACACTTAGCTTTAATTAACAGCCAACAAAGAAGTTAAATTACTGCTAACCAAGTACTTAATAAAATGGATTCACAATGTGACCTCATTTACAAAAAGAAAAATAATTACATCAAATCCATATGAAATATCCGTGCATGGCGGGAAGAACTTGATAACTCCACTTACACGATTTTTTTTTTATCGTCGCAATGGCTTCCTACAGCATTGGTTTTGTAGGAAAAAAATTGACAACTCGATATCTACGATACTTTTTGAGATATTGCCTCGTGAGTATTTGAATATATCCATACGCTGCGTATTTTATTTAACGAAACGAGATATATACGCGATGAGTCACAAAAAAATATATAATATCGTAATATATCCTTACATCAACTTATGCTCAAAAACCGATCTAGCGTACGTAAATTGACAAAACAAGATATCAAAGCGACGACTAACACACTATTACGTTAACAAATAAATATATCGTTTTATCTACTTATATTCAACTACTGGTAACTTGATATGTAAATTTATACTTACACTATAAAGTTAACAATTAATATATTGACGTTATATTTCGACTTATCAAGTTACTCACGCTATGCACGGAATATGATATCTCGTGTTATCTTAGTAGTTTCTCATTTATAGACCGGGTCAAATCAGAAATATGTTCTTTATTGAATAACTTGTCACATTGTGTCATGTCGTTCAGTTTGACGTGTGCGTTCAGTTTGATCACCCGACGACGCCCGACTATGCACTGGCCCGTTCAGTAAGTCAGTGCGATCATCGGACGATCACACCGGTCACCCCATAAAATAGATGGGTAAAAAAAGCCCAGACGTCTCTTTGACAGTTGAAAAGCGGCAAAATTTATAATTCGAACGCTGGGGATATAAACTTATTATTACGAATACGAAATCGCATACCATCGACATTTAAATTTAATGTGAATTTAATTTAAAATGGGAGATTCAATGAAGACGTTAATGATTCAAGATGAAAAGGGACAGAAATATAATAATATAATATCAAAGATATCAGAAATATAATATCAAAATAAATATAAAATGAATTTCTATTCAGGTCTCGGAGCAAATATTTATTTTATATTTATTTTGAATTGACACTTTTGACAGAAGAACGTCCCAACTCGTTCGGTAAGTGTGTTCATGATCGGACGATTTTCATCCGACTTTAGTTACTGAACGTAGCCCAGAAGTCGTTCTAATTTTTCTTTTTTTTTCAAATTAGGTAGTGCAAAAAGTGCGCTTGCATTCCCAAATTATTGAAATTTTATTACGAACATTTTTATTACATTTTTTTTTATTACAAACGATTAATGTGTATTATTGATACCCAATTCTATGGTGAATAAGTTGATAAGTCATCGGTGAACATGTTGATAAGTCAATTATTATGAATAATAAGATAGTAAGAAAGATAAACATAACCATATTTGAAAAACCATCTAAAATTACTCTTAAATCAATTTAGACATTTCAATTACACTGAAAACCTGATTTTTAGGAATTAAATTAAATAATGTTTTCACTGGTTTGAGCACTAATGTATGGGTAATAAGTTGATAAGTCTCTGGGTAGTATGTTGATAAGTCTAATATCTTACAAAATAAGCAGAATTTACGAGAACACGTAACATAATTTGAAAGATTACATAAAATTATCCATAAATCAAGCTATAGAGATGAGTTCGAGATAAAAACGGATTTTGGAGAAAATGACAAACTTTAAAATCGCTGCCCTGTAAAATTGCCATTTTGGAGTTATCAAGTTCTTCCCGCCATGCACGGATATATTAGCTTGAAAAATATTACATAGTCCAAGTAAAGTGAACATAAAATACCCCTCATGTGTCACATAATCCCATTTAGCCATTACCAAAAAGTTTAAATTCTTGTATGGCAATGAAAAATTAATAAATTGTATGTTTTTACAGTCTGAGCCCTCAAAGAAAGTTGTATGTTCCTCATGCCACAGTATGTTGAAGAAGATTGAAGATTTCAGGCAGCAGGTGTTAAAAAGTTTCAGCTACATAGAGGCTGAGGTAAATATAATGCTAATATCCACTCTTAATTCAACAGCCCACAGAAACAGTGGCATAACTTTAAGGTGGCAGGGGTGGCAAAATGCTAACTAGCTTGGTTTAGAGCACAGAAGGGACGCCGATGCACTTCTTTATATTGAGAAAGGAGCCCCATCTGACAAATTTGCCGCGGGCCCCAGACATTATATTTATGCCACTGCACAGAAATCTATCTAATCTAATATGCATTAAGCAATACTTGTATCTCAGATTATTTATTGTGGGGATCTCAGAAATGACTCTGATGGTTTATAAAAAAATTTCTATTTAGGGAGTTTTATCAGGTGAAAAGTTAATCTACTTTTAATCAATCAATGTATTTTTTATCTGGGAAAACACATTTTCCAAGTTTGGCAAACACCAAGCTTTGCTTGATCTCCCAGATGCTGCTGATGAAAGACAAATACAAATAAAAACTTAATTCAAGAGTGATTCTCTTTTTTCTTAAATTTGTTTTCAATTGCTGTTGAATTGGAAATATATAGGAGTAATTATTTGATAACAAATAACAATACATAAATAAAATTAATTCTGGTCTGCCTTTGTTCATCTAATCTAATTTAAATTGTAATACAATTAAATTAATGATCATAACATAAATTACTGTGACATGAAGCTAAGAATAATTAAATAAATTCCAACTTATATGTAATATTATTATGTGTATGTTGTGTTGTATGTTATGGCTTAGGTTAATACTAGGTTAGGTTATAGCTTAGGTCTAAGTTTTAATTTTTTGCAATGCCCTACCAGGGCATATTGTATTTTAATAATGTAAGTTAATGGTGCAAATAAATGAAATAAAATGAAATGAACTGTTACTCTAGATCTAGACGGCTTAAAAATTGTTAAACCTATTTAATTTGTTGAACACTAACAGTAATATTATATGATTTTATTCCCCTTTTTTTTGACAAACAAATAAAAAATCACTTTTTTTTTATAACATAACATATAAAGACAAAACTTCATTTTTCAGGACACAAACTATATCCAGTCACAGAAGATGAATTTAACAGCAAAAAATGTGGTCAATATATTTCTACCACCCGCAAAATACGTCCCTGAGAGACCTCCACTCACCAAGGTGGTGGAACCACAGATAAAGAAGACTTCTGTAAAAAATGAGCCAGAGTCTGTGGAGCCGGGTTTGCCAGTGGTGAAAATTAAAGCGGAACCAGGCGACACCGAGAATATACGGGTTGAAATTGAAATAGAGCCTGTTGGACCGGAAATATTGCCAGGTATGACTTATACCCCTGCAGTGGCGTTGCTAGGTAACCAAGGGCCCTGGTGCAAATAAAAAAATGGGGCCCCACTACTATCTAAACTGGTTACGTTTTAATAATAATAGTTCGATCGAGATTTTCTGGTAAGGATTCGAGGGCCCTCTGAGCTTGAGGGCCCCGGGGCACTGCCCCGCATAGTCCCTTGGTAGCTACGCCACTGCACCCCTAGCCACAGTTTTACTTTTCTGATTTTTCTATATGTTCTCTAATTTTCAGTGTCGTTTAGAAATTTAGGTACAACTTATTTGAATAGTGTCCGAACGAAAAAGATTTCAGCCACAATTAAAAGTAAAACTAAAGTAAACTACCACTAGGCTACCATGGCCGATCAAATCGTCAAGAACAATTCACTATTTTCGATTTTAACAAAATTGTGAGTTAAACTCGGTAGCATATGGGCTTAAAGCACAGCAAGGAAGATGATTGCTTCTTTATATCGAGGAACGACCCCGATCTAATGACTTTACCACGGGCCCCAGACGTTACGGCTTCGCCAATGGTTACTCTGCAACTGTAACTACTTTAACTTCGTAACTGTTTATTATGTAGTTTTTCTAAATCATGTATATACCAAGAATTTTAATAGTATTATTATTTAGTTGTAGATCCTATGTAATTTACCTGTGTATCACAAATAAATGACTTACTTACTTATTACTTTGTTCAAATTTCTATTGTATATGGAAATGATCAGAAATTAATAGCATTATTTTCATATTACATCAACCTACGAATAATAATAACTCAAGAAGCGTAACTAAGCCCGAAAAATCATTCCACGCGAAGTGAACCGCAGGGGGCGGGGCTTAAAATATGTACCGTGCGGCGAATTAGTTCGGCCGGGACGCTCGAGGCGTTATCGTGACGTTATCATTGTATTTTTGCGCTAATACATTAGAGAAATAAGCCATCGTGTTGTGTGAAGTGGTGTAGAAGCCATTCAGATATGAAAAATAGAGGACTCACCTTTCATATGTATGTAAATAAATATTTTAGGACACCATACTTGACGACTCTGGACTGTCTGGACGCATGCGATCCACGCACTCTTCCCTTACCGTAAGTAGGCGGACACAATCACGACGCGCGGACTAATCGCGTGCAAGTATTGTCTGTGTGAGTGACAGGTGTCACGTTTGCATTGCTGTTAGTTTGTGTGCGTAAGTGGAATGACAATCGAAGCGGCAACTGTTAGGGAATTACGCTTCTTGAATTATTATTATTCGTAGACATCAACACTTATCTACACTTTGCATTAGGTAGAGCCTTGTGCAAGGTCCGTCCGGATCGCTACCACCATCTTACTCGCTAATCCTGCCTGCTGTGTTCCGGTGTGGAGAGTAAGACAGCCGGGGAAATTACGGGCACAAGAGGCATTGCATCTTAGTCCTCTAGGTTGGCAACGCATCTGCAATCCCTCGGGGGTTGCGGGTGTCTATGGGCAGTGCTGATCACTTACCATCAGGTGACCCACTTGCTCGTTTGCCTTCCTATTCATAAAAAAAAAAAGGTGTGGGGTTCACAGGTCACACCTACATTAATAAAATATTTTTTTAGAACCCCAACCCCCTGAGAAGCCGCTCTCTGTCCGCACCGTGACGCTGCAGAAGGAGGAGTTGATGCTGGAGAGGCTGAAGCAGGCGCAGTCCCCGGCGTACCTGAAGCACCCTTACCGCTGCCAGAGCTGCGTGGTGGGGTTCAACTACGAGGAGAACATCAAGGACCACATCAAGAGGAAACATGGACCGGTGAGTAGTGTTCAGAAGAACAGCCATAATTGACCAAGAGCAGGGGTAGGGCAAGGCAGAGAGAATCGAAAAATCTTATAATAATAATTCTTGTCCATGTCATAAATTTGCATAAAATTAAAGCACTTGGCTTAGGTCCGTGCGAAGTATTTCCTTCTAGGGAGAGATTTAGTTATAAATAAGAACATTAATAATAATAATAAAGCCCCATTACACATAAACGGATAACTCACGTATAAAAAGTCGAGTGATGCTCGACATGTTTCGGACTATTTTAAATATTGACCAAACGGTGAGTGTGAGCGAACCTTTACGGAGTGACGTGATCAGTGTTGTGTGCTGCCCGACATTTGACAATAATAAAAATGACGATGAAAACGAGGGTAGTTGTGCGCCGCTGTCAATTGCGTCGAACAGCCGCGCGAGCAGAGCGCTGGCGCGCAGTGTTCGTGTCGCTGCCGCCGGGGCGAGCGCTCTTGGAAAAAGGACTACGAAATAGTCCGAAACATGTCGAGCATCACTCGACTTTTTATACGTGAGTTATCCGTTTATGTGTAATGATGATTAAGTCTCACGGTAGTTTCATGTTGAAAATAATAAAGCCTTTTATTTCCAAGTACTAATTTACAGTAGGTAATCGTTCCGACAATTTCTTTAGTAGTTAGTAGTGTTAGTGGTTGTTTAGTTTTGTTAATTGTGTTAGTATTAGTTTCCACAGATTTGGACCCCTCTTTGGGTGTAGGCCAAAAAATGTATGTATGTATAACTCTTTAGGGGCCGTCCATTAATCATGTGAAATTCTGGTGGCCCGGCCAGAACCGTCTCCCCAGGAAGGAACTCTTCAACCGTTGGTCTGATTTGACATTTGGTACACATATGTAGAACAGATGACAATGCACGTACAGTCAGCCAAAAGTACAGTTAGGGGTCATCCATAAAGTACGTCACGTGTTTACGAGGGGGGGTCTGGAAATTTGTGACACGAACAAAATAATTGCAGTCTCCATAACCGTGTGGCAAGGGGGAGGGCATCTTAGCAAAAAAAGCTTGTATTCAAAATGGAACTGCTTCTTCTTCTTCTTCTTATTTGTGGCGTTTCAAGTCGTTATAGGGACGACAACTTCGCCAATGTCAAAGTAACAAAAATATAATTAAAAAATCTGGTGACAAAATGTCGGCAACGTTGTACGGTAATGGTCAAAGACCCCCTCCCCTCCCTGTCGGGCTCTTAGCCAACGGTCAATGATATCCCTCAGAAACTGCCAGGAAATCATTAGCCAGGGTGCACCGGATCAAGCACTGCTCTTCCCCCCGGACGGATCCAAAAAGGCACCGCAGCTCTTGACCACACGTGGAGGTAACCCGACTCGTACCCCAAAATGGAACTGTAATAGAAACTTATTTTAGAATGATTGTTCCAGAAAGTGGGTAGCGTGACGTGCGACATTTGCCTGGCCGTGCTGTACCCGCCGGGGAGCATCAACGCGCACATGTTCAGACATCTCACGAGGTAAGACAGCGCCTTCATGCCCGGAATATATCAGCGGTTCAGTTAGTTTGACAAAGATAATGCACTAAAAGTTTTGATGCCAAATTGGCATTGTTCATTTTTTTTAGTATGCTCCAATTCGAAAACCATCATTTATCCGATTTATTTTGTCCGATTTCAAAAATACTTTATGATTGCAGATATTTTTGTAAAAGTACTTTGAACCTTTGTTTGACCGGACGACCCGGTTTTTAGACAGAATCCAGCATCGAATGTTTGCCACAAAAATGAAAAAAAAAAGTTTAGCTATGGCAACTGTCACGTGTTACTGTCAAATCGACAAAACCATAGACAAAGCCATTTTTTTTATAGCCAGCCGAACGAAGGCGATTGGGATTCTGTCTAAATTCACGAATTATCAAACAGCGAACAAATATTTATTATTAATTAACAAAGCTACGTAAAAGCATAATATTCAAATTAGTTGCTTGAAATAGTCCATTTTATCAAATAAAGCTGTTAAAAGCACAGCTTAAAAAAATGAACAATGCCAATTCGGTCCCACCCTTGACCACATTCACTTGAACATCGATAGACGCATGGAAATGTTTGTAAACTAGGATTCAAAAATCGTGAAAAACATTCACAATATTCTGGAACAATTTTAAAAGATTATATTTCTAAACTGAAACATGTGACCAAAGCCTCGTCAAAAATCAGAAAAAGAAACTAGAACAGAAAAATCTTAAATCTTTACCCATATCTAAATCCATGTTGAAGGAGCACTATCTGTCTTGTGCATGAATCTTGTAGCTGGCTTTTTTGGATATGTGTGTATGTGTCTATTTATATCTCCATTTATTATAAATGTGTGTTTCATGTATAATATAATAATGTACAGTGGCGTAGCTAGGTAACCAAGGGTCCTGGTGCAAATAAAAAAATGGGGCCCCACTACTATCTAAACTGGTTACGTTTTAATAATAATTGTTCGATCGAGATTTTCTGATATGGATTCGAGGGCCCTATGAGCTCGAGGGCCCCGGGGCACTGCCCCGCCTAGTCCGTATTTTCACTACTTGGTATAATAATATATATTCAAAATTGCACAACCTGCTTAGATCTGTTCTTTTCTCCAGTCCATTATGGTGGCATGGCAGAGATCGCTCTGTAGCATTGTTACCTTGTAATATTCTGTATACCTTTTTTCTGTTTTGGTTGTTATACATATAAATGGTGTTCAATAAAGAGTTATTGTATATGAAAAGTAAAGTTATGGCCGCATGCGCACGCATCATTCCGTGATGCGTGCTATTCTTACACAACCGCGAGGCGAGTAAGGTTTAGTTTTTATTCTACCTGCACCAGCTGTCACGTGGCTGTGAATTTTAGTAGGCCCTGTATAATATCATCCTGTGTGCGGAAGTTTAGGTTTGTCTCCCACCAGATACGAGTGCACTGGATGCAACCAGCGCTACTCGACGTACGACGACGCGCTGCACCACTACAAGACCACGCACGCCGACAACAGTGCGCACAAGTGCGGCGCTTGCCTCTACACCACCGAGTGAGTGTTGCCATATCAAAAAATCTGGAATCATAAAGAAGGATGCAATTCTGAATTTAATTCATAAAGATTTTAGATTGAATTAACAAAAAACTTGCTATTCAACTATGAATGAATAAAACAATGAAATTGTGAAATATGTATGATGTTGAAAATTTGGCCAAGTTTTTTAGTGACTGGAAGTGGTATCTGAAAAAGTGCCAAGCTTGGCCAAGGTGACTCATGTTAAATTCATTACTTATTTTTATTTCATTGTGCGTCAAAAGTAGCTCTCTAATTTAATATCTGTTATTTCATATGGAAGTACATTTTTTATTGACATTTATAATCTAATAATCTTTCGTGTAAATTCTCGGGATAAAAATGTTGCCACAGGTAAATATCAGTAAAATTTTGTAATTTATAACCAGAGATCGGACAAATTTGTGTCATTGCTCGCAATAATGTAGACATGACTCCAAAATTAATCAAATATGTCAAAATACATATATTAAGAATAAGTATATCCACGGAGAACTAGAAAACTTTTTTGTCAGAAATAATAATCATATCTAGCAGGATCGTGATTTCTTTATTATATAAAAATATTTACGAGAACGACAACTGCCACTTTAATTAACATTTTGCTAATAATTTTATGCATGTGTAAATTTTTATCTCCGGGAGTTCAAATTTTATTTCGAGAAATTAATTAAATGATGAATTATTTGATTAATTTTTGAGTCATGTCCACATTATTGCGAGCAATAACGCAAATTTGTCCGATCTCTGTTTATAACAGAGAATGGAGAACCGGAAGATTGTGCAACTAAAATTGTTCAGCACACGCTACGCAAGTGTTTCATTGTTTTGTATTGATGACTCTAAGTATGTGTCTGTCTGTCCAGTTCCCCGCAGAAGTTGAGGAAGCACAAGCTGCTGCATCAGAAGCGGTTCACCTGCAAGGACTGCGGCGTGGTGCTGGCCACCAGGCCGAGCCTCACCAGGCACATGGCGTGAGTAATAAGTAGTGTCCGACCGAAGTTTCGGTTTCGGCCAATTTCGGCCAAAAAAGTGATTTCGGCCGAAGTTTCGGTTTCGGCCATAATCCGGCCGAAACCTTCGGCCGGGCCGAAATTACTTCGCGGCCTCTCGCGGCTCTCGCATCGGGAGCATTTGGCTTAATTCGGGCGCGTAAAGTAACAGTACAAATTGAAATATGTACTCTAAGCTCCAGGAAGAAGGACTACAAAATAGTCCGAAACATGTCGAGCATCACTCGACTTTTTATACGTGAGTTATCCGTTTGTGTAATTATGATTAAAGTCTCACGGTAGTTTCATGTACCTATATCTATTTTCATTAAAAATAAACGTTTTTTATTTTGTTTAACAAAAAAAGAAACGTTCTCAAATAAGAAATCCTTGCATTAGCCTTTTCCTTACGATTTGTACAGTAATTTTGAATATTTTGATACGTCTTCAAAAATTTCGGTTTCGGTTTCGGTTTCGGCCGAAATCAGAAAAAAACCGAATATTCGGTTTCGGTTTCGGTTTCGGCTAAAAATCGTGTTTGGTCGGACACTAGTAATAAGTTGTCTTGTAGTTTCTTGACGCAGACAGCCGGGGAAATCACGGGCACAAGAGGCATTTCAGCTTAGTCCTCTAGGTTGGCAACGCATCTGCAATCCCTCCGGGGTTGCGGGTGTCTATGGGCAGTGGTGATCACTTACCATCAGGTGACCCACTTGCTCGTTTGCCTTCCTATTCATATAAAAAAAAAAAGATTATCTTGTAATGATGTGACCTTCGATTTGTCATCTTGTATGCAGCAACGCTTTGTCTTAAATTAGTGAGTTGGTTTTAAGCATGATGGTGGGCGTATAGGTGGAAAAGGGAATCAAAATAGTGATGGGTTGCTAGCCGCATCGCTTATGTATGTATGTATGTATAACTCTTTATTGTACATAAAACACTAGAAAAAGATGAATACAGGACAACACACATGCACAAAGGCGAACTTATTCCTAAAAGGGATCTCTTCCAGTTAACCTTTGAACGATTGACACGACATAAGTATTAAGCAAGAGTAGACACACAGAAAAAGTAAAAGAACCGATCGAAACCTAAAATAATCCTAAATGTCTAAATTTTAAATAATGTAAAATATAATAATAAACTACACATAATAGATAAATACGATAAACTAATACACAATAAATAAAATATACTACATAATATATAAATATATACATACACACACAAGTTACAAAACACATCACATTCATTTAAGAGGATCCATCGAGCCAATGCGCCTTCAAGCGACTGCGCAGGGTAGCAACAGTCTGCGATTGCCTGATATCATTTGGCAACCGGTTCCAGAGTCGAACAGCGTGCACGGAAAAGGAATACATGTTATGGCTTATGACATGTTCCCTAATATAATACTCAGCTCAGATCTGTTCTGTTCTCCAGTCCATTCTGGTTGCCTGGTAGAGATCGCTCTGTAGTGATAAGGCCGCCTATTGTTACCTTATAATATTCTGTATACCTTTTTTCTGCCTTGGTTGTTATATGTGGTGTTCAATAAAGAGTTATTGTATTGTATAGATCACGATATGCGTGGATCACACCAATACGACGACCGGATGGCCCAGTGGTTAGAGAACCTGACTATGAAGCTTGAGGTCCCGGGTTCGATCCCCGGTCGGGGCAGATATTTGTATGAAAAAATACGAATGTTTGTTCTCGAGTCTTGGATGTTTAATATGTATTTAAGTATGTGTTATCTATATCAGTATATTTATCCGTTGTCTAGTGCCCATATTACAAGCTTTGCTTAGTTTTGGCATTGTTCATTTTTTTTAGTATGCTCCAATTCGAAAACCATTTCGAGGAAAACCATCATTTATCCGATTTATCTTGTCCGATTTCAAAAATACTTTATGATTGCAGATATTTTTGTAAAAGTACTTTCAACCTTTGTTTGACCGAACGACCCGGTTTTTAGACAGAATCCAGCATCGAATGTTTGCCATAAAAATGAAAAAAAAAGTTTAGCTATGGCAACTGTCACGTGTCACTGTCAAATCGACAAAACCATAGACAAAGCCGTTTTTTTTTTATAGCTAGTCGAACGAAGGCGATTGGGATTCTGTCTAAATTTACGAATTATCAAACAGCGAAAAAATATTTATTATTAATTAACAAAGCTACGTAAAAGCAAATATTCAAATTAGTTACTTGAAATAGTCTATTTTATCAAATAAAGGTGTTAAAAGCACAGCTTAAAAAAAATGAACAATGCCAATTGTCCCAAGATATTATTATTTTATTATTATTATTATACCACATTTAGACGATGCGTTTATTCCCCAGCGTCCTGCACAACAAGCGTATATACAAGTGCGTGCACTGCGCGTCCGTGCACACGGACAGCGCGGCGTTCGTGGCGCACATGCGCTCGCACGGCGCGGCGGCGGCGCGCGCGGCGTGCGGCGCGTGCGGCGTGCAGTTCAAGGCGTGGCACGCCTACAACGCGCACGTGCTGTTCAGCGCCGCGCACAACAACAACAGGGACAAGTGAGCGCCTTGCATTTGCCTAACATGTTCACCAAAATTATTAAAAAAAAATGTGAAGTACAGACACATCATCCAAACAGATGACGCCTGCCGACAAAAATTCGCATAGTACCGTTTTTTTTTTTTTATGAATAGTAAGGCAAACGAGCAAGTGGGTCACTTGATGATAAGTGATCACCACTGCCCATAGACACCCGGAACCCCGGAGGGATTGCAGATGCGTTGCCAACCTAGAGGAAACATTCGAACTGCTAGCTCTGACGTCACGCGAGATCGTGCTCTCTATCGCTTGCACACACTAACGTCACGCGGAACGTGACAATGAGTCATGCTTTTTCGTGAGTGCAGCCGGCATTCATCGATCGGTGTCGCCAGCCGATAATCAAAGGGGGCTAGCAGAAGTACAGCATCGGTAGGGCAAACAATATAGCGGCGCTAGAATGTCAACATTAACAATAGATTTTCTAGGGAAGGAGGCAGCATTGCCCTTGCAGCTTGTTATGACAAGGTTTCATTTGTATGTAATTCGCGCTTTACTAATCAGTGACGTCATTACACAGATAATCTAGAATTTCACCTCTTTTTTTTAGAATAACCTGCTCCCACTGCGGCATGAAGTTCGCGACGGCCACACACCTGCGGATGCACGTCAAGTTCAGCAACCATCCCAAGCAGACTTTCCACTGCCCTGACTGCCCTAAGGTAAAAAAGTATTGTTTTAAATATACAGGGTGTTTGGTAGCTAGATACAAAGCTTTAAGGGGATGATAGACGAGGTATTTTTGAAAATTTTTAGCCATATATGTCTTAGCCGAAATTTGTTTTTTTTTTTAAATCAAGAAAAATGACTCTGTTCCAACCTAAGACATTTTTAGTAATTTCGAATGCCTCCATTTTGTTTTTGTGGCAAGAAAGACCCTTAAAAATTATTTCATTTGGTCCAATACACATTAAACTATCCGAAATAAAAGTTTTTGTTTTCAAATTAACGCTCATTGGGGCAATATTGACTCGTGACTATCAAATTCTGAGATATTTTCCTAAGATTTCTAAGTCTTCAATTTAAAAAAATATATATCAAATTTCGGCTAAGACATGGCTAAAAATGTTCAAAAATACCTCGGCTATCATCCCCTTAAAGCTTTGTATCTAGCTACCAAACATCCTGTATCTTCTTCTCTTCTTCTTCAGCGTGTAGACGCCCACCGTTGGGCATACGCCAACATCCTGTTATAAACATCCTGTATATATACAGTAAAGTGTAATAATATGTATTTAGACAAAGATTCAAAAATAAGTACCATACGCTCTTACACCGGCGTAATAAGGTCGTGGGACATATTTTGAGAAGTTCCTATCAATACTTATTTTTGCACTTGACCGTACATTGCAAGCTTTGTGACTGTACTTGTGTTGTCATATACCAAACTTCAAGTCAATCTGGATGGATCACTGGTCTTGTATTCGAAATTTGATTTTTGAAGTTGTTTTCGTGCCGTTCCCGCTCATATCGAATATCCGTTCAGAAGTCTTTCGAGTTTGGTATGGATTAGATTAGACGGTCTATATTACCTTGTGGTCCACGCATAACGCGACTTATATCACGAAATATTTATGCGAATCGCCGAGAATCCAGTTGTCTTGTAATCCACGATCTTATACTGGCATAGGAGTATCACGATATTGGCAGACGTGGCGTAGGACTTCGTGTTAATTGTGGTTTATTTGCAGGAGTTCAAAGTAGAAGCGGAGTTGAAACAGCATCGCGTTATCCACAACAAGCAACGACTGAAATCAACGGATAGGATATGCGACTATTGCGGGAAAGTGTACACTGTGAGTTTTTAAAGATGTTATGGCCTGGATACTAGGTCTTTTAAGCCAAGTTTTTCTTTTTAGAAATACTCAACAAAAGAGTTTAAACAATTTTTTATTAAGCATAAAAGTTAAGCGACTATTATGTTACCTTTAAAGACTATGACTATACTTTTCACTAATACCAAATCTTTGTTCTTACAACAGACACGAGAGCACCTGATCCGTCACATCGAGACTCATATGAATAAGCAACAGAAAGCTAAAGAGGCCAGAATCAGAATGCATAGAAGAAAATAAAGATATTTCTACTTTTTTTGTTATTTAACTGCTTCCCTTGCTTGTCCCTTGAAAACATAGTCACTTTTATATTTCTTTTTTTCAGTCATGACCCGCGATATTTAGATTAGGTAGTTGTTTAAATAAATGAGTATTTTGAAATAGGTACAGATAACTCTGGATGTCTGGATCATTTATTTAAATATTGTTGCCCAGCTCAGGGAGCACCAGCTCTTCCCCTTTTAAGGAGGAGGAGAAAATGAATACTTGAATAGTTTTTCGATGTCTGATTTCCCTGGATGCCATATCATATATATAAAAAAAATTGATTGACAGCTGGTATGACAGTGACAGCTCATATCAGCGTTCGGTTCCGTTCAGCTGTTTGTTTACGGTTTTGTTTTCTTTACTAATTAATCAATTTCTACATACCATGACCGAACTAAAACCTCTGACTACTCTTAATTGCAAGCAGCAAGTGGTGCGCGCCGTCCGCTTCAACGTCGACGGCACATACTGCCTAACTTGCGGCGCCGACAAGAAAATAAAACTTTGGAATCCACAACGACAACTACTGCTTAAAACTTACGGAGGGCACGCCAACGAGGTGCTAGACGCCGCCGGTTCTTGTGACAGCAGTCAAATCATTTCCTGTAGCGCTGATAAGTCTGTAATCCTTTGGGATGTGACGACGGGACAACCATTACGGCGGTATCGTGGTCACGCAAGCTCCGTAACTCGCGTGAAGTACAACGAGGAATCAACAATGGCTATATCGGGGTCCGTAGACAACACTGTCGCCTTCTGGGACATCCTAAGCCGCAGACAAGAACCAGTGCAAGTGTTAAAAGACGCTAAAGACACTATAACCTCAATCCAAATCACTGACTACGAAGTTGTTACTAGTTCTGTGGATTCGCATGTTAGGAGATACGATTTAAGGGTAGGGAAGATGATTTCCGACTTCATTGGTCATATTATAACTTATGGCAACCTCACCCATGATGGCCAGTGCTATGTTTTAAGTTGTGCGGATAGCAGTATAAAATTATTTGATAAGGATTCAGGAGAGCTGCTTAACACATTTATTGGGCATGAGAGTAAGGATTACTTACTGGAGAATGCTGTAAATGCTAAAGATAGTCATATTATCTCTGGTTCGGCAACGGGAGAGATATTTTTCTGGGACCTAATTAGTAGTAAGGTTACTAGTAAGCTAGTTCATAGTAAGAATAAACCTGTAGTTTCAATAAGTCATCATCCAACTGAGGATTATTTGTTAACAGCTTGTGAAGATGAAGTAATACTATGGGGTGACATACTTATTCCATAAATATAGTAACTAATTAAATTGAAGTGTTTTGTAATTATTTAATTTCTAATTAATATGCATTAATGATCAAAAATGCACCAAATGTGAACTTAAAATTAAAAAAAAAAGAATTGACCAATAATACTTTTGGGCAATAGGTACAAAGAATGATTATTGTTATCATTTTAAAAATACACACTTTAAAATAAAGAAATAATGACGAAAATATGTCTCATTTTCTTTCTTTAATAAATTGGTTATTCAGACAGCGGTCGTCAATATGGAAAAAGTAGGAATATTTTCGGAACATTTTTTCGAAATTTTGGACAGAATATCATCAAAGCCTTTCTGTGACGTCTGCCACATTGTACACCTCACCACAACATAATTATTGTACCTTTAAAATGTCAAAGAACTATGCTTGAATGAGCAAAGAAGTATCCAGTCTCTCACTCTAGCGCGCCACTTGGCCGTTAGAGCTACAGTGTAGTACTTGCCTTATTTTATGGCGGATAAAAAAGTATGTCAAGCCAACAAGTGCTGCCCTCTAGCGAAGACAATTGTCATTAATTTTCGCGCTGACTGAAGGGAAAACAATCACAATATCAGTGTAGATTTTCTCTTTTACCTAATGAAATTAAATAGTTTCTAGTATGGGAAAGTATGGCGCGTCTAACTCTAATAAATACTGTTCCGTGCCGCAGTGCAAATCACGGTGTACAAATGAAATATCACTGTTTCTCTTCCCCAAAGAAGAAGCTATGAGGAAGCGATGGACCGACGCCACCAAAATTGAGAATCGCATAACCCAACACATGCAAGTCTGTAGTCGTCATTTTGTTAAAAATGATTACATTTTTTCGGGTAAGTGAAAGGAATATCCACTTATTGGCTCACTTATTTTTTTCATAACCTTATTTTTTAATATGTGGCACAATACTAGAGCCTACATTCTCCAATGAACAAAATTTTTGATTAGATGCTGTATAAAATATTTGATTTTGCGGATACAGCTCACAATTTCTCTTAGCACTCACTTTATAATTGTATCTAGACTGATGGCATTGAGGACCTAACATATTTACAGATATTTTACCTTAGTATAGACCGAGGTAACTTGAAAAAGTAAAGGAGAGAATAATGTTATCTGTTCTAACCAGCTTTTCTATAAGTTATGGGAAGGCTTACTGGAATGGCATGGTTATCACTACATAGTATAAAACAAAGTCGCTTTCTCTGTCCCTATGTCCCTATGTATGCTTATATGTTCAAAACTACACAACGAATTTTGATGCGGTTTTTTTAAATAGATAGTGATTCAAGAGGAAGGTTTTATGTAAAATTCTATGCAGACGAAGTCGCGGGCAGAAGCTAGTGGTGTATAAATCATAATCATGGTTAACCGCATCATATAGGTATCCATAGAGCTAAGACATCTTCTCATCAGTACTTTTTGAAATGTATAATATTAACCATTATCTTAGAATATCCAGGTGTGCCAAAGGTCCGGAGATTGAAGAAAACAGCAGTACCGAGTCAGAACCTCCCATGGCAGTTCCCGAACAAACGGGTCAGCCCTACGTTAGCTAAAGCACGGATGGAGAGACTCAAAAATCGGACACAGCTGAAGTAATCATATTTTAATTAATAACACTATAAAAGAACTTCAAAAAAAAATGTTTCTTTCAATGGTTCTGAAATTTTTATGATTTAGTAAAAACAATCTGAAATTGTAATACTTTTGAAGTCCTTTAGTTGTGTTAATAATTATATACTCAATCTTATTAAAATCACACTCCAAAACAATTACGAGTTAATGCCAGTTTATGTAAACCAGCCTCATTGTTACATGACATATTGCAATCATTAGAAAGAGATGGTAAATGTTATTGCTAGTGCCCATTATAAAATGTGGCCTACGAGTCTGTGCGGCTGTCAACCATCCCTTTTACGCCTGAAAGGCTTGTGCACAATTTTCTCTTTCTATCACCTTGTAAAAACACTTGGTACATGGCATACATGCACCCTTCAGATCCCCTCAGTGGACTGCTCATCATTATCTCAAACCCCAAAGTCAACCATTGTAACAATCTCAGAAACAGGTACAACCTAACATGGAGGCAGCTAGAAATTAATGCTCAAATTTGCCTTAAATTTCTTGATAAGAAATCAGAACATAAATTAAAGCAATTTCTATAATTTTAGAACATCTGTCACTCCATCTAAAGCGGAAACTGTTAAAAAACATGATTTCGAAGAAGCTAACAAATCTGTAGAGAATGGTGAAGAAACAAAAATGGATGATTCAATTGAGGCTGATAAAACCAAAACAGAGGATACGTTTGAAAATGAGCAAGATGATAAACCAACAGATGTTAATGATACAACTGAAGAAAAAGTTGAGACCGAAGATCTAGAGAAAGTTGATAAAAATATTGAGAAGAAGGATGATGCAGTTGCAGAGGCTAAAGACAATCAAGTAAGTTTATAAGTTAAAAACCGCTTCGAAATTAGAAATTCGTATTTTGTGTAATGCTGGCCTGCTTACACTGAAAGTAATCAATAGCAGTGCGAGAGGGGCTGTTCAAATTTAGTAGACCCCCAGTAAAGTCAAATTGCGGGGCATAAATCTTAGAAATCAAATGATAGAATACACGCAACGGAAACTTGGGGTGCTTTAGTGCATTTTTTATTGATTGAAAACTTTTCTAAGTCATTGGCTGCATGCCTACAGCCATTGCTTTGTAGTCTTATCTGTCAAACTAAAAAAAAAAAAAGAACTGTCATCCCGCGTTGCTTGACTTGCTTGTCTTAGCATAATTTACCTATTATTTTTAGATTTTAATGCTTATTATTTATTAAGTTAATGTTTTAAAGAAAAATGTGTTGTTTAAGGTGCAATCTCGCGCCCCCACGCGGCTCAGACAGCGCGAGGGCGTGCTAAAATGTGAATTATGCGGTAGAAAGTGTCTCACTCCCCAAGCTTTACGAACGCATCAGCAAACTGCCCATAAAAGCGCTAAAAACGACGAAATCTACCCGGAAAAGAGTATAAAAGCCATGAATAAGCCCAAGGAGCCTCTTAAACGTGCGTCTATGCCTCAAATTACGGTAAAACAGCCCGAAAAATTGATGCCGATAAAACCCCCTGCCAAGGTAAATAAGTCGTTGAACGACGGTGATTTAGTCGCTAAAGTGCTTCAAGAATTTGACAGTGATGGCGCGAGTTCGGAGTCGAATTATTCCTCAGACAGGAGTATGGATAAAGAACTTTTGAAACCAGAAAAGAAGAACACAAGGAAGACAGAGTTTGAGTGTCCAAAATGTAAACGGAAATTCGCTGTTTACTTCTCAGCATTTAGGCATATACAGAAACACCACTCTGGGTTGAAGAAAGGTGATCCAATGTGAGTATTTGCTTGTTTTACCAGTAGTTTCTTGCTATCCTCTTGCGTTTATAGTGGAAAACAATGACAACTAGAAGTTAAATAAAGGCATTTTATACGTAATTTTCTTAACAATTACAGCAGGATTTAGTATGGAAAATGTGAGTTCCTCTGTCATCCTTTTTTTTATTCTTTAATGTCTGCCTTACTCTTTGTACTTATGTTAAAATGTTGTGAATTATAAAATAATAGTTTGCTTAGCCTCATTTGTATCAACAAATACTCATTGTCACATATTTACAGACTAAACAAATTCTATTGATACCTTTTTTTGTTCAGTGACCCCATTTCCACTGGTATGATAGTCGGCAAATAAAATAACTAATGAATAAGCCTGTCTTTGTTATACGTTTTTATTACCGAAAAACTGCATGACATTAATAAATTGTCAGTGTAGCAATTAACAATGAATACCATAATAACCTAACTTGACATTGAATATTTAAATACATCATTATGTATACGCGTAATTTAATAAGATTTATAAAGGAATAAATAGGGTTGGGCTGAAAATCAGGGCTGTGTGCGTGCGCGCTCCCGCGGTGTGCACCTGCAGCACACGCTGAGCCCAATCCAATTGCCACACTTAGTTTTAAGTTTGATTTACTTTATATAAATCTATGTATACTCTATTTGTGATAATAAAATTCTGTTCTATTCTATTCTATCACTGGAAATAGGTAATTCATATGCGAAATTTGATTGTGCTCATGAAAAGCTTGTAACAAAAAATAAATCGATGGGTCCAACGTATATGGGCTAATCTAAATCATTCTAGATAGGGTAGTCTAAATTATGTTTGATTATACTTAAGGTAGCATTTACTTTGTAATTTTTTCATGGATTGGCCGTTATACGTAGGACCCATCAAAATAGTGAAATAGTGAGCAGAACCTATTTTAATAATAATAATAATAATAAAAGATATTTATTCAACAGTTTGCAGTTACATACATATAAAAGTAAAAGTAAACAATAATATGCTACAAACTATTGAAATGGTTGGCAGCTCAGCTTATGCCTGTGCCACACAGACCTAACGATCTGTTGACAAACAGACGCTGTTTTTCAGCCGCCCCCATGATACACTACTTTATTTTATTAAAATCTTGTAGTGATATTAGAGAGAGAATGTCATGGACGTTTCTGGAAGAGGCCTTTACCTCCTAGGAGGGTTCTGGTGTAAATGCGCTAATTGTGTATTGTGCAATTATTATTTTACTATTAATTTCTTTTTTTAACACAATGCTTTTTTATCTACCATAAGTATAATATATATTATGTTAAATATTTCTTCATCGTAATTTATATTCACAAAGCACTAAGTTATTTATTTACACATATTCTATAAACTACAAATAAAAAGATACATTGGAAAGTAATAACAAATATTATGTTAAATAATTCTAGCAAGTAATTTTAAGCCAGAAATGAAAGGCTTTATTTTATTTATTCACTAGCTTCTGCCCGCGACTTTGTCTGCGTAGAATTATACATAAAAACCTTCCTCTTGAATCACTCTATCTGTTAAAAAAATGCATCAAAATCCCTTGCATAGTTTTAAAGATTTAAGCATACAGGGATATAGGGACAGAGAAAGCGACTTTGTTTTATACTATGTAGTGATAGTGATAGTGATATTTTTCAGAAAGAACTGCAACTCCTATTTATTTTAACCTCCTAAGCTCCCAATTACTTCTTACATACAAACTAATAGTAAAAGTTACTGACAAATGTACTGTGAAGTAAATTAAAAAAGAACTCGATATTACATACATACATACATACATACAGTCACGCCTCTTTCCCACAGGGTTAAACTTTATGATATTTCGAATCCCGGTAGGGGCAGACAGTTGTATGATGAATACAAATGCTTGTGCCCGAGTCATGGATGTTGTATGTATTTAAGATGTGTTTATCTACATTATATAAGTATGTTTATCCGTTGCCTGGTACCCTTAGCACAAGCTTTGCTTGGTTTGGGGCTGGGTCAATTGGTGTAATTTGTCCCAAGATATTTATTTATTTATTTATTTCCAGTCCACCAAACCACCCGAACACCATCAAGCCGAAGCGCGTGGAGATCTGCACAATCTGCAGCTCTATGCTGGTGGGGGACAGCCACGTGTGCCTCGGGCCCACCAAGCTGGCCAACGGGATGGTCTGCTCTGGCTGCTGGCAGGAGTACAGGACCCTCGCGCTCTTCGATATGCACAAGTCTGGGATGCATAGCGAGGGTGTTGAGAGCATGTTCTTCCCCAGTTTAGATGGTGAGTCTGCTACTATTGTATTTTTATGTGTTGAAAGAAAGAAAGAAAGAAAGAAAGAAAGAAAACATTTATTGACACAAAACGACACATAAAGAAAATTGAAAAAAAATAACAAATAATAATAATAATAAAACTAGGTACTTATGTGCCGAAAGTGCCAAAAGTGTTGGTTCTCTCAGTTTACTTAATCCTTAGGAGTTGCAGCAGCTTAACAATAACTTTAATGATAACTATCCTATGCCATTCTCAGGGTGTCAGACTGTCGAGATGCCATATTTTATCACGATTGGTTGTGTAGTTTACGCGTGTATCTATACTAATATTATAAAGAGGAAAAATTTGATTGTTTGTTTGTTTGCATTGAATAGGCTCCGAAACTACTGGACCGATTTCTAAAATTCTTTTGCCGTTAGAAAGCTACATTATCACTGAGTGACATAGGCTACTTTTTACCGCGGGAAAATACCTTTTCCCGCTAGTATGTAATAAACCAACAAAGTGACATTCCCATTAATTAGAATTTAAGGGTTCATTAATAATAACAATAACCTTTGATTATTCTGAATTTGCTTACATTTCAATAATGTAATAAATTCTTAATGACTAATGTTAGTAATGTAATTTTTTTATTAATTTAATTAAAAAAAAAAACTCTTGCCAAAGCATAGGTGCGACAATCAAAAAACATCACAAAATAATAAAACTAGGACTACACCTTGACAATGGGCACCGTTCTCAGCAAATGCTGGTTTAAGTTTCCAGCGCTGGTTTTCAGCCCGGTCCCTTTGGCAATACTATAATAATTCAGACCGCTTTCAGGTAAAAGCCTCCTCCAACTCTATCCATCTTTTCCTGTCTTGACCATCCACCTATTTCCTGCTATTTCCTTTATATCATCAGCCCATCGTCTCTTGGGTCTCCCAACATGCCTTTTTCCTACCAGTCCTTTTGACCTTCAGTCTTTTTTTTTTTTTTTTTTTATATAAACAGGAAGGCAAACGAGCAAGTGGGTCACCTGATGGTAAGTGATCACCACTGCCCATAGACACCCGCAACCCCGGAGGGATTGCAGATGCGTTGCCAACCTAGAGGACTAAGATGAAATGCCTCTTGTGCCCGTAATTTCCCCGGATGTCTTGCTCTCCACACCGGAACACAGCAGTGCAAGCACTGCTACCAGTGGCGTAGCTACCTAGGGACTAGGCGGGGCAGTGCCCCGGGGCCCTCAAGCTCAGAGGGCCCTCGAATCCTTACCAGAAAATCTCGAGCGAACTATTATTATTAAAACGTAACCAGTTTAGATAGTAGTGGGGCCCCATTTTTTTATTTGCACCAGGGCCCTTGGTTACCTAGCTACGCCACTGACTGCTACTTAGCGGCAGGATTAGCGAGTAAGATGGTGGTAGCGATCCGGACGGACCTTGCACAAGGTCCTACCACCCGCTAGTCTACAATGTGTCCGGCCAAACGCTGGATCTGTGCCTGACTTTACCCTTGCTGTTCCAGAATTTGAAAACTGGAAGCTTCGCATGGAACGGCAGACCAAGGTGCAGTACAGTGTGCTGGACCAGAACGACACCAAGCAGGTGCACCGCTGCGCCGCCGCCTGCGCAGACGCCGACCACGGCCGCTTGAGGCTCTGTCCCTCTTCGGTCATTGTGCAGGAGTTCACCAAAGGCTTCCAGGTATGCAAACATACATACATTTTATTAATCACGTCTTTATCTCTTAGGTACGGGATAGACAGAGCCTGGCGTAACAAGACAACCCTTAGTCCAAATTGATAAAAAAGAAAAAAAATTGTTTACCCTATGTTTCAGGTACATTACTATCCCAACCACTACGGGCACACTTACGAGCCCTACGCTCTCGCCAATGCTTTCAAGAAATACTCCATCGCCTCCCTCATGAACATCACAGCGAGCCGTCTCCCCGACTCCGAGGACGAAGACACCTCAGAACCGGATCTCTACATTCAGTTCAAAAAAGTCACCGACCTGCTTGTCAATGAAGCTGCAAGGATCAACGTCTCCGGCCTGAAGAAAATCATGAGGAAAGCGCTGGAAATGATGGCGATAGTCAGCAGCTACGTTGAAGACTCCGATGATGACATGACAGCTCAGCTAAGCATTAGTCCTGACCAAGATAATATACACGAAGAAATTAAAAGAGCACTGAAGAATTTTAAAGCTGGCCAAGAGAAGAGGAGTGTTGACCTTGAGAATCCTGCTAAGAAAAAGAAGTTATTACAGAGTACGGAAAACATTAAAGTACAAGGTAAGATTACGGGCAATGCTGATATGACACAAGAAATTGAGAATTTAAATGATTCTAAAGAATCCAATAAGGGACATGTGACGCCTAATACGGAAGTGTCGAAGAATAATAAGCAATCACCGTCTTTCATTGATACGTACCAGCAATTTGTTGGCAAGATTGTGAAACCGATGGAGAAGAAGAAGATGGAAAAGAAGAAACAAATAGTTAAAACGAAGATGGGGCAGTTCAAGACGAGTCCAACGAAGAAAATGACTTCGCCTAAAGTTATATCACCGTCACGAAACAGTATTGGGAGTGTGAAAGAGATGAAATATGAAGTTAAAGAACAGGAGAATGATTGTAATATATTGATTTTAAAATTTTAATTTTATTGTTTGTGAAAAGGTATTAAGGTGAAACACAGCGGTAATGAACTGTGGTAGCTGTTACGGGGAGTTCATTAGATATGACTGTTAAGAGTATGAAATGTAAACGCACATGGGCATTTGCATTATCTAGGAAGGAGTAAATAAAGTAAATTCATTATTTTTCATCATGTCATAAGTAAACGCGGTTGCGACTTCAAATAACACTTTCTGAAGAACACGTTGTAAATCTAGAAATGTAATTCTGCTATTAAATTTTATTTTCGTTGCGATACGAGACTGCTTTTTAGAGATGCTACTAACGCATGACCCAGCAATGCGTGCCCTAATTTGTGTACACGGGCCCGATTTTTGAAAGCACATCACTCGAAAGTGGTAAAAATCTGTTTATATCTTCAAAACTACAGCTCTAATCAAATTTTTGACTAGTTCACAAGATTAATGAGAGCCGTAAGTATCTTCTAAGCTACTCGTTTTTAAAATTCAGCACAATTTTTCACCACTTTCGAGTGGTATTTTCATACGTGCTTTCAAAAATCGAGCCGTTGCATACAAGTTAAATGGGGGACATGAATTGACCGCATTTCTAATTAAACTGAAATTAACTTTTAAGTTTTGACTGCTCTGTTTTCCTATTACATTATGTGTATACATATCTTAATAAATATTTAATTGTAAATTATTTTTTATGACTAAAAGTGAAACTTCGGATTTAATCGCGTTTGCTGTAGTTTCCGAGACACATTATTCTGTGCAACTTCTATATGTATGAGTACTAATAATGTATGAAATCGGGCAATTGGTTTTAAGTCTGCAATACTCAAAGAAGCATAAGTATGAATCACGGACCTGTAATAAAATGGATGACGCCAAAAGTAGTATAAGTAACGGTACATGGGTTAACGTTAATTACCACTTAACGTTAAATTTGACTCAAAGCGGTAACGATACCAACTTTTTAACTATATTTCAAACCTTTGTCAAAACGACGTCCTGATTTGATTATTTTTATATGTTCAATTTGCTTACGCGGTTGCTACGTTTAATAGAAGCAATGACATCGAAATTCCACCATTTTGTTTTTTAAGAATGTTATGTGCCCTGTATCATTTATTAATCGGTTGAGTCATTGAGTAGTTACGAGCGGACGTAGGCTGTCGGCAGTGGCGTAGCTAGGAAACCAAGGGCCATGGTGAAAATAAAAAAATGGGGCCCCACTACTATCTAAACTGGTTACGTTTTAATAATAATAGTTTGATCGAGATTTTCTGGTAAGGATCCGAGGGCCCTCTGAGCTTGAGGGCCCCGAGGCACTGCCCCGCCTAGTCCCTTGGTAGCTACGCCACTGGCTGTCGGTGGCCCTGTCGGGCTCTGATCCAACGGATAATGATATCCCTCAGAATCTGCCGGGAAATCATTAACCGATGCCCAGGGTGCACCAGACCAAGCACTGCTTTTCCTTTCGGGACGGATCCAAAAACAAACCCTTAGCAATTGTTCATTAGCAGAAGCCTATAGAGCGTTTATGAATAAGGGGGGGGTTTACGAGTTTGTAAAGTTATAGGGGGTAAACTTTGGAAGGGATTTTAAAAATGCTTTTATCAATAGAAAGCCACATTATTTAATTCTGCTCGGACGAAGACGCGGGCGATACTGCGACAGCTAGTTTTATTATTTTTATGGTCGATTTAGACGAAGACTATTTACAGCCGCCTAAAAAAGGCACCGTCACATCTTCAGACCGTTTAGACAATGACTATTTTCAGCCGCTTAAATCTCGCCGCCAGTGAGCAGCAAACCGTTTACACGGTGCCTGTTCAGTACCAGCCTCAGCACACCGCCACGCCGCGGCGAGGGGGGGGGGGGGGGGGCGCGGGCGCGGGCGGGGGGCACTGGCGCCGACAAGTAGACTCGTGTTCTATTCCGTGCCAGCGCTGGCATGCCGCGAAAAAATGGCGCCGAAAGTGTTTATACGGTGCCTTTTTTAGGCGCCGTCATTTAGGTGGCTGTAAATAGTCTTCGTCTAAATCGACCATTATGTCGCCATCGGTATCTGGTGAGCTAGATCATGAGTGCCTCTAATGAACCCGGTAAGGTAGAGCTTTCAGTGGCAAAGTAGGCAATGTTTTGTCATTCTTGCAGTTATTTTATAAGTACCCATGAGGTGAAGAAATATGGATTTATGTATGGCATCATCATTGTTGTAATAATATGTACATTGTGCATGCCTTGGCTAATTGGATTTTGCATCAAAATAGGTTTATGTATTTCTTAAGTATCCTTGTGTATGTAAATAAAGAGTTGCTTTTTATATTTAATGGAAGTTTTTTTATTATAAACATCGCGTTTTATACGTAAACATACATATATAAAGTACGTCATTATCTCTTACGGGTTAGACTGAGGTAAGAAGACCTAAGGCCACGTTTAGCATGATTGTGGGCGTATAGGTGCAAAGTGGAATAAAAATAGTGATGGGTTGCTAGCCACATCGCCTATCATGAGTCCTAAGATTTTCGTTCATTCCCTCGATGGACTTTTACAATCTGCGCGGGAATAGAGGCAACTGGTACGTTCTGTGTTTTTTCTTTGCTCCCAGACCAGCATGGAAGTATCGCGTTTTATACATCTGAACAGACCTTTAATTACCGTTATTTTTGAGTAACGCTATTTTTCATAACGTTAGATTACCGAATAGCATTTTTCAATAAAACGTTTTTAGGTAGCGCTATTTTTCAGTACGTTATATTACCAAATAGCGTTTTTTAATAAAACATTATTTATTCTGTAGCGGTATTCATTATAACGTTATTAATAGCGATATATATCGATACTTCGGCAAGTGATATAATAACGTTATAGACCATCTCTTTCTTACACTCTATAACACCCGCTCTATATAACGTGCGACAAACATATGCAATGACAAATCTGTACTGTTTTCGTGAATTGTCAAATCATGTCATTCGTTCATAATCAGTTTCATAGCGTTATTATACCTAACGCTATTTCATAACGTTATGGTTTTCTTTAAACACAAACGACATATACCGGTATTATATCGTTTTTTTCATAACGTTTTAAAGGTCTATAACGCTATTTCGTAAAGTTATGGTTTTCTTTTCGTTATGATATGATATAACGTTATGAAGGAATATAGAATTTGTTTGAACGAAATTTTAAACACAAACGATATATACCGCTATTATATCGTTTTTTTTTATAACGTTATAAAGGTCTGCATCTGAATTATATTAGAATTTTAAGTGGTAAGACCCAAAATTCCTTTGCCTTTCTCGATGGACACTATAATAAAAAGCTTGTATTTTGACATTGACATTGACAGTTGGATTCGTTAAGAATACGAAAGTTGCTTGTGCGTTTAAAAAAAATGTCCTTTTTAGTTTAAATTAATAATGGACTGAAGCTAAGCTATTCAGTTATTTTAAAAACTGACTAATCATTGTTTTAAAGCAAAAGTGTTTCGTTACTAATTGATTTACTTGTATACAACTCTGTTCAAAATGCTGGTGGCGTCGAAAGGCAGTAAGTTCAATAACATTTTATAATCACACGATGGTGTTCCGTTCTAAATTAATATTATTATTATTATTATTATTATAAATTATACACTAGCAGCTCTTTGAGCTGATGCGTGTATATCACTGCACTTGTGTTCTTTGGTCCTTTAAATGAACGTCCAATCTATTTTTGAAACTATTCACCGAAGGTGCACTTATTACATGTTCGGGGAGTGCGTTCCACGAGTTCACAACACGGTTGGGTAGGAAATGTTTATCATTGCATATCATTGCAGTTGTAGCTTTTCAGCAGATAATTAAAGCAAATATACTTGACTTTCGTTATACTCCTTGAAACTTGTCACTACTTAATCAAAAACTCGCGCATTCAGAACTCTCCGAGCTGGAGGGCCTCATATCGAAGATGTCGCTGGAAGTGTGCTGCACAGCGGTGTTGCCCGAGCTCGGGCTCCGCTGGGGCGACGTGTCGGCCGCGCTGCGGGGCTCGCGCCTCGCCATGACGCCCGCGAGCGCCGCCCGGGTGCTCTGCAGGCATATCGCGCGCTCGCTGCCCGCAGAGGAGTACGACGATCTACTAAGCAGACTGAGACTGAAGTGTGAGTTAATTGGTGTCTGTTTTGATCATCTCAGTTCATGATCAGCTTAGGAGCTCTTTTTATACAATACTAGTTAGTACTACTAATATTATAAATGCAAAAGTAACTCTGTTTGTCTGTGACCTTTTCATACTTAAACCGCTGGACTGATTTAGTTGTTTAGTACAGATAGTTTGAGTCCTAGGGAAACATTGGATAGTTTTTATTCCGTATAGCAGTAGCAATAAACGAAGTCTGCGCAGATGGAGTTGTGGGCAAAAACTAGTGTACATAATAAGTATGTATACATACATACACAATTCACATCTATACCCCTACACTACAGGGTAGACAGAACCTAAGGTAACATAGTTACATAGTTGGAAAAGGGAATCAAAAATAGTAATGGTTTGCTAGCTGCATTGCCTGGAACTTGATTTCTAAGATTTTTACCCATTCCCTAGATGGACTTTTACCATCTTAAGTATTTTTAAGTGTGGATATTCAACTCCAATACACGGAGGAGGCCTATGCCATGAGGCACGCCGAATTACGCGACAATTTAATAATAATAAAAAACAAGAACAACATACTTACTGAAATTGTAGCGAATTCGGAATAAAAAGGCTATATTATTATATTACTAGCTGACCCGGCGAACTTTGTTCCGCCTTAAATTTGTAAAATTCCTGTGGTTTGGGCTGTGCTATCCCGCGGGAACTATGCAATTTTCCGGGATAAAAACTATCCTATGTCCTTTCCTGGGACTCAAACTATCTGTATACCAAATTTCAACTAAATGGGCCCAGCGGTTTAAGCGTGAAAAGGTAACAGACAGACAGACAGACAGACAGACAGACAGAGTTACTTTCGCATTTATAATATTAGTAAGGATTAGTAAGGATTAGTAAGGATTGTAAGGATCATAACTAATACAGCGATTACTTATTTTCTACCACTAATCACAATAGGCAAAAGATTAAATATGACTCACGTGACCTTGATAAAGGAAGATTCTGGAGACGTCCGTCTGCCGCAAGCGCCACGATGTCAATGCCAGGCCAGGCGATGACTGTGTCCGCTAGCCTACCCTACCGCTAGCTAGGTAGCGTGGATGGTGACACTGACAGTTAAAGGTGGTGCCAGACGAATAGCGCTTACATTATTCCAGATTGTTATTCCGGGTTCGATTCCCGGCCATAGCTTTACTTTTCGGATTTTTCTATGTGTTCTAATTTTCATAGACATTTAGAAATTAAATTTCTAACGGCAAAACCGTAAAAGTAAACATAAAAATCAAGAAATAAAAATTTCTTGATTCATTTGATAGTGCCTCTCATTTGAAAAACAGCGCCTTCTCTCGTCCCTGGTGAGCAGTAGATGTTCCACGGGAGTTTGTAATTGTGTCGTACAGACACATCATTCAAACAGATGACGCTTAGCGACAAAAAATTCGCATAGTAACAAAGGTCACGTGACAGTTAGTAACAGGTAGAAAAATTCGGAGACTACCCACCTGCTATGGGTGGTGTAGGGGTATAGCACGCGTCACGGAATGACGAGGATCCGGGTTCGATTCCCGGCCATAGCTTTACTTTTCGGATTTTTCTATGTGTTCTAATTTTCATAGACATTTAGAAATTGCTTACATTATTATATTCAACTGTTTTGAACTGATCAATCTGTTTGCAGTGGTGGCGAAGCAGCAGCGCGTGTGGCACCTGGTCAGCCTGTCCGAGCCCGTGGAGGAGCACCCCTCGGCGCCGGCGCGCGTGCTGCCCGCGCGAGTGCGCCACGCGCTAAGCGAGGCCGTCAAGCCTAAGAACATGACTGCCGTGGTAACAAAACTAAGAATAATAATAATAATTATTGTAAAAACCTAACTTGAGCTAAAAATAAATATGCAGAATAATATCCTGGGACAATTGACACCAATTGACCTAGCCCCAAACTAAGCAAAGCTTGTAAAATGGGCACTAGACAACGGATAAACATACTTATATAGATAAATACATACTTAAATACATATTAAACATCCAAGACTCGAGAACAAACATTCGTATTTTCATACAAATATCTGCCCCGACCAGGGATCGTACCCGGGACCTCAAGCTTCATAGTCAGGTTCTCTAACCACTGGGCCATCCGGTCGTCTAACTACTACAACTGTACTCAACTCTAACAACTAAAACTGTATAATCCCTACTTCTCTACTTAATGTTATAAATTGCGAAAGCTATAGTTGTTTGGCTGTTACGCTTTCATGTCTAAACCACTGAACCGATTTAGTTAGAATTTGGTATAGAGTTAGCTTCGGTCCCAGGGGACATAGGAGTTTTTGGAGCAAACCTTGACGCTTGGCCAGTGTTTGGCCACGCGAAGTAGTTAGTTGTAGTTGCGTAATCCGTCGCATATCTGATGTCTGTGTGCCGAATTTGCCTTTTTGCTTTTCCTATTTTCTGACAATTTATCCTTAGTAATTATTTCTTTGTGTTTCTTCCACTTCCATGCTGGTCTGGGAGCAAAGAAAAAACATAGAATGTACCAGTTGCTTCTCTTCCCGCGCAGATGGTAAAAGCCCATCGTCATAGGAATCATGTTATAGGCGATGTGGCTAGCAACCCATCACTATTTTGATTCCATTTTCCACCTATACTATACTATATGCTCACAATCTTGCTAAACGTGATCTAGGTCTTGTTACCTTAGGCTTTGTCTACCCCGTAAGGGATAAAGACGTGATTTGTGTATGTATGTTCTTTGTTTCTTTTATACAACCTGTACTGCTACAAATGTTATTTTCTTCCTTTCGTTCCAGGTAGAGTCAGTGAATATGGGTGACATGGTGTACTTGAGCGTGCAGCTGGTGTCCGCGCGGCGGCAGGGCGCTCCGCTGTTCGTGGCGGCGCCGCCGGGCCGGCCCGTGGCGCTGCTCAGCGCGCTGCAGCCCCGCGCACTGCTGAGGGCCGTGGTCGAAGGTAGCCAGCTGTTGTCATCACCGCACATATTATTTTATTTTATTTTCTTTATTGGGGAAAAAAACAGATACAGACACAATTTAAAACAAATAATTAGGACGTAGTGCAGTAGGCAAAGCCAGCACCCTAAACCAATTCCCACCAAGAGTTTGTGGTAGATGTAGATGTGGCAACGGATCGGAAAAAATGGGCAGCAACATGGTACCTAACCCGAACCAAAATAACTTTACCTACTCAAAAATAGCATGCGAATTTTACAGAAACTTATCTTATACATAGCAACGAAAAACAAAGACAAGACAGAAGAGATATTTAGAGTCTGTTCCAACATTATCTGCTAAGAGCCTGATATATTAACTGTCGATATCTAACTTAAAACTATGAACAGTGAGATTGATACTTTGTTAAAATATACATAGACCGACCGCTTAAATGAGTCCGAGTAGAGTGCTAGTGTGGGCAGCTGCACTACCCGCCAGCACCGAGAGCTCCCCGCCGTCGTCCCACCCCGCGCCTGTGCCGCGCGGGCCAGGACTCATTTAGGCGGTCGGTCTATAATACAGACTGCATCATAGAAATCTGGCTCATAAGATATCGGGAACTTAATCGGACGGGTTAAGACGCCACTGAGTATTGAAAGAACGCGATTATTTTGCAATTAATGCACAGGCCATTACATTTGAAATTTGCCATGAGCTTTTCGGTGAAGGAAAACATCGTGAGGAAACCTGCACACATCTGCGAAGAAATTCAATGGTGTGTGTTAAGTTCCCAATCCGCACTGGGCGCGCGTGGGAACTATAGCCCAATCCCTCTAATATACGGAGAAGGCCTATGCCATGAGGCACGCCGAATTACGCGACAATTTAATAACACAATAAAAAAAAAAAACAACAAAAATTGTAGCGAATTCGGAATAAAAAGGCTATATTATTATTATTAATGCACAGGCCAGTGCTGGATTTAAACATTTGCCGCCCCGAAGCTATTCATCAATGTCGTTAATTTCTTCTCTAGATTAATTTTACAACTATTTTTTTGGGCCAATTTTGCCGCCCCCTAATTATACCGCCCTGAGCTTCAGCTTTTTCAGCTTCTATGATAAATCCGGCCCTGGCGCAGACTAAACTTCAAGTTTGTTTGTAATTTACAAAGGTGTCCCACTGGGCAAAGGCCTGCTCCCCTCGACCCAGGGGCGCCGACTTTTAGAAAACCTCGTGGGTGCTCATGCTTATTTGATGACTCGAAAACGGGTCGTCAGGTAATGAAAAAACACCTATCCCTAAAAGGCGATTACTGATCTGTTTCGTGATGTCTATTCCCAGGGGTGCTCGACACCCACTGTTTATTTCTCATGGGTGCTCGAGCCCCCGAGCACCCACGGAGTCGGCGCCCCTGCCTCGACCTCCACAACTCCCGGTCCGACGCAATGTCAGACCAGTTCTTTATCCATATACGCGTCTAACCCATCCCGGCGTCGCCTTAGTCTGCCTCATACAACTTTTTGTTCCAATTTTCCAGGACTCGGCTACAGAGCTTACGAAGACGAGAACCTTCACGGACGAGACATCACCTCCCTCCTCCGGATCCACGACAGAAAATGGAATGAAGACAACATCCATCTCCTCAACGGAATACCAGAATACAAACCGACACCAGTCATAACGGACAACGGGATCGACTACACCAACAAGACTTACAACGAAGACTACGTTGAAAAACTCCTCGGACCCAACCCCCCGTTGCTTACTGATCTGAAAATACAAACTTCCCATCGGTTCTTTGATTCGGCGAGGATGCAGAAAGATATTAATATGACGATTGACTTGAAGAGTCAAGATGTTGCGAAGACGTTGAAGGAATGGGTTAAGAAAGGTGCAGTGGCTCCTAATTCACCGTTCATACAGATTTTCCATGAAATGCAGAGCAATAGTATATCGTATCAGGCGGAGGAGTGATCAGTGTTAGAGACTTTGTTTAATATTTGGCTTCCAAGCCTACGCAAAGAGTAATCTATTACCCGCTAATACTGACAAGTAGCAATTTCCGGGTGGTAGGGCCTTGTGCAAGGTCCGTCCGGATCGCTACCACCATCTTACTCGCTAATCCTGCCGCTAAGTAGCAGTGCTTGCACTGCTGTTCCGGTGTGGAGAGTAAGACAGCCGGGGAAATTACGGGCACAAGAGGCATTTCATCTTAGTCCTCTAGGTTGGCAACGCATCTGCAATCCCTCCGGGGTTGCGGGTGTCTATGGGCAGTGGTGATCACTTACCATTAGGTGACCCACTTGCTCGTTTGCCTTCCTATTCATAAAAAAAAAAAAAGTGCTCCACAGTGGCGTGGCGTCAAGCAATGGCGTAACTATAACGTCTGGGGCCCGCGGCGAATTCGTCAGATGGGGCTCCTTCCTCAATATAAAGAAGTGCATCAGCGTCCCTTCTGTGCTCTAAACCAAGCCAGTTCCCATAGAGCTAGGGGCTCCTGCCACCCTATAGTTACGCCACTGGCGTCAAGTATATCAGAAGGCAAGCCGAAGGAAATTTAACTAGCCTTTTCCTCTAATTCTGCACAGTAAAAGTGTCCAACTGCCTTAAAATAGGCACGGTGGGATTCGAGTTCTATGGACGCCACGCCACTGGTGCTCTACAAGGTTAAACTCGTAATAACTCTTTTGAGTCTTACCCCCTTATTCATAAACGCTCTGTTGGCTTCTGCTAACTTAGCAATCGTTTTTCTAATATGGCCCCATCGATCGATGCGATGATTTCGCCAATGTCAAAGTAATAAATACTGTATTCAAAAATCTTGTGACAAAAATGTCTGCAACGTTGTACGGTAGAACACGGTCAAGACTCTTCCTCTTAGCCAACGGATGATATCGCTCAGAATCTGCCAGGAAATCATTAACCGATGCCCAGGGTGCACCGGACCAAGCACTGCTCTTCCCCTGGCCCGGATCCGAAAACGAATCTCAGCTCTTGACCACACGCGGAGGTAACCCGACTCGCACCCCTTGTCCTTGTCTGTGAAAGGTAAATGTCAGTGACAGATAAGGACAAACGATTGCTAAGTTAGCAGAAGCCTACAGAGCGTTTATAAATAAGGGGGTTTACGATCTTTCGTCACGTAACAATATTAGTGCCATGTGCCAGTAATTTCACCGGCTGTTCTACTCTCCACGCCGAAACACAGCAGTGTAAGCACTGCTGCTGGGCGGCAGGACTAGCGAGGTGGTAGCGATCCTATCAGTTCTTTTTCAATGCGGTTTTGTTGCATTAATGCGGGTATCATTTCAGTCATCATGTTTTTAATTTTGAAGTTTACAAGACTGGGTTTTTAATATTGAATTTAAATAATAAAACAATTTGAAATTTCAGAAATCGCGTTTTATTTTTAATCACAATGAAAAGGTTTTACCTTTTACACTGACTTAACAACATAGGGCTTTAGGGCTATTTGTTTTCCACAACGCCTTTTGGGTAGCCTAAGTAGGAAGTAGTTTGAGATAAGTATGAGACCGCATTAGGTGAACGCAATAGTGTAATTGCCCCATGAAACTTTCGTGTTCAACCGTGAGCTTTGAGTGTAATGTACTTTTGTCTTATCTATTGGAAAACGTTCATACACTGTATTAATTAATTCAGAATAGTTCAGCAGATGGTTTCGTTTAGTAGTTTTATTGTGGCAACACTATAAGTTATTGAAATGCTCTGATTAGCTACATCGGTTCCCCCACCACTCACTAGTTTGCTGTATTTTCGTTGGTTTTTTGAATTTTGAACTGTGAGCATCTCTGTCGTTGAAAATATTTAAAATTCCCACTCCTTTCGCGGCTTAACGTAGTTAGTGCTTCGAAACAGTGTTGGAGTCTTCTGGCGCAGCACCGAGACCCAAATCCGAGGCCAAGTGCGATCACTGAAGGTAAAAGTTAACAGTAGATCTAGGGAAGCTGAAGACGGCCACCAGCGGTGTATTGCTACGGACGCTAAGGATCCTGGGCACAGCAGATCAGGAGCCACCAAGTCACCAGTTCGTTCTCTAAGTTACGATATTTAGTGCCTTTTTTAGAATGCCCAATATTTTTGTTTGAAACCCGCAAACTCCTTTCGTTCCTTTTTTCGTTAATACAGTCCACTTCCTTTCGATTAATTGCACAACCACTGTAAATGTTTTTCAGGTTTTTTAAATTGTGATCGACAAAATGTTGACGTACGAAATATACGGTTGGAAGACGGCAAGAAAAAATAATAACAAATTTTGTTCCCACTATCCAACCCAATCACCTGCTGATATATTATGTAAGCAATAGGTACGGCAAGAGGGTTGGGATAACTGAAAAAGTTTAAGAACGAAAACAACCTTTACTGCAGCTGCTCTAAGGTTAAAAAATGAAAGCAAACTTACACCTAAAACCTAATAGATTATTTATTAAAAAAAAACAATACACAATATACACTAGAAACATAAAAAGGCAACAAAAACATTTCATAATATTCAATTTTATTTTTTATTTAATGACAAACATTTACAAATAATTTTCACATTAACCTCATACAGATTTATAATACGACCTGGAGGGCTACTCGAAGTACGTATCATACTGTCCTTTTCACTCTCGAATTAATAACAATCGGTCAGTGGCGTAACTATAACGTCTGGGGCCCGCGGCGAATTCGTCAGATGCCTCCTTCCTCAATATAAAGAAGTGCATCAGCGTCCCTTCTGTGCTCTACACCAAGCCAGTTCGGGGCCCCCTAGAGCTAGGGGCCCGTGGCATTTTGCCACTCCTGCCACCCTATAGTTACGCCACTGATTGCTGTGAGAGTCGCACGAAACGAACTTCGAAAATCGTATTACGGAGCGCAAAGGGCTGTACTTAGCGCGAAATCGACACTACATCGAAAAAGCTGACATTGCAATACAAAACTGAACCTAGAAACACACTAAACGTTTAATGGGAGTAAGACATAGACCGATCAGTCCTCAGTCCTCGCCCGCGGGGGCCGAGAGAGGTACCCTTTGTCGTCCTACCCCGCGCCCCTGCGCCGCGCGGGCGAGGGCTCTTAAGCGGTCGGTCTACAGAAACAGAATAAAGTCAACTGCGTGTAAAGCCTTAGTATGAGTTACTTTAACAATGACACTAACCATAACTGACGATTTTGACCAAGGGCGGATCCAAGATTTTTTTTGGGGGAAGCACAAGGGGCGAACGGGCAAAAAAAACAACAATAACTGTTATAAATAAACTTGAAGTGTGCACAGTACACAAAAATACCGCCTTCTGGGGGGGAGGGGGCGTAACCCCGTGCTCCCCCCTCCTCTAAACCCGACCCTGATTTTGACTTATATTTCATAGGTTTTTGCGAAATATACGTCAAAATCGTCAGTGTTAAAGTTATTGTAGAAAAAATATTATAGAAAAAAACAAAAATCTTATGCGAAAAATAGCACACAATATAATTATAATATGGCAACACCATATTGCACCGAGATCTGAACACGCGGCAGAGATCATAAAAATAAAAAGCAAATAACTTAGTTTATGGTCATTAGGATGCAAGTTTTTGATGGGCGCTAAAGCTCAGCGGGACTACTCCGAATGTCGTCTCATACCGTCTCTCTCACTCTGATATTAATAGCTAATAGTGTGAGCGGAACGGCCGAAACGAACTTCGTATTTCTAACATCGGAATAGGCCCTCCGGTATTTCATTCGTGCTATGTTGACGACGGAATGGGATGGGAATTCTTCACTTAGTTACAATTTTAGTTTTCAAACTTGCACCTATTTCACATTTATTTTGCCGAGCGATTATTTTAAAGACATAAACATATTTAATTATACATAACAAATAGTTCCAATCAAGAACGCCCTCTACCAAAATAATTATAAACTCTCACTTATAGACATAGAATTTAAATTACAATGACACAAATGTTAGGACGCCAAACCTTAGTCTTGACTAGCTAAAAATAAAAACAAAACAAAAAAAATACAATCCAAAAACTAATTTAAACAATTCACGTGTTATATTAAAATTATCTATTCATAAAATTATCAATTAAACTTAGCACCGAATCTAATTTAAATAAACATACATAAAGTATGAAAAACTTAATTGGAAAATTATAATTTTAATTCTTACTAGCAACACCTATGCATAGACAACGAAAAACGATTTCAATTGCAACATTACATTTTAATATTAAAAACACCGCTGTACCAAAAATTCTACCTAAAACTGACCAGCAGACTGCAGTTAGCTCGACATTCGACCAACTTAGAACATGAGTTTATTGAAAAAAAAAATTATATGTATAGATTTGTGTCGGACGGAAGTTTCGGTTTCGGCCTGAAATCAAGTTTCGGCCAAAGTTTCGGTTTCGGCGAAAAGAACACCGAACGTGCCGAAACTTACGTTGTACTTTTGGGTCGCGTTCGGCTATTGCCGTTTTCACTTTTTAGGGTAGTTTAATTTAGACCCAGTGGCACTATGACAATGTTGAGACGACATATTGTATACATATTTATAATTCTTCATTAATATTGAATATGGGCGTAAGCACCGTAAAGAAAACTAACAGTAGAACCTTGTAACAGTGGATCAGCTAGATAAATAAAATAAATAAATATCTTGGGACAATTTACACCAATTGAGCCAGTCCCAAATTACATCCATGACTAGGACACAGACTGTATTCATCATACAACTGTTTATGCCTACCGGGATTCGAACTCGAGACCTCTAGCTTCATACTCAGGACTAAGCACTAGGCTATCCGGTCGTACAAGACGTTTCATTATTCCTATATCTGCAAAGAACAGCCCACTGACATTATATTTTAATCACATTTATAAACGGTTCGTTTCTAGTTTCGGCCGAAACTATAATCAAAACCGAACCTTCGGTCTCCGACACTGATTCGGCAAGAAAAAAAAAAAAATTCCGCCTTGCCCAGTGTTCACTTGTATGCCCCAGTGCATTACAAAGATAAGAGTGTATATTACAGTCTCAGAGCTCTTATATGTAATGCAATCCGGCTTAGTCTTGTCTCCTTCACTTGGCCGATTCAAGTATCAAACCCATAAGAGCGAGTGAGACAGCAAGACCCCTTAGTAATTAACTTTCATGTAACATAATATCTATATCTGTACCTATGCTGGGACCTTTTAATTCAACTCTTATATGTTCTAAGGTAGTTTAGTCGCTATGCCTTCTTTTATTCGTTTAGCGCAAAACAAAGCAGCGACAAATAAGTCACGTCGAGCTAACCTACTGGAACTAACAGGGTCACTAGGACATAGATATAGTATATACTAACCACATCAAATTAGATCGATGCCTGAAATATCTATAACGAGACCGAATCATTTGACAGCTCGGGTCAAAGAAAAAGAAGCTTTACAGTCATTGGGTACACTTATACTCACAACGAGTAAGCAAAATGGTCTCGTCTATCTATCTCGCTCTGCATGGCTAGCACATAGGGTTGCCAGATGGTCGGGATTTGGCGGGATTCCCCCAAATTTTAGTACTTGCTCCCGACCCCCGACAAAGTAAAAAATCTCCCGAAAAACAGCTACATATTAAAAGCATAATTATAAGTTCCAAATTTGTTAGCATTCGTTTTACTTGTGTAGACATTTTTATCAGCAAAGGGCTATGTAACGGTAGTTTTAAATATTGTTGTTTTTAATATATTTACTGATTTTATTTTATTTTCGTTTCTCCCGACCAGTCCCAGAATCTCGAAAAAATATTTTTTCTCCCGTTAATAGGATCATTCGATCTGGCAACCCTACTAGCATAAGAGCGCGCGAGATCTATCCGTCCTTCTTACACGTTCCAGATCAAGATGCAGTCGAGACACACGCCACGCGCTTTTGTTAGGCATGCTGATATACGCAATCAGTATTGCTTCTTTTCCATTGCCGATCTATTATTATATTCCATATCTATGCATTAGATTTTTTTTTGAATAATCAAAATTGAATTACTTATTCAAATAAGTCAATTTTAATAGTGACCCAGCCCCGACGCATAATCAGAAACAATTCCAACACATTCTTTACTTCTGATTGGCTCATTCAGAATGGCATGGTCAATATTGTCACGTGATCCACGTATCGCGTTCCACGTCAAGAAATATTGATGTATCGCAGCGTATCAGGTTGTTTTGAATTCCCCGATTACATATTGACATACCAGTATCACGATAATATTGACCGTCGACTCCATTGCCAATGATTGTTAGATCATTCTGATAATACGCGTCGAGTGATGCATAGCGTTATAAGCCTGACCTTCGTAAGATATATATATTGCTTAATATCCCATAGCACCCTTCTACAAGTAGTTGTGAATTAACTAAATTTATTCCCCTTGCCACAAGAATATACAACGATTACTAGTGGCTATCACCGCGGATACGCTTACGGATTATCAGTGGCCATCACCGCGGATACGCTTACGGATTATCAGTGGCTATCACCGCGGATACGCTTACGGATTATCAGTGGCTATCACCGCGGATACGCTTACGGATTATCAGTGGCTATCACCGCGGATGCGCTTACAGATTATCAGTGGCTATCACCGCGGATGCGCTTACAGATTATCAGTGGCTATCACCGCGGATACGGTTACAGATTATCAGTGGCTATCACAGCGGATGCGGTTACGGATTATCAGTGGCTACCACCGCGGATGCGGTTACGGATTATGAGTGGCTATCACCGCGGATGCGCTTACGGATTATCAGTGGCTATCACCGCGGATGCGCTTACGGATTATCAGTGGCTATCACTGCGGATGCGCTTACGGATTATCAGTGGCTATCACTGCGAATACGGTTACGGGTTATCGGTGGTTATCACCGCGGATACAGTAACGGATTATCACAATCAATGTCAACAGATCATGTCACAATCATAAAAGTCAGACTTATAGTGGTATACGTAAAGGCATAGTCAGAAAAGTTTTCGATATATACAAATTTGCTAACTATAAAATCGTCACACATATTAATCAATGTAAGATGGCATGGAAATCAAAGGCAAAGACCCAGAAGTGGGATACAAGCTGCAAGCTAGTAAAAGGAAAATATTAAACTATTATATTAAAAGGTGGCCACAAGCGAAGCGGAAGAGTATTCGCTTCTGCTTCCTCTTACTGTGTGAAGTTGCCTTAATGTATTAGATTTATACTGAGTTTTTTTTATGGTTTTCTCGCTATGCCTTGAAAAGTTCCCAAGTCTACAGTCAGCTCATTATCCTAACTAGAAAGATATAGACATATTCCCAAAGAATTTTAAGAACACTAACTTTTTTTATACATTTTTGTACTGAAAAACGGCCGATTCAATACTCCATCGCAATTTTACCATAGACAAATATTTGAACAAGCTTTATTTTTATTCACTCGTTGCTAGGCAACGGCTACAGCAAAAGGCATGAGTAAAAACTTTTTTCGATAAAAACCTTAGCCTCCTTTTTAAAAGGTTAGTTTAACACTAAATTTAAAATTTATACACAATTTATCAAGCGCACCAACATTTCGTTCCAAGTATGTACTACGTGTGAATATTAAGAACGGTACTTTGAGTCCCGCCGCAATTTTTGTCTATGGCAACACCGCGTTTAGTCTGTGCGGAAAAACAGTCCACAGCATTACTATGGCAACACAAAACTATATTAAAAAAATCACACTACTCCCTCTCGCTCACCCAAACTTCGGGATAACCCAATAAAAAAATAAACAACGCAATTTGTTGCGCTCCGAACTGTGCACCCTAGGCAATAACGATTGACAAATTTAACATACATATTTTATAAATGTGTCCCTCGACGTTGGTGAAGTCTTTATATTGGACAGAAGGTAATATATTAAGCTTAAAAAGTGTTGCCACATTTTAACTCAAGACTATTTTTCCCGCGCAAACCCTAACTCTAAACTACGATCACATTATGCCTTCAATCACAGATTTTTGACCCTGCCTCATGGTGTCAGTGCTGTCTTATTACATCCTACGCGCAACTAAATTCGATATACAAGATTTCTCACATAGATTTTATCCGAAACATTTCAGCATGTGTGTTAGATCGACTAAAAACCCCAAAGATTTTTCACTAAAACTATTTCTTTATTCAGTCCTTTGACGCGGTTCACTTTGAGCATCGATCAATTTGTCACATTTGGAAACCAACTTGATATATATAACGTAGGAATAAGGCGATGCTAGACGAACTGTGACGTCACTTATTCCCCAACTTTAGTTGAATAACTATTTATATATTTTAGAGCTAAAATAAAGTTGTTTCTTGCAGTCATTTAAAAAAAATTGTTTGATAGTGTATTCTCAAAGGTGGTCCCGTGTTTTTACTAAACATTTTAGATTCATTTAATTTTTAATTATATTCCGAAGTCATTTAACTTTAGGACTCTTACACACTAGCAATTTACCCGCGTGCACGTGAGCAAATCGCTGACAAATCTCCGGACAAGTAGCTAGTATGTAAGCCTTTAACGTCAGTTTCAAGAATAACATTTATTTTTATATAATAAAACAGCACCGATCACTCCACACTTCAACAAACATATCATAGCACACAACCATTTCCTTATAACCTCCAAAATACACCGAAAAACCCTTAATACTAAAACAGAACACACATTAATTTAATTAATAAAAATATAGCACAAACTTATCTCAACCGACACACCCACACCCAAGTTATAACCTTGTGGCAAAAAAGGGAAAAATACCATCATCAAATATGATCTCTAACCCCCTTATTCATAAACGCGCTGTAGGCTTCTGCTCACTTAGCAATCGTTTGTCCTTATCTGTCACCGTGACATTTACCTTTCACAGATAAGGACAAACGGTTGCTAAGTTAGCAGAAGCCTATAGAGCGTTTATGAATAAGGGGGTAAGCCTATAATTGTGTACCAGTGCTGGTCACAGGCGTCTCATGAGAGGGCATGAGCTATATATAGTTCCCAAGCGGGCCCAATGCGGATCGGGAACTCCACACACCACTGAATCGTTTATTTGCTCACCAGTTGGCGCCACTGTCGACTAAGGTCCAGAGGTATAGCTGTCAAACGCGACTTTATAAGATCGGCGCCGAAACAAAGTTTTAAATCTTGAATCTCAATAAGTTTATTAATTGGGGTGCGAGTCGGGTTACCTCCACGTGTGGTCAAGAGCTGCGGTTCCTTTTTGGATCCGTCCGAGGGGAAGAGCAGTGCTTGATCCGGTGCACCCTGGGCATCGGCTAATGATTTCCTGGCAGTTTCTGAGGGATATCATTGACCGTTGGCTAAGAGCCCGACAGGGGGGGAGGGGGTCTTTGACCATTACCGTACAACGTTGCCGACATTTTGTCACAAGATTTTCTAATCATATTTTTGTTACTTTGACATTGGCGAAGTTGTCGTCGCTATAACGACTTGAAACGCCACAAATAAGAAGAAGAAGAAGAAGTTTATTAATCGAGTAGCTATGCCGCAATGTTGTGCAGTTCCGATTTGTTCGGAAAAAAACCGCTTTCACAGCGTTCCCATTAATTGCCAAATAATCCATATTTGCGATAATTTCACGAAGGAGATCACTTTTCAACAGGTAAATGAAAGAAATTATAATTTATGTCACGAAGCCCGCCAAAACCAGTGAGAAGTGAATGTTATTGGACCTTACGCGACTCAAGCGCCTCTAGTGGCAAATTCACACGCGATAGCCCCCATTGCTTCACAGAAAATCTTGTGGTGTTCAAGTGCGATTTCGCACATAAATTCAGAAGATATTACGATGACAATGTTGAAATGTTAATCGGAGAAAATTGAAACGTAGAACCTTGTAATATTGTACCAGCGTTTCATTATTCATATATCTGGAAAGAACGGCCCACTGACATATAATTCAACGGTTTCGGTTCGGACACTTCGAAAAAGTCAGCCTGGGTTCGAACTCACGACCCCCTGTTTGAGAGCCCATAGGCCAACCACTGGGTTACACGGCCGATCAAATCGTCACATAATTCAGAACCGAGTCACTTTTTTTTTAAACATTATTCACTCTCACATTTTATTTTAATCCTGGCCATCAATAAATGGGGATGGCGGCAATGGAATTCTGATTCTGTGTTGCCAGTTCAAATAAATTTGTGCTACAAGCTCTGAATGCAATTTCGAGTGCCTTACATTTCCTATTCAACATTTATTAAAATTGTTCCTCTCATTCTCGATGTATATGAAAATAGTAAATAGTTATACGAGATTAGAAAAAAGCTATTGATTTAAGTTATTTTTGGGAGAAGTCGAAAAAAAGTAGAAAAAAGCAGATTACTTACGTACGACGGATATCCGAAGGAAAGTTTGCTCCCTGAATAAGGACCTCAGCGGTTTGAAACATGTCGCGGCAACCACCAATTAAGTATTTAACGGTAGTTATGTAATTAAAATTCAACTAATTTACTATTTCGTAGCCATACCTACATTTTGTTATGTACCTATTTGAAGTAAACTTTCAATTGCATTTTCAGAGCTTTTTAATCTACTGTCCTTCTCTGACACATAGAATCTTGATATGATGGATAGAGACGGCATTACATTTTCACTCGCCTTTCCCTTGTGGTAAAATGTTAGCACATTCAAAATACTTTTACTAATAAAATCTATACGACTGTATATCTAAATAAATATCAACTTTCATGGTTTTTACGACGCTCGTTACTTGCCTGAACCGAAAATGATGCGGTTTAAAAAGATCCTTGATTGTACTTGTCAGTTGGTGTGAAGTGAGTCATATGCATGTGGCGTCTGAAAAAGAAAATATTTCTAACTAGCTGTTGCCCGCAACTTTGTCTGCATAGAATTCTTTTATCGCTATCCCGCAGGAATTACGCAATTTTCCGGGATAAAAAGTAGCCTATGTGTTATTCCAGACTATATCTATGTTCCAAATTTCATCCAGATCTGTCCAGCCGTTCTGGCGTGAAAGAGTATCAAACATCCATACACCCATACTCACAAACTTTCACATCACTACATAGTATAAAACAAAGTAGCTTTCTCTGTCCCTATGCCCGTATGTCCCTACGTCCCTATGTATGCTTATATCTTCAAAACGACACAGCGGTTTATTTTAATAGATAGAGTGATTCAAGAGGAAGGTTTTTATGTATAATTCTACGCAGACGAAGTCGCGGGCAGAAGCTAGTTTATAATATTAATAGGATGATGATCAACGATGATTCCCTTTCATGCTGTTCTGGGAGCTGGTAGCAAAGGAAACATAGAATGTACCAGTTGCTGCCCTTCCCTAGCAGATGGTAAGGGCCCATCGAAGGAATGGGCGAAGATAATTGGAATCATGTTATAGGCGATGCGGTTAGCAACCCATCACTATTTTGATTTCCCTTTCCACCTATATGCTCTCAATGATGCTAAACGTGGCCTTTAGGTCTGGTTACCTTCGGCTCTGTCTACCCCGTAAGGGATAAAGACGTGATTTATCTATATAATTTTTTATTTGTACCTCAATCCTCTTTCACCTCGGAACGACAGACTGCACTCATCACAAGACCTCAAATCCAAATTAACCTTTTCCTTCGCATCTACAGTCGCCGCCTCGTCTATCTTGTCTGTGGTCTTAGCCTTATCTGTGGTCTTGTCTATGGCCTTTGTCTTCTCTGTGTGCTCCACTGCCTTAGTTTTTTCTGTGGCTTGCCTAGGTTTCCTGTCCGGCGTTTTGATGCGTGGTTTGAAATCTATAAAAATTTAAATATTATATTATATATATTACTTTTTGTAAAGAAGAAAGGGGCGTCTCTCCAAAAGATAATTCATTTGATAATTATTACATATATGACACGACACACCCATCACAACCACAAAAGCCTCTGGCCTTAAAGCCAGTTCCATGCCGTACGACTCAAGAGGCAAAGCAGAGGCAATGGAACCGTCACATCACCATCAGAGTCAGAGCTCACCTTTAGTGATGATGATTATGTTTGGCACGCCCATGACATCGCCCTCGGGCTCCTGCCTCGCGGCCGGGTCCACCACCATGCGGCTGAGAGGCAGGGCGGAGTCGCTGGAGGCATCAGAGTCAGCTCACCTTTAGTGATGATGATTATGTTTGGCACGCCCATGACATCGCCCTCGGGCTCCTGCCTCGCGGCCGGGTCCACCACCATGCGGCTGAGAGGCAGCGCGGAGTCGCTGGAGGCATCAGAGTCAGCTCACCTTTAGTGATGATGATTATGTTTGGCACGCCCATGACATCGCCCTCGGGCTCCTGCCTCGCGGCCGGGTCCACCACCATGCGGCTGAGAGGCAGGGCGGAGTCGCTGGAGGCATCAGAGTCAGCTCACCTTTAGTGATGATGATTATGTTTGGCACGCCCATGACATCGCCCTCGGGCTCCTGCCTCGCGGCCGGGTCCACCACCATGCGGCTGAGAGGCAGCGCGGAGTCGCTGGAGGCATCAGAGTCAGCTCACCTTTAGTGATGATGATTATGTTTGGCACGCCCATGACATCGCCCTCGGGCTCCTGCCTCGCGGCCGGGTCCACCACCATGCGGCTGAGAGGCAGCGCGGAGTCGCTGGAGGCATCAGAGTCAGCGCTCACCTTTAGTGATGATGATTATGTTTGGCACGCCCATGACATCGCCCTCGGGCTCCTGCCTCGCGGCCGGGTCCACCACCATGCGGCTGAGAGGCAGCGCGGAGTCGCTGGAGGCATCAGAGTCAGCGCTCACCTTTAGTGATGATGATTATGTTTGGCACGCCCATGACATCGCCCTCGGGCTCCTGCCTCGCGGCCGGGTCCACCACCATGCGGCTGAGAGGCAGCGCGGAGTCGCTGGAGGCATCAGAGTCAGCGCTCACCTTTAGTGATGATGATTATGTTTGGCACGCCCATGACATCGCCCTCGGGCTCCTGCCTCGCGGCCGGGTCCACCACCATGCGGCTGAGAGGCAGCGCGGAGTCGCTGGAGGCATCAGAGTCAGCGCTCACCTTTAGTGATGATGATTATGTTTGGCACGCCCATGACATCGCCCTCGGGCTCCTGCCTCGCGGCCGGGTCCACCACCATGCGGCTGAGAGGCAGCGCGGAGTCGCTGGAGGCATCAGAGTCAGCGCTCACCTTTAGTGATGATGATTATGTTTGGCACGCCCATGACATCGCCCTCGGGCTCCTGCCTCGCGGCCGGGTCCACCACCATGCGGCTGAGAGGCAGCGCGGAGTCGCTGGAGGCATCAGAGTCAGCGCTCACCTTTAGTGATGATGATTATGTTTGGCACGCCCATGACATCGCCCTCGGGCTCCTGCCTCGCGGCCGGGTCCACCACCATGCGGCTGAGAGGCAGCGCGGAGTCGCTGGAGGCATCAGAGTCAGCGCTCACCTTTAGTGATGATGATTATGTTTGGCACGCCCATGACATCGCCCTCGGGCTCCTGCCTCGCGGCCGGGTCCACCACCATGCGGCTGAGAGGCAGGGCGGAGTCGCTGGAGGCATCAGAGTCGGAGCGCTCTGCCGCAGGCTGCCGTTTCTTCACACGTTTTCTGAACCTGAAAGATAAGATTAAATTAGGCAATTTACTCAAACAATTGCTCGTACAAAATAACATCATAAATAAAGAACAATAAAATACAATAGGTACTTATAATAATAGGTTATTGCAGCGGTTCTTAACCTCGGGTCGCGACCCAAATTTGGGTCGCGGGCGGTTTTGGGATGGGTCGCGGGTACGGTTCCACACTCTCCTGGAATCTCCCGGCTCCCGGAAGGAGTTTTAAATAATCAAAATTCTCCCGAAATTTTAAATTTACGCGCGCATTTAAAAAAAATTTGGGTCGCGGACTTCAAAAATATTTATAATTTGGGTCGCCAGCCAAAAAGGTTAAGAACCGCTGGGTTATTGTATTGTATTGTACATACTGATACCAAGATAGCGAGGCTGGAGATGGAATGGAAGAGAGTGCTAGAAAGGATGCAGAATGTATAGGAGATGCATGTCTTTAGTTTAGTCTTTAGTTTAGGTTTAGCGTATAATTATCTAATATTAAGTATCTTATGTAACGCTATGGTGTGAACTGTCATGTTATATATTAAAAGATAAATAAATAAATAAATAAATAAATACTAAGTGATAGTGTGGGTACGTGGGGTAGGTAAGTTTAGTTGTATCTATTAAAATTGCATTCTGAATCTTAACTTAATAAAATGGGAAATCATTTGAAACGCATGAATAAGAGAACACGAACTTGGAAAAATAGCATTTTAATTATCTCGTCATCTGTATTTACGACAATAGACAATATTCTTATTTTTTAATTTTAAAAATATAAACATAAATAAATAAATACGCATAAAAGGTTGGTTCTACGTATTAGAGTACAGAATACAATCGCTACACGGACAGCTGATGCGAGTTATGGTTGGTCTGCCGAGCGCCTGTCACTTTACCCCCACTCTGCGGCCAGCTGTAAAGCGACATGTGATAGACGAAAAATTTCGAAGCGATAGAAGAAGTTTCATTTAAAAAAGTAAAAACCTCTTCCTGGGCCGCTTGCAGAGCACGACGGGCTTCTTCTGCTCCTCGTTGTTGTTGATGTTGATGTACTGGCCGGGCCGCTCCGGCTCCGAGCTGCTGATGCTGCTCTCGTCCACGTCACTACAACAACAAACAACAACCGACCTCTTCCTGGGCCGCTTGCAGAGCACCACAGGCTTCTTCTGCTCCTCGTTGTTGTTGATGTTGATGTACTGGCCGGGCCGCTCCGGCTCCGAGCTGCTGATGCTGCTCTCGTCTCACTACAACAACAAACAACAACCGACCTCTTCCTGGGCCGCTTGCAGAGCACCACAGGCTTCTTCTGCTCCTCGTTGTTGTTGATGTTGATGTACTGGCCGGGCCGCTCCGGCTCCGAGCTGCTGATGCTGCTCTCGTCTCACTACAACAACAAACAACAACCGACCTCTTCCTGGGCCGCTTGCAGAGCACCACAGGCTTCTTCTGCTCCTCGTTGTTGTTGATGTACTGGCCGGGCCGCTCCGGCTCCGAGCTGCTGATGCTGCTCTCGTCTCACTACAACAACAAACAACAACCGACCTCTTCCTGGGCCGCTTGCAGAGCACCATAGGCTTCTTCTGCTCCTCGTTGTTGTTGATGTACTGGCCGGGCCGCTCCGGCTCCGAGCTGCTGATGCTGCTCTCGTCCACGTCACTACAACAACAAACAACAACCCACCTCTTCCTGGGCCGCTTGCAGAGCACGACCGGCTTCTTCTGCTCCTCGTTGTTGTTGATGTTGATGTACTGGCCGGGCCGCTCCGGCTCCGAGCTGCTGATGCTGCTCTCGTCTCACTACAACAACAAACAACAACCGACCTCTTCCTGGGCCGCTTGCAGAGCACGACGGGCTTCTTCTGCTCCTCGTTGTTGTTGATGTTGATGTACTGGCCGGGCCGCTCCGGCTCCGAGCTGCTGATGCTGCTCTCGTCCACGTCACTACAACAACAAACAACAACCGACCTCTTCCTGGGCCGCTTGCAGAGCACCACAGGCTTCTTCTGCTCCTCGTTGTTGTTGATGTTGATGTACTGGCCGGGCCGCTCCGGCTCCGAGCTGCTGATGCTGCTCTCGTCTCACTACAACAACAAACAACAACCGACCTCTTCCTGGGCCGCTTGCAGAGCACCACCGGCTTCTTCTGCTCCTCGTTGTTGTTGTTGTTGATGTACTGGCCGGGCCGCTCCGGCTCCGAGCTGCTGATGCTGCTCTCGTCCACGTCACTACAACAACAAACAACAACCGACCTCTTCCTGGGCCGCTTGCAGAGCACCACAGGCTTCTTCTGCTCCTCGTTGTTGTTGATGTACTGGCCGGGCCGCTCCGGCTCCGAGCTGCTGATGCTGCTCTCGTCCACGTCACTACAACAACAAACAACAACCCACCTCTTCCTGGGCCGCTTGCAGAGCACGACCGGCTTCTTCTGCTCCTCGTTGTTGTTGATGTTGATGTACTGGCCGGGCCGCTCCGGCTCCGAGCTGCTGATGCTGCTCTCGTCTCACTACAACAACAAACAACAACCGACCTCTTCCTGGGCCGCTTGCAGAGCACCACGGGCTTCTTCTGCTCCTCGTTGTTGTTGATGTTGATGTACTGGCCGGGCCGCTCCGGCTCCGAGCTGCTGATGCTGCTCTCGTCTACTACAACAACAAACAACAACCGACCTCTTCCTGGGCCGCTTGCAGAGCACGACCGGCTTCTTCTGCTCCTCGTTGTTGTTGATGTTGATGTACTGGCCGGGCCGCTCCGGCTCCGAGCTGCTGATGCTGCTCTTGTCGCACGCGAACAGGTCCGTCTCGTTGCTCAGCTCGTTGCTATCTATCTCGTCACTAGAACAAGTAAATAAGTAAGTAAATGCTTATAATAATAGCCTTTTTATTCCGAATGCGCTACAATTTCAGTAAGTATATTGTTGTTGTTGTTTTTTTTTTTTATTATTATTATTAAACTGTCGCGTAATTCGGCGTGCCTCATGGCATATAGGCCTCCTCCGTGTATTGGAGGGTTTGGGTTTGGGCTATAGTTCCCACGCGCGCCCAGTGCGGATTGGGAACTTAACACACTTATACACACACATAAACACTCTTTGTCGGTCTCTCGCTTAATGCGCTTCTCATTTACTCAAAGGTAGAGATCCTTTATAGGGATAAGTTCGCCTTTGTGCATATATTTAAGGTTTTTTTTTGTGATTTTCTCTGTTTCTTTATATTTGTACAATAAAGCATTTACTTCCATGCTGGTCTGGGAGCAACGAAAAAACATAGAATTTACCAGTTGCTTCTCTTCCCGCGCAGGTGGTAAAAGCCCATCGAGGGTGTGGGCGAAAGTTTTAGGAATCATGTTATAGGCGATGTGGCTAGCAACCCATCACTATTTTGATTTAATTTCCCACCTATAAGCCCTTAATGATTCTAAACGTGGCCTTTTGATCTTGTTACCTTAGGCTCTGTCTACCCCGTAAGAGATAAAGACGCGATATATGTATGTATGTGTATCTAACTTTGCGTATCCGTACTCCGACCAGGCGTCGAGGTTTGTTCCGTACATTTTGAAGAGCGGCTCCAGTTGGAATCTTTTCAATATGAAGGACTAGCTGTTGCCCGCAACTTCGTCTGCACAGAATTCGTTTATCGCTATCCCGCGGGCATTACGCATTTTTCCGGGATAAAAAGTAGCCTATGTGTTATTCCAGACTATAATCTATATATGTTCCAAATTTCATCCCAATCTGTCCAGCCGTTCTGGTGTGAAAGAGTAACAAACATCCAAACATACTCACAAACTTTCATATCACTACATAGTATAAAACAAAGTCGCTTTTTCTGTCCCCAAGTCCGTATGTATGCTTATATCTTCAAAACTACACAACGGATTTTGATGCGGGTTTTTTTAATAGTTAGAGTGATTCAAGAGGAAGGTTTATATGTATAATACATGCATAATATACCGTGCGAAGCCGGGGCGGGTCGCTAGTTTATAATATTAGTAAGAAGTAGGATACTCACAAACTTTCACATTTATAATATTAGTAGGATGGTGTATTCTATTCGAAATTAAATATCCTTGAATATAAACTGCCAAGATAATACCAACTTTAAAATTAAGATATTCACCAGTTGCTAAACAGGTTTCTTGAATAACAAATGTTTCATTAATATTCATTAATTTGTACACTTGTTATAATAACAATACTAAAAATAATAATGTTCTCATGCAGTAAACCGCACCAATGTCACATTTATCCTGTTTTTTGAACTGAATAAATATAGCCGTGGTAGCCTAGTGGTTTGACATGTGGCCTCTCAAGTAGAGGGTCGTGAGTTCGCACCTCTGAGTTTTTCGGAATTTATGTGCGAAATTACATTTGAAATTTGACACGAGCTTTTCGGTGAAGGAAAACATTGTGAGGAAACCTACACACATCGGCGAAGCAATTCAATGGTGTGTGTGAAGTTCCCAATCCGCACTGGGCCAGCGTGGGAACCATAGCCCAAACGTTTCAATAAATGGAGGCCTATGCCGTGAGGCACGCCGAATTTCGCGAAAATTTATTTAAAAAAAAGTATTGAAATTGTAGCGAAACGGAATCTTCTATAGTATTTATAAAAGAAAGTCGTGTTAGTTACACTATTTATAACTCAAGAACGGCTGAACCTATTTGGCTGAAAATTGGTAGGGAGGTAGCTTAGAACCAGGACACGGATATAGGATACTTTTTATCCCGATTTTCCCGCGGGATTGGAAAATCCCGAAATGTTGTAGCAATAAAGCTACCTACATAATACTCCTTGATTAGTATAATGGTGCACTACAAAGGAATTTTTCAAATTTCCCACGCGATAAAGACACGTGGTAGACAATTAAGACTGTATTTAGTAGATAATATTCCAAGAGGATCACGTAGGTGCTCTAAGAAGGGATTTTCCGAATTTCCCACGGGATAGGAAGTAAAAACCTTATACTTGGGAGACATGAGTGGATGTGGGGTATGTATGTCGTCACTCTGACGTTATCTGCGCGGACGAAGTCGCGGGCAAAAGCTAGTAAAGGATAAAAATAATACACAATTTTTATTGACTGTACTGAGATCAATAGCATAGAGGCATTTAGGGTGGCAGCCAGTTTGTCCCAAAAATTCACCTTTTCATACATACATACATGCCGTCACGCCTCTTTCCCACTGGGGTACGCAGAGACTACTTTGTTCCACTTGCTACCATCCTGACATACCTCTTTCGCTTCATCCACATTCACCAATCTCTTAATACATGCTCGTTGGTTTTGGGTGCTCTTGACCATAATACCTAAAGATTATTTCTTGTTATAACCCCTGACGGAAAAGTGTTATGATATTGATATTAACCTCTCTGTCTGTCTGTCTATGGCATTATAGCTCTCAATCAAACGGACCAATTTGGATGTGGTGGTTCTTAGTACACACTAGCTTCTGCCCGCGACTTCGTCTGCATAGAATTATACATAAAAAACCTTCCTCTTGGTGTAGTTTGAAGATATAAGCATACATAGGGACATAGGGACAGAGAAAGCGACTTTATTTTATACTAGCTTCTGCCCGTGACTTCGTCTGCATAGAATTATACATAAAAACTTTCCTCTTGAATCACTATATCTATTAAAAAAAACCGCATCAAAATACGTTGTGTAGTTTGAAGATATAAGCATACATAGGGACATAGGGACAGAGAAAGCGACTTTATTTTATACTATGTAGTGATACACACACATACACATATCACGTCTATATCCCTTACAGGGTAGACAGAGCCTATGGTAATAACACCTAAAGGCCTCGGTTAGCATAATTGTAGGCATATAGGTGGAAAGGGGAATCATAATAGTGATGGGTTGCTAGCAGCCCTATAACCAGGGGCGTGCAGTGGATTTTGACAGAGAGTAGGCATATTGCCAACAAAATCCGTATTGGTACGAAGCGTGTCGGGCACATTAACGTATGCTTACAAGCACTGCTTATATGCCTGTAAGGGATGAACGCGTCTGCCTATAACATGATTCCTAAGATTTCATTCACCACATTTTGCCCCTCTTGTGCCATTAATGTACAAACTACCTAATTGTCATAGAATCCCATCACTCAGACATAATGTGGTTGGGTTTCATTCATCCTGATACTCTTCAAAGTAGAAAAATCTGGGGAAACCCAGATGGATGGCAACCCTGATCAAAACAATATTGGATATCGGCTGAAGGGCTATGCACGGCTATGCGCCAGAAATAAATTATAAAAAAAAAAACAATATTGCATATCTTTTTTGGCATGTCCACACTAAATAGCTAATAAAATACTGGCAGGCAAGGACACCAGCTGATGATCAAGGGGGCTATTGGTAGGTCAAACAGTATGGCAGCAGTTGAATGTCAACAATAAAAAAAAGGTTACATTTTTCAATTCTCTAGAGGGAGACCGCTAAAAAAAGTTTACATGATCTTTTATGATGATGAGCAAGTTAACTTGAGTAAGCAAACTTTTTTCGATAAGCCTCTTTGGCTTATGTCTCCTCCTGTGTGGCATGTCAAGACTTTAAGCTGGTATTGCCAAAATACTCCTTGCCGGTACAAAATTGCAAAATTAAAAAAAAAAAAGTTATAGGAAGGAAAGTTTAGTGCTGAAAACTATCTTAATACTAGGTATAGATTTAGTATGACTATGAGGATAAAATGTAACAAAGCTAAGTGTTTCATACCTTTGGTCCGAATCATCGCTGAGGGTCCCAGTTTCTAGCTTTTTAATTTGAAATGTTATATCAATCCTCTTGTATATCTCTTCTGTAATATGTCGACATTTCTCGTACTTGGAGTCAAGGCCATCATTCGATATGCTAGACCACACTTGCTTAGCATCTATTGCAGACATTGTAGAATTTCTTATTGGAAACTTATACGAATACCTCCAAGTCCATGTTTCAAGCCGTCAGAGAAGGTTTCACGGTCGAAATTGAGCAATACAGCCATGTTTCTAACAGAATTATCCAGCAGAAGTGTTACGAAATATTACAAGCAATACCAACTCTATGGTCGCGTTAATACGTGATATCGAAGCTCAAAATAACAGATTTTAGAGCTCTAAACGCAAAAACAGGACGCAATAATGGTTCTCTAGTCGATAAATCACTCAATCGTTGGTCCACGGCCGCAAAAACATGCAACTTGCTAACAAAGGATCGTCAATCAACAATTTTATGGCACAATAACATGGTCATTGCTTTGGAATTGCAAGCTAAAATACCGTACATACAACTAAGACTAGATAAAATTATGGTTGTTGCACTCTTCACGAGTTTATGTTAACAATAATTAAACAAATAACACTAAAAACTAAATAAACTACTTTCGCCTTTGCGGCTTTTTTGATTTTTTGACGTTTAAAATTTAGTGTTGCTTGACGTTAATTGCTCATAATTTTTAATGAAAACATCATTTTTTCCCATAGACAATGAATGAGGTTTCAAGGCTTTTCTTTTTCAAAGCTGGCAGCACTGTCAACAAAATAGTGAACCTTTTTGCCAACTGCAATTTGCAGAGCTTCTTGTGAGTTTCCGAACGAAATATCTTGGATTCCCGCCACTTTCGTAGCCATATTTTGTTTTTATTTGACGTTTTGAGTTTAGTTTGATAGTGCGAGTGCGAGGCGAGAGTGATAAGCTGAAATGCTTTCTCTTAGTTTTAATGAAATGACCAAAAATTAGTGAATTCGGTGATGAAATTGACGATTTGGTTAAACTTATTTAGTTTTAAACTTGGTTTTAATTTAACAGCCACTCAAAATGGCTAGTAAAAACGGGAAATTTCCGAAAAATAAACAAGTGGCCAAGCTTGTTACAGAGAACAGGCAACCGTGTATATTTTGCCAACAGGATGTGGACGATGAGGTTATTTACGGGAAATTATACGCCCTAGATGACATACAATGCCATTATTTCTGTGTGGTGAGTAACGTTTACATGTAATACATATGTAAATATATACATAATGTTTGAGAAACCTTTGAAACAGCACTGGTTAGTTCACGCCCAAGGGCATAAATTATCCTACACCCATGTTCTGTCACTTATATTCAGCTGGTGATTTTTCCTGATAAAGTGGAAAGGTGGATAGATCATAGCTTAGTTATTAATTATGCTGGTCTAAATACAAATGATATATTTATAGTATTTAATCATTCCTAAATAGATGTGACCAAGAAGAACAATACCATAGCAATGAGTAACAAGAAAAGTTGATCCACCTGCTTAATTGCAGTCTATATCCTGTAGAAAATACATCAAAAGTGCAAGCTAGTTAACATTATTTACTTATAGCTGACCCGACGAACTTTGTTCCGCCTTAAATTTGAAAAATTCCAGTGGTTTTGGGTGTGCTATCCCGCGGGAACTATGCGATTTTCCGGGATAAAAACTATCCTATGTCCTTTCCCGGGACTCAAACTATCTGTATACCAAATTTCAACTAAATCGGCCCTGCGGTTTAAGCGTGAAAAGGTAACAGACAGACAGTTACTTTCACATATTATAAGTAAGGATTGTAACCATAATGGTGTTATAGCTGCTGTCCTGCTGCCTGATGCAGAAGGGCAGGGACACGGAGGGTCTGTTTGGATTCCTCTACAAGGACATCATTGCTGAAGTGGAGCGTAGCAAAAAACATGTAAGTGCCCATTACCATTTGCCTAAGCAACTCCAAGTTAAAACATACGGAACCAATGGAATGGTCCCACGACCAGCTTTCAGGCCAACATAATGCTGAGTTGGGACCATTTCGTTTTGTAAACAAGCTATATCACTACATAGTATAAAATAAAGTCGCTTTCTCTGTCCCTATGTCCCTATGTATGCTTATATCTTCAAAACTACACAACGGATTTTGATGCGGTTTTTTTTAATAGATAGAGTGATTCAAGAGGAAGGTTTTTATGTTTAATTCTATGCAGACGAAGTCGCGGGCAAAAGCTAGTTGGTTAATAAGCTTTTCAATCTTTCTTCTACAATGGAGTGTATTCGAATCATTATTTAGGTTTTTTATTGTAGTAGAATCAGTTTACCAAATTTTGAGTAGGTTTTAAATGGCTTAGAATAGAATAGAATATAAAATAAATAAATAAAATAGAAATAGCCTTTATTACTGATGATTATATTTTGTTGAACTTAACCTAATTTACACCCGCCTCATTCGCATCAGGTTGCCTGTATTGGACATAGGCCTCCTCCAGTTGCCGCCATTCCTCCCTGTCCCTAGCAAATCTGTGAAAGCCTTTAGGTAGGTCATCCGCCCACCTCTTGTGTTGCCTTCCTTTCGATCTCTTGCCGTCTCTGGGGTACAGTGGCGTAGCTACCTAGCTAGGGACTAGGCGGGGCAGTGCCCCGGGGCCCTCAAGCTCAGAGGGCCCTTGAATCCTTACCAGAAAATCTTGATCGAATTATTATTATTAAAACGTAACCAGCTTAGATAGTAGTGGGGCCCCATTTTTTTATTTGCACCAGGGCCCTTGGTTACCTAGCTACGCCACTGCTGGGGTACCAAAGTGTTATATCTTTTGTCCATTCGTCTCTTGTAGATCTTAACACATGACCTGTCCATCGCCATTTCAGCCTTCTTATCTTGCGAGAGGATAGATTGTATTTATTTGCAAAGAATAAGTAGATATAACAATGTCATGTAATGTGTGTGTAGTTGTAGTCCAACTAAAGTGATTTACCGGTTTAAGCGCGAAGAGGTAACAGACATTACTATCGCATTTATCATATGTTTTATGTGCAGAAATGCTCATTCTGCGGGCGTGGCGGCGCGAACCTCGGGTGCTCCGTGAGTCAGTGCCGCAAGCAGTTCCACCTGCCTTGTGGGAGACAGAAGAACGTTGTGTCCCTCTTCTATGGGAACTACAAGTACGTAACAGTGTAAAGTACTGCGGTGTATGAATGGTGTATGAAGATTCATGAGGTCCGTCCGGATTGCTAACACCATCTTATCCTGCCGCTAAGTAGCAGCGCTTGCACTGCTGTGTTCTGGTGTGGAGAGTAAGACAGCCGGGGAAATTATGGGTACGAGAGGCATTTCATCTTAGTCCTCTAGGTTGGCAACGCATCTGCAATCCCTCCGGGGTTGTGGGTGTCTATGGGTAGTGGTGATTACTTACCTTCAGGTGACCCACTTGCTTGTTTGCCTTCCCATTCATATAAAAAAAAAAAAAAGAAATATCCTGTCATTATTTGTATTTGTCTTTATGCCATACAAAAATTTTAAAAATACAAGGAATCTCTTTCAGCTCATTAGATTATTCAGAAAAAAATCATGTAGATCCCTGCCTCCATCTTACTTGTCTATCTTACTGCTAAGCATTACAGTGCAAAAATTATGATCACAAGATTTTGTCTCAGCCCATGGGGCATCACATTTTTTTCCACATCCGCGGATGCGGATTTTAAGAAGCTCACATCCACGGATGCGGATGCGGATCTGTATAAATAACTTAAGTGTTGTGTTGGTAGAGTTAAAAAAACAGTATTATTTACCCTTTTTTGTTTAATCACAAAGTAATGAATGAGTAATTAAATGTAATTATTGGAGCATTATATTTAATGAAAAGTAGAATGGCCGCCTTTTCGGACTCCAGTCTGTTTCGCAAGGGTTCGTATATTAATCCTGCGCTACTAAACAACTGCTCACTTGCCACTCGCCGGGCCCTCCCCTTTCTTTCATGTCGCGACCTGCTACACATCCGCATCCGCTTCAGCTCCGCATCAATTTATGCAGATGCGGATGTCGAAATTGATGCGGATGTTCCGCATGTGCGGATGCGGATGCGAATATTCGCAACATCCCTGTATGCCTAGCACGAAAGCATACGAAAGTCGCGTCGCGCGCGAGATAGATTACCCATCTCTTTCTAAAACAAATAGTAAGAAAAAGACGGGCAATTTGACTCGCGCGCGACGCGACTTGTACGCTTTCGTGCTAGACGTACTGATACGCAGTGACGTGTCGCATGCGTCACGTTCTCTCACCGTTTCTTCGTACATTTTGTTGCGCAAACGCACCGTCGACGTCAATTTGGTGTATGTCGTGTTTTAAAAATGATTTTTTATTTTTAGGTCTTTCTGCCAGCTCCACGCTCCGAAGCAGAAGATATCGGATGAGGTGATGGTGAATGTGAAGCTGAGGCTGAAGAAGGAGAGGATGTTGAAGTCAAATAAGAAGTTGACAGATGTCGTAGCCGACAAACAGGACAGCGGTAAGCAAACCAATCCTGCAGCTGGGGGTGCGAGTCGGGTTACCTCCACGTGTGGTCAGCTGCGGTTCCTTTTTGGATCCGTTCGGAGGGAAGAGCAGTGCTTGATCCGGTGCACCCTGGGCTTCGGCTAATGATTTCCTGGCAGTTTCTGAGGGATATCATTGACCGTTGGCTAAGAGCCCGACAGGGGGGAGGGGGGTCTTGCCGACATTTTGTCACAAGACTTTTAATCATATTTTTGTTACTTTGACATTGGCGAAGTTGTCGTCGCTGTAACGACTTGAAACGCCACAAATAAGAAGAAGAAGAATCCTGCAGCTGCAGCTGGGGCAATGATTCTTCAGGGTTCATCATCTCCATCCTGTATACGTCCCACTGGGCACAGGCCTCCTCTCGGAATTGGAGTGCTATAGATCCCACGCGAGGCCAATGCGGATTGGGAAATTCGCACCAGGGATGTAACGGAGGTTTATCGGAACCGAAGGCGGAGTCGGAGTTTTTAAATTTGTTTTATCGGAGTCGGAATCGGAGTCGGAGGCAGGGTCGGATAATTGACGATAGAGTGCACGCAGTGGGAGTCGGGGGGATTCCCCGCGCGACATGTATGGACCTGTTCATAAAGCGCCCCGTAAACGATCAAATTTGTTTTACAAAGTTGCTTGTCAAACTTTACTTTTTCATCAAACATAAGCGTAAACGATCAACCCAAATATCAAACAAATTTGTCAAAGCGCCCTGCGCAAACGGTCAAACTTGCTTGACAAACTTGTTTGTCAAACTTCTTCTGCCGAGGTCTTGTTTGACAAACACCGTCGTACACGTTCAAACCTGTTTGTCAAACTCGACATCAATCCAGATTTTCATCAAACGCATCAAACACGAACATTGTTTGACAAACGCCTCAAACACACCCGTACACCATCAAATTGTTTGACAAACACGTAAAGTTTGACAAACAATTTGATCGTTTACCGGGCGCTTAACAGTCGACACAGGCCGCCGCCGCCGTTATGATTTAAAAGTGTCGGAGCCGAAGTCGGAACCGAAGGTGTAATAATCGGAAGTTCCGACTTAACGGAACCGGAGTCGAAGCTCTAACATCTCTGATTCACACACACCATTGAATTGCTGCGCAGATTTGTTTGGGGTTGTGTTCTTGAAGGTTACGAAACAAAAATGGCGAAGACTGACCTTTATAGTTTTGACGACCGGATAGCCTAGTGGTTAGTGACCCTGACTATGAAGCTAGAGGTCCTGGGTTCGAATCCCGGTAGGGACAGACAGTTGTATGATGGGTACAAATGTTTGTGCCCGAGTCATGGATGTTGTATGTATTTATTTACATTATATAAGTATGTTTATCCGTTGCCTGGTACCCATAGTACAAGCTTTGCTTAGTTTGGGGCTGGGTCAATTGGTGTAATTTGTCCCAAGATATTTATTCATTTGTCCTGGCTGTCTGGCTCATGAGTGCTCCACCGGTGCTTCCAGAGCCGGAGGAGCCAGTGTGCGTGATCTGCTACGAGCCGGTGCCGGGGCTGCCGAGCGCGCAGACGTTCTGGCCGCCGTGCTGCGGCCGCGACGCCTGGCTGCATCGGAGCTGCTTGCAGGTACCACACAATCCTACTAATCATCATCACTACATAGTATAAAACAAAGTCGCTTTCTCTGTCCCTATGTCCCTATGTATGCTTATAACTTCAAAACTACACAACGGATTTTGATGCGGTTTGTTTTAACAGATAGAGTGATTTATGAGGAAGGTTTTTATGTATAATTCTACGCAGACGAAGTCGCGGGCAGAAGCTAGTATATAATATTATAAATGTGAAAGTTTGTGAGTATGTTTGGATGTTTGTTACTCTTTCACGCCAGAACGGCTGGACAGATCTGGATGAAATTTGGAACATAGATAGATTATAGTCTGGAATAACACATAGGCTACTTTTTATCCCGGAAAATTGCGTAATTCCTGCGGGATAGCGATAAACGAATTCTATGCAGACGAAGTTGCGGGCAACAGCTAGTATGTCATAATAGAATCTACTACATTACAGTTGAGGGCGTAAAGTATATGTGACACTGACCTTAAATTAAAATTAAAATTCAACCCCAATGCATTATATTAAAAAAAATATTTTTTTTGACAGAAGATTATTTTTATGATGTAAGAAATTGTTCTGCCGTACAATACATACATTACTAGTACTACATAGTATAAAACAAAGTAGTTTTCCGCTGTCTGTCTGTCTGTCCCTATGTATGCTTGTCTTTAAAACTACGCAACGGATTTTGATGCGGTTTTTTTTAATAGACTTCATTTGTTAGTATTTGTATAGGAGTGTGTGAGTTATGTAAAGGGGTGCGAGTCGGGTTACCTCCGCGTGTGGTCAAGAGCTGCGGTTCGTCTTTGGATCCGTCCGGGCGGAAGAACAGTGCTTGGGCCGGTGCACCCTGGGCATCGGTTAATGATTGCCTGGCAGATTCTGAGGGATATCGTTATCCGTTGGCTAAGAGACCGACAGGGGGGAACAGGTCTTTTGACCGCGTTCTACCTTACAACGTTGCCGACATTTTTGTCTCAAGATTTTTGAATAGGTACATACATACATACCTACATAAATCACGTCTTTATCCCTTACGGGGTAGACAGAGCCTAAGGTGACAAGACCTAAAGACCACGTTTAGCATGATTGTGGGCGTATGGATGGAAAGGGGAATCAGAACAGTGATGGGTTGCTAGCCACATCGCCTATATAACATGATCCCTAAGATTTTCGCCCAATCCCTCCCCTTCCCTTTCCCTCCCTTCCCTCCCATCCATCCCTTTGAATAGGTACTGTAGTATTATTACTTTGACATTGGCGAAATCATCGCATCGATCGATGGGGCCGTATTAAAAAAGAAGAGTCATGTAAAACTTTTGTTTCAGCGAATGGCGCTGAGTGCTGGCATGCACTACCTGAAGTGTCCTCTGTGTAACGACAAGGAGCGGTTCTACGAGGCTGTCTGTGAGCAAGGGTACTACCTGCCTGACAGGTAACAACTTTGTTTTCCATAACTACCATACATACATGTTTGAATTTAAAATTTGTACGGTAACGTTTTTCACCTATACTGTTGTTATATTTGTTTTACTTCCATGAAGGAAAAGTCATATGTATTATATTCGGTAAAGTTATGTATTGTGGCTCACTGTGTTTGCAATTTTTAAACTCACTCGTCCATCCCTAATATAATTCTCCTTTCATCCACTCAAAGGTTGACTGGAAGAGATCCCTTAAAGGGATAAGTCCGCCTTTGTGCATGTATCTCAGTGTTTGTCAATTGTATTTGTCTTGTTTATTTTGCACAATAAAGAGTTTACATACATACATACATTTCCCCTGCATATCCTGAATATATGTACAATACCGATTCGAGTGGGGAAAAATGCGAATGGAAATATTGCTACGCGGAATTAACAAGTTTGGGGAAACGATCTAAGGGGGCGTCCATTAATTACGTGAGGTATTTAGGGGGGGGAGGGGATCGAGCCGAATCTTACTATTAAATCTCACTTGAGGGAGAGGGGGAGGACTTGGCAAATATCACGTAATTTTTTTTTAGCAAAAACTGGTGTAAAGCTGCGTGAAAATTAAGTTAAATTAAAGTTGAATGAAAATAAAAAACGTATCTTGAATAAAATATGACAAAATCTGACAAATAAAAATAAAAGTTGAAGGTTCTAGCCCTAATGCAGTGATTAATTAAATGCTGAGACTGTATATTGACTGGTTTAATGTCTTATAGACAAATTAACAAACATAATTAAAACGGAGCAAAAGCGTCGCGTGCGCGAGCCGAGTTGGAAGAGAAAAACTGTAGAGGGCGCTGGCGCTCGTCGCGCCCAGTGTTGCCACCCGTAGCCGGAGCGGCCAGGCGATGCGTAGACATGCTCCCCGGGTTGAAGACGCTGAGATGCAGGGTTCAAAGGTCCTGGTCCAAGGGCAGCGGGCAAAGGTTGTTCCATCCTCTTCTGATGGTTCCACGCCTCGTCTTGACATCCGCAACACGGTTGATGCCGTCAGGGCCTGGATACAGACGGGTCACACGGCCGAGGCACCACATCAGTGGCGGGTTGACCTTGTCCTTTACTAGCACGAGGGAATCGACCTTCAAGCTATTAGTGGATTTGAGCCATTTGCTTTTCTGTTGGAGTGTACAAACATAGTCATTACAAAATCTGCGCCAGAAGTGCTGCTTGATGACATCTATGCGCTTGTGTCGCTGGAGCAGGTTGATGTTGACGTCATCGGCAATCTGTGGGCTAGGCACGGAGGTGAGAGTTCGTCCTATCAGGAAGTGGGCAGGGGTTAACGCTGACATGTCTGTAGGATCGGTGGATAGAGGAGTTAAAGGTCTGGAATTAAGTATAGCCTCAATTTGAGTGATACAAGTGGACATTTCTTCATATGTTAAATGAGTTAAATTTAGGATACGTTTTAAATGATACTTAGTAGAACGAACGGCAGATTCAACCAGGCCATTGAAGTGGGGAGAATACGCTGGGGTAAATAGGAATCTGATGCCTTCATCGGCTAAGTCTGATACTAAATTGGATTTATTAATTAATGAAGTTAATTCGTTACATGCACCGACAAAGTTGGTTCCATGATCTGAGGTGATTGTCTGTGGCTTGCCACGACGTGAAATAAAGCGCCGAAGCGCGGCGATGTAGGCTTCCTTAGTCAGGTCCGTGACGAGCTCCAAGTGGACAGCCTTTACTGCGAAACTCACGAATATACACAGGTAGGACTTGAGCAATTTACAACCACGGCCTTTCTTATCAGCTATAAGCACTGGCCCAGCATAGTCAACTGAGCAGTTAAGAAATGGAAATTCAAGTTTAGTTCTAGATTCAGGCAATTGGCCCATGATGGGTTGTACTGTTTTACCATTTTGCCTAGTACATGGTATACATTTTCTGACAGTTAATTTAGCTAAATTTCTACCACCTAATGCATAATAGTTTTGACGAATATTAGCCAAGAGGCCTTGAGGGCCTTCATGCAAAAGTTTGACATGTTGGGTTTGAAAGATAGTTTTTGTTAGGTGATGTTTACTACATAATAGTACAGGGTGTTTTTGATCATATGAGTATGGGGAGTTGTCAAGTCTACCTCCTACTCTTATTATGTCGTTAGGATCTAGAAAGGGAGTAAGGTTTAGTAACCTATTCTTAGCAGGTAATTCTTTTTGTAATTTAAGAATTCTGTACTCCTCAGGAAACATTTCACTTTGACATAATTTTATGACAGTATTCTGAGAATCACGGATTTCATTTACAGTTGAACAATCTCTATACATATTTTGTTTGTCTTTACAGTTCGATATAAATCTTTTAATATAAGCTACTGTGTGAAATAACCGAGTGAGATCAGAATGCTTATGTATGAGCTTTAGAAGTGGATTAGTGTTAGTGCTACTAGTGTCAGAGCTCTGCGCTAAGTGGCAGACGATGTCGGGCAGATCACGCTTCTCGTTAGGCATTTTAGGCCATTCGTTTTCATTATGTAATAAATATGGTGGTCCCGACCACCACAGCGGCATAGAGCTGATGAGATCAGCCTTCACCCCGCGAGAAACGAGATCCGCCGGGTTGTCAAGCGACGGCACATAACCCCACAAGCCATTGGCTGTGGTTTCGTGTATTTCATTAACACGGTTGCGAACAAAAGGTTTCAGTTTATGAACTGGTGTAGACAACCAGCCCAAAACAATAGTCGAATCGCACCAGTATCTGCAATCAACCAGTAACGTTATTGAACTTAAAACTTTAGCTGTCAATTTTGCACCTAGAAGTGCACCGCATAATTCAAGCCGCGGTATAGTAGTAGGTTTTATTGGCGCAATTTTATTTTTTGATGTTATTAACTGGACATGTATGTTGCCACTCTTGTTTATTGTGCGGGCATACACACATGCGCCATAAGCTTTTTCGGAACTGTCGCAAAAGGTATGTATTTCTATTTTAAAATAATCATTTTGTAATACCCAGCGTGGAATTTTAATATCATTTAAATATTGTAGTTTATTTGCGAATGAGGACCATTGTGTTTTGATGTCTGTTGGTACCTCATCGTCCCAGCCAGATCTAAGCTTCCATAATTTTTGCATCATCATTTTTGCCTCAACAATCACTGGGCCCACAAGACCCAGTGGATCAAAAACTTGACTTATGACTGACAGTACATGGCGTTTTGTAATTTTTTCTTGTAAATCTATATTTATAGAAAACGATAGGGTATCGGAATCACAGAGCCAATGGAGGCCGAGTGTTTTAGCAGACATATTTGGAACACTATCAGATAATTGCAATACATTATTTATTTTTTGTTTGCCATCTGTTAAAGCCTTCAAAATATCTAAGTCATTAGACTGAAATTTGCGTAAATTAAACTGCGCCGAGGCTAATATGGAAATGATTTCCTTACACATATGTATGACCTCTTCTTTCGATGTTCCTCCTCCCAAATAGTCATCGACATAAAAATCTTTTTTAATGGAATTTTTAACTTTCTCATTGCTTGCTGCATCAGCTAAGCTTGTAAGACACTTTATAGCTAGGTACGGCGCAGAGGCGGTCCCATAGGTGAGTGTGTTTAGTGTGTATGTTTTAAGAGGCTCATATTGATCAGAACGAAATATTATTTGTTGCAGAGGGCCCTGTACAGGATTGACTTCTATAGCACGGTACATTTTTTCTATGTCACCAGATACAACAAATTTATGTTGACGAAATCTAATAAGTATTGACAGTAAATCGTCCTGTACGGTTGGGCCTACCATTTGCAAGCTATTGAGAGAGACCCCTGATGTAGTAACCGCTGATCCGTCAAACACTGCGCGAAGCTTCGTCGTGGTACTCGATTCACGTAGTACACCATGGTGTGGAATAAAACAAGAGACAACATTATCATTAGAATCAGTATTTGACAGATTGGGTGAAGTTGAGTTTTGTTTCATGTGACCTAACTGTTCATATTCTTGCATAAACTCAATATATTTTTCTTTGAAGACTGGGTCTCTTTTAAATCTACGTTCAAGTGAGAGGAAACGGATTTTTGCCATTGCATAAGAATCGCCTAACTCACTAGGATCTCTTTTAAGGGGCATAGTTACTACAAAACCGCCTTTTGAGTTACGGTAAGTGTTAGCTTGAAAGCTTTCCTCACAGGCACGCTCCTCAGCAGTGAAGGAGTGTCGTGCAGGAATGGTATCCAATTCCCAGAATTGAGTGATATTGTCATTTTCATTAATGAAATGACAGTGATGAATATTTGAATTGGCAGTGCTGGCGCGAGATACATAGCCAGACACGAGCCATCCTAATTTAGTTTCATATAATTTGGGTTGTTTTTTACCCAAATCAATGGAATTGTTGCAAATTACACTCCAGAAAATTTCTGCTCCTACAAGTATATCTATTCCAGAAGGAACATTGAAAGAAGGGTCAGCTAACTGCAGGCCAGTCGGTATAGGAATGTCACATATGTTGATTAACTTTGATGGCAAGGACCTTGTTATTTCATCTAAGACAAGACAGTCTAAATTTACTTTATAGTCACTGTATAGTGAATACAGTGTGAGATTGCACAGCTGTGTGCTTTTACTGGATTGATTGCAGATACCTGATATTGTAGACCGTGTACTGCGCCTTGACAGACCCAGCTTACTGCAGAGCTCGTGTGATATGAAGTTTGCAGTGCTGCCGTTGTCTAGCAGCAGCCGGGCTGTGTGCTTGTTGCCGTTGGAGTCGTACACCTTCACCATTGCTGTGGATAGAAGTATTTGTGGCGCAGTAGTATGCTGTGTGGTGTTGGTTGATAAGGTGACGTTATCTGTGGGAACGTCATAATGGGTCTGAGAATTGTCAACTGGCAAAGCGACATTCTCTTGTATTGGGACCGAGTTATAATCATTTGGAGAAGAATCGCGCTTTTCTAAATGCAGCAGTGTGTTATGTTTGTAACGACAATAACGACAGTGAGGAGACTGACATTTATTTTGTGAATGACCAGTGCGTAAACAGTTCAAGCAAACTTTCAACTGCTTCGCTTTTGCTATACGATCTTCTATACTCAAATCCCTGAAAACATTGCAATTGTAAAGTGTGTGCTCACCTTTACATAAGGAGCACTTATTTGTGTTATTATACTTGCTGAAGCTAGAATAAGTTTGTTGACCTTGCTGATTATCAGAGACAACAATGAAACTTTTGGATTTGGAATGATCAAATTTAGAATTTTTAGTTTTATTTTCTTCCAAAGTTTCCAATAAATCTGCCCTGTTTCTAAGGAATGTACAAAAGTCATTCAATGTGGGAATATCAGAACCCGTGTTACGGTATTCTTCCCACTTGAGATTTGTAATGGAATCTAATTTAGTGGACATCATATGAATGATCAGAGTGTCCCAGTGTTCCGTTGGTTGGTTGAGTGTGGTCAGAGCCCTTATATTTTTATTAGTCACGTCAACCAGATATCTAAGTGCCTTGCTAGATTCTTTTGAAATGGATTCAACATTAAACAGTGCCTGTATATGGTTGTTAACCAATAACCTTGAATTATTGTACCTATCGCACAATAAATTCCATGCAATTATATAGTTATCGTTTGTGAAATCTATATTTTTAACAATCATTGCAGCATTGCCCTGGAGAGATGCTCGCAGGTAATGAAACTTGCTTATGTTGTCTAACTCATGATTGCTATGGATCATCGATGTGAATATATCTCTAAACTCGAGCCAGTGCTGATAGCTGCCGTTGAATACGGGGATGTTTATCTTAGGCAAGTTAAATCTTTTAGTGTGCTCATAAGTCCCACCTGATTTATCGTTGTCGAAGCTCGCCACGGAACCTGTGCGACTCGGTGAACCAGGAGATCCCGCCTTGTCGGTGCCTGCAGGGAGGAGGTTGCGCGCCGAGGCCAGCAGTCGGTAGTACTGGCTTTCGAACAGTTCTCGGTCTGCGTATTGCTCGTCAGGAGGGTCGCAGAGCGACTCGAGTTCACACTGTAATGTATCGAAATCATTAATGAGGTTTTCAATCCTAGATAAACGGCACTCTAGCTCAGTGACATGGATATCGCTTAGATTCTCATAAGAAATAGCGGTTTTCAAGTAATTTTCAAATTGAGTTAGTTTAGCTTTGATGCTGGCTTTGCTCTTTTTAAGCTTTTTAATGTTATCTGCCTCAGACATCATGAGAAAAGGGTGCAGCGAAGAGAATTAAATGAAATCGTATTAGTTTGAGGCGTGCATAAACCCAATGAAATGTTAATAGAATGCAGATCAGAAAAAACACGTGCTTTGCAATGGAAAACAGCGTTTAGAAACTGCGACCGCTTGTGTAAGACGGCCGTACACACATATGCAAGCTAATAAAAACAATTTTAACCCGATTCCATGCGGCAGAAGTTCAAAATTTCAAGGGAAATGCGTTGTCACACTCGAGTCACACCCAAACAGAGGCGAAAAAGGTTACTTTATTGAATTGAAAGATTTGCATTGTTTGAAGTAGGAAGGAATAGAGGAAGGAATAATTAGAACGATCTCACTGTTCCGTCCGGCCAACGCCCTAGGGTTCCGATGAGAGTTCAATCCTTTTTCACGTGATGCTTTCTTCACTCGAACTCGAACAATTTCTTTTTTCTTTGTTCTCGAAGGACCATTGAAGGTTCTAGCCCTAATGCAGTGATTAATTAAATGCTGAGACTGTATATTGACTGGTTTAATGTCTTATAGACAAATTAACAAACATAATTAAAACGGAGCAAAAGCGTCGCGTGCGCGAGCCGAGTTGGAAGAGAAAAACTGTAGAGGGCGCTGGCGCTCGTCGCGCCCAGTGTTGCCACCCGTAGCCGGAGCGGCCAGGCGATGCGTAGACAAAGTAATCAAACAAATTGTGTTGTCTTTTAATAAATCCAATACTTTTATACCCAAAGTACAAGTTTGAAAAATCTCACGTGAGATTGGGTTACGGGGTCGAGAAAAATCTTACGACATCTCACCAAGGCGGGAGGGGGGTCAAAAAATCGTTAAAAATGCCTCACGTAATTAATGGACGCCCCCTAATCTCAAACTCAAACTCAAACTATTTATTGCATAAAAATGTTGTGACAGAGATGTTATTATGTATATGTATAGTTTCAAACATTTACCCAGTAAGGGCACAGCAATTTATTATAAAATAATCTTAAAACTAAAACTTATTATTATAATAACAGCAATAATAATATTTGTATGGCACTTGCACTTAAAACTAATTAAAATTAAACGTACGAGCAACAAATTAATACCACAGAGAGCCGGAAGTTAGTCGTTACAATACATTATATGTAGAGATAAAGACAAAGATAGAATTAAAAATAAAAATATTATTTATACACACAAAGTAGACATGGCTAAATAAAGTTTCTTGACATGGTAAATAAATAAATAAATGTTCTGTGTGTGTATTGGTTTTTGTAGAGATGCGGCGTGGGAGCTAGAGCAGAACGCGTTCGCGGAGATCTACGAGCGGCCCGAGTCGTGCGCCGCGCCCGAATGCTTCTGCCCCTTCGGGCGCTCGCACGACGAGCCGGGGTGAGCGACATACAATACAATACAATACAATAACTCTTTATTGAACACCACATATAACAACCAAAACAGAAAAAAGGTATACAGAATATTACAAGGTACCTAACAATAGGCGGCCATAAATGAAAATGAAAATTTATTATTGCAAATTGGCCGCCGAGTGCTCTTTTACATGTCTTTTTGAAACTACCAGCGCATTCGGAAAGACCATCATTGCCAAGAATGCGCCGCAAGAAACTTGGCAGAAAGTCATATTTTCAAAATAAAATACAGTAAGAATACTTACATTCTACTTAAATTAAATACATTTATAAAAGGGACGTGTAAGGTCCCCGAGCCTTAAGTTATATTAGTATATAGTAGAGATGTATAAAGTCTACTAGTCATTCCATATAATTATTCAATTCCGATCATGTTACAGGCGATGTCCCCGACCCATCACTGTTTTGATTCCAATTTTTTTTTTTAAAGTGGGGGAAAGGAAAACGAGCAGACGGGTCACCTGATGGAAAGCAATCACGGTCGCCCAGGGACACCTGCAAGACCCGGGGGATCACAAGTGCGTTGCCGGCCCTTTGAGGAGCAGGAAGGCTCGCTTTTTAAATATCCCTAAATTGTACCGCTCAGGGAATGCTGCAGCAGGAAGTTGGTTCCAGATATTTACCGTGCGAGGAAGGAAATTACGTTTAAAACGCACGGTGCTTGACTGCCAACCATCAAGATGTTGCGGATGGAAGGACAGACGGTCCATTTCCATCCATACGCCCACAATCATGCTAAACGGGGTATTTAGGTCTCACCTAGGGGGTTGCGGGTGGTAGGGCCTTGTGCAAGGTCCGTCCGGATCGCTACCACCATCTTACTCGCTAATCCTGCCGCTAAGTAGCAGTGCTTGCTCTGCTGTGTTCCGGTATGGAGAGTAAGACAGCCGGGGAAATTACGGGCACAAGAGGCATTGCATCTTAGTCCTTTAGGTTGGCAACGCATCTGCAATCCCTCCGGGGTTGCGGGTGTCTATGGGCAGTGGTGATCACTTACCATCAGGTGACCCACTTGCTCGTTTGCCTTCCTATTCATATAAAAAAAAAAAAAAAACTAGGCTCCGTCTACCCCGTAAGGGATAAAGACGATATATGTGTGTATGTGTAATGTATGTAACATAATTTGTGTCGGCAGCATATGGGACATCAAGCTGTGCGTCCTGTGCGGGAGCAGCGGCATGCACTCGCACTGCCTCGCGGCGCCGCGCATGCTGTGCGCCGCGTGCCGCCCCGCCGCCGCCGGCATCGCCCAGCTGGAGACCCGGCTGGCCTCAGGTACAAGCTGCGCGTGCTGACCCCCCCCAGGCTGTGGGGGGCAGCGGCATGCACTCGCACTGCCTCGCGGCGCCGCGCATGCTGTGCGCCGCGTGCCGCCCCGCCGCCGCCGGCATCGCCCAGCTGGAGACCCGGCTGGCCTCAGGTACAAGCTGCGCGTGCTGACCCCCCCCAGGCTGTGGGGGGCAGCGGCATGCACTCGCACTGCCTCGCGGCGCCGCGCATGCTGTGCGCCGCGTGCCGCCCCGCCGCCGCCGGCATCGCCCAGCTGGAGACCCGGCTGGCCTCAGGTACAAGCTGCGCGTGCTGACCCCCCCCAGGCTGTGGGGGGCAGCGGCATGCACTCGCACTGCCTCGCGGCGCCGCGCATGCTGTGCGCCGCGTGCCGCCCCGCCGCCGCCGGCATCGCCCAGCTGGAGACCCGGCTGGCCTCAGGTACAAGCTGCGCGTGCTGACCCCCCCCAGGCTGTGGGGGGCAGCGGCATGCACTCGCACTGCCTCGCGGCGCCGCGCATGCTGTGCGCCGCGTGCCGCCCCGCCGCCGCCGGCATCGCCCAGCTGGAGACCCGGCTGGCCTCAGGTACAAGCTGCGCGTGCTGACCCCCCCCAGGCTGTGGGGGGCAGCGGCATGCACTCGCACTGCCTCGCGGCGCCGCGCATGCTGTGCGCCGCGTGCCGCCCCGCCGCCGCCGGCATCGCCCAGCTGGAGACCCGGCTGGCCTCAGGTACAAGCTGCGCGCGCTGACACCCCCCAGGCTGGTGCGGGAGCAGGGGGAGGGGGGTATCGTATAACGTTACGATGCGTTACAGGGGCGGGAGTCTTTCATACAACACGTTACGTAACGTTTTCTTTTTTTAAATAAAAAAATAAGGAATTAGAACTGCCAAGTTAACAAACTACGCATGTATTGCGGGTAAAGGCGATTAAAACTATAACAAGGATATTAGAGCGACTTTCTTAAACTTGTTTAAAAACACGAACCGCAGGTGAGTGCTTTTTAAAGTTGCGAATCCAGCAATTGCTTTTCCAGCTGAGGCAGATATAATGTTTTTCTCAAACATTGAGAGGAAATGAAAATAAAATTTTCACCAAATTTCCTCGCAACTTGGGTGGTTTTCTCATTCGCGCCTTTTTTCTTACGTTTTTTTTATGTCATCTGTCACCGTAAGCTATTTGAGACATTGATAAAAACGTTAGACTCGAACAAAACGCGCGCTCCTCGGCCATCGACTTGGCTGTATGACATTGTCGTTCATTATACCATAGTCTCTTTGATGTTTAAAAAGTTGAAAACAAATGCAAAACAGTCCAGCAATCCGATTTATGGTCATAAAATCGCGCCTGCAATGTAATTCGGCCGTCAACAAGGCCCTTCGTGTTTTGTCACTTAGAATACAATGACGACATTTACAACTATGTTTGAGAATCTTGCTAAATGTGGCCTGTAGGTACCTGTTACGTTAGGGATGAAGACGTGATTTGTGTGTGTGTGTGTGTGTGTGTGTGTTAGTGATGTAACGAATATTCGCATTCGCGGATATTCGCATGTTTTTGGATATTCGTATTCGCATCCGCAACATTTCTGCGAATGTTTTGCGAATATGAATATCAGAAAAAAAAACAATTTGAAGATAATGGTAGGTTAATAAAATCAAAAACCCCATTCATTTCTCTCTCTAACTTAACCTCATAAGCAATTAACAGTCTTCACTTTATCATTTGGTATTATTTATTCATTATTTTACTTTAGGCAATGAAGCTTAATAATTGTTTTTTTTTAATAAAAAAATTTGAACACTCCTACATTCGCATTCGCATTCGCATCCGCGAATGTCAGTAGCCGACATTTGCATTCGCATTCGTATTCGCGAATGTTTAAAAAATGACATTCGTTACAGCACTATAGTGTGTGCGTGTGTGTGTGTTTGAGTTTTTTTTAATTTTTTTTCAGTAATCAAAGCGGAGCAGGAGCGCGAGGCGCGCGCGGCGCGCAGCGGGCCCGTCATGCGCAGCCGCATGTCGCTGCGGCGCACCAAGGCCCGGCCGGCGGCGCACAGGTCTGTATGGCCGTCGCCATATTGCGGATATACGGTGAAAAAACTGCCATTCTCACGGGATAGCTAAAACGAATACATACAATACAAACAATACAAATACTCTTTATTGAACACCACAAATAAGTACAAAACAATACAGAAACAAAGAACAAAGTAGACAATAGGCGGTCTTATCGCTTAATAGCGATCTCTACCAGACAACCAATAATAGAAATAAGTTGGAGACAGTTTAAGTAGGTGGCGGAAACAAATAGACAGGATAAACGCAGGGATAATAAAAACAACAATATCAACATAAATATAATACATAGCTAAATAAATAAAATAAAATAATACATACATATACACATAACATAATACTTAAGATAAAATAAATGTGAGAAGCAATGAAAAATAAGAAGAGTACATACATACATAAATCACGTCTTTATCCCTTGCGGGGTAAACAGAGCTTAAGGTGACAAGACCGACAATGTGTCTGTATGTGGAATCGTAGGACTCTAGCGGATGGATCGATTTCGATGGGTTTTTTTTCGTTCAGCGTCACGTTGGTTCTTTACCGTGTTTGGTAAAAATCGATCCAGCAGTTTGAAGAGTATCAGCTTTTCCGATGATGTAAGGCAATTTGGCATAAAATAGAATTACCTTTTCGACGCTAACGACCTATGTATATGTATACTAGCTGTTGCCCGCAACTTCGTCTGCATAGAATTCGTTTATCGCTATCCCGCAGGAATTACGCAATTTTCCGGGATAAAAAGTAGCCTATGTGTTATTCCCGACTATAATCTATCTGGAGGAGCAGGACGTACCTCGGACACCGAAGTAAGGATGCTGGTCTCCAGCGATTGAGTTTCCACGGATTTTCTAGATTATTCAGATTTGAGCTTCACGACACTACACACGTAAACACTGCACCACACTTTCTTATTGTTTTTAGATTTTTTCTTATTGATAGTTCTTGAGTTAGTTGTTTTTAATAGGAGATATTTTAGCGTCACTCGCGAGTCACTTGTTCTTGTCTTCGTGTTTCGAAAAACGGTGCGGTAGTAGGGATGGGATGGGAAAGGATGTGTTGCCAAGGTAAATAATTGTTTGGGAGCGTTCAAATTGTGCATGTAGTGTTGATATATGTTTATGAGTTGAAGTATGACAAAATAAAATAAAAATAATATTTGTAATAATAATCGGCGCAGCCAACTTCGGGGGGCCTAGAGGTTTCCTCTACATTGAGAACTAAAACTAACTAATATAAGAGCGGTTGATAAAGTTTAAATAACTAAAGAATAACATTATTGCGTTGGTAGAGGACAGAGTCGAGTTAATGGACGTATGTACGTTCCAGAAGCGGTTCGTACTTTAGCAACACGCGTGATATTGTCCTTTCCAGGATATACCTCTGAAACAATAGCCAGTGGCCAAAACATAGGATGGGTCTTATCATCCTTGACTACAACTACCGTTCCTACACTCACAGGTTTAGAGGGTGTGTTCCATTTGTTACGTTGTTGGAGTGACGTCAGGTACTCCAAACTCCAACGTTTCCAATAGCTTTGGACTATTCTGGTTAAAAGTTGATAGCGAGTAAGCCTATTTTCTGAGAGTGTAGAGTCGATATTTTCAGCGGGTAAAAATTTAAGCGGAGTTACATTTAAGAAATGATTTGGAGTTAAAGCTATCAGATCAGAAGGATCTGATGAAAGTACACAAATAGGACGACTGTTTAACAGCCCTTCAATTTGTATTAATATTGTGTTAAATTCCTCATATGTGAGGACTTGACTACCGACAGCTTTGTACAAGTGAGTCTTAACACTTTTAATATTGACCTCGGCCAAACCATTAAAGTGAGGTCCGTAAGGGGGGCTATTTTTAAATTGGACTCTATGTAGAGTGAGATAATTACTTAAATAAGTTTGATAGTCAGTTGACTGTATGATTGAGTAAATTTCGTTTAGTTTGCGTTTAGCGCCAATGAAATTAGTTCCTCCATCGCTGTACAATATAGAGACTGGACCTCTGCGAGAAATAAAACGTTTGAACGCGTCAAGAAAGCAATCCGTACTTAAATCTGAAACTAACTCTAGATGAAGAGCTTTTGTCGTGAGACAAACGAATAAACAAACGTAAGCTTTATGGCTTTTAACACCGCGATGGCGAATGTGCGTTATGAAAAAAGGTCCAGCGTAATCAACAGCAGTGTGTACGAAAGCTTTGACTTGAGAGACTCTAATTGTAGGAAGATCACCCATTGGTGGGTTTGTAATACGTGGTTTTAGTTTAAAACATAAGTTGCAAGCGTGCACTTTTTGACGAATTAAATTTCTAGCGGAAAGAATCCAATACTTTTGGCGTATCAGAGCCATCAGTAAAGCGGGACCTGTATGTAGGTTTGATGAGTGATAGTGATCTACTAGAAGCGAGACTATGCGACTCTTATTTGGCAACAGTATTGGATGCTTTTGATCAAAACTCAACTGTGAGTGGGTAAGACGACCACCAACTCTAAGAAGGTTTTGTTCGTCGATAAAAGGATTGAGTTTTAGAATGGCTTTATTTGGACAAAATTTACTATTTTTAATTGCGTTGATTTCTTGTGAAAAAACGTTATTTTGTAAAAAGCGTATGGCGTAAATTTCAGCGTAATCTAAATCAGGTATAGTAATAGAACCGTGTGAGTTAAGTATTTTTGCGAAGCGGAGTACATACACCAACGAGCGTGTAAATTTACACCATGTCGAGCAGCGTTCGGCGAGATCATTAATAAGGTGAGTATTATCTAATAAGTTAATGTTTTGCGTAGGTAATGATATAGTTTTAGTTTCTTGTATTTCTGTTTTGTCATTGTGATTAATTTTGTATTCTTTTACAGGCCAGGTGTTGACGGGAGCGGACAACCATTGCGGACCATGGAACCAGAAATCATTGTTAATTAAATTTTTTGGTGTTACAGGACGAGAGACGATATCCGCGGGATTTTCTACACCACGAACGTGAAACCAGTGAGAAGCGTTTAAATGTTCATTTATCTGAGCGATGCGGTTAGCTACAAAAGTATGATACTTATGCGCAGGTGAGTGTATCCAAGTAAGAGTTACTGTGGAATCAGAGAATGCAAATATTTTATTTATGTCGCAGCGTTTGCTGAGAACCGTACGTACCGAGTCAATTAACTTTGCGAGCAAGACAGCAGCGCATAGTTCTAAACGTGCGAGCGTTTTATTTTGTGTCGAGACTTTGGATTTAGCGGTAAGTATTTTTACGGATTCTGCAGGCGCGTTAGTATTAGAATCAACTCGAACGTATATGGCAGCACCATAACATTTTTCGCTAGCATCTGCGAAGCCAATTAGTGTAATATTATGAGTACGATTTATTCCTATATGACGCGGTATTTTAAGTTCAGAAAGTAGCGGAAGCTCTGAGTGAAATTTTTCCCATTTGGAAATTATAAATTCAGGAACCTCCTCATCCCAGTCGAGTTGTAGTTTCCAGCAATCTTGTATGAGCAGTTTCATGTACGCTATTACTGGGCTGATAAGACCAAGCGGATCAAATAAGCGTGCGGTAACTGAGAGGAGCGAGCGTTTGGAACAAATTTGCGGTAAGTCAATGTTTATTTTAAATTGAAAATTGTCATCATTAGGTTGCCATTGCATACCTACGATTTTAGTGTCAGCGTTGGGATCATCGTCAAACTTAACAACGAGCGGGCTTTTGTGAGAAGAAGGGACGCGTGACATGAATTCTGTATCATTTGAAATCCATTTTACTAAATTAAAACCTCCGGAGTTAAACATTGCTACCATTTCCTTGTAGACTTTTTCAGCGTTATCTAGACCGTCAATAGAACTCACATAGTCATCAACATACATATGATTCTCGGCTTCATAAGCAGCAAGCGGATATGAGTCGCGACTGTCTGCGGCGAGCTGACGCACAACGCGCATAGCGAGGTAAGGCGAACTAGACACACCAAAACACACCCTATTGAACTGATAAATTTCTATTGGAGAATCGGCATCGAACCGAAACAAAATGCGTTGAAATGGATGATGTTTAGATGTGAGCTTTACTTGAAAGTACATTTTCTCGATGTCAGCAGATAGCGCGATTGAAAATATGCGGAGGTTGAGAAGTAGTTCAAAGATACTACTTTGCAAAATTGGACCTACATATAAAATGTCGTTAAGCGATTTGCCTGACGTGGTTTTACAGCCAGCATCGAGAACAACGCGAGTTTTAGAAGTTTCTTTTTCTGGGCGGTAAACGGCTTTATGTGGCATGTAATAAGCGTCATCTTCTTGAAAGCTATTCGGAACTTTAGACAAGTAACCTTGATCAATATAGGTTTGTAAAGTTGCGTTATAATCTGCGCGTAAGTCACAAGCATCAAGTTTCTTTTCTAGGTTTAGAAAACGGCGTTTAGCTATAGCGTATGAATTTCCTAATTCAGAAGGAAGGTATTTGAAAGGAAGATCTACTGTGTATCTACCACTTTCATCGCGTGAGTAAGTACTTTGAAATATTTTTTCACAAGATTGATCATCGGGACTGAAATGTTTTTTATCAGGTACATTTTCTATTTCCCAGAAGCGATGCGTTAATTGCTCGAGTGACAGCGACTCTGTTTGACAGAAAAACGCTTTGTCAGATTCAGAGGAGAGTGTTGAGGGACCCTTATGCGAGAATGTAACGGTAGCCTTATGCGAGAGTGTAGCTGGAGCATTAAATGTGAGTGTAGCGCATGCGGATTCATCACTTAATTGAGTGTGCGGATTTATTGCGGAATGTGATTGAGTGTTTGAGTTGAGTGCGTTTGAGTGTTGCGGAAAAGACACAGTTGTATGCGAGTTTGCGAGGTTGAGTTCATCATTAGCGTGCGAGTTTTGCGAGTGAATATGAGTTGCGTTAACAAATTGCGTCGAGTTTACGTGCGCGTGCGTTGAGTTTGCTGAGGTCAGCGAGCGTGAGATGCATTGGGCTTTTCCCATAGCTACATAACCGAGAGTGGTTTCGATACCTACGACCGACGAGTTCGGTGAGGTCGATTTGTTAGATCCAAGTAAAAGCGGGAATAATTCGTTGCCGATCAAACAATCAATTTCTCCGGGTGCAAAATAACATTCATCAGCCATTGGCAAATTTTGCAAATGAGTTAGCTCCGTCTTATCAATTTCAGCATTAGGCAAAAAATCGGTTATTGTGTCAATAACACGAGCATTAACTGTGTAAAAACAGCGCGAATCAAAACGCGAATGCATCTTAAATTGCGTTATTCCGAGCGAGCGGTTTTCAATCTGTCCGATACCTTTAACTACCGACGGCGCGGGAGTGACCTTTAAATTTAAGCGTTCACAACAAGATTTTGTGATGAAATTACTCATCGACCCTGTGTCGAGGAATAAGCGCATACGATTTACTTGATCGTTATTAATCACATGTACAGACGCGGTAGGTAATAATACTGTAGTATCATTATTTGAAATGCGCGCGGGAACAACAACAGACATCGCACGGTTGTTATCAGTATTTGAAAGCGCGCGCCAAGAGGACGTTTGCGCATGCTCACCGTGAGTGCGAGCAGTATCTACGGGCGGCGGTCGCGGCGGCTGTGAGTGCGAGCGAGACGCGTACGGCGAACCGGCGACAGCGGCGCCGCTCGAATGTGGCGGTGGCGGGGCGAACTGCGGAGCGTGTTGATACCGAGCCGATGGAATTGTTTTGTTATCACTGATAACGTCTTGTTGGAAATCAGCTGATCGTTGAGCGCGGTTTGCATTCAAATTGTTGTTATTTTCGTAATGCAATAATGAGTGATGTTTGCGGCTGCAAATAGAACATCTGTTTGTCGATTTACAAGTATTTATGTGATGGAAGCCTAAGCAATTTATACAGAATGAGTTTTGACGAACAATATCGTTGCGAGTTTGCACATTTTGACTTAGAAAGCGTTCACACTTGAACAGCGGATGAGAAGCGTTTGCGTTACATACTTTGCACTGTTGAAATTGTTGAGTTTGCATGTTATGATTGTTTTCAATTTTATGAAACATTTGAGGTGCAGAAACTTGAGAATGGAATGCTTTAGTTTTATTTATTTGTGTTAATTGCGGAATGGGTCTAGAGTATGGTTTACTGTTACTGCTAGATTGAGATGAGGACACCTGAGGACCATGAAGAGCTGTAAGCTTTGATTGTTCACTTAAAAACTTTTTCAAGTCTACAAATTTGGGAATATCAATGTTTCTATGAGCTTGTTCAAATAGGTTCAGAGTTGGTTTATCAAGCTTGCTTAAGGCAATGTGAGTTATCATAAAATCTGACAAGTTATCAATATGCAATTGTTGCAAGGCAGCTTCAGCGGTGCAAAAATTATCCAACATATTATCAGCTGATTGACCTGGCTTTTGTTGAATCATTTTATCCAAATACATAGATGCCTGCACCCTTGTATCTTGGTATTTAGCTAGAAGAGCTTGCCAAATGATGTCATAGTTTTGTGAAGTAGGTGTTATACCGGAGCAAATATTCAACGCTTTACCAGAAAGACAACCAATCAAATACTGAACCTTTTCAGCATTGGTTAATTGAGTATTATGATGTATTATACTGCGGAAATTCTCATAGAACACTGGCCATTTATTAGGAGTACCATCAAAACCTGTGAGTTGGAGCGGAGGCAGTTTGATGTTAAAATTGCTGTGTTTTTGTTCAACCTCAAGCTCCTGTCTCAGAGTGGTTTCTGTTTGCTTTACAAAACAGTATAACTCATCAAATGTGTTGAAAATGCTATAACTCGGTTCTGAGGTTGGATTTTCCTTATATTGTTCAATTAAAAGTTTATCAACCGTTTCCATATAATCAGTGCGGGTCTTGTCCAGGGTTTGAGTCCTGGCAAGAAATTGACGCCTATTGACAGAGTCAGAAACCTTTAGGCTAAGATTATAAACTTCCTGTATAATGACAAATAAACTTTGTCGTTTTCTTTCAAGGAATTTAATCATGATATTTTCCTCACTTGAACTAGTGCCTGATTTTTGTTCTGTGTCTCTCCCCATTGTGGTGACAAAATGCGAAATTTACAATAAAAATGCTACAATTTGTAACAATGAGCACTAATTGAAGTTTGGAATAATATTTTACACAGAAATATCTAGAAATCCTAGTTGGCGGTGCGTATATATAACAATATGGCGGGTAGGTATATAAGCGGTGCGTTGAGAAGTTATTACAAGAAATAAGTGTGAAATACGTGAGATGATCGTTAATCGGTACTTTACAACTTGAGTTTAGATATAGATGTTGAGAAATAAATGGTATTTACAACAAAATATAATACTATTTGCGTGATTAGAACAAAATGAAGTTGGGCGAAGCGTGTGAGAAAAATGGCGGAACAAATTGAGATAGGGTTTTTGCGTATTTGAGAAATTAAACGAGTAGTGTGTGCGTATTGTGGAGGATTATAGGAATGAGGGAAAGGATTCAGGATCGAAGGACCAGACTTGGAGGAGCAGGACGTACCTCGGACACCGAAGTAAGGATGCTGGTCTCCAGCGATTGAGTTTCCACGGATTTTCTAGATTATTCAGATTTGAGCTTCACGACACTACACACGTAAACACTGCACCACACTTTCTTATTGTTTTTAGATTTTTTCTTATTGATAGTTCTTGAGTTAGTTGTTTTTAATAGGAGATATTTTAGCGTCACTCGCGAGTCACTTGTTCTTGTCTTCGTGTTTCGAAAAACGGTGCGGTAGTAGGGATGGGATGGGAAAGGATGTGTTGCCAAGGTAAATAATTGTTTGGGAGCGTTCAAATTGTGCATGTAGTGTTGATATATGTTTATGAGTTGAAGTATGACAAAATAAAATAAAAATAATATTTGTAATAATAATCGGCGCAGCCACTATCTATGTTCCAAATTTCATCCAGATCTGTCCAGCCGTTCTGGCGCGAAAGAGTAACAAACATCCAAACATACTCACAAACTTTCACGTAAGGATATGTCCATCACTTTCGTTCAAAAAGGTTAAGGGTAAACTATAAGTCTTATTCTTGCTTCCATGCTGGTCTGGGAGCAAAGAAAAAACATAGAATGCACCAGTTGCTTCTCGTCCCGCGCAGATGGTAAAAGCCGATCGAGGGAATAGGCGAACTTAGGAATCATGTTATAGGCGTGGTGTGTAAAATCACGATAAACGTGGCCTTTAGGCCTTGTTACCTTAACTGTGTCTACCCCGTAAGGGATATAAACGTGATTTGTGTGTGTATGTATAACTGATGTTTTTTCGCGCATCCCCACACTCACCCACACGCACTCACTCACTCACGCACACACACGTACACACACACACACATACGTGCGCGTAAGTGCGCGCGCACGCATACACATTAGTTTTAATTTTAATATTATGTCACTTTTTCATGTAGGTAGTTTAACTCGTAATAAATTATAGTCTTGGGTTTTAATGTTGACAGGTACAAAAATGTAATTACCCTTCGCGGAAAAATAGTATCTTTTAGAACAGGTATTCTTATACTTAAAAAGAGGTACCAACCATTTGTAAACACACTGTACTTTTTGTTACCTGAATAAACTATTATTATTATTATTCTTTTGCAGTGCTCCGAGTTCATCACAAAATTTACCAAGTATCGAGCCTAAAACTGAAATCAAGACTGAGAGTAAGTATTAAAAACTACCACAATCAAAATCATTTTTTTTTTTTGCAAATTGGCCGGCAAGGGCTCTTTTACATGTTTTTTTTTAAACTACCAGCGCATTCGGAAAGACCATCATTGCCAAGAATGCGCCGCAAGTAACTTGGCAGAAAGTCTTTTTTTATCAAAATAAAATGCAGTAAGAATACTTAAATTAAAAACAATTGTAAAAGGGATGTACAAGGTCCCCGAGCCTTAAGTTATATTACCCGCCCCGGCGTCGCACGGGAGGAAAAACCGCATCAAAATCCGTTGCACAGTTTTAAACATTTGAAATTTCAATAATAATCCATATTATTTCAGTGTCGCCAATGGTGACCAACGATCGTCAAGACCTGAACCTGAAAACGCCAAAGCGTCCACAATTCCTGGAAGCCAACGTCTTGAAAGACCTGGAGAACAAGCTCCTGTCGCCAATCAAGATGTTGGAACAGGGCTATATGGAGAAAAGGGGAGGCATGGGAGATCTGGTGGTGAACTCTTCGGAGTTGATAGAGAAAATGAGGGCCAAGTTCAATAAACCGAAGCCGCTTAGTGAAAAGAAGAGGATTGTCAAGTGAGTCATCATCATCTTCATCAGCCTACGTCCCAATAACAATAATAATAATAATAATATTTTCACACACACACACACACACACATTTGCAGCCATCTATCTATTTATTATTACTATCTTTTAATTTCTAGTTAGTATTCCATCCAGTAGTTCCCATCAGTAAATTATTGTTTTGATTTTATTTTTTCTATTTTTACCTCCTTTTTTTTTGCTATTCTGACCGCTTTATAATTAATGGTAACCGTGTCTTTTGATATTTCTTGGCTGCCACGATACAGGCTGTGGCTAGTGTGGAGTCATTGAACTTCCTAACATTGTATGTATTTCGTGTCTATTTTGGAAAATAAATTTTACTACTTAACTTTTTACTACTTTAATATCCTGGGACAATTGACACCAATTGACCTAGCCCCAAACTAAGCAAAGCTTGTAATATGGGCACTAGATAACGGATAAACATACTTATATAGATAAATACATCCTTAAATACATATTAAACATCCAAGACTCGAGAACAAACATTCGCATTTTCATACAAATATCTGCCCCGACCGGGGATCGAACCAAGGACCTCAAGCTTCATAGTCAGGTTCTCTAACTGGGCCATCCGGTCGTCCATATGCGTCCAATGCTGGGCACAAGCCTCAGAATAAGAGGGCGTGGGCCAGTGGCGTTACAGCAGGAGTGGCAAAATGCCACGGGCCCCTGACTCTATGGGGCCCCGAACTGACTTGGGGTAGAGCACAGGAGGGACGCTGATGCACTTCTTTATATTGAGGAAGGAGCCCCATCTGACGAATTTGCCACGGTCCCCATGTTATAGTTACGCCACTGGCGTGGGCTATAGTTCCCAAGCGGGCTCAATGCGGATTGGGAACTTCATACACAATTGGATTGTTTCACAGGCGTGTGCAGGTTTCCTCTCGATGTTTTCCTGCACCGAAAAGCTGATAAGTGGTTATTGATATTTTAACCCGATTGCGCGACCCAAGGTGGGTAATGCCAAGCCTTGGTTAATCTATACTAATATTATAAAGACGAAAGATTTGATTGTTTGTTTGTTTGAATCGAATAGGCTCCGAAACTACTGGACCGATTTCAAAAATTCTTTTGCCGTTAGAAAGCTACATTATCACTGTACTTTTTACCGCGGGAAAATACCTACCTTTTCCTACGGGAAAATTAATTTATCGCGAGCGAAGCTGCGGACGGAAGGCTAGTTGACTATAAAATGTTAATTGATCACTTTGGGCGCTGCAGTAAATGTGTTCAACCGACATTTTTGTTTTCACAGTGAAATCCTGGATGATTTGTTTCAAAACGTCTTCAAGGAAAACCAGGAAAATAATGGTCTTGTGAACAAGTGGGATTCGCCCCAGAAATGGGTTGAAACCGAAGCATTGTACAAAGTAGGTTATTTTTTTTTAATACAAGAAACATTCTTCTGGCATGATTCGTCGTTTCTTTAATTTGTTTTTAAACCTAACGAATTGTAAGTGGCCAGTATTTAATGTCATGTTCCTCTAAAGAGGTTTCAATCATTCCTTTTTATATCATAGCGGTTCTAGGAAATGTATATGAAGTATTTTATGTAAAGATATCTCCATGTTCTCCACTGCTATAATTTCAAAAAAGATATATATCACAGGTCGTTGGTGGGTGTAAAGTTTATCCAGCTTTATTAATTACATAAATCACGTCTATATCCCTTACGGGGTAGACAGAGCCTAAGGTAACAAGACCTAAAGGCCACGTTTAGCATGATTGTAGGCGTATAGGTGGAAAAAGGAATCAAAATAGTGATTGGTTGCTAGCCGCATCGCCTATAACATGATTCCTAAGAATTTCGTCCATGCCCTCGATGGGCTTTTACCATCTGCGCGGGACGTGAAGCAACTAGTACATTCTATGTTTTTCCTTTGCTCCCAGAACAGCATGGAAGTACCTACATACTAATAAATCGAGTTGATCAGGACACTAATTGCCACTTATCCTTGAGTTGTAGTAAATAGTTGTGGAAGTATAATAATTTTTCACTCAAATAATTAAAACGGTTACTTGAAAACCGTTACTAGTTCCAGTCTTTCAATAACCTGTCATGTAAAAAAAATGGTTGACTGGTCGTAACCAGACCTTTAATTACCGTTATTTTTGCGTAACGCTATTTTTCATAACGTTAGATTACCGAATAGCATTTTTCAATAAAACGTTTTTAGGTAGCGCTATTTTTCAGTACGTTATATTACCAAATAGCGTTTTTTAATAAAACATTATTTATTCTGTAGCGGTATTCATTATAACGTTATTAATAGCGATATATATCGATACTTCGGCAAGTGATATAATAACGTTATAGACCATCTCTTTCTTACACTCTATAACACCCGCTCTATATAACGTGCGACAAACATATGCAATGACAAATCTGTACTGTTTTCGTGAATTGTCAAATCATGTCATTCGTGCATAATCAGTTTCATAGCGTTATTATACCTAACGCTATTTCATAACGTCATGGTTTTCTTTAAACACAAACGATATATACCGCTATTATATCGTTTTTTTTTATAACGTTATAAAGGTCTGGTCGTAACTGCTAAACGCATTTAAATTTTTCTGTTACAGGAATCAAAAGAAAACTTTACTGCAAAAGTACCTGAAAGGGAACCGAAACATACTAAAGAAATTAACACAGATGATGAAATCAAAACAGATTCTCAGGCAGAATCAAATTTAGTTGATAAAGACAATAACGATGCGAAAGATACAAATTGTATTGAAGATGAGAAGACTAATGACAAAAATGATCTTAAAGATCCAGCAGCTGATGAGAATGATAGCACTAAAAGCGATAATGATGATTCAACAAACAGTACGTTTGAACTCCCACCAGAATTCGTAGCAGGTGATGATAGCTCTAATGACTTTGACACGCCTAAGAAACTAAAAACTGTTGATATAGAACTTAATTCCAGTCCAGAGATTTCAGAGTATGATGACGTTCACATTAGCATGATTGAAGTAGGTGATGCGGATAAAATTGAGGTTATTAAGAAAATTATAATAAAAAGTCCTGTTAAGAAGTGTTGCGTCAAATTCAGCGCGGATAGGGAAGTTTTAGAAACAGTTAATGTTGACATGGATGAGAAACTTGAAGATCCCGATTTGAATCAAGGTGAATGCAACTTCAAATGCAAGTTCAATCACAATCATGTGGTTAATAATGATAATGATAAAGTTATAAGTTCTGCGATTGATTTTGCTATTGATGCTAGTAGGAAAAGAAAACGTAGCAAGGGTGTTAAAGAAAATAGAATTAAGAAATTGAAGAAGTCTGATGATAGTGCGAAAAGGGGGACGAAGTCGAAGAAAAATGGAGTTCATGATAAACTAAAGCTGAAAATTAAATTGAAAGAGAAAACTAAGAAATTGAAAAGGAAACAGAAAACTATGAAATTGAGAAAGAGACAGAAGACTAAGCAATTGAAAAAGAAACAGAAGACTAAGGTCCTTAAGCAGTACGTTTTAAAATATTCTCCTGTACTGTTGAGTAACATTATAGCTAAGCCAGAAACCGATGTTTGTCCTGTGAAAAGGAAAAAATGTACTAAGCTAGGAAAATCACCTGACAAGTTGGTGCAAACGTCCATTCAGAGTTTTTTTAAAGTTAAATAAACAGTTTCTAATCGACTGTAAAAACAAGTTTACATATATTCCCGCCACCCCCGCTTCCGCGCACCCCCCACCATATCGTGGTACAGTTGCTGGCAACTTCTATGCGTACTTTGTACTACACTTCAACGACATAACAATACCCAATATTTTTTCAGCTACTGTAAGGACGTTACAAAAAGAAGTCAAAAATATCTCAGACGGTTATGTATAAGAAAATACTAAAAATGAATATGCATTTTTATTAGTTTCATTTTCCCGAAACAGCTAAGACAAAATGATGAGAAAATATACACTGATTTACACATGTATTTTATAAAAGAGATAGCATATATTTAACTTGCACGTGCCCATAAGTGCTTTGCCTTATTTATGCTTTAGAAATGTAGTTTATAAGGTAAATCTTTATTGTTGTATAAATTGCGAATGGGGAGAACTTTAAATATTGTAAACGTATAGTATAGTGATTTAAGTTTGCAGTGGCGTAGCTACCTAAGGACTAGGCGGTGCAGTGCTCCGGGCCCCTCAAGCTGAGGGGCCCTCGAATCCTCACCAGAAGTAATATTTAATATTTTTACTTGGTAAACCTAACCAGTTTAGATAGTAGTGGGGCCCCATTTTTTTATTTGCACCAGGGCCCCTGGTTACCTAGCTACGCCACTGTAAGTTTGCCAATTATTTGTTTAGCAATTTTACATCTTAAATTTCGTATGTAACACTGAACTGCAGTGAATTTTTAATCACAAAGACTAGGTCCATGCCTACTTGGATTGACAGCGCCAGTACTCTTGTCGTTCGCTCGTTTGTTTTTGTTTTGCGAAAAAAATAAAATTTAATTGTCGTTGTTTTGAGAAATATACCGATGTTATTAAAATAGAATTTAAAAATTAAAGATTTGCAAGTATTTGTATTGTTTGGTGTTTTGGTGTTGCTATTCGTAAGTTAAACCTACTATTTTAGATTATTTAAGTTACCATTGTAATGACCCAACCCAACGTTTCAATAAATATTAATAAACTAAAAGTACTTATTTGTGTACCAACTTATTTATATTAACGTGCCCGTGCAAAGATCAAGAAGCTTTTAATCCTTAAACTAGGAACTAAACGTGATGATTATATTTACTGTAGCGAGATTAAATCTACGTTTGAACTACTTTTACTCTGTTGTATCACACGCGATTGATTTTAAATTTTAAGGTAGTGAGGACAGTACCAACCCTCCAACATTATAAAACTTACATTTCGGCAACATGGCAACATTGAATGTCCAGCTGATACGTAGGTAAAATTAAATTAAATTTTACCCTCATTACAATTGAAATCATTGCAAAAAAGCGTACGTTAACGGTTACAATCATGTTCTAAACACTATCCGTAATTTAGTCGATGAGTACAGAGTGTACCGTGTTTTTTTTAATATATTATTTGTTAGTAATTTCTGCGTGAAATATTCTTTTACTTTATATTTTAATTACCTCTTTTTGTATTGCAAGTGTGGTGTTTTGGACCAGTTATAATTTCTGGGTATCGGATGGGTAAAATCAAATTTATTTATTAATATTATGTCCGTTCTTGCGATTGGGGCGTGGCATTCTCAACCGTTAACAATGTTTATTCGTGAAATCACAACAAATATCAGTTTGTGAAATACAGTTATAGTTCTTTGTGACACTCCATATGTAGTAAACGAGTAAAAACTAAATTTGTAAATATCTGTAGGTATATCTATTTTGATGTATTTCGTAGTATAAATTTTATCTCAAACTCGAATTATTATTTATTATTCGTTGCCTAGAATATTTTTATTTAAGTATATAAAACTTTAAAATCGAGTGTAGTTTTAACATTAACTATGATTTTAAAATTACTGATTTAATAGTAAGACACTTTTAGCTAATAAAATATACTTGCCTACTAATATTAGCTACTGATGAATAGTAGGATGTAGTACCTATCTTAATATTATAGAGACAGGTTAAAGCATTTACAAAAAAAAACAACTTAAGTATAACATAAACAAACATTATATATAACATTTCTAATTGGAGTTAACATAGAAAACAATTACTTTTTAGTTATTAAATCTTGAATAGTATGGTAAAATTGTTAAGGCATTGAGCAAAAGCCTTTAATACTTATTTTTGTTAAATTTGATTTGCTAATTGCCTTTTTAACGTATAAACCTTGGATAACCACCAGAAATACACTTATTTATCTTTACATACAAATGCAATGGTACATTAATGGTAGTTTCTACTTTTTTTACATGGCAACACAGAGTCTTTGTTTGTTTACTCCTCCCTAGACTTCTGTACGAAAACAAGTTCGATACGACGCGATTCAGTTAATTTTATACTTTCTATCGATAACTATCTCCTAACTAACAGAAATTATTTTTTAGTTCCTAGTGCAATTAGTTTTAATAAACATAAACAAACGAGTACTCGGATAAACATAATAATATTTAAGTTGGGTTTTCTTTCTTCAATTCAATAATTAAATTGAAATAAGCTAGCGACGTTGCCGTTCCGCCATACTGGATTTGGATCAACGAAAAGTTATTGAACCGTCAACATTTTGGATTTCTTTCTTCATATAATAAGTCTTTAAACATTACTACAGTGGACAATAAGTAAAGTAATGGTCAAGTGTCTTGAAATGTATAAATCTGAACGTTCGCAAATTTCTGATGCAATCACAGTTTGGCAACAGCGCTTGGAATCGGAGTGAAACGGACTTCTAAATGTATTAGAAGAACAAGTGAAATTGTGATTTTATCACATAAATCTTCAGTTCATGAGGTGAGTTATTAAATTAAGCAGCATTTAAAATTATTATCACAATTTAGCAGTTACTCTTTTGATAAAGAGTATGTGTAATGGCAATTTTAATTTTCCCGCCGAATGACGTAATTTTGTCCGCGATCCTCCATCTTTTTTAAGGACGGTCAGTCATCTGTCAAGCGTTCAGTCTTATTCATCCGAGGCGGAAAATAAAATAAATCCTCTCATAGGGTGTTTTAAACGCGAAAAATCATCACGGAGGCATCCGGGTAAGTCCAAAATTGCTATTACACATAATACTTTAATCACTTTCATTGTGTTTTGTGCGAGAGTTTGTCTTTGTTCGGAACCTAACCTAGTTGGGTTATACCGTAGTAAGGACCCGTTTTAGGAGTTTTGGGGTCAACCAGTGTCTTCTTCGCCATTAATTCTGTGTTTGCATGGATATATTTGCATAATGGGTGTTGCGAACGCCTTTTACGAAGGTGAAATCAGTTGACTTGCGATCCGCGCCTACATTCGGGTTCTAGAAAGTCTCTTGGTAACAAAGTTTTCTTCATATTCAAACTCAAGTTCTAGAAAGTATTAGTTAGCATCGTAGCAGATATAAATCTCCTTTATTGGGATTCTTCTAGAAACGCTGACAACGTGATCAGCCGAAAATTAGAAACTGTCCAGACTTGTTGAATCTTGTTATAAAAAATTGCACAATGTTTAATTCTATTAATATCGAATTTATTGCTCTCGCTCGCTTATACACGGTTAATTTGTCGTCGTTTTATGTTTTTTTTTTCGTATTATGATTTTACGGCCACGGGCATGACAAGACACTTACAGAACTTATGAAACTTTAAGAGCAATGAAACATGCTTTCATTCTTATTTAATTACGAATAGGTTTAATCACGTTTATTTTGTATTTTCTCTACCTGCTTTACATATTTTTCCTTGAATTACCATTTAGGTACTCAAATTATCCAACATCGCAACAATCTATCTAGCCTGAAATAAATTCTCATAAAGTCTAAATAATGATGAAAGACTGACCATTTTGTTTAATTGGTGTTGCAAGTCTAATTCATCTTGCACCTAATCCCGATGCCACAAGATTCATGAAAGGACAAGTACACCTGTGTGTGGCTGCTCGGACTCCTCGGCCACTACTTCTGCATTATTTTACCCGTTGGCCCATTAGATCTATTAGTTATGCATTGCATCGCCTATAACATGATTCCTAAGACTTTCGCCCATTCCCTCAATGGGGTTTTACCATGTGCGCGGGAAGCGAATTTACTGGTAAATTCAATGTTTTTTCTTTACTCCCAGACCAGCATGGAAGAAAATCTTTAATATGTTATAGATCTTAATCTGGGTCCCTGGTTTTGGTAACTGTTGTCGGTCAGTAAGCCAGACAGTTAGGAGATTCCTGTTTATATTTAAGATTAAGTTGATAAGATTATAAACTACTAGCCTTCCGTCCGCAGCTTCGCCCGCGATAAACTAATTTTCCCGTAGGAAAAGGTATTTTCCCCCGGTAAAAAGTAGCCTATGTCACTCAGTGATGATGTAGCTTTCCAACGGCAAAAGAATTTTTGAAATCGGTTCAGTACTTTCGGAGCCTATTCAATGCAAACAAACAAACAAACAATCAAATTTTTCCTTTTTATAATATTAGTATAGATTAGTATTAGTATACACAAACCAATTTTCAGAAATTAGATAATGACAACTGAACATTTTTAATAGATCTGTCCCAATACTTGGGAAGGATAAATCCCGTACACACCACTTATGCGGTGAGCTCACCATTTTAACAGAAGCTCGGTGGGTTTTCTTCTGTCAGATCAAAACCGGAGTTTCTTGTCATGTCTTTTCCGTAAGGCCTATGCTAAATTCCAACAGAATAAGTTCAGTGGTAGGTGCCAAAGTGTAACAGACACTTACCCCCTTATTCATGAACGCTCTGTAGCCTTCTGCTAACTTAGCAATTGTTTGTCCTTATTAGTCCACTTTGATATTTACCTTTCACAGATAAGGACAAAAGATTGCTAAGTTTACGGAAGACTATAGTGTTTATGCATAAGGGGGTTATAATGTAAAGTAAGGATTAAATACAACTCTAACTCATGTTCTTGGGTACAAAGTTTGCTGCTATCTTGTATTGATTAGAATTACAACATCTGCTGAACTAGGACAACTGTAGCAAGGTTTAAACCATATGGAAGCAATAAATTTTATTGTTTGAGCATGGAATATAATTTTTGAATGTCTTAAGTGTATTGGGTAATAATCGTTGTGTGGGGCCTTCAGAATTAGATGATTTGTCCAGAATGTATTCAGGGGGTATGCCTCTGCAAAATTTAGCAAAGCCATAGTATTATTTCTTTAAGCGGACTCACTCTACTTTTGATGTCTCCCATAATGTTGCAGATTTAAATTTACATGACCAGCATGTTATGAAATAAAGAGGATAGAGGAAACCTTTGGCCCCTGGCTACCCCATAAGGGATTAAGACGTGATTTATGTTATATGTGACGCCAACTCGGCCAACTGTCTCTTTCCAAAGACCGAAAAACAATTTTTATGGCCAAGTACCTAACCTACTGTTAGGTGTTTTGGTAAATCGCCCTAAAATAGTTGAAACTACAAACGGGTATAGGTACAAGTAGGTATAGTATATCGGTCCGCGTTATCAGTGGCCCAAATCCGTTATCAGCAAGCTGTACGTGTTCCCGCTTATTGAAAAACTGTTCAAATATAGAAGGCTTCTTTGTAACTGTTTGAAAATTGATTATATTAATACCGTGTCTTATTGGGTTTAAAAAAGTCACTTGTTGATAAAACGGCGAGGCCGAGTTGAGCACATGAACATAAATCACGACTTTGTCCCTTACGGGGTAGACATACTTAGGTACCAAGAGCTAAAGGCTAATTTTGACATGGTGGGCGTATACGGAAAGGGGAATCGAAGTAGTAATGGGTTGCTAGCTGATATGCGTGTTCTAAGTTATTTTCGGGCACTGGTCCCACCATAGAATACGAGCGAGAAACGAGTATAGGGATTTGTCGCTGGCTCTTACTAATAGGGAGAACTACAGTCCTTCAATGCAAACTACTCCAGTACTTCAATGCATAAGCAACCTTCGTTCAATTCAAGACATCGCAATAAAGTCTGGCGTATGGATGACATCTCTTGTATTTGGCGTGGCGGCGAAAAGGTTAAATAAAAATGAAATGCACCCAGCTTAAAGATAGGTATTTGAGGGTTTAACAGTATTAGTAATAATGTGTTTAATATTTGCAATTAGTCAAGCAAAGAGAAGACAATGTGCACAAGTACAATTGTACCTACTGAGTATCTACGCAGTCATTTTTTCAAAATGGCTACCTTCTGTGAAACAATGCTTTGTTTAAACAGGTGCTTTAGCTTGCTACGTAGTATCTGCGCATGTATTAAATACCTGAAAGAGGCTCAGTTTTGTTTTGGACCTGTAACTAGTTCCGCCAAATGGTCGAATTGACAAATAAACACGATTAATGGTCTAGTTGGTCGGTTTGAGTTCCGGGGTACGGTTTCCGCGAGTTAACGTTTTACCCAGCTAGCACCTGCTATTGGCGGTATGGGGGTAACAGCACACATCATGGAAAGAGAAGGAAGGATCCGGGTTCGGCTCCCGGCCAGCTTTACTTTTCGGATTTAGATAAAAATACAAATTATATTGTTATTTTTATGATATTTATGTTGATAAAGGATTCCAAATGAAAGACAATGGTGTGCAGATAATTTTGTAATTTATTTTACCGTTATAAATTACTAGCGGCATAACTGTCAGTTACTTTTTACATAAATCACAATAATGACACTTGCCTTGACACTGACCGTGACACAAACAACCACGAGTCATTCATAGATAAAAAAACAAATTCTTCAGTAAATATCACTAGTTTGTATTTACGTTAGCGCACTTTCAGACTTCATGAAGAGGTTTTATTTTCTTCTATTATTTTTTTAATGTACAGTGACCAAATATATCCGAAAACATGGTTAAGTTCATGCGAGCAGTCTTGTTCCGATGTATTTGGAGACTTTCCCCACTACGATATATCTGACAGTATGTTCGCGGATAAATTCTTATCGATTGAGGGCATGTATAGTTGTCAAAAACCTATGAAGTACATGTAAACATCGTCGGTTATGGTTAACGTTATTGTAAGGTAAGCTAACCAAAGCTTGTAAAATAGTTTATTTGTCATGCAATGTAACTAAAATCTTTGTAAAACCTTGCACAAAGGTTAGGGAAGTCTGGTCACGGTCAACACCCTTCAACACACACACTCTCACAACACAGCTGATGCATCGAATGCACTACCTACAACTATAGACCATACAACTCCTACACAAGGTCTAGTTAAGCTGGCATTGGCGTGCTATTTATAAGTCCCCCTGTTGCTTCTAAACATGCCTTTTTCATAATGTTCTCACGGATTGTTTCTAGAAATCTAGCTTGTATATTAGTCGGTTATAATAGAACCATGCGAGTTTTAGAATATTCTGGTAGTACGAAGAATTTTATAATGCTTTTTGAACGACTGTGGTTATATTTATCAATGCCCGTAGCTTGAAATATCTCTTTGCCGACCCTGCAGTAGAAGCTATTATGTTGGTAGATTTTTTTAAATGGCCTCTTTAGAAGCTGGTTTAGCTCTTAGGCCCGTATTTAGTTGACTAGATGTATTAGAGAGATGTAATGGTTGTTCTCTCGTGTTTTAAATTCAGCACAATTTTTTACCGTTTTGTAAATTATACTTACGAGTGCTTTCTTAAATTTGTTCTTCTTCAATTATTTCCCCCTGTGTCGTGAAAACGGTTTATTAAAGTTCAAGAAATCGGTTTTTAAAATCTCTTTTTGCATAGAGCATCTGCTTGCATTACGCATTGCTCGGAACGTCGGAACCACTGAAAACCCAACTTTCTCTCTCTTTCTTACTTATTTGTTCGAAGGAGTAAGTGAGGGGATTAAAGTTTCAGATTTCATTTTAATAGCGTGTCTGGTTTAGCAAGGTGCTTCGTGCTGACCGCTTCCGGCAGGTGGTAGTTTTAATTTTTGCTGTGATTCCATGTTTTTTAGTGCCAATAGCTGCTTTAAAGAATACTCTCAAAACGTATTCAAAATACTGAAGCTTCTTTCATCTTTTCAGTAGTTATTTGATCCTTGGTCTCAAGTGAAGAATGTGAGTCATTTAATTTTATACAACAGTACCACTTAAAAAGCTCTCGACCACTTTGTGGCGTGAAACCGTGATCTGATCTCAAAAGCTACAAAACAAAGTGTGCTTTGTAACTTAAAAAAGTTAACGCTAACACGCCACAGCCCATACTGCTTCTTTTCATGTGAAATCTGTCTAATAATAATAAACTATAGTGTCAGCTGTTTCTATCAAGAGTACTAGTCGTTATTGATAAACCGAAATTATAGATTGCATTGAAATTTTGAGCAAATCGTAGTTATGGTGACCACCTGGAGCCATTAAATTCTGTGCCATTGTCATCCGTTCGATACTCGATGTCGCTAACTCGCTATATCTACATCTGCGTACATACATACGTCACTTCATCCAAGGTTTGTGCGCAAAAACGGCAAGAAAATAACCTACCCGTTTTACCTTACAAAGCGAGAATGTGTTTTCGTTTCTCAATTCGAATTAATTACTTACCAATTAAGCAATTGGATTGAGTTAATTGGAGCAAAGCCTTGATTTTTTTCTTAGGCGGCTAACAGGTGAGAAAAATTAATAATTATTGGATTATTCTTACATTAACTGAATGCTGAGCAAAAAGTAACTGCCATCAGATTTTTTTCACTCAGCACCTTGAGATACTGTCCATATACCTAAGCGGCGTGCCTCGATTTTGTTCTTTTTTCTCAACTGACAAAAAGAGCCTCCGACCGAATATACTCCTATCCTATAGGTATATATAGTTTCAAGGTGACAGATAAGCCGCAAAAACAAGTCAGACTTGTGTATCAGCATTTAAAGACGCATATCCAACCCTAATTTCAAAGTATTGTCTATACTAACATTTAAGCATTATTTAGGTGTGTGGCGATCAGATCTGACGTCAGAGTCAGAATCACGCACGTTAAGCGTGCTGGTTGAATCGTAAACAAAAGTTGTATTCTATACAGTTTTTGATATGAATACGAACATACAATCTTTGATCGTGAACGTCATTATTATAATCAGTCATTCGACCTACACGCCTTCATGAGGAAAATTCGTGAAAAGTGGTGTCGATTACTTACTAATCTTAATCTATAACGATGGTTATGTAACGTTTTTTGCTAGTTATCCATATCCATATCAGTTCCGGTAGGTAAAATGAAAAGGTCTCTTTAGAGAACGTTCTTATTTGGACTACAAGGTTTGTTAAAATTACTTCATTGGTCTCAAATTATACGTAATATAAATCAACTAAACAAACACTGGCCTCGTTTTAAAATTATGCGTTCGAAACATAACTTTAATCTTTAGGAATGATTGTATGAGTACATTCAGTCTCAAATAGTTCGTGATACCCAAAGTAGCCAGATAGTACGCAACACGTCATTGTTACAGTTGAAATAAGGTCGTATTGCTAACTTTTTGGCCGCTTTGGGTGTCACGAACTATTTGGCGCTCACTGTACAATAAAATGTAGTTCCTCTGAACCGAAATTCATAGTGGCAAAACAATAGTACTTTATAACAAGAGCGAGTGTTATATCTGCAAAGAAAATTGCCTGCGGAAACGTAAAACTTATTGTTTTTACCACTGGTAAAACAGCAGGAACGCAAATAACAACTCTTTCCCGAACTAATCCGTCCAGCCAAATTCCCTCGTCGCCAAAATAATAGCACAAACTTGGTCCTTCTAACCGTATTCTCTGAAAATTACTTGCCCGATAAGTACAGTCGTTTATAGCGGGCTCAGGTCCTATAATTTCGAAACGGTCGAGCCATTGCGACCCAATTCGACGGTCCTGCGCTTGCGCACGTACGCGCCGACCTTGTATGGAGGCTGCGCATCTTGCGGCGCGACCAAACGAGGCGAAATCGAGAAAGTCCCTTAAGGTGATTCATCGCATAACTGCATAAATCAAAATTTGGTAGAAACCTATCTTGGTTATTTAAGATGAATATCTTTATAAAACCGCTTTGCGTGAGTTGAGAAATGAAATTTTGCAACGACAATGTAGGCTTGTTGGTTTTGTGGGCGCAGTATATTTTCGGAAGTTTATTTAAACGAGGTTATAATACAAACGTCTAACGTTCGCGGAGTGTTATGTCAATATTATCGTTTGAAATGTGTATAGAATTTTCAAATGACGTGACCTTTTTAAATCAAATTTTAGTGTCGTATGTTTACGCGCAAAATCGTCCTAATAGAAGCTAACGAAAGGACACGGACACGGAATATCGAAAACATGTTAATGACATGATGTCACAAAGTTGCGTAAACAAACGAACATCTAATTAGTAATCCGTCCACGATGATCCCAATTTGGATAGACGTGTTAAAATCAACTACCTATACTACACCTATACGAACTATCGCCTTTGTAAACCTGTAAAATTAATGTGTTTTATGTACAACAAAAGAGTTATACATACATATACTACACCTTACAGACAGAATTTGGTAACTTGAAAGTTAACATCGTAAACACCTTAAAACGGAGGTCATTGGGAAGCCACAGGCCGCTCGATCGAAATCCGACAGTGAAACGATGGGTGATACTGGAGTAGGACCAAGCGTGATGATGAAACGTGGCCTTCATAAACTAAAAGAAATGCTTTGCGACGAGCAGTCGGTAATCAGTAGCAAGGTGACTCGTTAAGTTCATTGTTATGGCCTTTCCCAAGGTAACGATGGAATTAGATCTTCGCTCAGTGGGTAGGACTCCACCATAACTTGGCCCGTTCGCTTGTAGGCATTTTACGGGGCAGGTGTCTCATTATGGTCATAGTCTCCGTCAACGCACGAGCTCGGCTGACATCGAGGCACCGGTGTCGGTGTTATACCTAACGTACGAACGGATCAAGGTATGAAAGTTCAGAATAACAGATGATGTCCATTCATCCAATTGAAAATCACGAATATGACCTCGTCAGCTTGTCCAAAGTGCTTGTATATATTAAAGATCAGTAAATAAACATACGTTCTTTTAGAATACAGTACAATTTTTCGTTTCGATAACAAAGTACTTAATCTACGTAATACTACGTAATCGGCTCTCAAAACCATGGACGGTTGCCCAGTACATTTTTATTTTCTCATCAACCGGTCAAGGTATTTTAGTAGGTGTCGGGGACCGAGAATGTTCTAGAATGAAACAATCTGTGGGCGATGTTAGATTTAATGTGTTGTTTACGCTGAAGAAACAGTATTTTACCAATAGCATTCAAGAATCTAGGCGTTTAGTGGCTGTAGCCTTTTACATTTGATAGATACCTACGCTATGAATGTCGAAAGATTTATTGACGTTGAGTTCAAAGGGCGTCGGTTTGAAAGACAACACGATTACCAATGGCAGGCATAAAGAAGAAATATAATTAAAATGAAACTTTGTAGTGTTATTCCCAAAAATGATAGCATTTCAATGCAAGCGAAGACTGACTGGAAATAACTAGATTAGATTCCAAGTACAATTTAAAATCTCAAGAACTATCTTGAGGCCATCAATCGCAAGATAAATAACTTCTTTGTTTAACAATACACATTGTATAATAAAATAACGTCATACGATGTGAAATGCTCAGCAAATAAACATTGCCTTTGGAGCAGAAGTAGAAGTATTGCGTAGTTCAAACGTCGGTGACCTGCGGAAACCATCCAGTTATCGGGATAAGAGGGACCATTATAATTTACATAACGGCCTCTCAAATTGCTTGGTGTAAAGTCTCCCGGAAGATGACGGACGAACCTGTAGAGATCAGGAAACCATGGGTTTGGCCGAGCGTAGCACAAAACCGATCGAGACGGACGCTGGATGATGATAAGAAAAGTCGCCTCGAGCCGTTGATCATCGACTCGATTTACGTTAATTTTGTACGATTTTGGGAGCAATTAGAATGTCACAAAAATTATGAATGTTTTTATGTGCTAAAAGGATAAATACCAGACTTGAAAAAGTAATATTTTAGTAACACACGAAATTGAATTTGTCGTACAATCTTCTGCGGATTTCATCATTTTACAAACGCGAAGTACAATCAAATATGGATAGATGTTTAACTCATACCATATTTGTATGTGTAAATATACGTCCGACATTGACATACTAAGACATCAAATCGGTCTTAACTCTAGCAAATTGAAATTAAGAAGTAAGAAGACAAAATGTTTGCATTTTATACCAAGGCCAATATCATGACATGACACCTGACTGCCTGACCGCTCGCCAGTCGAACGGTTATTTTTAACCGTCTCGCTAACCCAATTGAACTTGGGGCCTCCCAGCTTTTTACAAGGTCTGTCGTAGTAGCGAGCACGTGTGATGTAATATGTAATACTAATAAGAAGATTAAATACCAATCTAAAAAAGCACTGAAGATGGTTGGAGTTTTGGTAGAAGAAGAAAATTGGTAATGACTTTAACATAATTTCAATTGATTCGAGGCCAGTGGTTATTTTCCTCGGCATGCAGACAATTTGGTCAAATATTTAGCAAGCCAGGCGAAAAGGTGTGATGTGAAAAATGTCCGAAGAAGCAATGTGAACAGAGCCAGTTAATGAGGAGTCTAAGATCTCCAGTCCTCTATCCTGTATTGATTGGTCACTTTCCAATATTTCCCTCTTGCATCACAGCCTCGCACTAAAAGTAAACGTTGCCTTCGTGACATGGCAACACCATTTTGAAAGGAAGCAAGCCTTAGTTTTTATTATTAAATGGTTATAATTGAATCGTTCTTTGTCTTTGGTCAGATAAGCGTGCAACAGGAAGGGAACTCGGCGTAGCCTTGTAAATATACGACAAAGCTAACCTACTTAAAAACGCTTGCTTACCGAAAAGTAAACAGTTTCACTCTCAGCAAACACGATGTTTTAAGACGAAACCAGTATTTAAAAACGTATTAAGTAACCGCTACTCTGTTTAAATTAGGGTAACCAATAACCGTGCCATTCATCCGGACTGTCTGGATTTTGGTGCGACTGGACTTTTTGGAGAAAGGAGTCGTGCCCACACATTTGTCCCCACAACGATCAGCGTGGGATGTATTATTTTCAGTTTGGTTATAATATCAGTAGGCAGATTTTTGACTTCAATTCTTTGAAAGACTCGAAAGTGGTAATAATTAGTGCTAACTTTGTAATTCGAGTGGTAGTTAGAAGCTGTAAATATTTATGCAAGCTAGCTGACAATCTAGCCGTGAATATGATTCATGCGGCTATTTTATAGCAATACACATAATCTTATCACTTTCGTTAGTCATATTTTCATCAGATCACAATGTGATTTTGAAAATTGACTCCCTGGACTTGAAGTATTTAGATATGGATACCCTAATTTCAGCTCAACAGTCTTTGTTTTTGAGATAAAACCAGTATTTTAAATCATTCACAGTAGCCGGTGCTCGGTTCTAAAGGTGTTTCAACTTCAATTGAATGGACTCGTACTACTGTCTCGTACTACGCTACAATTATGCTAAATTGTTGACAATACTTATTTAGGTTAATTCGATGTTTTACATACGAACAACTTGACATTAACAGCTTCTGTATGCGTAAATGCCTCCCTATAATACTATAATTATAATGTTTTGTTCATCTCTGAAACTATGACAACTAATAATGTAATTTGAGAAATGCGATTAAAGGTTTCACTATTTAAATTTGCTAATGACATGACACCTTCGAGAATTAAAGAGATTCTTTGATCAACAATAAATACACAATAACAGAGAGAAGTCTTGAAAATTCTGTAGGTACAACTAGAAATAAATATTGTAAGCTCGCAACTGAAATAGAAGTTTGATTGACAGCCAAGAAAGTCTTACAACATGGAAGTAACGAAAAATCTGACATCAATGACATCATACTGTAAATGATTCATTAGAACTCGACCTTCGTCATCACGATATTGGCAATGACGCTCAACGCCGAATAATGCCTAAGGGGAAATATTGTGCGATGATGTATTGAAATTCAGTTATAGGTAATTTATTATACTTTGTTATAGTTATTATTGTGCCGTGAGCAAGTGTGGTGTGGGGATACAGTGTATTTTTATTTAGTGAGAAATTCGTGTACCTGACCTATGTTGACTGATCTGATCAATGATATTTTGGGGTACGATTAGCATCTTGTGGATTACAGGTTTGTCACATAAAAGTTTCACTTTTATTTAACTGATTAATGACCATTTGATGGAATTTTTAAATATAGATTTACTAAAATGTGAGTTGCACCATGTTACTTTAAAAAACATTCCACCTAATTCTACTACTTCTAGTGATCTAATTAACTTAAACCTGGGCACATCTAACACAGCTTTAAAGACAATACAATCTAGTCACGCAATCGTAACTTTTTTTCTCGAGTGTAAAACGAATTGCGATCTGTAGCAATATATCTTTAAGCGAACGCATAAATATCTACAAAAGAAATGGCGTGAATAACGAGGCATGACTCGAAGTGAAAACGCTAATACACAGTCCTATCTCGGCTCCATTCGTTTGATAATAAACGTGAAATTCATTTTCTCTTATAATAACCGATTCTTGGGACAGAACAATGATAGTATGTTTTCTTGGAAAGAGTACGTGGCAGTTTGAATTGTTGCTAGGGGTCTAAATTGAGGTCTTTACGAATAATCGGCTTTCGTTGATTCGAAATTCCAATTTATAGCGTACGGTATATAAAGAAATAATGTTGAGGTTTTCGGTACGACCTTTGTTCAGGCAGTTGCGGCTGGCTGCAGATAGGCTGACGGCTAATTTTTACGATTAAAGAGACATTAGAAAAAGGAGTATACGGTCTGGTCTGGGACTGTAATTCGTGTTCCCCGTTTAACATGACGACTTTTCAGAGCGTGCGCTTTCTAGGTCGTGCATTTCAAGCAGCTAAATTATTGGACGTAAATTAGTATTCCTATTTTTCTGAGTTGCATATATACACAACCATAAAAGTTGATACGAGGACATATTCCGGATGGTAGTGTCTGTTACCTTCGTCTGAAATGGTCTTAACCTTGAATAAGTCGTGGGTGTAATCTCTACATACTTTGGTTTAACAATATTGTGTTTAGCTTGACCAGGAGGCTTTTTGTCTAACTCGCTCGTAATCGCCATCGTGTTAATTTTGGCAGTTCATGTATGGGCTGACAATTGGCATCGGAATCAGCTAGCTGTCACATTTATACAAGAACTGTCACAATGAACACGATGGCGATTGCGAGCGAGTTAGACAATAAGGCTACATACCAAACGTAAAAACTTGCCATTTATTTACATCATTGGCAGTAGATAAATAGTGCACGTTTCTTTCAATGTGCGAGAATGACGTAGCTTACAGTTTTAATAATACAAGATTGCAATAAAGGAATAAATGGCTGCGTATCAATGACGAGACGATATAAAGTGATAGCTCCCAATCAAATGTCATTGATTATTGCGACTCACTTTCAAAAACAATAATATTGATGAGTTTCCAAGTGAAAGGACAAACAACTTGTATCTGTATAATATAGCTTTTGAGCAACAGCAGGTAAATGAACTAGATAAAAAAATCATAAATAGCAAAAGAGTTTACGCTACCAGCACGATACGTTTTAACAATCCATTAATTCGTGAAGGTATCATTAGAGAAATCGTCTCAAAATGTGGACTCTCAATATCGTAATCAACATTTCATTCTATCCTCGATCTTTACCATTTAACAGAACTTCTGTAGGCTTATTACCTAACTCGCTCGCGATCGCCATCTTGTTCATTTTGACAGTTCTTGTATGAATGTGACCGCTAGCTGATTATGATGCCAATTGTCAGCCCATACGTGAACTGTCAAAATGAACACGATGGCGATTGCGAGCGAGTTCAGCAATAAGCCTACTGTACTCTAAAAAAGTTAATTTCTTAGGATGTTATACGTATTATTTTTATCATTTTAACATGGTCTAAACAAAATGTTTCTATCATCGCACCCCGTTCAAATATTTCGAATCAACTCTTGCGTCCCACGTACTATTTAGATGAATACCTTCCTTGTTTACCGTATATGGCATGGTACGTGTAATACGGCGCAGAGCTATAAAAGTTTCCGAACCGATAATTATATTATGACGTACGCTTCGCACTGTATATTACGCATGTATTATACATATAAACCTTCCTCTTGAATCACTATATCTATTAATCATATCCTATCTGTTGCGTAGTTTTAAAAATCTAACCATGATATTGCGTTCACTAAACTAAACAATGTATCATTGCAAGCCCGCGTTTTGTTCCAATAATTTAACTGAGGAAGAAAAAGTGCGACAGCTTTAAACTACGCCTTGGTTTGAGCACACGCGCGTTGAACAACTAGTTACCTTGGCGAAGGTTTGCACTTGTGTGAGTGCAGGCATAGTCTATGACTAGTTTACTTTTTAGTTTGAAATTGAGGGATGGGTTGGCTTTTTGAGCCAAATAAGGAAATCTTGGCATAAGGTAAAGACGGATAGAGGGAAAGGGAAGATATTTGCAAAAGTGGGACACCAAATTAGCTAGGTAAAAAAAGATTACAAATTGATCGTAGGCTCAATTTTCGTTTTGGCTGCGGTGAGATTCGGTTCGGGTTCTTGTAGTTGTTATGAGTTAAGCTTAGTGAAGTCGCCTGATCGTTTCAGTTATTATTAAAACTTATCTAATCTACATATTCTTGTATAAGTGAAGCGTAACTGCGTAGTTTGCGTATTTTTCTATTTACGATATCTGAATCCGTAGCCTGATTCTATTGCATCTACACGTGTAAGGAATTACCGGCGTTCTATAGGGGCTATTTGGAAGCAAAATAACAGGCACTGGTTGTCGGTGGAAGCGAACCAAAAGTCATCTTAAAAACCATAAACAATTAAGAAGGTAAAAATCTATCTAAAAGGTAGTGCAGTCTTGCATAGAGGATTTTCTAAGGTCTGTATTTAGACAAAGCAGTAGAAGCAATGAAATTGTGTTTGAGAAAAGCGTTATAGTAAACAGTGGCGTAACTATAGGGTGGCAGGGGTGGCAAAATGCCAGGGGCCCCGAACTGGCTTGGTTTAGAGCACAGAAGGGACGCTGCTTCGCTTCTTTATATTGAGGAAGGAGCCCCATCTGACGAATTGGCCGCGGGCCCCAGACGTTATAGTTACGCCACTGATAGTAAACTAAACTAAATAACCCTCCTTTCTTGCGAAAATCGGACAAAAGTTACACTAATCACCCTAACTCTGCATCTGCAAAATACTTGCCTGAGTTAGATTCGAACCCGCTTAACGACAAAGAAAACTGTGACCAGAAACCACCGTTACACCAAATTACCATACGACACGAAAATTATGACAAAAAGACCGTTACTGAGAGCAAAATGGCGTCGGATCAACGTTCTAATTTCGAATGATTCTATTTCTGGCCTTTATTGGCTGGAAAGTGGGACGAAACGAAAGCTGGCTGTTTAGTTTATTTGAATGTTTGAACGTCGAACTGCAGTTCGTATAAGGAACGCAACGAATAATAAGAGAATTTCAAATGTCATAGTTTGTATTTTCTTTCACAATAGTTTTGGTCCTCCTGCTATTAATGCGCACACGTTCCTTTGTGCTATCAAAAAAATTGCTCTTTCCACCTATCTGCACAATTACATTAAACGTGGTCTACCCTAGGCTCTGTCTAACGCGTAAGGGACAGACGAGATTTATGTATATATGTAACAATGAATATGTATGTGATACCATGCACGCGTTCAAAAGTGAAAAGAAAGCTATTATACTAACAGTTACGTAAAGAAAGTGGCCATTCATACGCCTGAGCTGCCGTAAATTGCTCCAGCAATTAATGCTATAATAGCTACCTAAATGCTTCGGTGTGATATTCGTGTGAAAATCAATATTACAAATCTCGTGAGGTCATACATAGATTTTTATTCGTTAATTATTAAAAGGTAATCCTACTAATCCTACTAATATTATAAATGTGAAAGTTTGAGTATGGATGTTTGGATGTTTGTTACTCTTTCACGCCAGAACGGGTGGACAGATCTGGATGAAATTTGGAACATAGATAGATTATAGTCTGGAATAACACATAGGCTAGGTACTTCTTATCCCGGAAGATTGCGTAATTCCTGCGGGATAGCGATAAACGAATTCTATGCAGACGAAGTTGCGGGCAACAGCTAGTATCTCATAAAAATCAAGTCTGATATCATCATCGTCATTTCCAGCCTATATACGTCCCACTGCTGGGCACATATACATACATACATACACAAATCACGTCTTTATCCCTTACGGGGTAGACATATATGTACATACATAGTGTAATTATTTAATTAGCTAGATTAGCAGTAGTCTAAAACGTCGATCATATATTCAAGAATCAAGATATAATACTGCTCGAAAGTGGGCTGGCAAAACGCTAGTTATTACAGTTACGGTAATCTCTAAAAGTACAGCACCGATTCAAACAATATCTCACTAACGGAAGGAACTATCCTTTAATACGTCTACAAAATTCCCGGAAAAGTGTAAAATTCCCGCGGAAGGAAACGAAGTTGTAAATATTAAATATATAACTGGTATGTAAATTACAATTAATCTATGCCACTTTTGAAAGTTTATTTACATTGGCAGACGTTTCGAGACTGGAAAATTGAAGAACCGCAAGCGATGTGAAAACCGTATTATGTAATGTATTGTATTGAGTATTGTGACGTCTACGCTAATATTGTAAAGAGTTGATTGTTTGTTTGTTTGCATTGAATAGGCTCCGAAACAACTGGACCGTTTTGAAAGGTTTACCATTAGTATCCTATGTTATCCCTGATCAACGTAATTTGTATTTAATCCTGCGCGGATGAAGTTGCGGACAATAGCTAGTCTTACAAAGAGTCAATACGAGTCTGAACGGCGAAGTGAGGTCGGTCCAAACTATGCCTCGCCGCGTGCGCCCGTGGGTGTCGCAACCAGCCTTAATTTGGTTGCTTTTGTATGCGTGCGACTGTACGCACACGCCAAGGCGTAGTTTACATCTTCACTTCGCCGCTCACAGGACGGTCTTGATTTTTATTTGATTTAGATCTACGGATATATGGTTGTCTCGATGTTGTCATTGACCAACGTTGAGACACCCGATTACGTGTAACGTCTTCGAGCGAATAGGTCAGGTTATGGTTGTCAGGGGCTTACAATTAGTACTTGTTGCCTAACGGCTAACACGAGGGCGCACGAGAGTTGTCTCGTGCGATAGCTGTGTCGCGCTCGAGATACATTGCCCGTCTCTTTCTAGTACGAGCAGTAAGATATAGTCTATCTCGCGCGCGACACGTTTCTCGCACGCTTTCGTGTTAGCCGTCTTCTGCACTGGTATGTTCAGAATAGTTACCTACCCATACGATGTCCAATGGTTAATAACCAAAATTGCTTAACAGTTAACGAACCACATCAAAATGGTTACCAAATTCAGTTTGCATTGTTGCGTCTCCAAGCTTCGAGAATCTCAATTGTTTCTTAACTTCACACGTTGTGTCGTCACTGAGAACAAACACATGATTTTGACGATCGTAACATTTGAAGTCAAAAGAGTGGGCAAGTGATCGCTGTGGAACTATTTCACAATAATTGCCGATTGTGACCATGTCAATTTCTGTTAGAAGTTCTTTGAATTCGGTAGAATGTTTATTGTGAAAGGTTGCGGGCTCAATTTTACTAATATTTTAATTTCCGCCGAGTAAAAATGTAGGTAACAAAAATATATCTTCATTGTGTCAAAAAAGGATATGTCCTGAATAGTTTAGAGTAGTTAGTAAATATCTTAGAACAATCCCAAACTAAGAAATGCTTGTAATTTGGCTATTAGACAACGGATAAACATACTTGTGTAGATAGATGCTTCTAATACTCGAGAAGAAACATTCGTAATTTTGATACACAATTTTGAAACACACCGGTGTTCGAACTTGGAACCTCTAGCTTCATAATAAGGTTCTCTGACCACTAGGCATCCGGTCGTCATATATAATTGGTAGCATTTCATTTTTCAATAAGGTTTGCGATGAAAAACGTCGGTGTTGCCATGTGCATTGAGTCACCTGAATCGTCTTGACATTCAATACCTTTGTGATAACAATTGTAATCGTGTAATACGAGTGAGGTCGTCTTACCTGCCGTCTGCTTAGTAACTCGGTGTACTGTGACAAGGTCTTAATGTCGCCTTAGCGACAATACTCGCCATCACATCAGTGCTTCAATGCCGGGTAAAGTCAGTGAGCTCTTAAAATGCCATTCGGGTTTGTCTTGCTCGGCCGATTCAAACATCAAACCCATGAGACGCAAACTGTAACTGTTACCAAAAATCTTATTTTGGACGTGGCTTTCGAGGCTCAGAAAAAATAGGGGATACTTCCAAATGTCCTAGAAATTTGAAATTTGGTATGAAGGTAGCTCCAGCACAACTAAGGATGAATCTAAAAATGTAGACTTCTTAGATCTTTCTGTTGTACCTACAAAAATAAATTAAAGTATGTGAAAACAATGCATTTTATTCATTTTAGACATCATGTTTCATAGACATACACTATTTCTATTTAAATATCGATTGTGTAAGTTTATTTTTTTCATAACAACCGGGTTTGATTCCCAAGCTGAGTACAGATTTTTTTAAATGTATGAATGCAGTTTTTCTTGTTATTAAAATCGATGACAGCTCCTAAGAACAGATCTTCGTATGTCTTATAGTTTCAGACTTTCCCATACTGACCGATTTCAATGAGACACTGTATAACCTTAAGATTTTAAGTGTATACAGTTTGTCACATTAGTATTGAGTAATGTCACGAAGACGATTCGAGTAAATACATGTAAATACGTACAACATAACCACTGACCCCCATTTGTTTACTAAAGTCGATGAACTAAACATAATCGTAACTAAGTAACGAAGTAAATTGGCGCCTGCGCCGCTATTACTCGACCGCTATACGCGCTATCGTGTACTTGTATAGCGTCACTTAGAATATTCGTGAGTATTTTAGCAGGGGGTTGTTTAGTTCGACTAACCCCTTTCTACAAAGATTTTCATTCAAATTTTTCTTTATTCAGTCCTTTGACGCGGTTCACTTTGAGCATCGATCAATTTGTCACATTTGGAAACATTTGTCAACTAGGATTCAAAAATCCTTAAAAACATTAACAGGGCTATTTAGTTTAACTAACTCAAACACCGACTGAAATATTTCGGAACAATTTTAAGAGACTTTGTATACATTGATGACATGATCGTTTTGGGATGGTGTTTAGTTTATTGTAAGTTTGTTCGTAGTGTGCTACTATTTTACTATTAGCATTGTTTTTATTTTGTCTGCTATAAGGTGTTTATTTTTAAGTAAAATGCAAGTTCACAAAATTACACCAAGAAACCGAATGATTTCGCCGTGATGCCTCTTGAGTTTCCTCGTGCTTCTGACTGACCTTGTTATCTGCTTTGATAAGTGAATGGTTGCACTATCATTTATAACAATTATACAGCGCAATAGGTAATCGTGGGTTTACGTAAGGTCGTCGACCGAAAATATAGATGCGAGGCGGTTTAAACCATAGGATATAGATTTTGGTAGATGTTTGTTTTTAGACGTATAGATTTGTTAGTTGGGGAATTTCAGAAATTGGGTACAATTATGCTTTGTTCTCCGATTTTAGATATTTTTGCAAGGATCAATCGATTATAATGGCGTAAAAAAATATCCCCAGTTTTTCCCACAAAAATTTGTGTCGGTTTTGTTACCTTCAAACATTAATCCCACATTTTGGACATTTTGGATGGAAGATCCAAAAATCCGTTCTGTCTTTACGCTGCAGTATTTTCACTCCAAATTTAAGCTTTCTAGACTCGATATTATTGGATTGGATTGCATAACTATTGAAGGATCAACTTATAAATCGCTAAAAGTCTAGTCTTAGTGCCTTAGCACTCAAAACATAATAGTCATTAGTCGCATTTATCTACAGCCGAGTGTATAATGAACAACACAAAACAATAACATTGAACAAGTTGAAATCTGGGTATAAATTACACACAAAAGATAAATAAAGCCGTTACGCGTATCAAAAATTTACCTACCGTTTTATATAATAACTATTGTTTTCAACACGCACATAATAACGGTTGTTTCAGAGTTAACCGGTTGTTCTAACCGTGTGTGGAATCTTCGCGAACGTTGCTAGCGAAAACTGTCGCCACATTCCGTTTAGCTTTTAAGACATATCTTTAAGACGACTTTCATGCGACAATAATCGGTTTGGTTCATGACGTCTAATTCCCCGAATGTCTAGTCTTATTATAATTCTAACCCTTATAATATATACCTATATAACCCTTATAATTATAACCCTTATTATAATTCGCGTTTTTTACTTTCCAAAAGGGCTCCAAATTCTTGTGTGCCCAAGGGCCCCAGCCTAGTTTAAGACGGCCCTGTATGTACGTCTAAAACAAAAGTATTTCCTGTACTCGAAACCGCATTATTTCGCTCCAATCTGCTTTAATATCGTGATAAAACTACGTCGCACTTAGATTACAACATTACCATATTAAAGTTGAAAATATTTTCAATTTGATACCCGTAATCTACCACACCAATCTACCGCTAAACCAATTTACATTTGCAGCCGATACCACTATAACACGCAATTTTAGTGTATATTACAAGTGGTTGAAGATTGTCACTGATTTGGCGGCTGGTGATTTAAAATTTGTGATTAAAATTAGTCTGTTATTGTACCGAATTGAGGCCGTGCTATGAAAGATTCGATGCTGTGAATTGTGAGATGTACTTTTGTTTAATGTTGAATTTTGGCTGGAATCAATGAGGTCTCGAAGTTCGAGATTTATTGTTGACGAGTCGGTGTTAGATTAGAAGTCTGTAGAACCACCAGCAGTCTCGAGTATTATCATTATTTTTAACTAGGAAATAAATCATGCTAAACGAGGTCTTTAGGTCTTGTTACCTTAGGCTCTGTCTACCCCGTAAATAAAGACGTGATTTATGTATGTAAGAAATAAATTATACGTAAGACAATGCTGGCATAAACATATTAAACTTATAGGTATTTTGTGCTCAGAAATGGCCAAAGAGGTTCAATTTGTTTCATCATAACTAAAAAGTAGCAAACTTTACTGGTTAAACAATATTCGTGTATTACAAGACACTACATATTTATAAGTTAATCTAATGACGTTATTGCAGCATATAAAGTTTAACGATGATACTATGTTTTAACGAGATTATTTTTATGTTAACTGAGCGACCTTCCGAGCGTCAATGTCAATTTAAACATGAAACAAAGGGTTTTAGCTTTACAGTTGGACAAAACAATACGGGTTCTCTTTATTCAGTAGAACAGAGGTACGGTAGCTACCCATTTAGTTACATTGTTGACAATAGGCCGTGTTCATGTACTACTTTAATTTGATACTCGCGTTTGACGACATAGATAACTAAGTAGTCTGTGAGCTCCTTGCTATTTCACTCTGATGAGTTTGATACTTAACCGCAAGCCCTAATGTTGTTTCAAGAGATAACGGACGAACATTATATTTTGTCTTAAAAACTAAGGCTTCTCGACTCCTGCGCAAAATTAGAACTGATGTTGATAGTATATTCTGCAATAATTAACGTCGCGACCCTAGGCTGCTACGACCTTGGACATGTTTATCGGTTCCCGCGGGAATTATGCTGTTTTCCGGGATAAAAAGTGGCCTATGTGTTAATCTAGGGTACTAGCTGTCTGCGTTCCAAATTTTATCCAAATCCGCTCAGTCGTTTCAGTGAAGAATGAACAAACATACACACAAAATTTCGCATTTATAATATTGTTAGTATTAATAGGATTTAAGAAGACACTGGTTGATTGACCTTAGAATTATCGCATGTCATTGTTATCATCATACCATATTTATGTTTACAATATTTACAGATATTTCAAACGTTACTGTTAATTTAATCCCTGTCAAGCGGCCCTATCCGAACGAAAGTTCGTATAAAAATAGTATTAAGGGTTTAAACCCAGTGTATACTAGCGGGCTAAGGGGTTGACCGAGGCGTAATAAGTTCTTACAGCTTAAATACTATTGCACTGTCTCTCGCTTCTCAAGTGAGTCCAGTGTTGCCCTACACCAGTGCTCAACCACTGCTGTACTGTATCTGACTGTCCGAGAGAGGCCAAGGCGGCTGAGCAATTGTTTTTCAACAAAACATTGACCCAGTAACCTTCTGAGCAAACCCAGTCCTGATCGCATCCCGCTCCCGAATCTCCAAATACCTTTACCAAAGATATTTAAAAAAAAAATAAGTTTATATCCCACTTCTGACTTCACGATCCCACTCCTGAATCTCCAAAAATTTACTAAAGATTTTAGTAAAAAAAAACAAGTGTATATCCTACTTCTGAAATCAGGATCCCACTTCTGATTTCGCGACCCCACTTCTGATCTCCTCCCTGGCTACTCAGTCATCGCTCAGCGGCCCCGGTCGCTCTGTGTTGACGGACTCTCTCTTGTCAGGTACTAGGGCCGCCGCGCCCGGTCGCTCAAGTCGGGTTCGAGTCGAGCCTTGGGGGAATCGGTGACGGCACATACAACGACATAAGCCGCTGCTGCCGAGTTGACAAAGCTTTGGTAAGTCTAATAAATGAGGCGTTAAGCCAATAAGTACTACGAACAAGCTCAGATCAATTAAAAGTTACAACGGAGTTCTGTTAACGCAATGTAGACGAGTGCAGTCTAACTTTGCCAAAGAAACACAGCTACGCACACGCGTACTAGACTAGGCGTAGTTCGTAATTCAAACCGTCCCTAATTTACTGTTTACAGAACTCCGTTTTGTTATTTTATTTGGTCTGAACTAATAGGGTTGAACTAATAGACATTGCTCAAATTTTAGCCCTGCATCTCATGAGAACAGACGAGTGGGGCTAATTCAGAGCTCTGAACCTCTTAGTGTAAATTTTCATACACTAAATACTCGAAAGAACAGTTGCTGGTTGGTTGGTTACCACAGAAAAGCAGCGCCACTTGCGGATCGAATAGGAAACCAACTGTTCTAGTATCTGTCATTTTATGGCAAACGTTTTCGAGACTTATTTGTGACTGAAAACTTACACTGAGCATAGATGCTCGTAGTGTAATATACTCTTATATATAAGGTGCTAGAAAATTAGGTATATAATGCTTTAACTTGCAGACTCAAATTATCTGCATCTGATTTTCTAGCAGCCTGTATAATAATCGAGTTAGATGTGTTTAAACTATTTACACAAGTGTTAATGGCAGTTCATGCATTTCACGAGCGTACGAAACCTTTGTGCGTGGGTGTGCCGACTATGCGTTACTATACAGGTAAGTGCGTGTCTTGCCTCACACACGCACAGGGAAACAAACAATAGCATACATATAAAAGCTATGCGCATTCGTGTGCTGTCAACATTTACAGAATTTATTCACACAGGTGTAACTCTAGAAGCGGACCCCAATTATAGTTAACTTTGCCGTATATTTAGTGAGCAGCGGTATACTTATATTTCCGCTTTGACAATATCGTACACAATATTGTTACACGAAAATATCCGTAGAAGCCGCCGTCGCCCCACTGGCCACCGAATATTCATAATTATACTACAGAAGTAGTTGGAATTAGGTGAGCCTATGGTTCTATTTAATTTTGAATAAATGACGCCTTTTACCATGACCGCATGACCTAATTATTTAACGAAGGGGTGACCACCGTCACGTCAACCCTAGTGTCAACATAACGGTCAACACGAAAAGTTTTTTCAATTATTTATAACTACGCAGTCGATTTAAATTGTCTCAACACCTCCGTTACTTATACTAATTTAATAGATGTGAACATGGTTTGTCTGTATGTAATAGAAAGCCAGATTGTCTCTAATTAACATAGGGTAGTTTTATCCCGGGATAATCCAAAGTTCCTTCGAGACGCAGATGTATTAATTACCGATATTTTAGCGTTAGATACAGTTTCTAAATATTTATATTAGTTGATGTGACGGTCAAGGCAATGCAGTTTGTGCGATGGATATTTAGGCGCCTAGATGTTTGTCCCGATGCCAAACACTTCTAAATATAAAGTCAATAACCTTCTTAATCTTGGAATTTATTATTTATATGACAGGAATAGATTGCCTTCACTTTCGTTGCGTTATATTTAGTACTTAATTGTTTAGAAAATCAATTCATATTAATGAGACGCTTGAAACACGAAATTAACACATTTAAACAAGTTTCATGGTCACAGGAAACTGCTATATTATCCGTATCATCAAGTTTCATGCTTTTTTCTAAATGTTTAAATATCAGCACATTCGTGCTTCAGTGTAAAACGAAAAATTCAAAAATACATAATGTATTACCATTTCAAACCACAGCAATACAATACATAGTACCTATTTTGTCATCCATCTAAAAGGAAAACATTTTGTAATTGGCGTTATAACATCAATATGTAGAGGAAATTATCATTGTATTAATGATTACCTCCCTCCCACCCACCAAAAATCCGGCCTCGCAGGACCAGACGCGCCCAAAATCCTCCTCGCAGGACCAGACGCGCCCAAAATCCTCCTCGCAGGACCAGACGCGCCCAAAAATCCTCCTCGCAGGACCAAATCTAACCTAACTAAACCTTACCACAGGTGCCGATTCACCCTCCGCTCGCCAAAGCCCGATCATGTTGAGAGCGGGCGCGAGGCACCCGGATGCTGGTCCTTCCACGTCGTCCGACACCATGGATCTTGAGCAGGCGTACGCTACGCTCAACGAGTACCTGCAGATGGAGCACAAGTTCCAGCCCAACCTGTGCCTGCCTACTGAATCTGAGGTTTGTACACTGCTATCAAATAACCTTCCATGTTGCAGGCCTATTCTAACTCGCTCGCAATCGCCATCGTGTTCATTTTGACAGTTTGTGAATGTGACAGCTAGCTGATGCCGATGCCAATTGTCAGCCCATACATGAACTGTCAAAATGAACACGATGGCGATTGCGAACGAGTACAATGTAACATTTGCTTCTATTCCCGCGCAGACGTTAAGAACATCGAGGGAACGGACAAAAATCTTAGAAATCATGTTAATTTTGATTACCCATTCATTTTATTACCTAAGGCTCTGTCTATCCCGTTACGGATGAAGACGTGATTTATACATGTATGTTTATAAACTGTGCGAAGCTGGGGAGGGGGGCTAGTAATGGATATGTTAAATTACAAATTAGCAATGCGCCTGCGATGTTTTTCCAAAGACCTTGTGTAAATGCAAAGTGGTGAATGTCGAAGGCCACTACGCTTGGTATCAGCTTTTAACTTCCTCTCTAGTTTGAGGTCGAGTGATGGAAGACTGGAAGTGGAGGCTAAGATGTTCATAGACCTTGCTGAAGTGGTATACATTTTGTAAACGCGAATGTTTGTGGGTATGTATGTTTGTTACACTTTAACGCCAGAACGGCTGGACAGATCTGGGTCGTATAAATTTTACTGGAAATTGCGTAGTCCGTGATAGCGATAAACGAATTCTTTACAGACGACGTCGCGGGCAACCGCTAGTAAATGTACAATTTATTATAAAATTAAATGCAACTAAAAGCAAAATAAAAAAGAATTTAGACCAGTCTAGGTACAATGACGTAGTTTAGCCCATGTACGTTGGACTCATCGATAGGTTAAACAAAGTCTGATTATTTACACTATTAATACGTAATTATAAATGTAGAACGACGCACGCAAAATTTATGATCGATGATTTGAACGGCTGGACCGATTTGGCGATTTTTTTTCATCTTCTTAAAGCACACTGAATGTTTTTATGGAGAGAAAATACATACAAAATGAAAAATAGAAATAAAACTGGATCGAGGGCGAAGCCGCTGGGTACAGCTAGTAACTAATGAAAAAAAATGAAAATGAAGTAGAATTATTTGGTACGCAGCGCCATCTCTGATGGCGTGACAGAAACTGTTCTAAGGCGAAACGTAGTTACAAAGTTACTATCCTTCTTTCGAACGCTAAGTGCTATATTTCTGCATGTTAGGTATTGAAGAATATGCATGCTATAACCTTTAACCATAACTTACGAAAATAACTTTGTTTTCGACAATGTCTTTGTTAAAAATGCGTTTTTAATGAAGTTTTTTTTTGCTGACTGTTTTTGTTAACTGTACTTGCATTGTTATCCGTTATGACGACTAGTTGTGGGCCTTTGACTTGTAAGATTTGACCCACACATACTAAACGCGGTAATTTAAAAAATTGTGAAAACGTAGTTACTTTTGCTTATGATTATACTGAACAAATTGAAAAGCGTGATTTATGTGTGTGTGTGTCATTATTTTCACTAGCTGTTTGTTACCCACAACATCGTCTACGTAGAATACGCTAATCGCGCGCCCTCGGGAACTGCAAAACTATCCTATTATTAATTCTGCGCTGATATAATAATTTACAGATATTCTAGCTAGTTGTTTGTGACCCTCACTAGTGGCTTGGACTAAGCTTGTCCTGGTAGGGGCAGGCGTTTGTATGATGCTTAACTAATTAGTTGTATGTTGCCCTCAGAACGGCGAAGTGACGACTGGAGCCCGCGACGGCGCAGCGCACGTGATGCGCTGCCTCAAGGTGTGGTACGACCTGCCAGCTGACGTGCCCATCAACGCCACCAGCCTCTTGGACAGGTAACTATAACATTATTATTATTATTATTTTTTATATGAATTAGGAAGGCAAACGAGCAAGTGATCACCACTGCCCATAGACACCCGCAACCCCGGAGGGATTGCAGGTGCGTTGCCAACCTAGAGGACTAAGATGCAATGCCTCTTGTGCCCGTAATTTCCCCGGCTGTCTTACTCTCCACACCGGAACGCAGCAGTGCAAGCACTGCTACTTAGCGGCAGGATTAGCGAGTAAGATGGTGGTAGCGATCCGGACGGACCTTGCACAAGGCCCTACACCCGCACGCATTTCTAAACGAAACAAAAATCCGAAAAGTAAAGCTATCCTCGTCATTCCGTGACGCGTGCTATACTATACTAGTATAGTCGAATTACAGAAAAGTATGGAAGTAATTCGTGTAGTCGTGTTTTTTTGTGGAATCGTTAGAGGGCACGACTAGATGGTTTCCCTCGGTTTGCACCTTTCTATCATGTACGGAACACTTTAAAATATTAGGTATAAACTTCAAATGCCGTTATTTTGGAGTATGATAAAAGGTATTAGGCGCAAGTTTAGCCACGTGAAGGGTCCCCTTTGGTACATAATGTATGTTAATTAAAAAGGTGTACGATGTATAGAATCTTGGTAAAATATTTTTTTCTGATTGCGGCTCGAGGATAATTCAGACGGTTGGTGCAAACTTAGATTAAGCTTTTCAAAGTATTATAAACACCCAGGTAACTTTGCACCCCCGTGCAAAGTATGGAACATGTTTTTTTTCACTCTTTTGTAGATTGTACTTCGGGGGAAATTAAGATAGTCGTGAAAATTTATAAATAACACATATATAAAAGATACTACATTCGCACTCAATAAAAAAAAGAAAATTTTAACCGGAAGTTTGGTAAACATAGTTCTATCTAAACGCAAGGAATAGCAGCGAACGCTAGGTAGCGGGTAGTATTACAGAACCGCATGTTCCGTGTAGAAATGTCAATTTTTTATGGGGTGCGAATGTAAATCAAACCAAGTTAAGACGATTGTGACGATTTTTATTAATTCCAAAATTTCCCCCGAAGTACAAAGACAGTAAAACATAGAAAACTACTTTCCGGGTGTCGCACCCTGGTGCAAATTTGGTATTGTGTTTTGATATACATTCTCATCATTTCCTCAATTTGCACCGCGTTCTGTTTTTTTCCCGGGGCCGCAATGCCAAAAAGTATATTTTTAGTTATATGATTTTTTTTTGTATGTTCCGTAGCTTGAATTGAGCTAAATAACGGGTGCAAATATAGATTAAGATGTAATAAAACGTAAGGCAAATTGCACAGACTACACCTATTTTTTCTTCTTAGTTATTACTATTACACCATTTTCAACCAATTCCACCCCTTTCCGGGGGGGTGAATATATCAAGTGATGTATTAAATTCCATTTCTAACCCATACAAATCAAAAACAATTGTTTTTATCAGTTCTTAGAATTATTTCCTGACTTAAGGGAAATTTCACGTATTTTGCCTCCACTATACCCCTACCCATAGCAGGTGGGTAAGCCTTCGAATTTTTCTGTGTTACTAGCTGTCACGTGACCTTGTTACTATGCGAATTTTTGTCGCCAAGCGTCATCTGTTTGAAACTATACTACATACACATTTTGAAACAGCTTCTGTGCTGTGTTTCGGCGTGGAGAGTAAAGCCGGTGAAACCGGCATTTTGTTCTATCTTAACTCAAACTCAAACTTGACGACCAGATAGCCTAGTGGTTAGTGACCCTGACTATGAAGCTAGATGTCCTGGGTTCGAATCCGGGTAGGGGCAGACAGTTGTATGATGAATATGAATGTTTGTGCCCGAGTCATGGATGTTGTATGTATTTAAGTATGTACTTATCTACATTATATAAGTATGTTTATCCGTTGCCTGGTACCCATAGCACAAGCTTTGCTTAGTTTGGGGCTGGGTCAATTGGTGTAATGTGTCCCAAGATATTTATTTTATTTATTTATTACTTTTATTTGCTTTTCTTAGCGCTCCAGTAGGCTTAATGTCTAACTCGCTCCCAATGATGCTGATATTTAAATTCCGGTTTTCTAGAAAGAGATAGATAAATCTTTGATGCTTACATCTCTGTTGTTTTTTGTATTATTTACTACATAAATGTCCTTTTAATTTCGCGATGAAACAAATCATGTATATTCCCTATTACATTTTAACAAAAACTTGTCATAGTTGTGTTGTCAAAAGTTGTACATGCGAATGTTTTGTCAGATTCCTGACCAAGATGAAGGTGCGCCCGTGCCACGTGCCGTGCATCACCGTGGCCTGCATGAACATCGCCATCGAGCAGCACGCGCAGGACAGCAAGGAGGCGCGCAAGGTCTCCATCGAGGAGCTTGGTAAGTCCACCACGCTACCTGACAGTTGGTACACCGCGTGCGAGGCGAAGCAGGAACGTTGCCACCAGTGCCGGCGTTAGGGGGGGGGGGGGCGCGATGGGGCGACGGCCCGGGGCGCCAAATTTGGGGGGCGCTGAGGTCTGGGGCCTCGGCCTCCTGGCTCACCGGCTGTGTACCCTCAATACTGTCCTTAAGTGGGCGCCTAAATATTACTGCCCGGGGTGTCAGTGGCCCTAACGCCGCTGCTGGTTGCCAACAATTAATTTTACCAAGCAGTAAAACCTGGTCCTGAGCCGTGGTCCGTTTACAGTTTGTCCACCTGGTTTTCTCCTTGTCTGTATGCCTAGCACGAAAGCATACGAAAGTCGCATCGTTAAGTAAAGTAAAGTTAATAATACGAAGCTAGCAATCCTATTCTGGCCGAGGCAAGTATAGTGCTTTTCTCAAAAATGAAAACAAAATAGTGAAAATTGTTTTGCTTGCCGCCATTTTCTATCAATGGCATTTGAAGAGAGTATTTTTCTGCCCAGAACACCTAAATGTATTTCAGACACAGATAAACACGTTGTCGTACTAGCTTTTTTTTTTAATTTGATGTTTTAAGTCTTGTGCCTTTATTTTATAATGGTGATTTGCATTTTAAAAAGTTAATAACTAGACAGTAATGGAATTTGTATGCAACATTACTGTCGAGTTTAGCGCAACAGTAATGTTTTTTTTTTGTTTTAATTTTGGACTGACCGGCAACAATTAACTTCCTGTTCTGATATGTAGTTAACAATGACGACTTTAACGGACATTTTTGAGAAAATATAAATACTGGCGACGTCGCCGCTTCCCGTCGAGACAGCACTCTAACTGTGGTGTTCGTGTTCCAGTGTCGATCTCGCAGTCTGCGTGCACGGCGGGCGACGTGGCGCGCATGTCCCGCGTGGTGGTGGACAAGCTCTCGCTGGCGTCGGGCGCGCGCGGCGTGGCGGCGCTGCACTGGCTGCGGCTGCTGCGCCAGCTGCTGCAGCTGCTCGCGCCGCACTGCCCCGAGGAACAGCTGCCGGTGGTCAGTACTCTATACACAAGCTCTCGCTGGCGTCGGGCGCGCGCGGCGTGGCGGCGCTGCACTGGCTGCGGCTGCTGCGCCAGCTGCTGCAGCTGCTCGCGCCGCACTGCCCCGAGGAACAGCTGCCGGTGGTCAGTACTCTATACACGAGCTCTCGCTGGCGTCGGGCGCGCGCGGCGTGGCGGCGCTGCACTGGCTGCGGCTGCTGCGCCAGCTGCTGCAGCTGCTCGCGCCGCACTGCCCCGAGGAACAGCTGCCGGTGGTCAGTACTCTATACACGAGCTCTCGCTGGCGTCGGGCGCGCGCGGCGTGGCGGCGCTGCACTGGCTGCGGCTGCTGCGCCAGCTGCTGCAGCTGCTCGCGCCGCACTGCCCCGAGGAACAGCTGCCGGTGGTCAGTACTCTATACACGAGCTCTCGCTGGCGTCGGGCGCGCGCGGCGTGGCGGCGCTGCACTGGCTGCGGCTGCTGCGCCAGCTGCTGCAGCTGCTCGCGCCGCACTGCCCCGAGGAACAGCTGCCGGTGGTCAGTACTCTATACACGAGCTCTCGCTGGCGTCGGGCGCGCGCGGCGTGGCGGCGCTGCACTGGCTGCGGCTGCTGCGCCAGCTGCTGCAGCTGCTCGCGCCGCACTGCCCCGAGGAACAGCTGCCGGTGGTCAGTACTCTATACACGAGCTCTCGCTGGCGTCGGGCGCGCGCGGCGTGGCGGCGCTGCACTGGCTGCGGCTGCTGCGCCAGCTGCTGCAGCTGCTCGCGCCGCACTGCCCCGAGGAACAGCTGCCGGTGGTCAGTACTCTATACACAAGCTCCGAGCTCTCTCATGTGACCTTACCCGCTGCCGCTTCAGCTGGCAATGGGAATCGTTGGGGCTTCAATTATTTATTTATTTAGACATGCCAACAGTACATAAGCAAAACATTCTCTTCTCTCTTCTTCAACCTTTTTCTACCCAATGCTGAGTAAATGTCTCTTCCATAGCCCTCCAATTGCTGCGGTCTTGGGTTTTCCGCATCCAGTCCTTCCCCGCTATTTGAATGAGGTCAAACAACATTAATATTAACAAAATTACAAGTTACAATCCATGTCCATGCACCAATAACAGGCATGCGAAAGCATTTATCATGTTTAGGGACATACACTACAAGTAAAACTAACTAACATAAAAGAAACAGGATTAAGCAAGTGAGTTAGCGTCCTGCTTAACAAAACTAAAATTAGGCAAAAAAGAAAACTAATTTTGAGGCATGTGTGGTGGAATCAGCGTTTTACCCTTAACTGACCGTATTGAATCTAGAAAGATATCGAATTGGAATTGATTTGCTAGGTCTAGGTCGTTGAATGACTTTTGTATACGGTAAAGTGGAAGGGCCTTTCCCAATTTTGTCCTGGTTCTAGCTGGGCGAAATGTAATTCGTCGACAGGTCCTCGTGCTGGCCTTAGGCACCGTGAAGTTAATTTTCCGTAACAGGTGACTGTCAGAAACTGTCCCATTTACAATTTTTTGTAAAAGTGCTATGTCTAGAAAGGAGCGTCTTTCCAAAAGAGAATTGGCATTGTTAATTTTTTTTAGTATGCTCCAATTCGAAAACCATTTCGAGGAAAACCATCATTTATCCGATTTATCTTGTCAGATTTCAAAAATACTATGATTGCAGATATTTTTGTAAAAGTACTTTGAACCTTTGACCGAACGACCTGGTTTTTAGACAGAATCCAGCATCGAATGTTTGCTATAAAAATGAAAAAAAAAGTTTAGCTATGGCAACTGTCACGTGTCACTGTCAAATCGACAAAACCATAGACAAAGCGGTTTTTTTTATAGCCAGCCGAACGAAGGCGATTGGGATTCTGTCTAAATTCACGAATTATCAAACAGCGAAAAAATATTTATTATTAATTAACAAAGCTACGTAAAAGCATAATATTCAAATTAGTTGCTTGAAATATTCCATTTTATCAAATAAAGGTGTTAAAAGCACAGCTTAAAAATAATGAACAATGCCAATTAATTAATTTGCTTGTATGTTTGTTCTCAGGAGAGCGAGCTGGTGAACCTGCTGGAGATAGTGGTGTGCGACGCGCAGTGCGTCAACGCGCGCGTGCCCGAGCTCGCGCTGGTGCTGCTCTACCATAAGCTAGGTATGTTGTACAAACACCAGCAATTTGGCGTTAGAAGCATGTTTCTGTATTCTTAGTATTGTAGATGTGAGCTCTATAATTTTGTGCGATGTACATTGACGTACAATAAACAACTAGACTCCCAATCACTTTGGTTTTGGTTCAGTTGTGTTTCGACCGCGCTTCGATAACAATGTATATGTCTCTTTCGCACCGTAATCTTACTATTGAGAACAAAAGAGACAGGCAGGTTTCCAGCGCGTGGCGTCGTGTCATTACTTCTCACGATCCTACGCCATTGATATTAAACATTACTGCCACGAAATAAGGTGTCAATTTGAACGAATATGTTAATGTTATCTGTCTAAGTCGATGTGTTGACACACACAACACATAGACAAAGCAACTCGGACGTTTCTTGAGGAACCTTTGTTAGCGACTGAGAGTCTAGTTGTTTATTGTAAGTCAATGGCGATGAACTAATAAATTTGTATGTTTGCAGAGCAACAGCTGGTGGAGACGTCCCGCCAGACCGGCGCCCCGCTGCCGGAGCAGGCGTACCAGCTGTTCGAGATCGGCGCCCAGCTGCAGCAGTACTGCCATGTTAGTACCACTATAACCCTACCAATACGTTGTATTTCCATTTTTAAAGTCCATTACAAATACAAATGACTTTATTTCGTTTCTAAATGTCTGTGAAAATTAGAACACATAGAAAAATCCGAAAAGTAAAGCTATGGCCGGGAATCGAACCCGGATCCTCGTCATTCCGTGACGCGTGCTATACCCCTACACCACCCATAGCAGGTGGGTAGTCTCCGAATTTTTCTACCTGTTACTAACTGTCACGTGACCTTTGTTACTATGCGAATTTTTTGTCGCTAAGCGTCATCTGTTTGAATGATGACTTTATTTCGCTTGAAACATGGTACAGAAGATGGAGCACAAATAAAATTGGACAGTTCACACATTTCACCAGTAACTGGCATGCAAAATTTTACAAATTAAGCACTTACTTAGGTACAATTAAAATAATCAAATCAGGTATATCTACATTATTGGTCAAAAGAGGAAAAATATTCAGCCACAGAGTAGAAGGCTTTTTCCACAAGCCATGCCTTGAGTTTGTTTAAATATTTTTAAAGGCAACTGTCTAATGTCACTGTTAAGCTTATTATAAATTTTTATCGCCATGCAAAAGCATTTCGTGCCGTACCGCTCATACGACTAGTCATTAATCGGGAGTGTCAGGGACGCCATGGAACTATAATTTCGGAATAGTTTCCTGACCTTACTTGCATGCTGGTCTGGGAGCAAAGGGAAAACATAGAATGTACCAGGTGCTTCTCCCGCGCGCGTGGTAAGAGCTCATCGAGGGATTGGGCGAAATTCTTGGGAATCGTGTTACAGGCGATGCGGGTAGCAACCCATCACTATTTTGATTCCTTTTTCCACCTATACGCCTACAATCATGCTACCGCAGGTTCAACGCAAGCGACCTATATATACGTCCATTACTTCAATGCAAAAGCAACCTTCGTTCTATTGGGTTTAGGTTCAATTTGAGGCATCGCAATAAAGAAGTTTGGCGCACGGGTGACATCTCTTGTATCTGACGTAGCGGCGAAAAGGTTACACTTGAGGTCCTGGGGTCGAATCCCGGTAGAGGCAGACAGTTGTGTGATGAATATGAATGTTCGTATCCTAGTCATAAAATGTTGTACGTATGTATGTATTGTATGTATATATGTAAACTCTTTATTGCACATAAAAAATATAAAAATACAGTAATACAGAGAAAATAGTACAAAGGCGAACTTATCCCTAAGAAGGGATCTCTTCCAGCTAACCTGCCACAGAAAGGAAAAGTTACAACAAAAAGGCAATAGGTATTTATCTTTTTACGTATGTTTATCCGTTGTCTAGTGACCATAGTACAAGCTTTGCTTAGGAGACTAGGGGGGTTTGTGTAAGCCGTTCTGTGACATTTGTTTATGTATTGTTCGTTGCAGATGTCGGACGCGTCCCTGGTGGCGACGCGCGGGCTGGTGCGGCACGTGCTGGCGCGCTACGAGGCGCGCGCGGCCGCCCCGCAGCGCCAGCGGCTCGTCTGGCGGCTGTCCGAGCGCACGCTCAAGGTAACCACACTACACATCGCCGCTGCCTTTTTTTTTAACGTGTGGAAAATGCATCTTATGCATTCCCGCGCTCGGGGCAGCAACGGGAGTATAACGGGCTCTCCAGCTCGCCGCTGCCTTCCCTAATGGGAGGAGGGGAGAGGCCTACCGTCTAAAAACCGACACGTTCCCTCCTGGCCAAGGACTGTGAGCGTTACGGGAGCACTAGGTGTCACCGCGACGCCCACTGGCCGCCCCGGGATGGGGCAGATGGCGACGGCACCGTTGAGTGCGGGTTCCTGATTCCCCGCCCTCCCCCGCCGGTGGTGACCGTTTGATATTTTATAGAAAAAACATAGAGTGTACCAGTTGCTTCTCTTCCCACGCACATGGTAAAAGCCCATCGTCTGGGCAACAATCTTAGGAATCATGCCTCTTCTATAATTGGTCATCTATTAAGCATGTTAGTATAATGGGACAACATTTGTTCTAACAAACTGTTCTTGTCCCTTCGCTGATGGGACTGAACAGCAAGAAATAGTTGAACCACTCATTTTTACTATTTTCACAAATGTGAATGTATGGTCTGGTTGTTTCAGGTTCTGCGGCCGACCGACCGGCTCACCTCCCTGCTTCCCACCATCGAGGAGCAACACTTCGCTGTCGAATCTACACCCACCAGAAACAGGTACTATTTCTTTAAGTAAACGTAAAAAATCAAGAAATAAAAATTTCTTGATTCATTTGAAAAACAGCGCCTTCTCTCGTCCCTGGTGAGCAGTAGATGTTCCACGGGAGTTTGTAATTGTTTCGTACAGACACATCATTCAAACAGATGACGCTTAGCGACAAAAAAAAATCGCATAGTAACAAAGGTCACGTGACAGTTAGTAACAGTAAATTCGGAGACTACCCACCTGCTATGGGTGGTGTAGGGGTATAGCACGCGTCACGGAATGACGAGGATCCGGGTTCGATTCCCGGCCATAGCTTTACTTTTCGGATTTTTCTATGTGTTCTAATTGTCATAGACATTTAGAAATTTTATTTCTTTAACACTAAATATGTGAATTTAAATCCTTAAAGTTCGGAGCAAAGTGACAGTTTAATCCTAGTAAGGATGTGAGTGTGTCTGTTTGTTCCTTCTTCACGCTGGATGGACGGATTTGGATAATTTGGAACAGAAATAGCTGGTAGCCTAGATTAAAACATAGGCTACTTTTTATCCCGGAAAATTGCGTAGTTCCTGCGGGATAGCGAAAAACATGTAGAGTCGCAACGTAAATAATTATTGCGGAATAAACTGTCAACATCAGTTCTTAAGTCTAATTTTCTTCGCGGAAGAAGTCGCGGGCAGAAGCTAGTAAAGTAATAAATAAATGTAATGTCATCTAAACCACGTCGCTCAAAAGTACCATTACAAAATGTTCAAAGTTTGTGTTTGTGAAATTAAATTTTCTTTTACCTTACACTACTTTGGCATAATAGTATATGTAAACATACGTAGGTATAACTTTTTATTGTACATAAAACACAAGAAATAGATGAATACAGGACAACACACATTCACAAAGGCGAACTTATCCCTAAAAGGGATCTCTTCCAGTTAACCTTTGAACGATTGACAGGACATAAGTATTAAGCAAGAGTAGACACACAGAAAAAGTAAAAGAACCGAACGAAATCTAAAATAATCCTAAATGGCTAGATTATTTTATTATAATTGCAGTTACAGAAGTTAGCGTTTCTAATCAGCGGTCTTTTTGACATATGGAAATGAAATGAACCTTATCTTTTTTTCTTCTAGATCAGGCAGCGAAAGCAGCGAAAGCGAAGAGACCTCCGACTGGCCGCGCTCTCCCGTGTTGCCAGTCTACTGCGACAACTGAAACGCGACGGTAACGCGGCGGACACGCGGCGGTAACGCAGCGGACACGCGGCGACGTCGAGGTCGGCTGGTGCCTTAGTCGTTCTGTCTTACACCTAAGGCGTCACATATTATTTTCTGTAACTGTTTTAGGCAAGAAACGCCAACTACTTACACGATCGATTCAAAGTTATAATACCTATTGAAGTTGGGGTTGAGAGGCATTTATAATACGTTAGTCTGGCTTTGATATGAATCGTCCCCCGCGGGGGGAAGCGTATGCCGGCGGGGGGCGGGGAGTTTCCATTCTCTATGCAGTACTGTTACATGCTATGGTATTTAATTTGATGGAATTTGTTCGTGTGGGTAGTATGTGTGTACCGTTTGGCAGCTCTGGTTCAAGTGTAGTGTTGCTCTGTATTGTGATCCCAATTTTGAATGAGTCAAAAGTCCGTGATCAGTTTGTATGGAACGCGAGAGTGAACGAATAGAGGCGACACGACGCTAGAGGTCTAGATTTAAAAATGTGCTCGATAAAGTGAATTTGAAATGTATGGAGTTAAATGGATTTAGATGTTACTGTGGTATCATTTGTGACGTTATTTTGTTTTTGTGACATAGGTTATTTTTTGTAAAGTATTGATCTTCGCTTCCTAGTGAGATGAGACGTGGGAACAATGCTGGGGCTGGGAGTCGAACTCGTTTCCTCGTTATTTGACGCGTACTCGTATCCACGAGCTGTTCAAATTGTCGAGGAATAACTAGAAAGCGAGTCGGATTCTTTGTTTCCAACTGTTTTTTTTTCATTTGTTTTCTGTGTTTTTGTCTCGGTAGGAACTGAAGAAGATTTCTAACGGTAAAACTGTAGAATTAAAAATGTGATCAAGCGGATAAGTAAATTATGATATCTAGTCGTGTCTTCTGTGTAGTGTCGCGTCTGTACGTTTTGCTCTTGCGTAAAGTGCCAGTCGACGCTAGGCGTGTTTTAACGTTTTTTACACGATGAAAATAGGTAACTTTTCTACAAATATACATACAGTTTTAAGGATAAATAGTGCAATTTAATTCGAAATTGTCTCGAACATTTTTGGAGTATTATTGAATTACTTTCGAACTGCACGTCGGGGCGGGCGGCGCTTGTCCTGATCCCGCGCAAGCGCGGTCACCATCCTCAATACTTAAATTTAGTACTAAGCTAAGAACATTATTATTATTCTCGGTGACCACGCTTGTGTTTTTGCTTGTTTGAGAACTAATATCAATCTTTGGGGCTTTATTAAATGTAACTTAGTATTTGTTGTTATGGTTTCTTTGTAAGGGACAGACGCCGCCCGCGGAGTCCATAGCTTTCTTACTGTGATGATTTTTATAAGAAAATGTTGAAAACAAAATTCCATATTGCTTAGTTTTTAAGGTCCTACTTGGAGTCTAGGTTCGATCGTCTTTAGGGTCGCAATACGCGTGTACTAAGTAAAACTTAAAAAAATCCACCGAAAAAATGAAGTACATGCGGGCAATAACTCGCCTAGTATTATATTATATAATAATTAATATATTTTCTCCTCTTTAAAAAACTGACTAACTCTGCGAGAGTTTAGGGTAAAATCATAACATTTAATCTAAACGTTGGCATTATTGTTTTTCATTTATTTACTTATTATTTTATAGATTAATAATAATTCTTATAAAATATTTCGATTATTTCATAATTATATCTAGATATAAATGAATAAATGACAAAAAAATTACAAACCTTTGAAAAAATAAAAAAAATGATCTCAGGTAATGTTTTCATAGTCGGTCACGAACTATCACGAAAATAATATAAATAAAAAAAAAAACCAACAAAATGCGAGCGCGAGCGGCGCCTGTGGTTTGTATTTTCACGCTTTTTTGAAGAACTCGCGCCGCTCGCGTTTTGAAGATCTTTTTAAGATTTTTTAAATAGTTTTAATACAGAGTCGGTGTGTAGAGAGTGCGGTGAAAAAGTGTCTTAAAAAATGAAGAAAAAAAAAATGTCCAAAAAATCATAGTAGTTGTAAGTACTCTTGTGGTGTTTTATTAATAAAATTTAAATTTCGCAAGCATTTTTGATGCAGACAAATTTAAATGAATATTATTAATAAGATGCGACGGAGACAAAATTTCTCCACTCTACGGTAATTTGTAAAAACATGCCTGTAATTATTTTTTATTTACACAAATTAAAACTAGAACATATTGAATTAATAAGCTCCTAGCAGGAATATTGTAACAATGCAATTATTTGTTCGAAGGCGATTGTTTTTACAAACTATTGAAGATTTTCTTTATTCTTGAATGTAGTAGCGTAAGTGTAAGTTGACATGTTGTGTGTATGAGGGCTTTTCAGCCTGTTTCGAGATCGGTCAGACTTGAGGCCTATTGTCCTAAAAACAGGACACAGATCGATACAGGGTTCTATATCCTACTTAAATAATTATTGACCACTTTTAATCTGCAGTGTCAAAAAATATGTCAAAATTGCCTTGTAATTGACATATTTCAGCGTTGTCACACATCCTTGACTTTTCAATAAAAATCTTCCATTTTTTCTATGTGTAGTGATCGAGATACTTTTGCCTTGGATTTTTGACATCGCTGACAGGTTGGTTGCTGGCATGTTATGTTCTGTATTAAAAAGTATACAGTTTGTATACAATTGTATGTAGAATGTATAAGGAGTAAGCTGTCACAATGCCAAGGAACTTGCGTTAAGTCCGGATATATTTTGTAAAGAATAACTAGAACTTGAGGCAGCCGTAACAGGCTTTTATTTACGATGGAAGCCGATTTTAACCAAGTCCCGCATTGTGGTTCCTTCCCTTTTGTCTGATTGAGTGAAAAAAAAAAAGAAAGTTTAAGATTTCATCTTTTTTTTCACTCTTAGGTGCGATGGCGGCTTAAGCGTGTTGTGACCTAGGTTATTGTCGCCATTATCGTTTATGGGACCTAGTGTCAAGTCTGTCGAGAATTGTTGCAATCTGTTAGCTGTGAATGTGTTTTGTGGTGCAATCATGAAACTGAAAAATATCTGAAATCTCGAATCAATGAGAGAATAAAAGTTGAGACTCTTATTTATGTGTTTTATTGATATATTTCCCATGTTTTTAGGCTTGACTGTACCTGTATGGTCCTTTACTAACCTACTTAGGTTCTGTCCATAGAGCTAAAACAAAGAGGAGCTGGCCTAAGCAACTGTGCACTGTGATTTTCAATTAGGCCCTGACGTCATCATTGTGGGCGGGGCTTAGTATGTTGTCAGCGTTCGTCATGTGCACATGTATCGAGATTCGCATTATCGGTGTGTTTTCACGGTTTTAAGAAGAACAGGATGAAGTGTTGTGTTTTATCGTGTCAAAGTTATTCAGACAGACGTTCTGATGCTATGAATGGTATCACATTTCATATGTAAGTAATTTTATACGTAATTATTAAAATAGTTCTAGAAAATTTTCGGCTTTCAAGTAAAAGTTATACTTCTCGACACTAGATGGCGTAACTTTGTGAATTAAAAATATAAGTACGTAAAGTTCCGCATTAGTATATTGTAATAATCATACGTGTATACTGAAAACTAAAGTATACATTTAGTCCTAAATACTTTTTAGTCGCCAAAACAGTACTTTAGTAGTTTTATAAATATATTGTAAACAGGCCGCCATCTATCGTCAATTAGAACAACTATTTTCAACGTACCAAATATCCAGAGCCGTAATTAGAATCAAATAATTTTACCGAATAACGCACGGCTATGGTCAGTAATGAAATAACAATACATTTTAATAGCAAATATTTTGAAGTAACAAAGTTCTGAGTTGTACACATATTATTCTCCGTGACTGTTTACATGATATATAATTAGCCATTGTCGAGCAGGTGGTGTGAAAAATAATTTATAACCTACTTAAACTGTCTCCAACTTATTTCTTGTATTGGTTGTCTGGAAGAGATCGCTATTAAACGATAAGACCGCCTATTGTCTACTTTGTTCTTTGTTTCTGTTATGTTTTGTACTGATTTGTGGTGTTCAATAAAGAGTATTTGTATTGTATTGTAATAATTTGTCTATTATTTTACATAAGTACAATATACATCTAAATCAGTAAAAATGGTTACCCTTATTTTATTCATTTTAACACAAACTTTTTGAAGCTTAAAGTTCTGAGTACGTCCCATTACTTTTACACTAATTGACATCTAGTATGAGATAGCTGAACTACGTAGTGACGTCAATGTATCGCTGTTAACTTGCTAGGCGAGTGGTTTTGCTACTAACCGACGGATGGAAAATTGAAAAGTGGGCGGAGTTCCACAACCCCTCACCCCGCAAAATGTCACGCTATGTTTCATAGGGAAATCTTATTACCACGCCTCCTCTTTGTTTTTGCTCTGTGGTTCTGTCATTTATTTTGTGTACCCTACAAGGCAATGTCAGCCTTTTTTTCTCGTAATGGCGGCCGTAAGGCTTGGGCCAATGTCAGTTTAAATAAATAAATAAATAAAATAAATATCTTGGGACAAATTACACCAATTGACCCAGCCCCAAACTAAGCAAAGCTTGTACTATGGGTACTAGGCAACGGATAAACATACTTATATAATGTAGATAAATACATACTTAAATACATACAACATCCATGACTCGGGCACAAGCATTCGTATTCATCATACAACTGTCTGCCCCTACCAGGATTCGAACCCAGGACCTCTAGCTTCATAGTCAGGGTCACTAACCACTAGGCTATCCGGTCGTCAAAAATGAAGTGTGCGGTAAAAAATATAATTCAAAAATCTTGAGACAAAATATCGGCAACGTTGTACGGTAATGGTCAAAGACCCCCTCCCGCCTGTCGGGCTCTTAGCCAACGGTCAATGATCCCTCAGAAACTGCCAGGAAATCATGCCGATGCCCAGGGTGCACCGGATCAAACACTGCTCTTCCCCCCGGACGGATCCACGAACCGCATCTCTTGACCACACGTGGATGCAACCCAACTCGCACCCCCAGCCTTTTTTTCTGATGAAGCAATTCCATTCAAGTTACCAAAGATGGCTGAATGTCACTCGCAAAATTGACATTGTCATTACCATTTCAAATTTAACCAAGCAAAATTGGTTTCCGATATGAATCTGCCACCTCGCCATTATTAAATGATCTATTTCTTTCTATAAAAGTGTTTCAAAGAAATAATGTAGTGTCAAGGATTGAAAATGGCTTTACACAAGTTAATTTTAATAAAACACATTCTTTTTTTAAACAAATTATATTTTCATAAATTGCTCTTACGTCAAAAATACAAAAAAATCAGGTGAGATACATATCGACAACAAGAATTGATTCCTAGTTACTCCATGTGTGAGAACAAAGTGCCAATTTGTTTCGAAAAAAAAAAGTTCTTAAAAGTCACAAAGTACTTACTTTCTTAATATGATTAATTTGACGGTACGAAGTAAAATACACAAATACTTCTGAAGAAAACATCAAAATGGTGGGATATCTTTATAATTTCATGAGATGTCTGTTCGTAAAACTCGGTTGGGTATCGTTCAGATCAATTTGCGAAAGCGAGAGATCGTAAGATTTGAAACAAAATAAAACGAACACATTATTATGAAATTGCTCAAAAAATTCAGGGATCCCAGAAAATATTATCGTCAAAACTTCTTAACTTAATCTAAAAACTTAAAACTATAAATTTTTGTCACTTTAGGTAACAAGGCGGATACCGCCGTCAAATCATTATTTTGTCGAAGAAACTTATTTCTAACGAATACTAGCGCTACGTCTAAAACATAATGATCGATATTGATCGTATTCTTGAAAGTATAACTATACTTGCATTTTACAAAACACGCAAGAACGAAAAAAAAGGTCAAACATTGTTCATTTCTCAAAAATATAGTTTAATGGATTTAAAATGGGAATCTCGGTTGCATTGGGTTAACATTATTTAATATTTTTTTAGCAAAAATATATACAAAGTTAACAATATTATGCATATTAATCAAAATAATACTTCTAATGTAATGTGATAATGACAATATTTCTCAAAATGGATTAATATATAAAAAATGAGGTGCAAATAATATTTCACAATAACTTTACAATCACGCATAAAGAGCAATGTGGCTTTTTCATGGTATACTATATAAGTACACACATAAAATGTATATGTAAAAGTAGAATATATTAAAACAACCATTTTATATTTTAAAAGGCACTATACCATATCAACAATTGTGTTGCCATGAGATTGTTCTGATGGCGACTGATACATTATATATATATATATATATATATATACCAACTACAATAATTATATTCTACATTGATGACACATATTTAGTTTGTATAATAAAAACTCAAGATCGTTTTAAAAACTAATGACAAAATGTGCGGAACTGAAAAATAATAGATTTACATTTTTATAAAAATAAATGATCTCAACGGCTAAGATTTAAAAGTGGTTAATGTTAACATTTAAGTTTAGCATATAAAAAAATAACAAAATAAAAAAATACAACAGTAAGACTTATTATTATCGATTCTCGATATCAACGTGTGCAATCCTCTGTGCTTTGCCTTGGCGGTTACTAATTGTACAAGTATAGAGTAGCGGGACTGGCAAAATGCCCCGGGCCTCTAGCTCTACGGGGCCCCAAATTAGGGGCCTAGAGCAAAGGGACAACGATGCAATTCTTTATATTGAGAAAGGACTGATGGCTTTGCCACGGGCCCCGTAGCTATGCCACTAATGGATAGTAGCTTTTGCGACTTGTCCCAAGTGCCGCTATTGCAGCCTGGACAGTTGTGTACCAATCATATGCAGCGTTAACATTTTGACAACGGCAAATTTTTGACCCGCTGTGTGCGTCCGAAAGAGTCGAAGGAGTTGAAGGTTGCTTCTTAAACCTGAAAAGTCCAAATGAGAATGGCTTCATTAGCATGCTAGAGCGGGTGGGACTGAGAATGTGGTAAAAAGTTGCCAAAAAATACAAAAGTATTGTCTCTGGCCAAAATGTGACAGTAACATTTTTTTTTTGTTTAATTCTCCTCCTTTAAATCAGGGGAAGGCATAGAAAACTCTGTCCATACAGCCTTGTCTAATGTTCTTTCCTTTTTCTTTAGCTTTTTTTTTTTCATACCGCATAGGCAAAGGTAACATGGTGTATACAGCCAAAAAAGGTTAGCAAGCGTTTATGAAAAAGTGTGATATTAACCTGTAGTGATCAAAGCTGTGTGCGTTTCAGCGGCACTTCTTCAGGAAGTCAAGCACTTCCTGAGGGTACGGCCGGCTGATCGACTTGGTCTGCGAGCGCGCGTACTCCAGAGGCGTCACGGAGCTGTGGCCAAAAAAAACCCAGATTAAACAGATGTACAGTCGTAGGCAGATAGATGTACTATGGAACAAAGTAATTCCTGACCCACTGATGATAGAGATATCATGTCAATTATATGTATCAACCCCCCCCCCCCCCCCGAAAAGTTTAGATATTAACATTCATAGAATTAAAGTAAATTTCTTATTTAAGGGTTATTTTATGTACTTTTAGTAGTTTCATTTACGCCCGTGATCACAAACCTTATTGTTTGTGGCATATACAGATACAGGTGTATTCGGGCAATTCCGAAAATCCGTATTTTCGAAAATCAATAATATCAGTCATACTCCGTTTTAATAAGAGTCCCATTTCGGAAGTAATCGAGTAATTGAAATGGGACTCTTATAACAGCGAAATATGACTGATTTTATTGATTTTCGGATCTACCCTACACCTTAGATGTTTTTGACGTCTTGGTGTAAATGTAATGTACGTTACATTATATTTACGTACCCTTTCACAGTAAATGCCTTAGTGGCTACATTGAATAGACTAATGGAAATAAAAACGTTTACTGTGAGAAAGTTCTACACGGTCAGGAGGGTTGTTCGATGTCTGTGGAATCGTAGCTCTCCAACGGATGGATTTCGATGCGGTTTTTTCATTCGAAATCCAGTTTCCTAGCGGAAGTCCTTAGTAGTTTTTCATTCGTCGTGGGTTTTCCATAATTTTTCCTAGCGCTCTTCAAAGATATTTCGAAGAAGCTAATAGACCAGTGGTTCCTAACCTGGGGGTAATTACCCCCGCAGGGGTAAAACGGTGATTCTAGGGGGGTAACATGGCATGGCACGGAATAGTATTAAAATAGCAATAAACAAAATAATAGTACGGTAAACGGTAGCACGGCGCTCTCATGCGCGCGGCTTTTCTTACTAGTTACCTAAACGTGTAATTTCTTACATAATAAACATATTTTCGTTCGAATTTGTGTGGTTTTAATTATTTTAAATTAACTAGGGGTAAACTCAATTCCCATACTTGTTCACAGGGGTAGTGACATTGAAAAGGTTAGGAACCACTGTAATAGACGCTACGGGTGACCGCAGAGCTGGCAGCTTCCTTGGACAGATTAGTATCGCTGTCCAAAGGGGGAATGCTGCCAGATCTGTGGTACTACGCCCCCTCCTTTTTTATTAATTATTTTATTTTAAGATTAATTTTTAATTTGTTTTAATTCCATTTTGTATCCTATTCGCTTTCCATATTGTGTTGTACATGGGCAAGCGTGCGCTGGCTACCTCCGGTTGGGCGCGTGCGCGAGCTGCCGCCAGCGCGCGCGCTCCACGTGGCGGAACAGCGCCATCACCAGCCGCAGCTCGCACGTGGACGAGTTCACCGCCAGGTGGAGCGCCGTGTCGCCGCCTTTCACGTCCTGGACGACAAACAACATATTTATTTATATATTTATTCATTGTCAAGTCATGTACATACATAATAAAGATGGTAACAGTTCTAAGTCAGTCCATGACGCCCTGCAAGGGCACACAATAAACAATTCTCCTTTCATCCACTCAAAGGTTGACTGGAAGAGATCCCTTAAAGGGATAAGTCCGCCTTTGTGCATGTATCTCAGTGTTTGTCAATTGTAGAACAGAATAGAATAGAATTTTATTACCTCAAATAGAGTATACATACATTTATATAAAGTAAATCAAACTTAAAACTAAGCGTGGCAATTGGATTGGGCTCAGCGTGTGCTGCGGGTGCGCACCGCGGGAGCGCGCACGCACACAGCGCTGATATTCAGCCCAACCCTATTTATTCCTTTGTAAATCTTATTTCATTACTAATAACTATCTATTTATTCATTGTCAAGTCATGTACACACGGCAAAATAATAAGGTAAGCACGCCGTATCTATCCTGCTTACCGAATAGCTTTGCTGTGTGTACATACATATGAAGATGTTAACATTGTTCTAAGTCACATGATGCACTGTAAGGGCACACAATAGTAATTAATATCTAAATCTAGGATTGTAATATAACGTCAAAACATGCCTTGAAATTAATTAAATACATTAAAGCTATACATTGATATTATTAAATTCATTAATGTTATTCTATTCTAGTTAATTATTTGTTAATAAAATGAGATGATTGATTCAATTTTTTGAATCAATACAATGGTTTATAATGTCATATAAATTTAAGGAATATCAATAGGTAGCTTAAAATGTCAATGTTTCTATAATTTTGTGTAGGCTGGAGATGATGTGTGAAGATCATTGACGTACAATAAACAACTGGACTCCCAAGCACGCTCAAAAACTGTCCGAAGCAATAGTCTGAACGACGCGTCTATTGTTCAGAGTTTTGGTTCAGTTGTGTTTCGACCGCGCTTTGATAACAATGTATATGTCTCTTTCGCACCGTAATCTTACTATTGAGAACAAAAGAGACAGGCAGGTTTCCAGCGCGTGGCGTCGTGTCATTACTTCTCACGATCCTACGCCATTGATATTAAACATTACTGCCACGAAATAAGGTGTCAATTTGAACGAATATGTTAATGTTATCTGTCTAAGTCGATATGTTGACACACACAACACATAGACAAAGCAACTCGGACGTTTCTTGAGGAACCTTTGTTAGCGACTGAGAGTCTAGTTGTTTATTGTAAGTCAATGGTGAAGATGAACAGTTTATAATTATAGAAGTCGTACGTACCCCGGCCCAGAGGTCGGCCTTGCCGTGTTCGAGCAGCACGTGCGCGGTGCGCAGGCGCGGCGCGGCCGCCGAGTGCAGCGCGCACGCCACGTGCAGCGCCGTGTAGCCTGCGACACACCACACAGTTCCATACATACATATTATCAACTAGCTGACCCGGCGAACTTTGTTCCGCCTTAAATTTGAAAAATTCCAGTGGTATGGGCTGTGCTATCCCGCGGTAACTATGCAATTTTCCGGGATAAAAACTATCCTATGTCCTTTCCCGGGACTCAAACTATCTGTATACCAAATTTCAACTAAATCGGCCCAGCGGTTTAAGCGTGAAAAGGTAACAGACAGACAGTTACTTTCGCATTTATAATATTAGTAAGGATAGTAAGGATAAGGATACACAAAACATACTGTATGCTGGTAGTTTAGTCCCACATTTATGTGCTTAATTATGTTTTCTATCATTTAATTAATAAAAAAACAAATACTGCGTTCTTTGATCTAAAAAAAATCGAAATGTAACTGAAAATTAGAACGCATAGAAAAATCCAAAAAGTAAAGCTATGGCCAGGAATCGAACCCGGATCCTCGTCATTCCGTGATGCGTGTTATACCCCTACACCACCCGTAGGTTTTTCTAAGTGTTCTAATTTTCAGTGACATTTAGAAATTTAATTTCTAACGGTAAACCGTAAAATTAAAAAAAAAACAAAAAATAAACATTCTTGATCCATTTGATAGTACCTATTCTTTGATCTACTTGAATTTTTAATTTTCAACTAGTAATTATGTCACGCACACAATCCTATCACTCTTTATCTTCCTCATCCTCATAAACATCTCTTCCTCATTCGCTTCCACAAACTATGCGCTTAATACTCCTCTTCCGCTTTAGTGTCTTTGGTTCCTGCAACGAGGAACAGTTAAGGTTGCAGCTCGCAGACGACTTCCCGACTTAACAGAGAGAAGAATCATGCTTTTAACTACTAAATCGAGATTTAATTCTTCCTCCAAGCCGGCCACAGACCATCTTTAAACAATTAAAAAAAAATTAGCGATTTAAAAATGTTAAATGTTTTTAAATGTACGAATCCATTTTCCATCAAAACATATTTGCCTTATTTGTTCAAAGTTGTTTGAATGTTTTAACACCTGTGGTCACGCCTGTGTGACAATATGGAGTTCTTTTGTGGTAGGCTTGTTGTCGTTTTTTTAACGGAAAATTTTGATAACCTTGTATAACGATGGTACATAGCAGCAGTAATTTTTCACAACAGTTTTTGTACAGGCTGCCAGAAAATCAGATGCGGATATTTTGAGGATCGATTGTTTGCATCGTTGTTAAGTTTAAAGCATACTTAATCAATTTTATTAGTGTCTAATTCAACGATGATTTTTGAATGGTAATGGAAATCATTATTTAAGTATGAAACAAAAAAATACCACACAATACTTACATTCAGTAGCCTATGTGTTATTCCAGAGTATAATCTACCTGTTTTAAATTTCATCCAGACCTGTCTAGCCGTTCTGGCGTGAAAGAGTAACAAACATCCATCCATCCATAAGACAAATAATATAATATTAGTAGGATAGGTACTTTTGTATGGAGTCTGGGCCAAATTTTCGGCCACTTATATAAGGCCTTGTAATAGGTTGGAGGGAGTGAGATGATGTTGGCATTACCTTCGGTATTGGCGTGAGCGAGACGGAAGAGGGGCGGCGAGTCGCGCACCAGCTCGGCGAGCACGGCGGCGCAGGCGTCGCCGGCGCGCGCGCACGCCGTCACCAGGGTGTCACCCAGCGCGTCCGTCTGCGGAACCCCGTCACATGTCACTACTTACTCATACTACTTAATTGGCATTGTTCATTTTTTTTAGTATGCTCCAATTCGAAAACCATTTCGAGGAAAACTATCATTTATCCGATTTATCTTGTCCGATTACAAAAATACTTTATGATTGCAGATATTTTTGTAAAAGTACTTTGAACCTTTGTTTGACCGAACGACCCGGTTTTTAGACAGAATCCAGCATCGAATGTTTGCCACAAAAATGAAAAAAAAAAAGTTTAGCTATGGCAACTGTCATGTGTCACTGTCAAATCGACAAAACCATAGACAAAGCCGTTTTTTATTGCCAGCCGAACGAAGGCGATTAGGATTCTGTCTAAATTCACGAATTATCAAACAGCGAAAAATATTTATTATTAATTAACAAAGCTACGTAAAAGCATAATATTCAAATTAGTTGCTTGAAATAGTCCATTTTATCAAATAAAGGTGTTAAAAGCACAGCTTAAAAAAAATTAACAATGCCAATTATCGCACCCTTCGTGGAAGAAAGACGTAAGTCCCATGGTAAGTCAATAGGACTTACGTCTTTCTTCCACGAAGGGTGCGTTATGTACTCTTCAGTAGGCACGGCCAACGTATTTTTACTAGGGGGTCCTTGAATAAACAAAATTACAAATGTATCAGTTGCTTCTCTTCCCGCGCAGATGGCAAATAAAAGCCCATCGAGGGAACGGGAGAAAATGTAGGAGAAAATCTTAGGAATCATGTTATAGGCGCTGCAATCCATTACTATTTCGATTCCATTTTCCATCTATACGCCCACAATTTTGCTAAACGTGGCCTGTAGGTACCTGTTACCTTAGCCTCTGTCTACCCCGTAAATGATTAAAGTCGCGATTTGTGTATGTGCAAAGGCATGTCCAAAATACAGCAAATTCCAATCATAAACAACTTGGCATATGATTTTGCCTCACTCAATTAAGTCTGTTGCTGTTTTTCTTAAATCCTGGCCTACGGAGGACATTTAGATTGAACTATTGAAATTGATAATTAACTCACTGCAATAGCCAAATCAACGTTTGGCTTGACTGGTTTCGGTTCAATTGGTTTAATGCGTTTGAACTGATCGAGTGTTGCCATACATACTTCCGTGTATTTGTCAGCTTGTTTGTGAAGTGCTTTCCACTGGCGTTCGTGTCGCCACAGTGTATGTGTTTTTTTGTGTTTAGTTTTTAGTTTTAGTTTTTATAATTTTATCTGGGTCCCACAGAAAAACAGCGTTGCGGCTTGCCGCAACATTATGCTGAGTGGGGTCCATTTTACACCATATCGGTACTATTCCTTAGTATATTGTATTTCTTAGACGCGCGGGCAGCAGCCCTAGGCCTGTGGGTAGTTACCTCGTGGAACACGCAGTCGCGGCCCTCCATGTGCTCGGGGTGGAGCCGCAGCGCCGTGCGCACGCACTGCGCGAGGTAGCGCGCGAACAGCGGCCCTAGGCCTGCGGGTAGTTACCTCGTGGAACACGCAGTCGCGGCCCTCCATGTGCTCGGGGTGGAGCCGCAGCGCCGTGCGCACGCACTGCGCGAGGTAGCGCGCGAACAGCGGCCCTAGGCCTGCGGGTAGTTACCTCGTGGAACACGCAGTCGCGGCCCTCCATGTGCTCGGGCTGGAGCCGCAGCGCCGTGCGCACGCACTGCGCGAGGTAGCGCGCGAACAGCGGCCCTAGGCCTGCGGGTAGTTACCTCGTGGAACACGCAGTCGCGGCCCTCCATGTGCTCGGGGTGGAGCCGCAGCGCCGTGCGCACGCACTGCGCGAGGTAGCGCGCGAACAGCGGCCCTAGGCCTGCGGGTAGTTACCTCGTGGAACACGCAGTCGCGGCCCTCCATGTGCTCGGGGTGGAGCCGCAGCGCCGTGCGCACGCACTGCGCGAGGTAGCGCGCGAACAGCGGCCCTAGGCCTGCGGGTAGTTACCTCGTGGAACACGCAGTCGCGGCCCTCCATGTGCTCGGGCTGGAGCCGCAGCGCCGTGCGCACGCACTGCGCGAGGTAGCGCGCGAACAGCGGCCCTAGGCCTGCGGGTAGTTACCTCGTGGAACACGCAGTCGCGGCCCTCCATGTGCTCGGGGTGGAGCCGCAGCGCCGTGCGCACGCACTGCGCGAGGTAGCGCGCGAACAGCGGCCCTAGGCCTGCGGGTAGTTACCTCGTGGAACACGCAGTCGCGGCCCTCCATGTGCTCGGGCTGGAGCCGCAGCGCCGTGCGCACGCACTGCGCGAGGTAGCGCGCGAACAGCGGCCCTAGGCCTGCGGGTAGTTACCTCGTGGAACACGCAGTCGCGGCCCTCCATGTGCTCGGGCTGGAGCCGCAGCGCCGTGCGCACGCACTGCGCGAGGTAGCGCGCGAACAGCGGCCCTAGGCCTGCGGGTAGTTACCTCGTGGAACACGCAGTCGCGGCCCTCCATGTGCTCGGGGTGGACCCGCAGCGCCGTGCGCACGCACTGCGCGAGGTAGCGCGCGAACAGCGGCCGCCGGTGGCAGCGGAGCGCGGCCGACTTAAGCAGCCCTAGGCCTGCGGACACCACATGCTGTACAATCGGGTTACATTCAACAAAGGGTAAAGCAGCAGTGGCGTAACTATACCACATGGGGACCGTGGCAAATTCTTTTGGGGCCCTATCAGTAAAAATCGTCACGTTGTACTCAGTTTAATATTAAAATTTTTGAGCTCGCGGCCTCTTGGGCCGGGGCCCTCTAGGGTCGGGGGCCCCACCGGGGGGCGCCGTCGGCTGGAATCTCCGGGATCCCACGGCGCCTTCCCAAACCTGGCAAGCGGGCTTTGCCGGAGTGTTTTTAGTGGGTATGCTCCCCCCGCCCCTTTTCGTGCGGAAAGAGGCCGGGGGAGAGAGTCCCACATAACCATCCGGGCCTCCCCGGACCCGGTGGTACTCGTAATAGAGTAAGATCCCAGAGCGATCAGACATAACTTATTTTCTGACGAATGAAACCTTAAGTTTTCAGTAGCGTCTCGTGTGCCTTGAATACCTACGCGCTTGTGAAAACTTGCCGAGTGACACCTGGGCAGGTACACACACCAAAGCTATTCGGTAAGCAGGATAGATACGGCGCGAGCGTGCGTAGGTGGTTACCTGATTATTTTGCCGTGTGTACATGTCTGATTTTTGAATATGTTATTGAAATATTTATTTAAAACTTATATTCAATCAGTCAGACAAATCAGAGTGACCAAACATCCCCTAAGACAAAAAATATTCAGTCAGAAGTATGAGGGCGAGAGCACTATGTATACTTCTCGCTGAATAATTTTTGTCTTAGGGGATGTTTGGTCACTCTGATTTGTCTGACTGATTGAATATAAGTTTTAAATAAATATTTCAATAACATATTCAAAAATCAGACATGTACACACGGCAAAATAATCAGGTAAGCACCTACGCACGCTCGCGCCGTATCTATCCTGCTTACCGAATAGCTTTGGTGTGTGTACCTGCCCAGGTGTCACTCGGCAAGTTTTCACAAGCGCGTAGGTATTCAAGGCACACGAGACGCTACTGAAAACTTAAGGTTTCATTCGTCAGAAAATAAGTTATGTCTGATCGCTCTGGGATCTTGGACTATAAAGAGTTTTCACTCCGTTAAAAAAAAAAAAAAAAAGGGTCGGGGGCCCCTGGCATTTTGCCAGTCCTGCCAGCCTATTGTTACGCTACTGAGCCGCGGATACACTAGCTGATACTCTAGCATGCAAAGGAGCGAAGTACAAATTCGAAAACAACAATTACTTTTAATTAGTAGTTAAGTTTGTGGGGTTTAGGGATGTTTTACGTGGCATCAGGGGAGGGTGGGATTTAATATAAAAACACATGTATTTAAATTTCTAAATGTCACTGAAATGTCAAGTGCTATACCCCTACACCACCCATAGCAGGTATGTAGTGTGTAGTGGGTGGTGTAGGGGTATAGCACGCGTCACGGAATGACGAGGATCCGGGTACGATTCCCGGCCAAACTTTAACTTTCGGATTTTTCTATGCGTTCTAATTTTCAGTGACATTCAGAAATTTAATTTCTAACTGCAAAACCGTAAAAAAAACATAAAATCAAGAAATAAAAAATCTTGATTCATTTGATAGTATTTACACATGTATTTGGTGTGCGGAATAGCAAGGTATAGTCAAGTGTAATAATATGTATCTAGACAAAATTTTCAAAAATAAGTACCATACGCTCTTACGCCAGCGTAATAAGGTTGTGGGACATATTTTTGACAAGTTCCTATCGATACTTATTTTTGCACTTGACCGTACATGGTAGAAATGTTTTGTAACTTTTAGTTTGTAATTATGGTTTATCGAGGGTTAATGTGATGCATTACAATATCAAAATGATTGAAATTGATAATTATCTCACTACAATAGCCAAATCAACGTTTGGCTTGACTTGTTTCGGTTTAATTGGGTTAATGCGATTGAACTGATCGAGTGTTGCCATACATACTTCCGCATATTTGTCAACTTGTTTGTATAGTTTTTTCCACCAGCGTTCGTGTCGCCACAGTGAATGTGTATTTTATATGTTTAGTTTTTTAATTTTATCTGGGTCCTACTGAAAAACAGCGTTGCGGCTTGCCGCAACATTATGCTGAGTGGGGCCCATTTTACACCATATCGGTACTATTGCTAAGTGTTTTGTATTTCTTCCTATTATATATCAACGTGTATCGAATGTGTGTAAATAAATGTTTCTCTCTCTCTCTCTCTCTCTCTCTCTTATATGTTCATTGGTAGTTGTATAGTTACCGAAGTCTCCGAGGAAGAGCGCCGGCCGCTGCGCCAGCACGCGCTCGCACAGCAGGCTGAACAGCACGCACTGCAGGCTCTCCTCCTTGCTGGCGCCGGTGGACAGGCTCAGCAAGATGTGCTGGAGAACCCTGTGGAGAGAAGCCAAGGTAAAGAACTCGCACAAAGACAATGACTGCCGCCGAAGGGCACCGTTAAACTCAAACTTTTATTTGCTTTGATACAAGATACAATATACAATATTATACAATCCTTACTAATCCTTACTAATTATATATATATTATATATATATTATATATAATATTATAAATGCGAAAGTAACTCTGTCTGTCTGTCTGTCTGTTACCTTTTCACGCTTAAACCGCTGGGGCGATTTAGTTGAAATTTGTTACACAGATAGTTTGAGTCCCGGGAAAGGACATAGGATAGTTTTTATCCCGGAAAATTGCATAGTTCCCGCGGGATAGCACAGCCCAAACCACTGGAATTTTTCAAATTGAAGGCGGAACAAAGTTCGCCGGGTCAGCTAGTATACAATATTATACAATATAAATATTGCGGGTGGTAGGGCCTTGTGCAAGGTCCGTCCGGATCGCTACCACCATCTTACTCGCTAATCCTGCCACTAAGTAGCAGTGCTTGCACTGTGTTCCGGTGTGGAGAGTAAGACAGCCGGGGAAATTACGGGCACAAGAGGCATTGCATCTTAGTCCTCTAGGTTGGCAACGCATCTGCAATCCCTCCGGGGTTGCGGGTGTCTAGGGGCAGTGGTGATCACTTACCATCAGGTGACCCACTTGCTCGTTTACCTTCTTATTCACCCTGTAGGGGTACTAATGTAACCCTGTAGGGGGTTAGGGTCGCGAATGCTAACTGTGGGTCAACACGTAACCCCGGCCCGTTGGAAACATGGGCCGCTGTCTTTTTCTTCTTCTTCTTTTTCAATATGGCCCCATCGATGCGATGATTTCGCCAATGTCATAGTAATAAATACAGCATCCAAAAATATTGTGACACAAATGTCGGCAACGTTGTACGGTAGAACACGGTCAAAAGACCCCCCTGTCGGGCTCTTAGCCAACGGATAATGATATCCCTCGGAGACCGCCAGGAAATCATTAGCCGACCAGGGTGCACCGAACCAATCACTGCTCTACCCCTCGGACGGATCCAAAAAGGAACCGCAGCTCTTGACCACACGCGGAGGTAGCCCGACTCGCACCCCCCTGTCTTTTTCAAGACGGGGGCCACGAGAAGACAACCTCTATAAAAATCCAAGCAGCACCAGGGGGACAGGGTGGGGATTCCCAAACCTGCATTGCATAGGTGCCGCAAAGATATAGGCTTCCGCTAACTTAGCAATCGTATGTCCTTATCTGTGAAAGGTAAATGTCAAAGTGACAGATAAGGACAAACGATTGCTAAGTTAGCAGAAGCCTACAGAGCGCTGAATAAGTTCTCTTCCCGCGCAAATGGGTTTCGAACTAGAATCGAAAGTGACTACAAAAGAAAAGTAATATTATTTAATTAAAATCACTTAGGTAATATATTTTGGCAAAACGACTGTAGTCTTTTTAAACGGCTTCTATTTTTAGAAAAAATAGCTAATTGTATTACCACCTGTGGTGTAGGCGCAGCTTAAAGCAAAGAGGTTACTTTACGAAAAACGCTCATTCTATTTTATTTTATTGGGCATAATGATATTTAGGGCAAGGAGAGGATTTTCTTTTGGAGTAACTTAGCCATCGATCATCATCACTACATAGTATAAAATAAAGTCGCTTTCTCTGTCCCTATGTCCCTATGTATACTTATATCTTCAAAACTACGCAACGGATTTTGATGCGGTTTTTTTTAATAGATAGAGTGATTCAAGAGGAAGGTTTTTATGTATAATTCTACGCAGACGAAGTCGCGGGCAGGAGCTAGTTTTATTTTATACTCAAAACTAGCTGTTGCTCCGCTCTAATTAAGCTAGAAGTTGTTTTCAGCGAATTACTCAGAAATGATGTTTCGAGACATTTAAAAATAATAGAATAAACATCTTATCTCATCTTATTGTTTATATCTTGGCTTATCCCATCGAGGGAATGGGCGAAAATCTTAGGAATCATGTTATAGGCGATGTGGCTAGCAACCCACCACTATTTTGATTTCCACTTCCATCTATACGCCCCCTAAGGTTATCTAACCCGTAAGGGATAAAGACATGATTTATGTATGTGTGTATGTGTTAAATATCTTGATATTTGTAAGCGATGTTGAAAACTAAGAACACATGGAAAAGTCAGGAAAGTAAAGCTATGGCTATGTTTTAATGTTAGCCCATTTAGAATCGCTTTTGCAACATTTCCACTTTGCTGCATTGGATAAATGTGCTAATAGAACTGGCCTTTCTACCCAACCAGATAATCCGGTCAGCTAAACAGCACTGCACTGCAACCTATGCAATGCAAGTCCGTGAGCTCTTAGAATAGAATGCCATACGGGTTTGCCGTCTCTCTCACCCGGCCGATTCAAGTATCAAACCCATGAGAGTGAGACAGCAAGACAAATCCGAATGGCATTCTAAGAGCTCACAGATTGTACGGTCAAATAAACGGAATCACGTCAAACAATTTCGCAATAATCTCTATGGCAGGTGTATACATAATTATACATAAACGGATAACTCACGTATAAAAAGTCGAGTGATGCTCCTTTACGGAGTGACGTGATCAGTGTTGTGTCCTGCCCTACATTTGACAATAATAAAAATGACGATGAAAACGAGGGTAGTTGTGCGCCGCTGTCAGTTGCGTCGAACAGCCGCGCGAACAGAGCGCTGGCGCGCAGTGTTCGTTTCGCTGTCGCCGGGGCGAGCGCTCTAGGAAGGACTACGAAATAGTCCGAAACATGTCGAGCATCACTCGACTTTTTATACGTGAGTTATCCGTTTATGTGTAATTATGATTAAGTCTCACGGTAGTTTCATGTTGAAGGTGTATACATACATACATATAACACGTCTTTATCCCTTAACGGGTAGACATAGCCTAAGGTAACAAAACCTGAAAGCCACGTTTAGCATGATTAAGAGCGTATAGTTGGAAAGGGAAATCAAAATAGTGACTGGTGCTAGCCGCATCGCCTATAACATGATTCCTAAGACTTTCGCCCATTCCCTCGATGGGTTTTTACCTGCGCGGGAATAGAAGTAACTGGTGAATTCTATGTTTTTTCTTTACTCCCAGACCAGCATGGAAGAATTGGTAGGTGTATGGTAAGTCATTATGACATCTGAAGTGAAAAGGATCCACAGTGGTACGCAGGTTGGGAGGGGAAGGCCTAGACGGACGTTCCGAGACCAAATAGGAGACGTTTTGGAAAAAGGTCAGGTCAGGAGTACCCGAAACCGACGAACATGTATGAAGAGATTGATGAATGTGGATGAAGCGAAAGAAATGTGTCAGGACCGTAGCAAGTGGAATAAAGTAGTATCTGCCCACCCCTGTGGGAAAGAGGCATGACGGTATGTATGTATGTATGTGGTACGCAAATAAATTTTTTCGCTGTACCAGCGTTTTGCCCGCAGTGCTCTTGCTGCTAATATCAACGCTGTTGCCAATCAAAGCCTAAAACACGATTCCGTTGATGTCAATAAACCAGAGTCGCAGTAAAAAGTTTGTCTTGTCTGTTGGCGCTAACAAAGCTATACAAATACGTTTTTTGCTGCTAAGGCGCCAAATATGTAACCATGTATCGAGCTATATTGGTATACTGGCTTCAGTGGCGTAACTATAACATGGGGACCGCGGCAAATTCGTCAGATGGGGCTCCTTCCTCAATATAAAAGAAGTGCATCAGCGTCCCTTCTGTGCTCTAAACCAACTCAGTTCGGGGCCCCGTGGAGCTAGGGGCCCCTGGCATTTTGCCACCCCTGCCACTGCCACCCTATTGTTACGCCACTGACTAGCTTTTGCCCGCGACTTTGTCCACGCAGAATCATAATGTTCGCTAAAGCCTCTCTTCCATCGAAAATGTTACAATAATATGTATAGTGGCTAGAAAGGAGGATTTAGTTTATTGTGTCAAAGTAGGCAACGCTATGTTTTGAAGCTTCCGGTTCCGGTTTTGTTAATCGGTAGCAGATGTTCGTAATCTATTCTAAGTATCCACAGACAGTTTTTTTTTAATATCTTCCATGTACAGCAAAGTCAACTGATGGTAAACAAGCACCACCACCCATGGACACCCGTAACACTAGAGGATTGCAGACGTTGCCAGCGTAGAGGGCTAGGATAGAATGCCTCTTGTGCCAGCAATTTCACCGGCTGTCTTCCTCTCCACGCCGGAACACAGCAGCGCAGACACTGCTGCTTGGCTCTATCCTATTCGCATAAACCGTCTCTTTCTACCATGACGTTTGAGATAGAAATGGTTGCTAGCGAGCCTACTTACTGTCCATCTCGTTTCTTATAACTATGTTAGAAGAAGATGCAAATAGCAAAAAAGGCAACAGTTTTTGCACGCGTTCGTTGTAAATGTATAACATAGTAAATATACGCCGCAAGGTCGAATACCGATCAGCGCCTAAGCCATAATATCTATGTTTGTATGTCTATATACTCGCATTAACTAGTGATGTCACGTTGATTTTAAATATCGATTTCTTATTATACGTGTAAATCCAATACGAGCAAATATTTAATTGGTGGTCTTCCATGCTGGTCTGGGAGCAAAGAAAAAACATAGAATGTACCAGTTGCTTCTCTACCCGCACAGATGGTAAAAGCCCATCGAGGGAATGGGCGATTATAATAGGAATCATTTTTATAGGCGATGAGGCTAGCAACCCATCACTATTTTGATTCCATTTTCCACCTATACTCCCACGATCTTGCTAAATGTGGCCTGTAGGTACCTGTTACCTTAGGCTCTGTCTACCCCGTAAGGGATGAAGACGAGATTTGTGTGTGTGTGTGTGTGTGTGTGTGTGTGTGTGTTACTACAGGGGGTGTTACCATGACGTCTTAATGCGATTCAATTCCCATTCAGTTTATTTTCGCTCTCCGTCTGGTCCATACTAAAAATGACAGCTAAAACCTGAACTGAGTGGCCTGAGGCGAGTGTACTATTTCTTGCAAGGCCGGCAACGCGCTAGCAGTCCTATTGGTGCTGTAGTTGTCCATGGGCGGCGGTGATCACTTACCATCAGGTGCACCGCATGCCCGTTTGTCGGTTTTAATATTTAAAAAAAAAAAAAAAACAGCTCGATAATCGTCGCATCCCTACGGAACACGTTTGTCGTCTAGTTTTCCCGTAGATAAGTTTGTTATGCAACAGAATAGGAATTAATTGTTAGCGGTGCTTAATAACTTCCTCGTACAGTTTGTAGGGTACCGAAAAAAACATAAGGGAAATTGAAGCCCATTTATTATTACGCATTTATAACTTAACTATCACTACATAGTATAAAATAAAGTCGCTTTCACTGTCCCTATGTCCCTATGTATGCTTATATCTTCAAAACTAGACAACGGATTTTGATGCGATTTTTTTAATAGATAGAGTGATTCAAGAGGAAGGTTTGTATAATCCTACGCAGACGAAGTCGCGGGCAGAAGCTAGTAAATTATAAAGTCTAGAAACAACATAAAAAAAACATTTTTGATACTTGTTTCGCATCTGTGGTCAAATATTTGAATCCCTGATCTAATATACCCTACTATGTAATATTACAAATGCGAAAGGTTGTGATGATGTGAGTGAGTGTGTGTGTTTGTTCCTTCTTCACGCTGAAACGACTGAACGGATGTGGATCAAATTTGGAATCGACGTGGCTGGTACCCCAGATTAAAACATACGGTACTGTTTATCCCGGAAAATTGCACAATTCCCGCGATAAACATGTCAAAGGTCGTAGGTGCCTAGTCGTAATGTAAATAAATTGTTGCAGAACATACTATCAACATCAGTTCCTAAATGTAATTTTACACGGACGAAGTCGCGGGCAGAAGCTAGTATCACTAGTATAAGTGGGTCAAATTCAACTTGCAATAATTAACTCACAGATACTACCTAACCTATCACGGCAAGTTGATTCAAAGCTTGTATGTAAATAAACTGGTAAAAATTAAAGAACAACAAACGTATTTTTTTAATGGGACTTTTCGTGTGCTAGTCCGAGTCGCACTTGGTCAGTTTAAAAAAAAAGAAACGTCAATTGGCAGCGCGGGAAATAACGTGAGCATGCGTTCGTGTTCACCCAGTCGGCGCGTGGCGTGCTTATAAAGGAAAAATAGCATAAACACGAACAGGCTTCTAGGCTTGGGCATGTCCCGGTGCCAGGCCTATAGACCCACAATGACAGCACGAGGGCCTTGGACTGTGGCTCTGCCAATCTGTCAATTTCGTAGACCGGGTCCCTTTTTGGCTCATAACATTTGTTTTTTTTATAACCCCATAATGCCGTGAATTTTCAGAAATTTTTGATAAGTCCTGATTGCTATTCATTGTAATAAAAATCTTCGTACAGAAATAAAACGGTCTATGAGTAACGAAAATTATATCAAACTAACATTCGGAACTTCAATTTGATGGGACAAAATATAGACCTTCTAAGCTAGCTTGTAGGCACTTAAAGCCAGCTGACATGGATACCGGATTCTGCAGCACCTATCCCTATAACGTCATGATCAAAATCCCCTTTTTCATTGCTTTTGGCAGAGATGTACAAAATACTTTTCGAAAAGTATTTAAATACAAAATGCAAATACTTTTTTAATATAGTATTTCAAATGCAAGATACAAAATACTTTTCCCTTTTGTATTTAAATACTAAATACAAAATATGTATTTTCAAAATACTTTATTGAAATAAAATAATTTATGGTAAAATTACTGCAAAACGTAATAGTGACTTTGAGGATTGTCAAGAGGGGTCCCTCATATATTATTGGTCAGGTTTTATATGCGTTTTGTTTCATCTATCTTTTTGCGCATAGACTTTCAAAGCTGCTGCGCCACTAGTGGCCATTTTTTGTTTTTACTGAATCGCGGAATGCTTTAGAAAAATGAAGCTTAGAATAAAAAAGTATTTTGTATTTTACAAATACAAAATACGTCTCGAATAGTATTTCAAATAAAATACAAAATACTTTAAAAAAAAAGTACTTAAGTACAAAATCCAAAATACGTATTTTGTATTTTGTATTTGTATTTTAAATACAAGTATTTCAAATATGTCACAACTCTGGCTTTTGGATTACAATCGACCAGCGGACATAAACAATTTGGTGCCCTGTGAGTTGGCTATGAGTATCGACAATACAATTTGTCCATTGGCATACAGCATTGGACCATTCTTGAGTAAAAGTGCGCGGTACCGGGCCTGCAGACAATCTATTGGTAACACTACACAGCTGTGTAAGGTTCAGAGACCTTATACACACAGAATTACATCTACGACTTGGCAAACGTCTTAGCGTCTAGAGCTACATTAGAATATTGTCTGCGGTAAATATAATGTAAATTAACAGAAATTTTAAAATAATCCTTCCATGTTGCTCTGCTTCTCTTCCCGCGCACGTATTTTGGTACATTCGGGCTTTTGCCCTAGGGAATGTGCGAAAATCTAAGGAATCATATTTAAGGCGATGCGGTTAGCAACCTATTATAGGCCGGGAGATAGTGACAGAAATTACTGGGTCATTTGTACCAGTATGGCGGTTCTTCAGGGGTCTAAAGTACGCAATGACAAAAAGAAAAATGATGGTCATAACGCTGGTACCGGCGGCCCAATCGCGTGGGCGTTGGTCGAATTCGTCGGATAAATTACGAGTGTCAAACGATTTGTTCCACAATCATTTTAGTATTTTCCGATAGTCCATAAAAAATAAGCAGGCGGTAGTGTCATGCCATACTTTTCCGGTGTGACTTACGCAAATGCGTTAATTAGAAAATAAAAAATTCAACCATTTGTACCAGGCTAATTTTTGCACAGTTAATCATCGTCGTGCAGCCATTTACGAAAATCACCATGCCATACTTTTCGGCGGTATGGCGACCATTTGGAACCGTTGGGGCCTTACTGCGTTTATGTATGTATGTATGTACTCTTCATTGTGCAAAATAAACAAGACAAATATAATTGACAAACACTGGGATACATGCACTAGGGCGGACTTATCCCTTTAAGGGATCTCTTCCAAATAAAGCGTTAAATTGTTATCTTGGCAGTATAGCGTTGCAAGTAAATGCCTAATGTCAGTAAAACCTGCGCAGGATTGCAGCACGCTTTGCGCGACATGTTTAGCTTTTTGCGGCCTAATCCGGTCTGTCAAGTTTTTTGCGTACAAACTTGCCATATAAAATATAGATACGAGTATATACACACTGGCACTCATATTAAAATATCTCTTATTAGCTGACTATTTAATACTAATTTTGTACTCGTTAGGTGTTAGGTGTAGGTGTGCCGCTAAGTAGCCGTGCTTGCACTGCTGTGTTCCGGTGTGGAGAGTAAGACAGCCGGGGAAATTACGGGCACAAGAGGAATTGGCATTGTTCACTTTTTTTAAGCTGTGCTTTTAACACCTTTATTTGATAAAATGGACTATTTCAAGCAACTAATTTGAATATTATTAACCTGAAAAATGCCCCCCTGTTTCGTGCCTGGTTCATAGGTTCCCATTATGCTGGCCGCGTTGCCTCTTTGAACTGCAATGGCAACCCTTTGAACCAGCCACGAACCAGAGCGGGGATCGCAGCCCCTATGTCTCAGACTGCGGCCCAGCTTCCTGACTAGCTCCTTTATCTATACTAATATTATAAAGAGGAAAAATTTGATTGTTTGTTTGTTTGTTTGCATTGAATAGGCTCCGAAACTACTGGACAGATTTCAAAAATTCTTTTGCCGTTAGAAAGCTACATTATCACTGAGTGACATAGGCTACTTTTTACCGCGGGAAAATACCTTTTTCTACGGGAAAATTAATTTACCGCGGGCGAAGCTGCGGACGGAAGGCTAGTTGTACATAAAACACATTCATTCGAATTCATTCGAAGTCGCCGGCTGGCTAGCCTATATATCTATTATTTCCCTTGACAACTGCAACATGTAACTTATTGAGACATTTCTATTGTTGTTCAACTAGACTGGTAGTTTTTTTGAGCCGTCTGGCGATTAGCAACGCGTAGGCAGCTCTGCCAGCGCTGCGGGGCGCCAAGTCACTCCACTTTGCAGACAAACAAACCGCGGAGTTGCTATTATGCTTATATAGGGATTATATTACGTACTAGCTATTGCCCGCAGCTTCACCCCTGTTCCAGTGCTTTTTTATTTTATAGATACCTAGTCCAAACTGTAACAAATACCACTAAAAATGAATTATCCAATTCGGTGCAGTCGTTTGGAAGTTATGCGCGTACATTTCAACGATTCATTTTTATTTATATAAAGTAGTATTTTAACGCTTGTAAACAAATTAATTTCATCTAAATTCCCACGCAATCACTCATTACATGCAACTAGCTTCTGCCCGCGACTTCGTCTGCGTATTATACATAAAAACCTTCCTTTCAAATCGCTCTATCTATTTAAAAAAACCGCATCAAAATCCGTTGCGTAGTTTTAAAGACCTAAGCTACAACTTGCCATATTGCTAGGATATAGCTTATATCAGCCTCTCATGTATCTTAGAAATCATCATCATCATTTACAGTGCATATCTATCGTATCTTGTCTTATCTTGTCTTATATATGAGCTCTTCCATGCTGATCTGGGAGTAAAGAAAAAACATAGAATGTACCAGTTGCTTCTCTTCCCGCGCAGATGGTAAAAGCCCATCGAGGGAATGGGCGAAACTCTTAGGAATCATGTTATAGGCGACGAGGCTAGCAACCCATCACTATTACGATTCCATTTTCCACCTATACGCCCACAATCTTGCTAAATGTGGCCTGTAGTTACCTGTTACCATAGGCTCTGTCTACTCCGTAAGGGATAAAGACGTGATTTGTGTATGTATGTGTGTATGTATGTATATATGAGTTCCCCGGAGATCGAAAGAGTTCTTAGCAGACGGAGTTGCGAGCAACAGCAATACGTACGAACGGGAGCGCGACGCCGCCATCACTTGTTCGCCGCGTTGGTGGGACTAAGAACACGTAGAGCCCGGAACTGCCCGACGGCCAGGGCGATAGCGCTACTTAATGCCTTTCTATCTGAGATCCAAGATGCTGACGTGTTCGCTGATGGTTGGGGAGCACTTTTATCTAAAAGTAGCGACCCGCCCCGGCTTCGCACGATATATTATGCATGTATTATACATAAAAACCTTCCTCTTGAATCACTCAATCTATTAAAAAAAACCGCATCAAAATCCGTTGCGTAGTTTTAAAGATTTAAGCATACATAGGGATATAGGGACAGAGAAAGCGACTTTGTTTTATACTATGTAGTGATAATAAACGACAGGATAGCCTAGTGGTTAGTGACCCTGACTATGAAGCTAGAGGTCCTGGGTTCGAATCCCGGTAGGGACAGACAGTTGTATGATGAATACGAATGTTTGTGCCCGAGTCATGGATGTTGTATGTATTTAAGTATGTATTTATCTACATTATATATGTATGTTTATCCGTTGCCTGGTACCCATAGTACAAGCTTTGCTTAGTTTGGGGCTGGGTCAATTGGTGTAATTTGTCCCAAGATATTTATAATTTTATTTATTTATTAATACTATTTGTATTTTGTAATTAACAGGCTAGGTGTGTTGGCCTTAACTGTAAGCCTATCCTTGTATAAATAAATAGACAGTTGACGATATTTTAAAACTCGACAGGTACACTCAGCTTCGTGTGTGTGTTCGTCTCACGCTACCTACGCAGGTACTTAGCGTCTATTCCTGTCACTACTTATTCAAATTCGACGCATACTTAAATTCAAAATGGCCGGACAAATACTTGAACGGCAGACATTGTTTTCTGATGTTATCTCTGTTGCCGAGGAGTTTTTTTAAGCTAGTTCCATCGGCTCGCATCGGAAACCGGTCACTTAATCTTTGTATGTCTGTGTAACTCTTTGTACATAAAACACATGAAAAAGATGAATACACAACACACATGCGAATACCCTAAAAGGGATCTCTTCCAGTTAACCTTAGAATGATTAACAGGACATCACTACATAGTATAAAATAAAGTCGCTTTCTCTGTCCCTATGTATGCTTATATCTTCAAAACTACACAACGGATTTTGATGCGGTTTTTTTAAATAGATATAGAGTGATTCAAGAGGAAGGTTTTTATGTAGTCGCGGGCAGAAGCTAGTAAGTATTAAACAAGAGTAGACACAGAAAAAGTAAAAGAACCGATCGAAATCTAAAATAATCCTTAATGCCTAAATTTTATACCACTTTCGTGTGGTATTTTCACACGTGTTTTCAAAAACCGGGGCCCAGATTGCAGCGTTCAGAAAACTCGGAGAATTCCACTCAGACACACACACATGAATCACGTCTTTATCCCTTACGGGGTGGACGGGGCTTAAGTTAACAAGACCTAAAGGTTACGTTTAGCATGATTGTGGGCGTATAGGTGGAAAGGGGAATCAAAGTAGTGGTGGGTTACTAACCGCATCGTTTATAATACGATTCCTAAGATTTTCGCCCATTCTCTCGACTGCGCGGGAAGAGAAACAACTGGTGCATTCTATGTTTTTTCTTCTATGTTTCTACTTCCATGCTGTTCTGGGAGCAAAGAAAAAACATAGAATGTACCAGTTGCTTCTCTTCCCGCGTAAATGGTAAAAACCCATTAAGGGAATGGGCGAAAATCATAGGAATCATGTTATAGGCGATGCGGCTAGCAACCCATCACTATTTTGATTCCACTTTCCACCTGTACGCCCTCAGTGTCTTGTTAAACGTGGCCTGTAGGTCTTGTTACCTTAGGCTCTGTCTACCCCGTAAGGGATAAAGACGTGATTTCTGTGTATGTATGTTTTTTCTTTACTACCAGACCAGCATGGAGGAGCATGGACACTCAGACGCTGGCCGAGAATTCCATTCAAATCTATTTACCTTGTCTTACAAAGGTTTCTACCTGCTTGTATTGTTGGCCAACCTGTAGAAACCGAATTCAAACGCTTGTCTTTTGTCACATGCCGTTATTACAAGCTTCTATGTATCTTGCATTGTTCGTATGTACCTAAGTTGTTTGTTTAATCATATAGACTACAAGCCCATGGAAAAAAAACATGTGAAATGAACCAGCGTGAATGCACGGAGAGAAATGAATTAGCCGTGATAGCTAAGCTCCCTTTGCTGAAATTTTCTTTGCTGTGGCATACAATTTGTTTGCAACTGTAACAAGGCCATGTCTATAGCAACTAAAACCAGTTAGCTACCACTGATAACGATATTTAGCTAAACGAATTTCAAATAATTTGCTAACAGTACTAATTGATTAGCAACTATAGCTAATTTATCAACAAAATAATTTAGTAATTGCTGTTAGTTGTAACCGTTAATAATTCTTAGTTATAGTGGATAAAAATTTCGTTACTATTACTAATTTTACATGTGTTAGACAGCAGATAATATCTTTGATACGTTTGATAAATACATTTTGCAATCACTAATAACATTTTTGCAACGGCTGCTAATTTTTTTCTGATTCATCTACTAATATATCCTTCGCTAATGTTGCTAAGAATCTTAGTCGCACCAACAAATTTACTTTGCAATGAACAGCAATATTATATTAGCAGTCGTAGCAAATCAGACTTATGTGTGGCAGCCAAGAACTTTTTGCAGCTTTGACTAACTTATTCACAAACTGTAGCTAATATTATTTGCTGCAACTGCTAAATATTTTTTTGCTAATGTTGCTAAGAATCTTAGTCGCACCAACAAATTTACTTTGCAATGAGCAGCAATATTATATTAGCAGTCGTAGCAAATCAGACTTAAGTGTGGCAGCCAAGAACTTTTTGCAGCTTTGACTAACTTATTCACAAACTGTAGCTAATATTCTTTGCTGCATCTGCTAAATAATTTTTTGCTAATGTTGCTAAGAATCTTAGCCGCACCAACAAATTTACTTTGCAATGAACACCAATATTATATTAGCAGTCGTAGCAAATCAGACTTAAGTGTTGCAGCCAAGAACTTTTTGCAGCTTTGACTAACTTATTCACAAACTGTAGCTAATATTATTTGCTGCAACTGCTAAATATTTTTTGCTAATGTTGCTAAGAATCTTAGTCGCACCAACAAATTTACTTTGCAATGAACAGCAATATTATATTAGCAGTCGTAGCAAATCAGACTTAAGTGTGGCAGTCAAGAACTTTTTGCAGCTTTGACTAACTTATTCACAAACTGTAGCTAATATTATTTGCTGCAACTGCTAAATATTTTTTTGCTAATGTTGCTAAGAATCTTAGTCGCACCAACAAATTTACTTTGCAATAAACAGCAATATTATATTAGCAGTCGTAGCAAATCAGACTTAAGTGTGGCAGCCAAGAACTTTTTGCAGCTTTGACTATAAGTAACGATAAGTATTAAGGCCAACAGCAACTGAGCTTACGAAATACGCCAACAGATGGCGCTGCGCGCAAGTTACATCGCGCTATCGTTTGGTTGACCGAGCGTCCATATATACCCGAGATGATTTTGAATGATTATCTTGTAACAGACACAGGAAGCGAGTCTGAGTAGCCTAGTGTGCACGTTACTGCTTCTAATTCGTTAGGACGTTAACGGGCCCGGTCTATCAGACTTTGCAGGTGTGTGCACGGGTTGCCGTATCGCAGTGGCGGTCGCTTCCTCGGGCCACAAATTGATTACATCCCACAACTAAGACTCTTGGTAACTGTAACAAACTTAATTAGCAGCTCCAGCTAACCTGATTACATCTCACAACTAAGACTCTTAGTTACAGTAACAAACCCAATTAGCACTTATAGCTAAACAGATTACATCCCACAACTAAGACTCTTAGTTAAAGTAACAAACCCAATTAGAGGCTACAGCTAAATTGATTACATCCCACAACTATGACTCTTGGTTACAGTAACAAACCCAATTAGTACTTACAGCCAAACTGATTACATCCCACAACTAAGACTCTTAGTAACTGTAACAAACTTAATTAGCAGCTACAACTAACTTGATTACATCTCACAACTAAGTCTTTCTTATAGTAACAAACCCTTTTAGCAGCTGCAGCTAAACTCGTTGTCGAATACCGCTAAAGAAATGCGATAGAGTATCAAACTAACTTAGTTGCTACAGCCAACACTTTCGCCGATGCAACGAATTATTTTGATTGTCACATCTAAAGTAATTAGCAGCTACGGCAAATTTGTTTGCAGCTACCGCTAAATATTGCTAATTAAATTAGCTGTCACTGCTAAATATAGCTAATATACTTAGCAGCCACAACTAATTTTAGCTAATATGATTAGCAGTCACTGCTAAGTTTCCCAAACTTCAAAGTGATCACAACTAAGAATATTTGCTATCACAGCCAAGTTTCGGTAGCGAAAAACTCTTTGCAACGATAGCTAAATACTTCGATGTCCCTATAGTTTCGAAGGAATTTAGCTGCGCCAACTAATTCCTAGTTACCACAGCTAAGTTTTTTTTTCCGTGTGAAGCTTAGAAGGCGGTTACTATATCATAAAATAACTGAGCGCTATGCCGTCATTTCGGAGCGGAGGGACCTATGCTAAACGTGGCCTTTAAGTTTTGTTACCTTGGGCTCTGTCTACCCCGTATGGGAAAAAGACGTGATTTATGTATGTATGTATGTATGTAGATATCGTTTCGTGAGTCATAGACGGTTCGGACTGAAAATCAGTGCTGCAGGTGTCTAACACCTTAGCGTAATGCTGTGCCAGCGACCGTTTCACTTTTGCAAAGACACACAACGCTGATGATCTATTTTTCATATCTGTGTTTATTTTTCGTGTTTATTTTCTATAAATGTGTGTATAATTCTCTTATATTTGTGTGTCTTGCAAAAAGGAATAAATGTCTTCTTTCTTTCTTCTTTCTAGATATGCAATTATGACTATTTCTGCGTCAAATCGGACGTTTCTATTTCTATCTTATCAATATCTTCGACAATCACTTTTATAAAAGCACTTATTATTTAGTATTATCACGCTACTTATCTCCCCTAAACTCTAATAATATTATTATTGTTACTGGTCCATGTACATCCAAATAAATAACAAGGAAAACATAAGTAAAAACTTGTTTTTAGAACAAGACTTGTGTTTGGGGCGTCCCCGTTGTGATATATTGGGAGGTACAGCCGCACGAGTGAACTTAAAGTAATTAGAATATAATATAATTAAGAGACGTCCCTATAATGTGTGTCTTGACCGGTTTTATTTGGTACAGACTTCATGGTGAACGTGATAACGATTCCTTGGGGTGCGAGTCGGGTTACCTCCACGTGTGGTCAAGAGCTGCGGTGCCTTTTTGGATCCGTCCGGGGGGAAGCAGTGCTTGATCCGGTGCACCCTGGGCTTCGGCTAATGATTTCCTGGCAGTTTCTGAGGGATATCATTGACCGTTGGCTAAGAGCCCGACAGGGGGGGAGGGGGTCTTTGACCATTACCGTACAACGTTGCCGACATTTTGTCACAAGATTTTTTAATCATATTTTTGTTACTTTGACATTGGCGAAGTTGTCGTCGCTATAACGACTTGAAACGCCACAAATAAGAAGAAGAACGATTCCTTAACCTTGCAAGAACTGAGGCCCAAATAGCATCTAAAAACTTTTTAGTTTAGAAGAAGCGCGTTGTGAGACTTGCTTTTTCACATGTAATGTTTTTGACGGGATTAGAACCTACCTACCTACTACTGGTAGGACTAAAGCTAGACCTCTGAGCAAAGCGGCTCTGGCATCACTCGCTGCGTCAGTGACATCAGCAGACTTATTGCCCAACTCGCTCGCAATCGCCATCGCGTTCATTTTGACAGTTCATGTACCTATTCTATTCTATTCTCCCTTAATGGCGGCCGTAAGGCTTGGGCCAATGTCAACAGTTCATGTATGGGCTGACAATTGGCATCGGAATCAGCTAGCTGTCACATTCATACAAGAACTGTCAAAATGAACACGATGGCGATTGCGAGCGTCAGGTAATAAGTCTACAGTATGCTTAGTGTAGGTTTTCGGTCACAAAAGACGTCTCGAAAGCGTTTGCATCAAAATATCATATAGTATGAGAACAGTTTGTTGCCGTTTCGCTCCGCTAGTGCCGCTGCCAATTATTCCATAGTAACTGACGCGTTTACGTGAACGCGTTCGAGACGTTTTTATATGCGATAACCATTGACGTACAATAAACAACTAGACTCCCAATCACGCTCAAAAACTGTCCGAAGCAAAAGTCTGAACGACGCGTCTATTGTTCAGAGTTTTGGTTCAGTTGTGTTTCGACCGCGCTTTGATAACAATGTATATGTCTCTTTCGCACCGTAATCTTACTATTGAGAACAAAAGAGACAGGCAGGTTTCCAGCGCGTGGCGTCGTGTCATTACTTCTCACCATCCCACGCCATTGATATTAAACATTACTGCCACGAAATAAGGTGTCAATTTGAACGAATATGTTAATGTTATCTGTCTAAGTCGATGTGTTGACACACACAACACATAGACAAAGCAACTCGGACGTTTCTTGAGGAACCGTTGTTAGCGACTGAGAGTCTAGTTGTTTATTGTAAGTCAATGGCGATAACTTACACTAGAGGCTCAGAGCTGCTTTGCTCGGAAGTCTAGCTTAAGGGTCGTAACGAATTGGACTAAGGGTTGCTGTTTGCTTTGGGCCCTAGGTTTTAAATATCCTCAAGCATCTTAAGTGAATACTATTTATATAAACATTATATATCCACGTGTTGGAGGTAAAATCGTTATTTTTGTCCCGCCGTGGGCCGAATGACGTAAGACCGCCATTTTCCTCACAGATATATGATAACTCAGGCCTTTAGCGCTTCAATAATAATTGTAATTCAATTGATGAATATATGTACCTATGTTAAATTGAATTGTTTCTGTTTTCATATGAAAAATGGGTCATGCGAGGAATGAATAACTTTTACCAATAAAAATGAGGTTGTTCATGTTTTTGTTAAAAAATGTTATTTATTACAACCTTTTTGCTGGCTGTTCTTTTTGTTGACTGTCGCATTGGCACCCATACTTACACATTCATATATTCTCCATTTTAGCGCGTTTGTAAACAGTGGCGTAGCTACCTAGGGACTAGGCGGGGCAGTGTCCAGGGCCCTCTAGCTCAGAGGACCCTCAAATCCTTACCAGAAAATCTCGATCGAACTATTATTATTAAAACGTAACCAGTTTAGATAGTAGTGGGGCCCCATGTTTTATTTGCACCAGGGCCCTTGGTTACCTAGCTACGCCACTGTTTGTAAACAAACCTATTTCATCTAAATTCCACACACAATCACTCTTTGTATACAATTAGCATCACATCCAGCGGAATATTGAAGGGTCACACTTGATATCTCACGACATTTAAGAACAATTATACTATTTATTTATTAACAGTGGCGTAACTATAACGTCTGGGGCCCGCGGCAAATTCGTCAGATGCCTCCTTCCTCAATATAAAGAAGTGCATCAGGGTCCCTTCTGTGCTCTAAACCAAGCCAGTTCGGGGCCGCAAAGAGCCAGGGGCCCCTGGCATTTTGCCACCCCTGCCACCCTATAGTTACGCCACTGTTTATTAATAAAAACTTACAAATCATGACAGCATAACTATGGCACTAAGTAAGACAAAATAGCAAAACAAATGCTAATGAAATAAAAAAAAACAAAAATATATTAGGTGCAAGAGGACGGACGTCACCTCAAACCTCAAACATTCCTCGCACAATCCGCCATCTGCCAACTGGGGGACTTGTTTGTTTACAAAAGTGTTAAAATGGACTGGAATGGACTATAGTTAAGTAAGGTGTATTCGGGTAATTCCGAAAATGAATAAAATCAGTCATATTCCTGTAATAGTAAGTAGTAATAGTAAAAACTCGTAGACTGGAACTCGTTAAAAAAACAATGCAAAAGTTTAAATATTCTAAACACTTTCTCGAGTAATTATGCGATGTTTTATTAGAATTCACAGACAAAGCTTGTTTGTTTGTGCTTTGATTACAGACATAAAAGTTTCACGATTTCGGAAAATTATCTTCAGTGTCGTGTTAGTCTGAAGGTACAAACAAAACACGATTGTATGCATACATACAATAAAAAGTTATACATACATACATACAAGGGACCAGGGCGCACGTGGGCTCTACAGAGATATAAGCAAAGCAAAGCCTGAGAGAGGCAACGGACGACCCTCGCGCCTGCTTTCTCGCACAAAGACTCGCAATTGCGATACAACGCGGGAATGCTGCCTGCGTGAACGACCCTACCTAAGGGTCCAATTTTATTTTAATTTTAAATTTCGAGCCAAGTTTTAATTTTATTAAGTTATTTTTAAGGTAGCCTTAGTTTATATTACATACTTTAAATTAATGCTTGTAAAAACTGGTCATGTTTAGTTGCGCTTTCGACAAGAAATGAACTTAATTTAAAACATGAACTAAATTACCATCAAATGAATCAAGAATTTTACTTCTTGATGTATTATTTTATTTTTACGGTTTTACCCGTTAGAAATACGCACTTGGTTTCGTCCCTTGTGAGCAGTAGATGTTCCACGGGAATTTGTAATTAGCTCGTACAGACGGCCTTGGCTTTACTGTTCGAATTTTTCTATGTGTAATTTACAGTATCGTTTAGAAGTGAACAGACTTACCCGTACGCTGATTTCGTGTCAAGTTGCGAGAGCTTCACGCATAGCCCTTTCCTCTCCTCAACTTTCAGCTTCTTCGCGTGCTCCTCGAATATCTCCTTGCAGGGTTTCCTGCTCATCTGGCAGCACTCCAGCTTGGCGAATTCAGCCAGCAACTCCTTCTGCAGATCCTTGTATTGCTTCATCGTCATCAAAGACCCCGACGCCGCCTTCGGCCGCTTCTGCTTCTCAGCAGTCTCATTCAACTCTTGGTAACACTCCTTCGGGATCTCTTGGTACCTGTCGATTTCTGCGTTTATGTCTTGGTATTTTTCCAAGTCGCTGTTGTATATGGGGGATGATCTGTCAGGGGATAGGATGTACTCTGAATTTGTGAGTTGTGGGGATCCTAAGTTGACTGAGACGGGGCTGGATATGTTTTCGGAGTACGGGGGCGTCGGGTATGGAGCCTGGTAGCTGTCCAGCTCGAAGTTCAGGAGTGTGTTGTTGAATTCTTCTAAAGGATCCACGGCTTTGGGTATGTAGTGCTCGCTCAGCATTTCGATGCAGTCTTGGAGGATATCTTCTGGAAGTTCGGAAGTGTCTTCGTTTATGTACTCCTGAGCTGTCTGCCAGAGTAAGCTTTGTTGTTCGCAGTTTTCTGGAAAGTTCTGTACGTTGGTTTCGATTGTGGATAGGGCTTGGTTTATCTCGGAGAGGTCTGTGTTGGGCTTGACGAAGACTTGGCCGCCTGTGTAATTGTTCGTGTTGAAGGGCACCCGGCATATCTGAAAGGAGACGGAGTTTATGAATCACTGAATAATGATGTATTCATTGATTGTACACATCTTATACTTGTGTCTTGCAAAAAGGAATAAATGTCTTCTTTCTTTCTTTTCTTTCTATGTATTAAATATCCAAGACTCGAGAACAAACATTCGTATTTTCGTACAAATATCTGCCCCGACCGGGGATCGAATAGTGAGGTACTCTAACCACTAGGCCATACGGTCGTCAAAAATTGTTGGAAACCCTAAGGAGACCGTCTATGGCCGGCGCAAGCGCAGGTAAATAAATACATACATAAGATATAGACTTTTTTCGACTATATCAACATTTGTCAACATGCAATTAGTCATTTTCAAAACGTCCGAATGACGGATGCACCAAACAGTTTTAAACTTGCAAGTTTCTTCGCGTAAAGAACTGGCGCTGCGATCGCATTTGTGACGTGAATTTCGTATGTAAAACGTTTAGTTCCGTTTTTACCCGCAAGCCAAGATAGTTGTTTTAAATTGGCTCACTCCCAAAACTATGTAGAGACAACTCTATCGTTCATTAAAACAAGAAAGATTTATTACCCGTTTTTCCCAGTAGGACAATTTTATACATGTTGATATACTCCCACGCTGGTTTGGGAACAAAGAAAAAACATAGAATGTACCAGTTGCTTCTCTTCCCGCAGATGGTAGAAGCCCATCGAGGGAATGGGCGAAAGAGGAATCATGTTACAGGCGATGCGGTTAGCATAACGTGACCATACGTCCCGGTTTGGGCGGGACAGTCCCGGTTTCAGGCAGTCTGTCCCGGTGTCTCCAGCGAAGCCAACTTCGTCCCGGTTTTGCAAGAAAACCCAACGATAGTTTAAAATTATACGTACTCGTATCGAAAAACAAGACCCGATATTTAAAAAAAAATTTGTTCAGTCGACAAAATATTCAAAAATACGACTTAGAAGCTCAAGAACACTAAAAACTTTTTTTTTATTATATATTTCCGCAGATGTGTCCCGGTCTGACAAAATAAATAAATGGTCACGTTAGGTTAGCAACCCATCACTATTTTGATTGTATTTTCCATCTATTCGCCCACAATCTTGCTAAACGTGGCGGTGGTAAACCGTGGTACACTTATAAGCAAACACTTACCTGTTTATAGTTATCTGGGTCCCTGGCATACGGATGCTGCTTCCCCACGATGTCACTGACCCCATTCCTCAACGGGCTCCTCTTAATAACAACCGTTTGCGTCTTCACTTCCTTGCCGATCTTCAAATCCTCTAGTTTCTTCACAATATCATTACTGTCTTTTGTTTCATCTTGCTCCGCATACCCGCTGTCTTGGGAAGAGTGGGAGCCAAACCTCTCGCTTCTGGCTTCACTTTTTTCTTTCAAATCTTCTGTGTCATTGATTTCACTATCGTGCAGGGCTTTACTGTTTTTCGTGAAAGAGAAATTGTTGAATTCATCACTTTTACTGTCATCGTCTTTGTCTTTGATATCTATTTTTTGGAAGTCTTTGAGCAGAGTAGCGACTGAGGTGACTTTAAGAGGTTTGTATTCTTGCTGTACCGGTTTGGGGTCATCTTTCGGGATCTTGTCTGTCTCTTTTTTGCTCTTCTTCTGGAAGAGCGTGGATATGATTTTGATAATGTTCGGCTTCTTTTCTTTTTCTAACTGCGTTTTTGAACTGGACATGGTGGCTGTTCCCATTGTGAGGTGGTCGTTAGTTTAGCATCCTGAAACAAAAAACTGAATGTTAGCTTTGAGGTACATACATACATCATCATCATCATCATCCTCATCTCAGCCATTACAAGTCCACTGCTGGACATAGGCCCCTCCTTTAGATCTCCAATAAGACCGGTTGGAAGCGGCTTGCATCCAGCGCGATCCTCCGATCTTAATGAGGTCATCGGTCCACCTTGTGGGTGGACGGCCCACGCTGCGCTTGCCGGAGTCGAGTGGAGACCACGCATACATACATACACATACACAATTCACGTCTTTATCCCTTACGGGGTAGATAGAGCCTAGGTAACAAGACCTAAAGGCCACGTTTAGCATGGTTGTGGGCGTATAGGTGGAAAGGGGAATCAAAATAGTGATGGGTTGCTAGCCGCATCGCCTATAACATGGTTCCTTGTCGCCCATTCCCTCGATGGGCTTTTACAATCTGCGCGGGAAGAGAAGCAACTTGTACATTCTGTGTTTCCTTTGCTCCCAGACCAGCGTGGAAGACGGTGGAAGATGGTTAGATTACAATTTTACTAATTACAGATTTGAAGTTCGGAACCCTAAAAAAGTAAGCAAAGCGGTCGGTTTTACTTGTAAATGGGTATGCATGTGTATATTGACAAAATATGACAATGCAAATACAATCAACAGCGGGTCCCTGGGGCTCGGAGGCAAAGGAACTGGGCCGCAGATTAAGAGACAGGGGCTGCGATCCCCGCTCTGGTTCGTGGCTGGTTCAAAGGGTTGTCATTGCAGTACAAAGAGGCAACGCGGCCAGCATAATGGGAACCTTTGAACCAGGCACGAAACAGGGGGACATTTTTTAGGTTAATTTTTAATTATTTTTAACATAATTTACTTTGAATCAACTTTCGTAGTTTTAGCGATCCTTGCTATTGTTTAGTTTTTAATGGTTTGTATATTAATAAATAACTTTTTATCAACAAAATAATTCAGTAAAAAGACTTACGTCTTTCAAATATTTATTAGTGCACTAAATAAATTTGTTTTTTGTTGAAATATTCCGTCAATCGACCTCAATTAGGTGGTAGCATATAATACGATTCAACAGGAACTATATTTAAAGAAATTCCCGGTAGCACTATCTGTCTGCCCACAGAGTTAAATAACTCGTGAGTTCCTCTGTCACACCGTGTTGTAACTTGTAATCGAAGCTCTATTATTCAAATTTAAACAAAAAAAATTCTAAAGCCTACTTCTCGTTAATAAAATAAAAATAAAATAAAAATTTATGTCTGAGCCCAAAATTTAGAAAAAAAATTTGTATTATCAACTCTTATACACCATTTGTAACATAGATCGTTTAGATATCAGCAAAAGTTCGATATTTAAATATAGTTCAACCGAATGGTGTTTTTTGGTTTGCATTCCCTTCTGTAGTCTTATTATCTAACTCGCTCGCAATCGCCATCGTGTTCATTTTGACAGTTCATGTAAGGGCTGACAATTGGCATCGTAGAAACACTGATTGCACCGGTGCGAAGCCGGGCGGGTCGCTAGTTAATTATGAATCGTTAGGTCTTGTTACCTTAGGCTCTGTCTATCCCGTAAGGGATAAAGACGTGATATGTGTATGTATGTATGTAATAATGAATCTAGGAATCAGACTAGATTAAGATGCGATACAAGCAGTGGCGGATTTACAAATTTTCAAGGTATAGGCTGAATAGTGTTTTTGCCGCCCTTGCAAAATTTGTTGCAGACTTCTAAGTTTTTTTTTATTTATTTCTGAGGTAAAAAAAAAAAGCTCGTTCCTCAAATTTGCCGCCCTCAAAATCTGCCGCCCTAGGCTCGAGCCTACTCAGCCTTCTGGTAAATCCGCCACTGGATACTAGTAAGATTACGCGTCGGTGTGACCTTCTCTCTTTGTTTGTAAACAGTGCTCGGCAACTTGCCAGGCGCGCGCGCAGATGTGCGAACGCTGCAGATCTACAGGCACCTGTGTAGATAGATATACAGGGTCTCATTGAAATCGGTCAGTATGGGAAAGTCTGAAACTATACGACATACGAAGATCTGTTCTTGGGAACCATGCCATCGATTTTAATAACAAGAAAAACTGCATTCATACATTAAAAAAAAACCTGTACTCAGCTCGGGAATAGAACCTGGTTGTTTTGAAAAATAAACTTACACTATTTCTATTTAGATATCAACATCGCATTGCTTGTCTGGGAGACATGACTATAAAGCAGTGGTTCCTAACCTGGGGGTAATTACCCCCGCAGGGGTAAAACGGAGATTCTAGGGGGGTAACACGGGATGGCACGAAATAGTATTAAAATAGCAATAAACAAAATAATATTTTCAACCATCACACTAGTTAACTCCGAGATTTATATGTTACTTTACTTACTAGTTAACTAAACGTGCAATTTCTTACATAATAAACATATTTTCGTTCGAATTTGTGTGGTATTAATTATTATAATTAGCCAGGGGTAAACTCAATTCCCATACTTGTTCACAGGGGTAGTGGCATTGAAAAGGTTAGGAACCACTGCTATAAAGCGATAAGACCGCCTTTTCTACCTTGTTCTTTGTTTCTGTATTGTATTGTAAATCCAGACCAAACATGGGTATGATGTCAATGCGCATGTCACGTGATTCTAAAGACTTCTATGAGATTATGATCTGTTTAATTTCCTTATTGGTACAACAAACATTGTATAATTTCTAAGCTATCGCGACATATAATAAAACAAAATTCTCTGCGTCTGTTCGCGATATACTCACAAACTACTGAACGGAATTTCATGCGGTTTTCAATAATCGACAGAGGATTTACGAGGGATTTATGTGTAATGTGTCACGGTTTGTGTGAATTTATAACTTATAGATAGAATTTATAATTTATATGGTAAAAGCCCATCGAGGGAATGGGCGACCATCTTAGCAATCATGTTATAGGCGATGCTGTTAGCAACCCATCACTATTTTGATTCACTTTTCCTATACGCTCACAATCATGCTAAACGTGGCCAAGGTAACTTACCTTAGACTCTGTCATTATATGTAGAATCTTCTGGCTTACTGTTTTAACTGTCAAACGGTATAAGATGGCGGCAGAGATGGCGAGTGTTAGTCTGATTGCGAGCGCATTAGAATCGAAGTCAAACGTCAGTAAAGTTAACATGGCCTCAGATTTGGCCTTTTCGTGATGCGACCGTGGCTTCGCTATTACAATAATTAATGCAAACATCAAACCGAAACCGGCTTTTGTCATATGCCGTTATTATCTGCCGCGACTTGGTTATTTTATATGCGTCACCAAACCACTAAATATAGACGGTTCTTGGGCCACAGTCAACTGGCCTCTATAGCTCATCAGCGTGACAATTATCGGTGTCGTGAATGTGTGTTCGGCTTAAGTTGCTTGGCGACGGTTGTTAGAAAAAATATCCTTTTAGAATTTGATGGAATGGAGAAAAGTAATACAAGGTTTTCTTAAACTGAATCCGTTTCGTCATTTTTACACATGGCGACCGTGCAAAATAAATAAAAAATAAATACGTAGTAAACAGAATTTACACTGACGCGCAATATACAAATAATGGAGGCATTAAAACGCAAGAGAACCCAATTCCGCGAGGATTTTACTCGGGCAGCTGACTGCCTTGAAGAAGCTTTCAAGAAGCACAAGGACGGGCTGGAGCCGATTACCTATGTGGCGGGTAAATTTTGCAGACTCTCTGATTGCGCAGAAGAATTGTTTGCATGCGAAATAAATTTGAGGGATCTTTGGTGCGAAAGTGAGGTCTTCAATGAAGCAGCTTATGAACACGACCAGGATAGAGCCGCGCCTTATAAAACTCGATGGTCAGAGTTGAAGGCCAACTACCAAAGCTTGAGCGAACCCAAGAAAGATTCCGACGATGCTAGCTCATTAAAGTCAGCCAAGTCCACGATGAAACATCCGCAAGAGCGCAAAGTGAAAATGCCCAAACTAGAAATTACGAAGTTCAACGGAGAAGTAAAGAAATGGTTACTTTTCTGGGGTCAGTTTGTCAAAATCGATGAGGACCCAGACATTAACGATTCCGACAAGTTCCAGTACTTACTCCAATCAATGGAAGGAATTAAGGAAAGGAAGGTAGGAAGGAATACACTTAACGAAGGAATTTTTTCACAATCGGATACAAATGACAATTATGTTTACGAACTCTTCTTCAAATTTTCGCCAGAATTCCTTTCCTTTTTATTATTTGTTTATTCTAAAGTTTTTTTTAAAGTTACACATAAGTCGGGTTCAATCTATTTAAAGAAAGAAAGGTTTTATTTATTGCTTTGTTTACGTAAAAGTTTATGGATTATGTAGTATATTTTATCTGTGTATCGTTTCGTGAGTCACAGACGGTTCTGGTCGAAAATCAGTGCTGCAGTCTAACACCTCAGCGTAATGCTGAGCCAGCGACCGTTTCACTTTTGCGAATACGCACAACGCTGATGATCTAGTTTTCATGTCTGTGTTTATTTCTCCTGTTTATTTTCTATAAATGTCTGTATACTCTCTTATATTTGTGTCTCTTTCTTTCTTTTTTAGATGGCTTCGTATTGACCACGCATTGTAATTCGAACTGTCACATGTCACCGACTTTGGTAGAATTGGCGAAATATGGGCCGCAGATAGAACGAAATTATAGACCGACCGCTTAAATGAGTCTTCGCCCGCGCGGTGCAGGGGAGCGGGGTAGGCGACAAAGGGGACTGAGAGAGGTGCGGGCGGCAGGCGCACACCCCCCGCACCTCTCGGTCCACTTTTGTTCCGATCAATTAAACATACACAAAGTAGGTACATTATGTGTGTGTGTGCGTGCGTAGGTGTTCGTAGTGTGTCGTATTTAATTATGGACATACTCAGTTCCGAAGCTTGCTTAAAGCGTAGATATTTACATCAGAAGTCCGTAAATAAATATTTCAAGCTAATTTTGTGGTCATTTCAAACATTTCGTATCGAGTACTGGGAACCCAAAATCCCCTGCCAAAGCTAACGAGCTTTTACTTCATACTAGCGGTAGCCCGTGGCTCCGTCTGCACAGATTTCGCTCGCTATCCCGCGGGAATCATGTCATTTTTCGGGGTAAAAACTATCCTATGTCTCTCCGCGCCCGGGTCTGAAACGATCTCTGTACCAAAGTTCAGGGGTTAAGCGTGAAAGTGTAACAGACAGAGTTGAGTAAACAAAGTAATAAATGGATAGAACCCGACTTATGTGTACTTTACTCTAGACAAAAAACAAAAAGGAGGGAAAACTACATTGTTCAAAAACTTGTACATTGCTATGCTAGTCGTCGATTTGTCGTGCAATCAGGTACCTCGTTAGTTTTATTTATAAACTAGTCGATTAGCTTAATTAGTGGGGTCAATGCGTAGTACAGTTATCAGCTATTTATCTTAACGGCTCGGAAATCCCGGACAGTGCGCAACGTAGTTATCACTCATCAGCTGCGGTAGGAGGACAGACAGGCATGCAGGGGTCGGGTAGGCAGCGGGGAGGTAACGCAACACAATTTGTACGCGCTGCTACCCAGGCGACTTGACTAGTAGACTTTATACGTCTCTACTATCACTATCACTATCACTACATAATATAAAATAAAGTCGCTTTCTCTGTCCCTGTGTCCCTATGTCCCTATGTATATGCTTATATCTTCAAAACCACACAACGGATTTTGATGCGGTTTTTTTAATAGATGGAGTGATTCAAGAGGAAGGTTATTATTTTAATGCTTTATTTGTTTAGGTTAAGTTAGGGTCTTTAGTATGTCTACTCTCTATACTATGGTTTCTGTTATCCTGTCAACCGTTCGAAGGTTAGCTGGAAGAGATCCCTTTAAGGGACAAGTTCGCTTTTGTATATCTGTTTTTCTCATTACCTGTAAAATTGAATGTGTTTTATGTACAATAAAGAGTTACACATACATACATACATACTAGAAAGCTGTAATTTGGCAGGGTTTTTATTACTTTTGTATTGTCGTATTTATACCTTCAGTAAATAAAGTAGCTAAAAGTATTGTTGTGAAATAAAAAGTGATACAGTTTTAGAGCGAGCAGGTTGTGTATGAGTCACAACTATAGATTTAATTCGGCGAATACTTCACAAAGGTTTCTTATCTGTTATTAGCAGAGGTTATCAATTTGCTATCAATACATTTGCAATAAAACTTGCCTCGAATAACGTGGAAAAGAGACGAAACATTACACTTTTACATTAAGAATCAGGACAGCTCGTATAAAGATTCCACTTAGCAGGACGAAATAAAATTGGGTTTGGTTGCATGGACTCAGTTCCTTTAGCACCCTTTTCCAAGAATGATATAAAAAGCAAGTTTGTTTTAAACGAACGTGAAACGTCTTTTCTAATATTTCTGGGAAGAAGCCGGCGCGTTCTAACATGGTATTTGACATTGAACAGTTTTCAGTGGAGATAATTTGAATTGCTAAGAGGAGGCCTGCAAGGAGTGCCTCAATGTGATCCTAACAATACACACAACGAAGTTTTTATAGTGTTCTCTGGTGTTGCTTCAGCGTTATTTTTTAAATTGTGATCGACAATTTTTTCTTCTATTTTCGACATTCGACTTCCATGCTTTCGTTTCCTTTTATTCGTTGTCTCACTCCCCCATTCTACCATAACAGTATCGCCGCCTCATTCTTATGACTGCGCAGAATGCACTATGCACTATGCGATTTTCCAGGATAAAAACAATTGTCCGTCTCTGGGGCTGAAACTATCTCTTTACTGAATTCACTATTGTCTGCATATTTTCGGCAATTTTAATCACGTGGGAAAATCGGGAAAACAGTTGCCTATGTTTTATTCCAGGCACCCGGCTATCTACATATCAAATTTCAGCCAAATCTGGCCCGCCGTTTTAGGGTGAAGGAGCAACAAACACAAACTTTTTTAAAATATTAGTAGGAATTACGTAAAATCGTTCATTCTGTGACTTACGCAAGCTCTAGCCGCATTATGCGTTATACCGCAGACAGTTACACACACCCTAAAAATACAGTAACACACCACCGATGAAGTAAATTGATCACGTGATACACACACATCTATTATCAATGTCATTATCGGGTGACATCACCTGATAATGCGATAATCCGTCACAGTATTAGTACCATTGTACCGCACAATGTATACTTCCAACGGATGTGATGATTAGTAAATGGATGTTTACATAATAAAGATGAAAATCCTTTAAGCTCCTGCCATTTTATTTTGTTTTTTTTCTATTAGAGATAAGTTAAAGGTTTATAACCATGCAACTTTTAAAAATTGTGTTTGAAAATGGGGGTTTTATACCTCTGTAAGGGCCCTAAGGGCAAGAGAGATAGCTATATTTAAAAATAAGACTCTGTTAGAGTAAGGCGGAAGATAAAGAATAAATGAGTATTCAAGATGTCTGCTTTTGATTACTTCACCTTACACCTCTACCTTAGTTATAATTTAACAATTCGGTCGTATGTGAGACGTTACGGGAGCACTCGGTGTCACCGCGACGCCCCACGACCACCCCGGGATGGGGTTCCCTCTTCGCGACACCTGTGCAATGCGGGTTTGGGTTTATACCTCTATTTACATTTAAGCCTTTATGCTTCTGCCAGACTGCAACTGCATACAGAGTTCGTTAGCAGAGTACGGGTTTACTTGTGTGATTATCACTTCTCATGTTACTTCGCAAGAAATTATCAAACTAACAGAACATTTTATATCTTTATAAAAAAGGGAATGGCGAAAACATAGTGTAAAACTTGTACCTTGTTGTTTTTAACCGACTTCATAAAAGGAGGAGGTTCTCAATTCGGTTGTAGTTTCTTTGATCGACACTTGATATTTATTTTTACGCATTTTGTGTGACCTTTGACATTTTCATAAACCAAAGTTTTAGTTCTATCAATGCATAGTATAAAACAAAGTCGCTTTCCGCTGTCTGTCCCTATGTATGCTTAGATCTTTAAAACTATGCAACGGATTTTGATGCGTTTTTTTAAGATAGAGTGATTTAAGAGGAAGCTTTATATGTATAATTCTACGCAGACGAAGTCGCGGGCAGAAGCCAGCTAGTTTATAAAGTAAGCGCCAAAAATGACGTCATAGTCTGCGAGCCCGCGACACATTAAATAAGGTATTTGTAAAAACAATTGTGACAGTCGGCCATGTTTTATTTGGAGCAAAATGGCGGCTGGCAAGGTCGCTTATATGCGAAACGAATCCGGGTTACGCGCCATAACGAGCTATAAATAGAACAAATAAACATAATGAGTATGTTAAATAAACAATATCCTTACCCGTCTTATTATAACGAAGACAATGCACTTGCAATTGTCCCACGTGAGTTAAAATTTCTAAACGACACTAAAAACTAGACTATAAACTGGTAGAGATCGCTCTGTAGCGATAAGGCCGCCTATTGTTACCTTGTAATATCCTGTCTAGTTCAATATATACAATACTGATACAATATCGATATTTTAATCATAACATCACTATTTGTATCCCCATAGAATGTTACTTTATTAAAACGTTTATTGTTTATTGTACTTTAAAAAGATGGTACTGCATATGTATATGGACTCAATTTGTCTTAGATGAATGTTACATGGGATCAAGGAACAAAATTAGGCAGTTGTCATATTTTTTATACCTCGCATTTAAAAGTTAATTTTTGCGTAAAAAGCGCAGTTACATTCTACGGGAGCTGTCATCGAGAAAATAAATGATTGGAAATACTATAGTCCAGGGGTTCCCAATCTTTTTCAACCTGCGGCGCAGTTACAAGTTTAGTATTTTGTAACGGCGCCCTGCCTTAGCTAAGTTGTATTGTTGCTATATTATTTACCGATGCGAGCGCTCAAATAGGTACCCGCGAATATTTGTGGTTTCGGATAATGATAGAACTCACGGCGCCCCTCTTTACTTTCTACGGCGCACCAGGGCGCCGCGGCGCACACTTTGGGAACCACTGCTATAGTCTATATTGTGGATGCTGAGAAAGGGGCGGCTGATGGCTTGGGGCCTAGGAAAGAAAGAAAGAAAGAAAGAAAAAAGTTTATTTATGACAATCACAAAACATCAAATAAAATAAATTATCACAAAAAAATAAATTGTCACAAAATGGTCCCAACTCAGCATTTGCTGGCCTTACAGCCAGCGCTGGTCTTCCGTTGGGACCATAGGGTGATTAGATTAAATAAATAAACTAGGGCGGCCGAGACTGCAAATCTGCCACTGTACATGCCCAAAGACCGTACTTTAAGAAGCTATTAGTTATTCCCACGACACTACTCAAACTACGATGACGTATGCCATAAAATCGTAAGCCGCAGCAACGGGAAGAACATTTAAATAACAGCGAAGTGTCTGAAGCTAAGCTATAAAGGAATTAGCATTAATTGTTATACTATTAGAGAGATAAATAAAAGCAATGACGCACAAGCCACGAACATTAATGCAGTATCTAGAACTATCAAGAAACCTGCGTATTAAGATAACTACTAATTGACCGAATGAACGCGACGGCCGAGAGAAGCATCTGTTTCAAATTAGACAAAAATCATACATACATACATATACATACCGTCACGCCCAGGGGCGCCGACTCCGTGGGTGCTCGGGGGCTCGAGCACCCATGAGAAATAAACAGTGGGTGCCGAGCACCCCTGAGAATAGACATCACGAAACAGATCAGTAATCGCCTTTTAGGGATAGGTGTTTTTTCATTACCTGACGACCCGTTTTCGAGTCATCAAATAAGCATGAGCACCCACGAGGTTTTCTAAAAGTCGGCGCCCCTGGTCACGCCTCTTTCCCATGGGTAGGCAGATACTACCTTGTTCCACTTACTACGATCCTGACATACTTCTTTCGCTTCATCCACATTCATCAATCTCTTCACATGCTCGTCGGTTTCGGGTACTCCTGACCTGACCTGACCTTTGAACCTGAAAAATCATACATTAACTACAAAAACCGCGTCTGCAAAGTCGGTTTACGAACGGTAGTTTTACGTGATAACGAAACATACTCGAACTTCTAGCTCTGGTGTCACGTGAGAAGATCGTGCCTCTCTATCGCTTGTTCCGCGTTCTCGCTTGCACACTGAGGTCACAACGTAACGCAGTGAGCTTTTTCGTGAGTGCAGCCGGCGTTCATCGAATTATAAGACGTCATCACGTCAAAAATAACGTGACTTAAAAATTTCATTTTTAATCTAAGCTTCTTTGTTACTGTACATTTTGTTGAAAGTATGTACTTGCATTGTCATCTGCCCCGCATTATGTACACCAAATTTCAAATCAATCAGACAAACCGTTGAAGAGATCCCTTTTCTGGAGACTGTTTTGGCTAGGTCACCAGAATTTCACTGCTTCTTCTTCTTTTTTAATATGGCCCCATCGATCGATGCGATGATTTCGCCAATGTCAAAGTAATAAATACAGTATTCAAAAATCTTGTGACAATATCGGCAACGTTGTACGGTAGAACACGGTCAAAAGACCCCCCCCCCTGCCGGGCTCTTAGCCAACGGTCAATGATATCCCTCGGGGACCGCCAGAAAATCATTACCCGATGCCCAGGGTGCACCGGACCAAGCACTGCTCTTCCCCCCGGACAGATCCAAAAACAAACCGCAGCTCTTGATCACACGCGGAGGTAACCCGACTCGCACCCCAAAATGTCACTTCAAGATTACTTGTAGTATTGTCAGAAGACTTACATAACTACATAAGTATGCAACATTTGACGTCAATCGGACTGGAAGTGGGGGTGCGAGTCGGGTTACCTCCACGTGTGGTCAAGAGCTGCGGTTCCTTTTTGGATCCGTCTGGGGGGAAGAGCAGTGCTTGATCCGGTGCACCCTGCGCTTCGGCTAATGATTTCCTGGCAGTTTCTGAGGGATATCATTGACCGTTGGCTAAGAGCCCGACAGGGGGGGAGGGGGGTCTTTGACACAAGATTTTTTAATTATATTTTCGTTACTTTGACATTGGCGAAGTTGTCGTCGCTATAACGACTTGAAACGCCACAAATAAGAAGAAGAAGACTTGAATACAGACAACGAGACAGGTGAAACTGTTGAATTTCATGTGTACACCCCACATTAGAACCTTGCTTGTCTGTGGCAGCTCTCCCGATACTCTCTATTATTTAATCTGTCCCGGACTCTTGTTCTTACTTGTCAAAATTCCCCACGACTGCAATGGTGCATCCGTAGATTGGTTTATAATTGTTAATAAGAAATCCATATCGATCTTGCTTGTTTAATATCATTTTTGACTCACAATGTTGATGTATATTGGTGAAGCAATATAGAGTTCTTCATTGGCTGGATTTGTGGTTGTTTTAGTTTTCGACACCTATAACCCTAAAAGTATATCGCACGGCGACGCGGCCCACAGCGCAGATTCTCTCGCCAACAGGTTAGAGTGCCCAGAAATCCCAGACGCCGTGTGATTGCTCAACAAATAACCAAGAAGGTAACACACGATTTTTTTGAGGTTATAAGTTTGCACATCCCCTCGTGCAAACACGCGTCGATACCCAAATCCAGCCACAACACAAGATGATGCCGAAGATGGATACGACGAATATCCCCGTCGAGAAACTAGAAGGCATAAATAATTATGTGAACTGGAAGTTTGCTATGCAAATGTTGCTGACTCTGGATGGAATGTGGAAGTGCATCGACGGCACCAATACCGATGACACTACAGACAGCCGCGCCCTAGCTCGCATTTGCCTCGCTATTAAGCCTACTCTCTATCAATATGTGCGTGACGCGAAGACTGCAAAAGAAGCCTGGCAGAAGTTAGCGAGCACATTTGAACCAAAGGGTTTATACAGGAAGGTTTTATTACTCAGACAACTTCACAATACTGAATACAAACAGTACAGCGGAATGTCAGAATATATTGAGGCGGTAATGCGGCTAGTGCAGCAACTGGCGGATATCGGAAAAATCATTGAAGACGATGAGGTTGCGGAGATCCTGCTAAGCGGCCTATCACAAGAGTTTGACAACCTAGTATCCGGTTTGGAGACAGCCTGTCTGACAAGCAAGCTTACAAGCGAACTAGTCCGGACGCGCCTGCTACAGGAGGAGCATCGGCGCAATGGCGAAGAAGGCTCAACGGCATATTATGTTAATAAGAAGAAGAAGAATCCATTATTCTGCAGCTTTTGCAAGAGGACTGGCCACACCGTCAAGAAATGCTTCAAGAAGAAGAGGGAAGATCAGAAGGGACCGCATTCCATGTTTGCTTCGGCTAATGCGGCATCCAGTCAAGACTCCCAGGACTTCATCCTTGATAGTGGCTCAACGTCACACATGACCTCGGTTAGGGACCTCTTTAGCGAGACTGCAGGTAAAAATTCTATTGTATATATAGCCAATGGTCATAAGCTAGCTAGTAATATTACTGGTAAAATTCCTCATTCTTCTAACATATGCCTAAATAATGTTCTCCATGTGCCAGATCTTACTAGTAATTTATTGTCAGTAGGACAAATTGCTGACAGGGGATATTCTGTCATTTTTAAAAAGGATCAATGTCAAATATTTCAGGACTGTAAAGTCACTGGCAACCTAATTTTAACTGCTAGGAAAGATAAAGGTTTATACAAAGTGAAGGTGCAAGGACGGCCTGTCTTTGAGGAGGAGCCTCTCAAGCCCATGCAACGGCAAGGGACAGAGAAGGCTCATGCAGCGTTAGATGTGTCCATGGACACATGGCACAAGCGTCTAGGCCATTTATCGGAGGAAGGTATGCGAACTTTGGGTGATGGGAAACATTGCATGAATTTTCATTTTAAGGAACAACAGCAGGAAGGCATGCGTGGTAGCTGCGTGTCGTGCTTGACGGGAAAGATGCCTACAGCACCTTATCCTACTGTCAGCTCCAGTCGCACTACTCAACCACTTCAAATCATACACTCTGATGTCATCGGCCCAATGCAAGTACGCTCATGGGGCGGAGCCCGCTACTTGCTCACCTTCACAGACAATTTTACCCGAAAAACATGGGGATACCTTATGAAGAATAAATCTGAGGTGAGTTCTCATTTTATTCATTTTAAAAGCCTAGTTGAAAAACAAAAGGGACTGCCAATAAAAGTGCTTCGTACAGATAATGGTACTGAGTATGTTAATCATACACTCAGTAGTTATCTTCAGAAGCATGGTATCATTCACCAAACCACTGTGCCCTACTGTAGTGCTCAGAATGGCCTTGCAGAAAGGGCAGGCAAGACTATTTTTGATAAAGCAAGGGCTATGCTACAGGAATCTGGCCTTTGTAATCGCTTCTGGGGAGAGAGCGTTATGTGCGCAATTTATTTGAAAAATAGATCTCCTACCAGAGCTTTGTTAGGTGGCATTCCTGAACGCTTATGGTCTGAGTCTGAAATAGATGTCAGCCATTTACGCGTCTTTGGCTGTCTTGCTTATGCTTTAATTCCTAGTCAAAAACGTCGAAAGCTCGATCCAAAATCGAAAGCATATATATTTATAGGTTATGGTGAAAATTGCAAAGGATACCGTTTGTCTGATCCTACCAATCCTCGTAATGTAATACTTTCAAGGACAGTTACTTTTATAGAGGATAAGTTTCCTGAAAGACATAATAGATGTAAGCCAAGTTGTGGGGATAATTTTTATTTTTATGATATTGACAATTCAAATAATGGCAATAATTCAAATTTTAATGAATCTAGTCAAGAAACTATTTTAAATAATGATTTAATTTTAAATAATGAATCGAATTTGAATAATGAATTGAATTTGAATAATGAAGCCAATTTTAACGATGAACATGACAAATCCAATAAATCTTGCATAACAAATCCTCATACAATTTCAGATGCAGAGTCGCCAACTACGCCTGCGTGGTCGCCACTGTCTGAAAATTACTGTACTGGCGATGAAGGTGCTGATGACGTTTATGGTGATGAGGATTACGTGCCAGAGGGCACTGTGTCTTCGCTTCCTACGTCATCACTTGATGGTTATGATAAAGGTAATGGAGCATGTGTCCCACTGGATGCGGAAGCTTCTGTCCCGGAGTCTGCTGCACCTGATAAAGAGTCGATGTCGTCGGCTGTTCCCGACACATTTAGCTCGCGCCCTGTACGTCGTACGAGAGGTACTGTTCCTTGCAGATTTAACGATTATGATTTGTCTATGTTATCTATGATGGCTGATGGTTCGTTAGATGAACCGTCGTCATATGAGGAAGCTGTCAATTCCTCAGATAAAGACAGCTGGTATGAGGCGATGAGAAGTGAGTATGACTCTATGATCAAAAATAAAGTTTGGACGCTAGTTGATCGGCCCAAAAACGAAAATATCGTTAAATGTAAATGGGTCTTTAAAAAGAAGCTAGATAATACAGGTAAAATTTCTAAATTTAAAGCTAGACTGGTTGCTCGTGGCTTTAGTCAAAAAGAGGGGATTGACTACACTGATACTTTTTCACCAGTGGTAAGGCACAGCACTTTGAGAATATTATTTTCTTTAGCAACAGAATTAGAATTAGAAATTGATCATATTGATGTTATGACCGCTTTCTTAAATGGTGATCTTGATGAAAAAATCCTCATGGAACAACCATCAGGTTTTAAAAGTAATGACAAAGTTTGTTTACTTAATAAAAGCATTTATGGCCTGAAACAGGCAAGTAGAGTGTGGAATGCAAAAATTCATTCAGTATTGTCACAAAATAATTATGTTCAAAGTAAATGTGAACCTTGCATTTATGTTAAGAAAACTAAGTCAGAACATATAATTATAGGTCTCTATGTCGATGACTTTTATATCTTTCATAACAACTGTATTAAAAATGTTCTAAAAATGTTACAAGATAATTTTGAAATCCGTCATTTAGGAAAGGTACAAAATTGTTTAGGTATGAATATTAATAGATATACTGGTGTTACTACATTAGACCAATCTGCATATATAAAGCGTTTGTTAATTAAGTACAATATGTCTGATTGTAAAGCTGTTTCCACACCACTGCCTGTAAACACTAAACTTGAAAAATCTGTAAATGAATGTATAAGCGATGATGCCTATAAATATAGACAGTTATTGGGCAGTTTGATGTATTTAAGTGTTTGCACAAGACCTGATATATCATTTGCATGCAGCCAGTTAAGCATGTTTAATAATTGTTTTGATGAAAGTCACTGGCGCGCTGCAAAACGTGTTCTGCGTTATTTAGCAGGTACAATCAATTACGGACTGTACTTCACTAAGAGCAATAGTTTTGATATCAATGCTTACACAGACGCAGACTGGGCAAACGATATATCAGACCGCAGATCTTACACTGGGTTTGTCATAAAATTAGGTAATAATGTTATCAACTGGGAGTCCAGAAAGCAGCGTTGTATTGCTCTATCAAGCTGTGAATCAGAGTATATCTCTATTGCTGAAGTGTGCAAAGACATTTGCTTTGTTAAAAGTTTCATTTCTGAAATTATAGACAAAACTTGTAATGTAATTGTATACAATGACAGTCAAAGCGCACAAAAGTTGCTTCTTATTAAAGATCACTCCCATAAGAGAACTAAACACATAGACCTAAGATACCACTTTATTAAAGATCTAGTCCAAAAGAAATACCTAAGTGTTAAATATTTGCAAACAGATCACATGGTGGCAGATGTACTCACAAAGCCATTATGTGCTCAGAAACATAAAAACTTTGTGAAGGCATTGAATCTTGAACCGTTAAGCTTTGAATAGTGTATAATTGTAATGTCATTATGTTAAGTTAATTATGCATCATTTTATTTCAATTGTCTACTTTGTGCATGTTATATTGAGCTATTAGGCTTTAGTTTTTAAACTCTACCATACTTGTTCGCCTGTTATTGTGTAATGTATGCTTATGTAGAGTATGTAGAGCTATGTTTGCGATTTGCAGTCTCAGGATTAATGTAATCTAATGTGAGGCGTAAGGAGGAGTGTTGAATTTCATGTGTACACCCCACATTAGAACCTTGCTTGTCTGTGGCAGCTCTCCCGATACTCTCTATTATTTAATCTGTCCCGGACTCTTGTTCTTACTTGTCAAAATTCCCCACGACTGCAATGGTGCATCCGTAGATTGGTTTATAATTGTTAATAAGAAATCCATATCGATCTTGCTTGTTTAATATCATTTTTGACTCACAATGTTGATGTATATTGGTGAAGCAATATAGAGTTCTTCATTGGCTGGATTTGTGGTTGTTTTAGTTTTCGACACCTATAACCCTAAAAGTATATCGCACGGCGACGCGGCCCACAGCGCAGATTCTCTCGCCAACAGAAACTCCATTAATCCTTGTAAAAAACACATCAGATTTGGCTGCATGGGTTTTGATACCTTTGCCTGTGGGAAGACAAAAAAAAAATTCACTTAAAAACCCATTAATCACAAACAATTATTCGAGTCAATACCAACATTAACCATATAAGGTATTATTTAAGTTACTCATTTGATTTATTTTCCTGGTGATAAACGTGTTGGTCTTATTGTGTCCTTCTCTGTCATCGCCAAGTTGTGCGTGAAAGAGAAACAAATAGTTTCACCTTAATAATTCTGTTTTAGTTTGTCAATGAACAATAGACTGACTAATATAAATTTATTAGCTAGAGTATTTAGTTTTCTTCAGTCGATAATTTTTATTTTTGTGTCGGAATGTCTGCACTTGAATATTTTATGTAATTGAAAGTGAAAGTAAAGAATCTGTAGACAATACTACTATAAAACAACTGTGACACACCCACCTACACATATATTAGCTGTTGCTAGCGGCATCGCATATTGTTTTTTTTTTTAATATTAGGGAAAAAAATGTAAAGAATTAGCGAAATAAGTTCAGCCGTTCAAGCGAGATGCTGTGATCAAGGGAAATATGGATTCATTTTTACTATACAATATTTTATACAGATTTAACGACGTTATTCGTCTCGTACCGCATTTGAAGTTTTTTATTTGTAACTAGCTTTTGCCCGCGACTTCGTCCGCGCAGATAACGTCAGAGTGACGACATACCCCATACATCTACCCATGTCTCCAAGTATAAGGTTTTTATTTCCTATCCCGTGGGAAATTCGGAAAATCTCTTCTTAGAGCACCTACGTGATCCTCTAGGAATATTATCTACCAATTATAGTCTTAATTATTTGCCTCGTGTTCTTATCCCGTGGGAAATTTGAAAAATTCCTTTGTAGTGCACCTTTATACAAATCAAGGAATAATACGTAGGTATGCCAAATTTAATGTCTGTAGGTTTTTTGGAACATACAACATTTCGGGATTTTTCAATCCCGCGGGAAAATCGGGATAAAATGTATTCTATGTCCGTCTCATGGTTCTAAGCTACCTCGGTTCTGTTAGTAAATAACAAAACATGCTACTTACAGCGCCATCTATGGAGCATATGTTCATATAAAATAAAACTTCAGTCTATGGAAATCCATCAAGTGCGTTTTATTAGGTTATGTGTCCCAGTCACGAATAATACGTTTTAAAATAGACAATAAGTGAATTACTGTGCGGTTTTAAGCTAATTATGATGGCGAACTATATAGCTAACGTTCCTAAGTTAACTGTATACATGCAGAAACCAGTAACTTATGAATCTAGTAAGGATGACAATAAAGTATTAAAATTAAAGCGAGCTATATATGGCCTAAAGCAGTCTTCCAGGGCTTGGTATCAGAGAGTTAACGATTATTTGATAAATTTGGGTTATCAAAAATCAAAGTATGAACCATGTTTATTCACAAAATATGAAGGAAAAGTTAAACTTATAATAGCACTTTTCGTCGATGATTTTTTTGTATTTTCCAATTGTGCAGCAGCAACTGATCAATTGGTAAATGAATTAAGCTGTAAATTAAAGATTAAAAACTTGGGCCAGTTAAAGCAGTGCTTAGGTCTTAGCGTAAATATAAACAAAGGTGTAATAACAGTTGATCAAGCACAGTATGTGGATAATTTATTAAAAAGATTTAATATGTCACAGTGTAAAACTGCAGAAACTCCTATGGAGATGAATTTAAAGTTAGAAAGATCTCAGAATGCTTGTAAAGAATACCCATATAGACAGCTGATAGGAAGTCTTATGTACTTAGCAGTTTTAACCAGGCCAGACATAGCTTACAGTGTAAGTTTCCTAAGCCAATTTAATAACTCTTATGATGAAACCCACTGGAAACATGCTAAAAGAGTGTTAAGGTATTTGAAGAAAACCAAAAACTGGGGTCTTGTGTTTTGTAAAGATAATTCTTGTATTGAAGGTTTTGTAGACGCAGACTGGGGTTCTGACGTAAATGATAGAAAATCCTTCTCAGGTTTTTGTTTTAAATTGTCAAATTCAGTAATAGCTTTTGAATGTAGAAAACAGAGGCATGTTGCTTTATCCTCGACAGAATCAGAGTACATTTCTATGTCAGAAGCAAGTAAAGAGGCAATTTATTTAAGAGATTTACTATGCGAGCTTGTAGGAACCTCAGAATCAATTGTTCTATTTAATGATAGCCAGAGTGCGCAGAAGTTGGTTTCAAATCCAACTTTTCACCGCAGATCCAAACACATAGATATAAGGTATCATTTTGTAAGAGAGGCAGTAGCCAAAAATTTTGTTAAAATTGCTTATTTGGAGACAGCTGAAATGCGCCTGCAGATATTTTGACCAAAAGCTTAGGGTCTGTTAAGCATTATTATTTCATGAAAAAGCTTGGCATTTCACCTGTTTCATAATTACTTAGTTAATTAGTTATTGTGTTATTTTGTTAAGAGGAGGTGTTAGTAAATAACAAAACATGCTACTTACTGCGCCATCTATGGAGCATATGTTCATATAAAATAAAACTTCAGTCTATGGAAATCCATCAAGTGCGTTTTATTAGGTTCAGCCGTTCTCGAGTTATAAATAGTGTAACTAACACGAAATTCTTTTATATGTACAGATGTAGTTATTTCAGTCAGTTACAAAAAACCAACTGACGACTGTGGTGTTAAGAAAGATGACCCTTTTAGGTGAAGACGTCAAAATCATTGACAGTTATTTTGTTATTACCGTAACCAAAATAACAAAGCGGGACTGTGGACGGTGCGTCAGTGTAAACATATAAATTATTTTGAACTTCCAGTAACTATATTTAGATATTTAAAGTGATTTGTCAGCACCCGCCCGGAAATAACTTAGGTAGGTATAGCATAGCATAGGTATTTACAGACGACATGACATCTTATGTAGGTGTAATAATTTACGATAACGATTTATTTTCTGCAATTATACAACTCAACAACCAAAAATAATGAACAACAGACTTGTGGACCGACCGCTTAAATGAGTCCTCGCCTGTGTAAGCCTCATTTAAGCAGTCGGTCTACAATAGACACGAGGAAGAAAACCGCATCTAAATCGGTCGAACCGTTCTCGAGCTAAATGGGAACATACGATTGCGCACAAACCAACAAACAAGAACTACCTCTCGCCCTAAACGCATATACCTTCTCCGTTCTGTCTTGGATAAAAATATAAGGCCCTTTTCACCACTCCCTGTTAAGTTCCAGCTATCTTAAGTGTCAGTTATCTATGATGACGTCTCTGTATGTTTCGTAGTAATAAATAGAGACGGAATCATAGATAATTTTATTGAACAAACAGAAACAAATCACAAAAAATACATTAAATATACTAGCGACCCGCCCCGACTTCGCACGGTATATTATGCATGTATTATACATATAAACCTTCCTCTCGAATCACTCTATCTATCTATCAAAAAAAACCGCATCAAAATCCGTTGCGTATAGTTTTAAAGATTTAAGCATACATAGGGATATAGCGACAGAGAAAGCGACTTTGTTTTATACTAGTAGTAGTGATGCACAAAAGCGAACTTATCCCTAAAAGGGATCTCTACCCGTTAATCTTTGAGTAAATGAGAGGAGCATTAAGCGAGGGACCGACAAAGAGCGAGTTTAAAATATCCATATAGTGAAAGCCACAATAGAGCGTACATCTCAAAATACAACAAACAATTCATAAATAAACTACTAAATATCATTGCATACACACTACATACAATAAGAGTACACACATACAATATTTAAGGCAAGGCTGTACCGAATGCACTGAAGGAAAATATCAATAAGTGATAAGTCGTTTATTCGTCGCTTTCATGTGTACATTGGATTTTACATACATACAATACATACATCACGTCTTTATCCCTTACGGGGTAGACAGAGCCTGAGGTAACAAAACCTTAAGGCCACGTTTAGCATAATTAAGGGCGTATAGATGGAAAGGGAAATCAAAATAGTGATGGGTCGCTAGCCGCATCGCCTATAAATGATTCTTAAGACTCGCCCATTCCCTCGATGGGCTTTTACCATCAGCGCGGGAAGAGAAGCCACTGGTAAATTCTGTTTTTTCTTTACTCCCAAACCAGGGAGATGATTGGAATTTACAAGCCGGAATTAAGACGAAAAAGAAGAAGAAAAGAAGAGGAAGAAGATTTTGCCTTCTGCAAGGTCCGTCCGGATCGCTACCACCATCTTACTCGCTAATCCTGCCGTTAAGTAGCAGTGCTTGCACTGCTGTGTTCCGGTGTGGAGAGTAAGACAGCCGGGGAAATTACGGGCACAAGAGGCATTGCATCTTAGTCCTCTAGTACTGGAGGTTCTTAGAGCCGATTTTGGGCCAAACCTTGCACTTTTTCAACCAAGGAATCCACTTCGCCCAGGGGTACCTATAGGTAAACTGAGTCGATTCTGACCTGGAGCCACGAGGAGCCATCGTGCAGGGGGGGGGCGGGAGGGGGGGGAAGTGTGGCTCCGCCGCACTCCACTCTAAGCTCAATATCTTCGTTAATAAAGTAACTGCATCGTGTTTGGTATCATTTTCGGATAATTTAAGGATGCTGAATTCATTTTTGATATGATAATTATACCTTCTCATATAAAAAATACGAGATTTTTGAAAATATATGAAAAAATGGATTCTAATTTTTTTCAAAAATCTTGTATAATACAAAAACTGCTAGTTAAAACTCTATCAAAAAAATAAGTATGGATAGCCTGTTTATTCAGGATTATAAAAATATATACTCTATTGGTATTATGGTATACAAAATACTTTAAAAAAAATATTTATCGCCGCGGCGGCAAACAGATTTGCTAGAGGCACTTTTCGTTCTGAGCTTGTTATTTGCAAAAGTTAGGCAAATACATCAACTTATATCTAATTATTAGAAAATTTTAAGACGCTGGCTTTATTTCTAGTAAATAAATAGTAATTTTTCATACAAAAAATTTTTTTTTTTGCAAAAAATAAATTAAACTCGTCTATATTTTTTGACTAAATCCTTATGAAATACAAAACTTAACGGTGTATACACTTAAAAAAAATACTATAAAATAGCCTACTCATTCACAAGTTCAAAAATATATACTTTAATGTTATTATTATCTACCAAAAACTTATAAGAAAATATTTATTGCCGCGCGACAAACATGTGCAGGAGTACTTTGCGCTCTGAACTTGATAATTGCTTACATTGAAAATGAAATTAATACTTTAGAAAGGGTAAAAAGGATTTCTTTGAATAAATACGTCAATTTGGCCAAAAAATATCGGTAAATAAATAAACATTCAGTTCAGTAATGTACTTCATACCTTATAAAAAAATGGAATTTGTTTACTAAAGAAATGATAATAAGCAAATAGTAGGTAGTAACAAATGCCAAATTAAAAAGAACATATTTATTATATTGCATTTGAAATCTCAGAAATTTCCTCCGCAGCCACAGAGTTCCGTGCATTAGGTAGTTCTTGCGTGGGTGTTAAATTTTTGTCCATACACGACCACCCTTATACACTGCCTGTTTTAGATGTTGAAGTAATGCGTCTTTAGTTGGGGTCATGTTCTCCAGCTGCCTAGTTTTTTTTGTAAAGAGAAACTTCTACACTCATTTACGGATTCACACGTCCCAGACCTAAAATCGTAAAGCGAAAATTAAATTAAGTATCTATATAAATACAAATGGAACTTGCAACTTTAAAGTCAGAAACTATTCTTCATAATTTACACTTACTTGTCGTACATAAAGACTAAAAAGGTATCTAAAACGGACTGTGCTCTCTCTAGATCGCCTTGTATACCTTGTATCGTAGTCCTGCTGTCGCATCTGGATAGCATCGAAGGCACTCTTTTTTTTCCTTTTCCTCCGAAAAACAAAACAGTGTCACACCCAGTAAAAGCATGAAACAGAGACAGTACTTGCACCCTTTGTGCCCCTGAAAACAAACTAGAAAAGCATTTACGTATAATACCTACTGTAATCAAGACGATATCCTATAGTTCATATACGATAGAACTTTTATGCGCTTACCCAATGAATTTGCAATAGCATGACATGAAAGGAACAGGTGATTTTTTCCAGTTCCAATATGCACCCATAATTCGGCTAATTGTGGCAATTGTGACACACATGCTAGTCACCAGGCCGAATTTACCGACGGCAAACACTTCTTTGTGACAGATGGATGTGACAGTCCTCACCAACAGCAAATACGACCACGATTTGTCGCCATGTAACCACGAAGAAGCTGACACTCGCATGATGGTTCATGTTGCTGATACTGTAGCTCAGAGATATACTTAGATAATTATACGTACGGTTGATACCGATGTTGTTGTGCTTGCCGTAGCATGTGGTGACACTGGTGTATATCCAGATGCGACAGCAGGACTACGATACAAGGTATACAAGGCGATCTAGAGAGAGCACAGTCCGTTTTAGATACCTTTTTAGTCTTTATATACGACAACAAGTAAGTTTAAATTATGAAGAATATTTTCTGGCTTTAAAGTTGCAAGTTCCATTTGTATTTATATAGATACTTAATTTAATTTTCACTTTACAATTTTAGGTCTGGGACGTATGAATCCGTAAATTAGTGTAGAAAGTTTCTCATTACAACAAAAGATAGGCAGTTGGAGAACATGCCCCGAACTAAAGACGCATTACTTCAACACTTTAAACGGGCAGTGTATCAGGGTGGTCATGTATGGAGCTAAATTTCAACACCCATGCCAGAACTACCAAGTCCTGCTGACTTGGGTTGGACTAGAGCAGCCTATTTGGACAACTTTGCTGGCTGCAGCAACGGCTTGTTTAGAATGAATTAAATGCAGATGCAAGCAGAGGTGTGCAGGAAGGTGCACCTGCTTATAACTCAAATTAAAATGCACGGAACTCTGTGGCTGCGGAGGAAATTGCTGAGGTTTTAAATGCAATAAAATAAATATGTTCTTTTAATTTGGCATTTGTTACTACCTACTATTTGCTTATTATCATTTCTTTAGTAAACAAATTCCATTTTTTTATAAGGTATGAAGTACATTACTGAACTGAATGTTTATTTATTTACCGATATTTTTGGCCAAATTGACGTATTTATTCAAAGAAATCCTTTTTACTTTTTCTAAAGTATTAATTTCATTTTCAATGTAAGCAATTATCAAGTTCAGAGCGCAAAGTACTCCTGCACATGTTTGTCGCGCGGCAATAAATATTTTCTTATAAGTTTTTGGTAGATAATAATAACATTAAAGTATATATTTTTGAACTTGTGAATGAGTAGGCTATTTTATAGTACTTTTTTTAAGTGTATACCTACACCGTTAAGTTTTGTATTTCATAAGGATTTAGTCAAAAAATATAGACGAGTTTAATTTATTTTTTGCAAAAAAAAATTTTTTTGTATGAAAAATTACTATTTATTTACTAGAAATAAAGCCAGCGTCTTAAAATTTTGTAATAATTAGATATAAGTTGATGTATTTGCCTAACTTGCAAATAACAAGCTCAGAACGAAAAGTGCCTCTAGCAAATCTGTCTGCCGCGCGGCGATAAATATTTTTTTTAAAGTATTTTGTATACCATAATACCAATAGAGTATATATTTTTATAATCCTGAATAAACAGGCTATCCATACTTATTTTTTTGATAGAGTTTTAACTAGCAGTTTTTGTATTATACAAGGTTTTTGAAAAAAATTAGAATCCATATTTTCATATTTTTTCAAAAATCTCGTTTTTTTTATTTGAGAAGGTATAATTATCATATCAAAAATGAATTCAGCATCCTTAAATTATCCGAAAATGATACCAAACACGATGCAGTTACTTTATTAACGAAGATATTGAGCTTAGAGTGGAGCGCGGCGGAGCCACACTTCCCCCCCCTCCCGCACCCCCCTGCACTATGGCTCCTCGTGGCTCCAGGTCAGAATCGACTTAGTTTACCTATAGGTACCCCTGGGCGAAGTGGCTTCCTTGGTTGAAAAAGTGCAAGGTCCAACCTCTAAGGACCTCCAGTATAGGTTGGCAACGCATTTGCAATCCCTCCGGGGTTGCGGGTGTCTATGGGCAGTGGTGATCACTTACCATCAGGTGACCCACTTGCTCGTTTGCATTCCTATTCATATAAAAAAAAAAAAAAAAGACGGGTACACATATGCGAACAGTAACCGTAACAACCAAACAAAACCCTGGTGCGGAGGATGGCGAGCCTGCTGCGAGCTGAACTCCATGACCATACCACACTTGGGTTTTAAGTCACTGTAACACCCCGCAGATGAGTGAGTACCCGGCTTTACAAGGCCTAGTACATATTAGTGGTACAATTAGGGTTGCCAAACGTACTATAATATGTATATAGTATTGTACTATATACTCTTCAAGAAATATATAGTACGCAAAAATACTATATTTTCAACACCGAACGAAATAACGAATACCTGAAGGTAATAAAACAGATGAAATATGTACTTTCTCTTGATTTTTTTATTTGCTGGCAATACTAATATTACATCAATAAAATAAAGACTTGGCTTAAAGGTCCAGAAACCAAGCCATAAAATTAAAAAAAAAATCCTTAGAGGTTAGAGCAGGGGTTCCCAACCTATTACCCTATGCGCCTCCCTCAAGTTTATGCTAAAATACTACGCCCCCCTTGTCCCAACTCAAGTACGATGGAAATGAAACAAACGATCTACAACATACTATTAATGATTAGCGAGAACATTGTGCTTGCACTTTAATAATAAATTTTAATAAATACCTAAGAGCGTCGCGCCCCCCGTTGGATTACCCTACGCCCCCCAAGGGGGGCGCGCCCCACTGGTTGGGAACTCCTGGGTTAGAGGGATGGCAGCAATAAAAAATATTAAAATTCAAGTAATAGTAGGGGTGCGAGTCGGGTTACCTCCGCGTGTGGTCAAGAGTTGCGGTTCGTTTATGGATCCGTCCGAGGGGAAGAGCAGTGCTTGGTCCGGTGCACCCTGGGCATCGGTTAATGATTTCCTGGCAGATTCTGAGGGATATCATTATCTGTTGGCTAAGAGCCCGACAGGGGGGTCTTTTGACCGTGTTCTACCCAGACCTTTATAACGTTATAAAAAAAAACGATATAATAGCGGTATATATCGTTTGTGTTTAAAATTTCGTTCAAACAAATTCTATATTCCTTCATAACGTTATATCATATCATAACGAAAAGAAAACCGTAACTTTACGAAATAGCGTTATAGACCTTTAAAACGTTATGAAAAAAACGATATAATACCGGTATATGTCGTTTGTGTTTAAAGAAAACCATAACGTTATGAAATAGCGTTAGGTATAATAACGCTATGAAACTGATTATGAACTACTACTATGATATCAACTTTACGGCCTAGTCCCACGAAACAAATTTGTAAAGTATGTTTTGACAATTCACGAAAACAGTACAGATTTGTCATTGCATATGTTTGTCGCACGTTATATAGAGCGGGTGTTATAGAGTGTAAGAAAGAGATGGCCTATAACGTTATTATATCACTTGCCAAAGTATCGATATATATCGCTATTAATAACGTTATAATGAATACCGCTACAGAATAAATAATGTTTTATTAAAAAACGCTATTCGGTAATATAACGTACTGAAAAATAGCGCTACCTAAAAACGTTTTATTGAAAAATGATATTCGATAATCTAACGTTATGAAAAATAGCGTTACGCAAAAATAACGGTAATTAAAGGTCTGGTTCTACCGTACAACGTTGCCGACATTTTTGTCACAATATTTTTGAATACTGTATTTATTACTTTGACATTGGCGAAATCGCATCGATCGATGGGGCCATATTAGAAAAAGAAGTAAAAGTAATTTGGGAAGCCCATTAATTATCTACGCCATATCTAATGATAATTATACAATTATTTTGATGTCTATCTACATTAAGCTTCACATTGCAATTACATTGTGATTAGCAAATATCTAAAAATATCAGAATGAAATTATGTAAGCCATGATAGGTATGATTTAAAAACAAGATCCTACTAATATTATTTTAAAGTTTGTAAGTATGGATGGCTGGATGGATGTTTGTTACTCTTTCACGCCAGAACGGCTGGACAGATCTGGATGAAATTTGGAACATAGATAGATTATAGTCTGGAGAAAATTGCGTAATTCCTGCGGGATAGCGATAAACTAATTCTATGCAGATGAAGTTGCGGACAGCTAGTTTGTAAATATTACTAGTTTCAGTTTTGGGGGCCCCAAATTTTTAACTTCGCTGAACGCATCCAATGCGCTGAGGGGGGGGGGGGGGGGGGATTCCCATCTCTGTGTACAGACAAAACTACATATTTTTTTAAGCTGGGGGGCCTCATTTAGTTTGGTCGCCCCGGGCCTCTGACGGGCTTAGTCCGCCACTGGATGGACGTATGAGAGTTGTGTGATGTATGTTCATCTGTTCCCTCATAGCTCCTAAGCCACATATCAGAACTGGACAAATGAGGTATCGTTAGGAACGTCTTGATCGAACGCTGGTTATAGGCTATATGAAGCACTCTGTTAATAAAAAAAATGAGATAAATAAACAATGTTCGGTATCATTGGAAGGGTCATTACTTGTGCATTACAAAAATATATACATTGCTAGCATTTTTGTGAATCAATATGCGAAATTACATTTTAAATTTACCAAGAGCTATCATTCACTTGTGTATATGTTAATTTACAGTTGTTTTACTTTGTAATGAGACTCTGAACAATTAGCTTATTATCTTACCTCCTTAATTGACTGTTTATTCTGTCGAATTTAGTGGACTTTGCTATTGCTACTTAATTAATTGGACACTTAGATTATTTGAACTGCATTAAGTGCAAAATAGGAATTAAACCAGCATACCAGTTATAACTTGTACCGGTGGCGTAACTACGTCTGGGGCCCGCGGCAAATCCGTCAGATGGGGCTCCTTCCTCAATATAAAGAAATGCATCAGCATCCCTTCTGTGCTCTAAAGCAAGCCAGTTGGGGGCCCCGTAGAGCTAGGAGCCCCAGGCATTTTGCCACCCCTGACACCCTATAGGTACGCCACTGACTTGTACGTAACATTGTCTTGTTTATTCATTCAGTTTATAGTTTAGTCATTAAGCATAATATCAGTATTAATTTGAACACTAATAGCTTGTTTTTTAATTAAGTAAAATATTTTCTTTCTTTCTTATTAACCATAAGACTGAACACAATGGATGCAGAGAAAATAATAGGCACAGTTTTTCTTCATATTATACACATACATACATACATACCGTCACGCCTCTTTCCCATAGGGGTAGGCAGAGACTACTTTGTTCCACTTGCTACGATCCTGACATATTTCTTTCTTCATATTATGTTTTAAATAAATAAAGAGGTTCTGCATTCACTGTACTAATTAATTCAATTCAATGGGAATATGGCTCCATCAAATTTTTGGTGATTCTGCCAATGTCGGGGTTGGGTAAGACACCACCAATAGACTCTAGTCCTGTGGTACGGTAGCGCTATTCATAATTATTACAACCCGTCACAATGATCACTTGTTAAATCTACCTTCATGTTACTTAATAACTAGTAGATCTATGTTCCGTGTAGTATACCAAACACCTATATTCAACATCATCATCATCATCATCTCAGCCATTACAAGTCCACTGCTGGACATAGGCCTCTCCTTTAGATCTCCGATAAGACTGGTTGGAAGCGGCTTGCATCCAGCGCGATCCTCCGATCTTAATGAGGTCATCGGTCCACCTTGTGGGAGGACGGCCCACGCTGCGCTTGCCGGTGCGTGGTCTCCACTCGAGGACCTTTCGACCCCATCGGTCATCCGTCCTCCGTGCTGTGTGCCCTGCCCACTGCCATTTCAACTTGCTAATCCGCTGGGCAATGTCGGTGACCTTGTTCTTTTCTCCTCATTTCTGATTCGATCTCGCAGAGTGACTCCCAGCATAGCCCTCACTCGTTGGGCTACTTTGAGCTTGTTCATAAGACACCTATATTACACCTATATTGCCCAAGCCATAAAGACTCGAGACAATGCGATACGATGATATGATGTGATACATACACATAAAATCAGGTCACCAATAAACATATGAACTTGTCAGGAATATTCCATAACCTTAGTTCACTTTCAAAAAATTCTCCAAGGCAGACAGACCAATGCACTACATACTTGTTTGTTATTCACTAAATCCAAGGTCTTTTGCTCTCCATAAATGTATTAATAAGCTACTGCTTCAAGTACTATGTCTGCAAGCAGCATCAGATATCCGACTTATTGTAAATGTGAAAGTTTATGACGATGTGAGTGAGTATGTTTGTGTTACAGCTGGTACCCTAGATTAAAGCATCTATAGGCTACTTCTTATCCCGGAAACTTGTTCCCGCAGGATAGCGATAAACGTGTCAATTGCTAATTCTATGCGAAACAAAGACACGGGCAGAAGCTATATAATATAAAAAGCTTTATGAAAAGGTTTAAGAGTATATATATAACCGCCCGTGGACAGACATAATGTAGAAGGGCTGCGGGTGCATTGCTGGCCATTGGAGAAAAGAGTACACATTTGGAGTGGACATGTTATTTTTAAATTTAAATTTTTGCTGTAGGTAGTTACATATAGCATACATACATATACCACGTCTTTATCCCTTACGGGGTAGACAGGGCCTAAGGTAACTAGACCTAAAGGCCATGTATAGCAAGATTGTGGGTGTATAGCTGGAAAGGGGATTCAAAATAGTGATGGGTCACAAGCCGCAACGTCTATAACATGATTTCTGAGATTTCCACCCATTCCCTCAATGGGCTTTAATCTTGTGTGCGGGAAGAGAAGTAACAGACACATTCTATTCTTTGCTCCCAGACCCAGAAAAGTTCAAACAAGCAAGGGGTTTAAGAGTAAGTTCCGTTATATTTGGCTATTATAATCTCTATAAATATATTATCTGATACTGAGTGCACACTACACAGCACAGACTAATATTTAATATGAGAAATAGCATCTATCTATAGAATTATTGTTCTTTTTCATTACTTCAATAAAATAACCTTGAAACTTATTAAACAAATTGAATTCCCGCTAATTTCGTTTTCTATACTAAACATGCTAAGGATAATTTGTAGGAACCAAATGTAGAGTCGAGTTAGTCAATTGAGTGACTACATTAATAACACACCGCGGTAAACGTAGCTACCAACGTTTCATTATCATAACATTAAGGCCTGACGCATTTACATTTCGTTTCGCACAGCAAAAATAATTTTGCTACAAATTTGCGAAATAAATAGTCCATTTTTGACTACATTACGGGAAAAGTGCCGTCCGAATTACATTACCGCAACTTTCGAAACGCCAGAGACAAGTGAATGGGTTTTTTTAAGACTTACCTAGGCAACGCGACAAAGGTCCTTCAGAATAAACAACATGCACTCTCACTGCACTCCAGTGTTTTTAATCCAGTTTGTTTCACAAAATCACTATTGTTTTAGCACTGTTTCTTGGAATTATTTCGTTATTCGCAGTAAATCGCGACCTGCGTTGCGCACGAGTAACCACCACGACGGCGTAGACAGACGGATCGCTGCTGGCTGTCAAGTCGAGCAAGCCTGTCAGATCGGCGAGCTTGCGTCACTGGTGTTGCCAGCATATTGATAGCTGAATATTGCATTTTTTGTCGAATTCCAAATTGATCGAATGAATAATCCTTAGTTAAAACCGGTTGATAAAGCTCACCATTTTACATATATTTCAATAATTAGCTAACTAATATCAATAATTTCCTTAATTTAACATCTTAAACTCCAATAAAAATTTAATCGGATTCGTGAATTAGAGAACGGCAAAGTGAGTTCGGTGAAACAACGCCTCTGCATAAAATCACACGAACATGAGTGCACTACCAAGGAAACTGATTGAGCAATTCACAATCGCACAAGGAGCAGTTATTGGCATTTTTGGGATTCATTTATGTATCATTTCAGCTTTCCAGATCATTTGGTTGTTTATTGTTCAGCTTTCATAGTCACTTGTAAATGTACTCACAAAGGCTGCGATTAGAGTAGTAATTAAATCACTGGTACATGAGGCATTTCTTTATAGGCCTCTAGGCTAGCTACGTATCTGCAATCCTCTAGTGTTGCGGGTACACGGGCTCCATTACCACCAAATTTCCTTAAAAAAAATGAGTTTGAGGCAGTTAGTTAATATCGTCAAGGTTTAAGCTGTTACTGATTTTTGAATCTCACGACTGATGTGTGTTCAATGAAGAATACTTTAATACTTTTACTGTGTTGTGTAAGCCCTGATTTTCCACAAATGTTCGAGTTTTGCTAAAACTGGCAACATTTTAAATATTAAGCGCATATTTTAGCCAATGACGTCAACACACTTATATCACTAAAAGACTACGAGTATTATACCAGCATGGATTTGCGGCTCTTGCCATAGCCGTTGGCTTAATTCTTCATTATTTTGTAATTAATAACGCTTTAAAATCCATAATAAATACTTGCTCACAACTAATATTAGTGGTGAAACTGATAATGAGCGGGAAAATATAATTGCTTGCCGTGTATATAGGACAGAGATAGCATGCATAACACAAATAGTGTGCAAACCGACCGATTTGAAGAGGTCGTTTCTGAGTATGCGAAGATTGCGTTTGTTGTTGTTTTTATTTTGGCTCTGTTGCACTGGTTTTACCGTTGATAAGGCTTAGTAACTAACTACTTAGTTACCTGAATAGGGTTGTGTTTGTAAAATTTATGTACCTAAATATGAATACCTACGAAACTAAATAAAGCCTCCGTAACTCTCTAAAAAACAACAACAACATACTTACTGAAATTGTAGTGCATTCGGAATAAAAAGGCTATTATATTAACTCTCTCAGTCTGTCTGCTTTCAACCTTTTTTCAGTAAAATAGCTTATAATAATAAGAATAGCTTAATACTTAATTGGTACGTACAAGATCGGTAGAGTAGATCTTAATAACATTTAGCAAGAAGTTAACACTAATAAATAACCAACATACATACATACATCGCGTCTTTATATCCCTTACAGTGTAGACAGAGCCTACGGTGACAAGACCTAAAGGCCACGTTTAGCATGATTGTGATAATAACGAACGGTATATCCATATCCATAAAATAATATTATTGACAGTTGGTTAACTAGGTACTCATTCATAAAAAAAAATCGATAGAGAAATACAACAAAATACTTCACTTTACTGCCATTTTCCAAGAGATGTCGCTCTACCTAGTTAAAAATTGGATTAATTTTATTAAAAGTATTTTTACTACCCAGCCCTGACGTAATCTCTTAATCCGACAGCAAAACGTCATAAACTTCAAATTTATTTAAGCGGTTATAAACTTAATGGCACTATACATTGCATTTAAATTTTAAAAACACTTATTACGACTTACATTTGTTTGGAACTGGAGAATTATAACACAGATGCATTATTATAGGACACCATGGTACTGGCTGGCGCGAATAAAAGCAAAACTTTGAAGGTCTGCTTTACTATGGCTGGCTTTTCGCGGAAGCCAACGTCTGGCCAGTCCCAGCCAGATTAAAAACAAAACGCTTTCGCATATGAGCGAAGTCACCGCCATTTTGAAAATTTCGATTTTTTGTGATCAATTGAAAGAATACTAGATACTTCCATGCTGGTCTGGGAGTAAAGAAAAAACATAGAATGTACCAGTTGCTTCTCTTCCCGCGCAAATGGTAAAAACCCATCGAGGGAATGGGCGAAAATCATAGGAATCATGTTATAGGCGATGCGGCTAGCAACCCATCACTATTTTGATTCCACTTTCCACCTCTACGCCCTCAGTGTCTTGCTAAACGTGACCTACAGGTCTTGTTACCTTAGGCTCTGTCTACCCCGTAAGGGATAAAGACGTGATTTGTGTATGTATGTATGTAATTGAAAGAATTACTCGGTACAATTATTACTTTCAGACGTTAATAGAATGCATTTCATGGTTTTTATATTTTTCGTAACTATAATCTTGAGACTAGCACAAAATTTCAATACGTTTTCAAAAAAAACCTAACTCAGGTAGGTTTAGGTTCATCTAAGTTACTTAGATCTCGAGGAAAAACTAAAAACAACAAAAAAGCCGTGGTAGCTTAGCGGTTGGATCTGTGGCTTCACAAGCAGAGGGTCCGAATCCCGGGCTCACAGTTGCGTCTCTGAATTTTCCGGAATTTATGTGCGAAATTACATTTGAAATTACCATGAGCATTTCGATGAAGGAAACCCACAGATCTGCGAAGCAATTCGATGGTGCCTGAAGTTCCCAATCAACACTGGGCCCGCGTGGGAACTATAGCCCAAGCCCTCTCATTCTGAGAGGAGGCCTGTGCCCAGCAGTTGGACGTACGATGGTGATAAAAAGTTGCACGCTTCGGAATTTTTGGCCGGTTTTTTTGCTAGGTATACCTTTAGCGTATCTGTAGCATTTGCATAACATGTTTATAAATGGAACCATCGAACTATAATTAATGGTAGCTATAAAATACTGCCTATTCTCGGTCTGTCGCGTGTGTCCTTCGTAAGTACGTTTTAAGATTATCAAACAGTTTCCTCCTGGCCTCATAAGCATGGAAATATAAGCAAGGAAATAGAAAAGTCTCAAGTCATTTAAAATTAAAACTGAGCTGCAAGAAAATGTCTATGGTCCAAATGAAGAAAGAAAGAAAACATTTATTCCTTTTTGCAAGAGACAAATATAATTTTGTAGAAAAAAAACAAGAAAAGAAAAACACGGACATGAAATGTAGATCATCAGCGTTGTCTTCGCAAAAGTGAAACGGTCGCTGGCTCAGCATTACGCTGAGGCGTTAGACTGCAGCACTGATTTTCAGCCAGAACCGTCTGTGACTCACGAAACGATACATAGACATGGGCGTACGCAGGGTGGGGCAGGGGGGGGCAGCTGCCCCCCCCTGGATAATGTTGACGTCCCTACTAATTATGTATCTTATCTAGTACGCATTTTATCTATTTTAATTTAATTTTTTTTAAGCACCTAGCTTATAAAAAATCTGATTAGCCTCCCCCTGGCCCAGAACCTGGGTACGCCCATGTACATAGATAAAATATACTACATAATCCATAACATTTTACGTAAATAAAGTAATAAATAGATAGAACCCGACTTCTGTGTAACTAAAAAAACACATGAATTTAAGTAATTAAATAGTTTACAATAAACAAAAGATAAAAAGGAGGGAAAACTTAAAAAGGTGACGGAAGCTTAGATTAACAATACAACTAGATTCACAGTCCCATACAAAATCAAAGCGAAAAAGTGGTCGTGTTGCGTATGCTTATAGCTATATCTGTTTTACCTTCTTTATTAATGTAAAATAAACCTTAAGTCTAAGCAACAAAGATCCAAATAATTATAATTGTATATAATACTTAAGACGTTTCGTCACAAGACGAGCGAAAACGTTCGATAAACAAAAGAACTACCTTCGTTTCAAAAAGATGTCATTCTATTTGAGGAACAGGGTAATAATGGAGTCGCAATTAAGTATATAACTCAGAATTTTTTTATTTGTCAGATATTTACAAATACAAAAATTAACATGAATTTTAATAACTAAGCCTATCTACGTTCCACTGCTGGGCACAAGCTTCCTTTAACAACGAGAAGGATTGGGTCATAGTTCTCACGCAGGCCCAGCCAGGCAACAGCCGTAGTAGCCTAGTTGTTCGACCTACCGCATCTCAAGCAGAAAGTCGTGAAAGAAAGAAAGATATTCCTTCCGAAACCTTAGTGTTTCGGTGGCTATTTTTACAATTTTTGAACGCACATTGTGGCATTTTGACACGTCCTCACGTTGGCCGAGGTTGGCGCGTACTGTCAGAAATAAGGCCACAAATTTATTTTGTGCTCTTATTTCTCGGAGCCATTTTCAGAGCTATCACCGTGAATCTAGTTGTATTGTTAATCTAAGGACGGAAGCGATAGAAATCAGTCTCATTTAAGCTTTCTGGCTGGTCAGACCCTTTGCAAGCTCGCTGCCAAGATCTTACTCGCAGGCTTCCACGCCGGTGTGGGAGTAAAGAAAAAACATAGTATGTATCAGTTGGTTCTCTTCTCGCGCAGGTAAAAGCCCATCGAGGGAATGAGCGAAAATCTTAGCAATAATGTTATAGGCGATGCTGCTAGCGACCCATCACTATTATGATTCCCCTTTCCACCTATACGCCCACAATTATGCTAAACGTGGCCTATAGATCATGTTACGTTAAGCTCCTAACCCCGTAAGGAATAAAGACTTGATTCAGACAGGCCTCCCGTCAGAATGAGAGGGCTCGGGCTATAGTTCCCAAGCGGGCCAGTGCGGATCGGGAATTTCAGACACACCATTGAATTGCTTCGCAGTTGTGTGCAGCTTTCCTCGCGGCGTTTTCCTTCACTGAAAAGCTCATGGTAAATTTCAAATAATATATCGCACATAAATTCCGAAAAACTCGAGGTGCGAGCCCGAGATTCGAACCCACGACCTGCTTGAGAGGCCACGGGTCAAGCCGCTAGGCTACCACGGTTTTTATTTATGTGTGTAGGTAATCATGATGTCATTGTTACTAGAAACATAGACATAAAATCAACTAGAATATGTAACTCAACATTGTATGCTAATTCGTTCGGAAAATCTTTTTACGATTCTATCAAAAAGTCGTTAATACCCCCCACGCTCCTGTAACCTTGAGAACTGGGCATGCGAAACAAGTGTTGGTTGATCACATTAAACACCGGCCAGGGACCTTCCATTAACCATGTGAGGCTCCGAGTGGGGGGAGGGGTTCGGCAAAAACCATGAAATATCACAAGAGGGGCGGGGGGGTGTAGTAAGATACCACGTGTATTTATTTGTTTGTCAAACGCGCGATTTTTAAACCGAAAAGCGGCGTGTAGTGTGACCTTGACTCGCAGTTGCCAGGCAACGAACGAAGTCCCCGCGCCTTTTATACCTGTACTAGCGACCCGCCCCGGCTTCGCACGGTATATTATGCATGTATTATACACATAGACCTTCCTCTTGAATCACTCTATTAAAAAAATCGCATCAAAATCCGTTGTGTAGCTTTGAAGATATAAGCATACATAGGGACACAGGGACAGAGAAAGCGACTTTGTTTTATACTATGTAGTGATGATGATAGTGATTTAAAGATAATATTCTAATATTTTTTTAATTCTTTGTAGGTACTCAAAATACACGTGATTTTGGATGGGGAAGGGGGGGTGGGTAGTTTTAGACCTCACCGCGTATCACCGAGGGGGAGGGGGGGGGTTAAAAGTGCTAAAAAACATCACATGATTAATGGACGGCCCCCAAGAGCGAGTCAGACTCGCGCGGCGAGGGTTCCGTGCAGATTCGGCAAGTGAGTAAAGTATAACAGTCCTTTTCAAGACTTAATTGTTCTTTTCAGAGCAGCGGGGTCCTCCGGGACATGACGAAGTCGTCCTTTTAAGGGCGCATCCGCAACCGCATTCGTCCTTTTCAGAGCGAGCGGGTAACAGTCCTTTTCAAGACTTAATTGTTCTTTTCAGAGCAGCGGGGTCCTCCGGGACATGACGAAGTCGTCCTTTAACACGTTCGCTGCGATAAGAGGTCTAAAGACCTCCTGCCTGTACTCCCGGGCTGTGCGGTTAAAAATACTGCGGTTTCGCTCTGGTGCGGAGCTCATAGCTTGTATATTTTCATAGGTACAAAAGAGACCGCTATATGGTTCGATTTATATTCAAACGTAGAATTTGGTAAAACCTTAAAAAACACGAGAGGTTTTTAGGCCCCTCATCGCACTGAGAGTGAAAAGTGAACGTTCAGTGCGGATAGGGGGTCTAAAGACCTCATGTAGATAGTACGGGTCTTTTCGCCCCCTCCCGCACCTGTTTGTGTCTATTATAATGAAACTATAACACAGTGATGTGCACTCGTCGATGAGCAATGCACGTGATTTATTGAATTTGCCAGCGAGTCAAAGTACGTACATTAGTGAAGACCAAAAAATTACCCACCGTTAAAGCTGCGTTATTACGTAGTTAAAATTCATCATTATCATCATCATCTCAAGCCTGCATACGTTCCTCTGCTGTGAACAGACCTCCTCTCAGAATGAGAGGGCTCGGGCTATATAATATAGTTCCGAAGTAAATTAGTCATACATTTGTATGGATAACTTTTGTGTCACAATGGAAAAAAATAGTGGTAATTTTAACTACCTGCTCACGCAGCCCCAACGGTTTGCAACTTTTTGGTCTTCACCTACATCCTAATAAGTGTCAATTGTGTTATTTATGTCAATATTAATTATCATACGTATTTAAAATAATAGATTATAATAATTCTTTTCAATTCATCGATATGATTGCTTTTTTATTGACCACATCCCTAGCGGTAGCTACAAGTGTACCGTGAATTCAGTGCTGTAAGAGGTCTAAATGCCTCCTAATTATTTTCTGTCAATTTGTCTTTTGCTTACATCGAAACTCTGGGCAAAGCCAAAATTAGACAGAATAGTCTTTTAGAAACGCTCGTAAGTATGTTTAATATAATTTTTTGTGAAATTCGCAGAAATATATGGATTTTAAGTATTCGGTTCCGTGAGTGGTCTTAAGGCCCCTAGCCGCACCGGTAAAATCGTACAGTGAAGGCCTAAAGACCTCTTACAGCACTAGTTGAAAGTAAGCAACATTTTGAGCCGCAGCGAACGTGTTAAGGGCGCATCCGCAACCGCATTCGTCCTTTTCAGAGCGAGCGGGTAACAGTCCTTTTCAAGACTTAATCGTTCTTTTCAGAGCGGCGGGGTCCCCCGGGACATGACGAAGCCGTCCTTTTAAGGACGCAAACGTCCTTTTCAGGGCGAGAGAGGGATCCTTCGGGACATTACGAATCCTTCGGGATGTCGGAAAAAACGTCCTTTTTAGGACGAAACCGTCCTTCTAAGGACGCAAACAAACGTCCTTCTCAGGACGAAAGTGGGAGGGGGCGGCTCGAAAGCGCATTTTCAGCCCTGGAGAGCAACCCCCTTGGTGAGGGATCCTTCGGGACTTTGTGTGGGCAGGGGATGCTCGAAGGGACATTTTCTGTCCTGGAGAACAACCCCTTTGTGACGGAGGTGCCTTCGGGTGCCTGTCGTGGCTACGCGTAACCTTGGCGTTCCTAATGCTGAGGCCGCGGGTTACTACAGTGACTGTGAGGAGAAAACCTCTATAAAAAATCCGCGGCACCTGCGGGGGAGGGCGGGAATTCCCAATCCTGCATTGCACAGGTGTCGCAGGGAGGTAGCCCCATCCCGGGGTGGGCCTGCAGGGACGTCGCGGTTCACGAAAGTTCTCCCGCGGCCCCCTGCAACAGTGCCAAATGTGGGAATCCGTGTGTTTTTTACTGGGTATGCCTGACGCCTCGGGAGAGCCCCAGATACCGTCGGTATTCCCGTACCGGGCCGGATGCATAAGGCGCATTTTCCACACCTAAAAAAAAAAAAAAAAAAAAAAAAAGTGAGTAAAGTATCCAGTGTTATCAGAGCCCTGCCTCCTAAGCAAAAAGTAGGCAGTATGAGGTCAGTTTAAATTGGTAACTACATAGACATAAAAACTGCCTGACACTTAAACCGTTTTTATTATTTGTTGTTATGGCTGTGAAAATTGAAACTTTAGTTGTGACGGTTCATGAGATACCGCGTGGGTCCCAATTTTTGAAAGCACATGTGTGAAAATACCACACGAAAGTGGTGAAAAATTGTGCTGAATTTGAAATACGAGTAGCTTAGAAGACAACCACGGCGCTCATTAATCTTGTGAACTAGGCAAAACTTTGATTAGAGCTGTAGTTTTGGAGATATAAGCCGAATTATACCACTTTCGAATGGTACTTTCGAGTGACGAGCTTTCAAAAAAATCGGGCCTCGGGTGACAGAAAGAGCGCAATGGTGTCTTAATAATAGGACCCCGTTTTTACCATTTGGTTACGGAATTCTAATAATCGGCCCTAAGTATTGTACAGTACACCTGAGCAATGGGAAGTCCGAATTGGCGAAGGAAAACAAAATGGCGACCTTGAGATGCGTCCGTCAAGCGCGTGTGCTATAACCAGTTTTTGTACTTGTTTTTAATTTATAGGTCGGGAATTCTGGATTGTAAATGTGTTGTGTATTTCCCACTTATAGGTTAACTAGCGACCCGCCCCGACTTCGCACCAGTGCTATGTAGATACTAACCATTATCGTCATATTTCTCTTCTTCTTCTTCTAGTGCCTCTTCAATCCTGAAGGTTGGCCGTCAGCTTCCTATATTCGTCCCTATTAGCAGCCAGTCGGAACAGCTGTTCGACGGAGGCAATACCGGTCCACTCCCGGATATTCCGGAGCCACGATTTCTTCCTTCGCCCACCGCGTCTCTTTCCCTCCACTTTGCCCATCATTATCAACTGCAGCAGCATGTATCTTTCGTTCCTGAGTACGTGACTCAGATACTCTCATATTTATACATATGTATGTCATTTCTACCAATTGACAAAAAGCTTCGATAAATTACATACCTAAACCTTCATCGAGAAACACTGTCTATTAATTTACGAAAAACGAGTGAAAATCCGTCCAGGGGCACGATGTGTGAAAATACCACAGTGGTGAAAAATTGTGCTGAATTTGAAATACGAGTAGCTTAGAAGATCTACGGCTCTCATTAATCTTGTGAACTAGTCAAAAATTTGGTTAGAGCTGTAGTTTTGAAGATATAAACAAATTTATATAAATACAGATAACGTCTATATCCCTTAAGGGGTAGACAGACCCTGAGGTAACAAGACCCAAAGGCCACGTTTAGCATGATTGGAGATTAGATATCTATATTGATAGATTGTCAAAGTACAAAGCCTTCGTGGCCAGGTGCCTTAAAAAAAGACGCCGTCTGACGGGTTTCCCCCCAAGCTGCCTATGCGCTGCCAAACCAGTTTCAATTTACGCTATGAAGGACTAATATTATCACCTGGTAACACCGAGTAATGACATATCTGGCTGAGGGAATGCAACCATGGTCAGATATTATAAATTAAAAAAAGAGCGTACAGTGGGATCTGTAGACTGTAAATAGATCTACGCGCAAAAATAGGGTTAGACCGTGTACACAACAATAAAATTATTTAAATCGCATGAAACTATTATTGTTCTTGCATTGTTGTCCTGTATATTTTACATTGTAGGTATATGCTTGGTGGCAGAATTAAGAGATGGTGGTAGAGCTCCGGACGGACCTTGCACAAGGCAACTGCCAACTTTTTATTCAGGCTAAGTCCCTGTTTTTTGTAATTAATTCTAACCTCAATATGTATGTATGTATATGTATATAAATCACGTCTTTGTCCCTTACGGGGCAGGCAGATCCCAAGGCGACAAGGAAGGACTAAAGGCCATGTTCAGCACGACTGCGGGCGTATAAGTGGAAAGGGGAATGAAAATAGTGATGGATTGCTAGCCGCATCGCCTATAACATGATTCCTCAATATAAAGGTCAATAAACGGATTTGACCCACTCCACGAGCCACAGAGCATAGAGCTTCGCGCCAAAACGTAACTTTTTAAAAGTGAATGGCTTGGGTCGCACCCATTATGCCCGGTTTATTGACACACTTAGTCTACTCGAGTAAGTCCGGTGTTTCAATAGCAGTCATGTAACAAATTTAACTTTTTAAATTTGTAATCTTTGATCAATCATGCCATGGTCTATCATTCATTCGCTAGGGCCCGATTTTCTGGTTGAAGATAATTTTATTTCTCATAAGAATATCACTATCATCATCACTATCACTTCACTATCACAATCACTACATAGTATAAAATAAAGTCGCTTTCTCTGTCCCTGTGTCCCTATGTATGCTTATATCTTCAAAACCACACAACGGATTTTGATGCGGTATTTTTTAATAGGTAGAGTGATTCAAGAGGAAGGTTTATATGTATAATACATGCATAATATACCGTGCGAAGCCGGGGCGGGTCGCTCCACTACATAGTATAATATAGTATAAAATAAAGTCGCTTTCTCTGTCCCTATGTCCCTATGTATATGTATGCTTATATCTTCAAAACTACGCAAAGGATTTTGATGCGGTTTTTTTAATAGATAGTGATTCAAGAAGAAAGTTTTTATGTATAACTCTACGCAGACGAAGTCGCGGGCAGAAGCTAGTATACAATAATTCACTTACATGAGAACATAATAAACTTAGTAAATCTACAATAGGACATCACTCGAAAATGGTATAAATCTGTTTACACCTTAAAAACTACAGCTTGAATCAAATTTTAACTAGTTCACAAGATTAAATGAGACCTGTAATTTTCTTCTAAGCTACCTATTTTCACCATAGACACGTGCTTTTCAAAAATCGGGCCGCTGGTCTGGGAGCAAAGAAAAAACATAGAATGAATTGCTTCTCTCCTGCACAGATGGTAAAAGGCCATCGAGATAAGGGCGGAAATCTTGGTAATCTATTATAGGCGATGCTAGCAACCCATCACTATTATGATTCCCCTTTCCACCTATACGCCCGCAATCAAGCTTAACGTGGCCTTTAGGTCTTGTTACCTCAGGCTCTAGCTACCCCGTAAGGGCTAAATACGTGATAATACGTATGTATGGATGTAGTTGAAAATTGCTGCTCTCAATTTTAAGCAAGTAAATAAGTAAGTAAATGCTTTACTGTACAATTGTAAAGAAACAGATACAATTCACAAAACAATAAAAATAACATTAATATATGCACAAAGGCGAACTTATCCCTATAAGGGATCTCTACCAGTCTCACTCATCAGTCTCATTTTAATACGAAATGGAAATAAATAAACCTCCTGTTCAAATTAAATAGCGAAATTCGTACAAAATTATATGTTATTATATTTTTTTAGGCGCTACGTGCTAGAAATGTAAGAACAACTGACTGTGTCTGTGTAAGTCTTGACTTTAGCCTCGAAAGTCCCGATTTTTTAGGGTTCCGTACCTTAAAAGTAAAGTCAGAACCCTTAGGATCAATTAGTTGTCCGTCCATCCGTCTGTTTGTCAAGACCCTTTTTCTCAATAACGCGTAGCGTATAAACTCCTTTTTACTGCTAATAGTTATTTGTTATGCAAGGCTGCAAAGTGTTTATTGTTTGGCGCGAGTGGTCCAAAAGAAGAATCTTATGAATACCGAATTTTGTGAACCCAGCGCTGACCATGGAAATTAAAAAATATAATTAAAAAGTTACTTGGTCTTTCGCTCGAGGCAAAATCGAGTTTTGCTGACTCTCTGCAATGAGCAAATCTATGTTTTATTTGCTCCCATAGCATGGAAGTGATGCTTTAAAAAATCGGGCCCCAGTATTGACTAGCTGCAGCGCGCGACTTTTCCCGTGCAGAATTAAACATAGCTTTTGTTTGTCAGGGATGAAGGATTCTAACGGTGAAAGAATTTTTCACCTCACTTGCTCGAAAAGGCTGTCTTTCTCCTTCAAAATCTGCGTGGAAAAGTGCTTTTTCTCCGCTTGCGTGGAAAAGGTTTTTGAAACTCGAACGTGACGATGACCACCATTGCCCACCTACTCATATACTCAGAAATTAGAACTTTGAACTTCGTATGATGTCGTCTCGCTTATACGAATAGTAGGTACTTAATTAGGTGAATGAGAAGGACAATAATACGAACTTCAAATGTCGAACTTGTTATCATTATCAGACCCCTAACTTTTTCATCCGATAAAAAAAACATAATGTCACGTTCAGAAACGCGATCCGGTATCCATTATTAATCTATTTTAAAATCCGTTACTTCCTAAGTTATTTTCAAGATTTCCTAACTTTCGTTGCTCTAAAAGAAAAAAACGATATTGGTTTTTATTAATTATTTTAATTTGTGGTTACCACAAAAATAGCAACCAAGCAGGAAAAAACAGATATATTATGATGCGAATTCAGAACGCGCCCCATTTTTTTAAAATTCAGTTTAGTTAGTGCGATTTTTTAACTTTCTTTTTAAAAATATATCTATGATTAGAAAAAAAAAAGTTTTTAGAGATTGCTCGTCGGGAAACCGAAAAGTTGACCAAAATTGTTGTTTAGTTTATGATAAAACAGTATAATACACAAGAAATTAATGTGATGGAACCAGTGGCGGATTAAGAATATCCGAGGCCCTAAGCACAGAGCGGTGTATGAGAGGTGCGGTACCTACTTAAACTGTCTCCAACTTATTTCTTGTATTGGTTGTCTGGAAGAGATCGCTATTAAGCGATAAGACCGCCTATTGTCTACTTTGTTCTTTGTTTCTGTATTGTTTTGTACTGATTTGTGGTGTTCAATAAAGAGTATTTGTATTGTATTGTATTGTACGGTGTACGCAGAGGGGTGTATGAAGGGTCACTCCTGGACTGCTCGCGCCTTGTGATTTCGGACATATTGTGGATGAATCTCGATAAAATGTAGGTATAAAATGAAACGCCAGCAGAGGATGGAGGCCCCTGGAGAACAGGGGCCCCAAGCACGTGCTTGTAGTGCTTATCCGTTAATCCGCCACTGGATGGAACAATCAGAAAAAATACTTTTGCTTATTAGATTATTAGACTAGCCTGTATGGGCTTAGATCCTTTTACCTTTCTTATTTAGAAGAAAAGGAAAAAAAACTGATTTACTATTAGACTGTTTTTCTTTCATCCACCATTTTTCTCGCTGTAGTGAGGTGAAAAATTGTGTGTTTCGCTCGGCAGCAAAGTTGTTTAGTATCTCGTGCCTTGAAACCCTCGCGACGCTCAGGATTCTTCTTTTGAACCACTCGCTTCGCTCGTGGTTCAATCATAGCATCCTTCGCTTGCTCGGGTTTCAATTCAGGCACTTGCGCCAAACAAACACTTTGCAGCCTTGCATAACAAATAACTATTACAAATCGGTCCAGTAGTTTCGGAGTCTATTCAATACAAACAAACACTCAAAGCTCTCCTTATAATATAGTGTAGACAAGTACTTATAACTTAACTTAGCAAAAATTATCAACTACGCACTTTTAACAATGGCACAGCATAACTAATATTTGTAACGAAGTACGTAGAATATATTTGCGTTTATTCAGTTGGTCTTGTACTGAGTGGCGAAGCGGACTGGTTGAAGACATGCGGTGGAATTTCATACTTTGCTCATTTGTAAGTAGAATTATTAATTTTATCTTAATTTCCACGCCCACAAACACAGTAAACGTGGCTAGCAACCCGTTACTATTTTGAGCCCCCTTTCCACCTATACCACAAACGTGCTAAACGTGGCCTTTAGGTCTTGTTACCTTAGGCTCTGTCTACCGTCGACGAGGCAAGGCGAACTCTGTGCTTGCACCGCTCACCCGATCCCTTGAGGCTAGCGTACGGGGTATTACCTACCTGCATTACACGGTCTCATCGTCTAAGGGAAGACTGGCCAGGCATGCGGGCCCTCCCCTTGGCGCGGTCCTGGCGGAGGCCGGGGCCGGGGGGCGTGTGGTGAAACCCTAGTGGCATCCCACTGCGTCCCCATCACACCGGATTGAGGCGCCGGAGAGTTTTTAGTTTACTCGCGCCTAGGGCATCCATAAAGATTTCCTCTCCGTTTAAAAATAAAGGCTCAGTCTACCCCGTATGGAATGAAGACGTGATTAATATTAAGGTATATATATATTAGTGTTGCGGAGATCCATGTGCAGATTTCTTACCATTTGGTCGTTCACCTTCCTCGTCGTATTATTTTAGTCACTGACGGTGGTTTTAGGTGGCCTAATGCGAATCAATTCCGATTCAGTTTTGGTTCGCTTGCTGTCAGTTCCATACTAAAAATTACAGCTAAAACCTGAACTGAGTAGGAATTGAATCGCATTAAGACGTCATAGTAAGGTCTTAGCAGCTAGAGATTGACTTCGAAAAATATTGAGTGTTGTTGGTATGTAGAATAGATAAACTTGTGTTAAGTAAATATATATGTTACTAGCTTCTGCCCGCGACTTCGTCTGCGTAGAATTATACATAAAAACCTTCCTCTTGAATCACTCTATCTATTAAAAAAAACCGCATCAAAATCCGTTGTGTAGTTTTGAAGATATAAGCATACATAGGGACATAGGGACATAGGGACAGAGAAAGCGACTTTGTTTTATACTATGTAGTGATGATGTATGACTTATGGGGAAAGTTTGCATACCTATGTATAAATAAACATACAGATGTAATAGTAGAGTAGCAAGGTAATTTATGTTTTTGGATGAATGATAAGTTCGCCTTTGTACATCTGTTTATCTTATTACCTGTAAAACGAATGTGTGTTATGTACATTAAAGAGTTATACATAGCATATCAAATACTATGAGAACAGTTCGTTGCCTTTTCGTTCCGCTAGTGGCGCTGCTAATTTTTCCATAGTAATTCGGACGTTTACGTGAACGCGTTCGAGACGTTTTTGTACGCGAAAACTTACACTAGACGCTCAGTTTTTTGCCGTTTCGATCCTAAAGTGGCGCTGCCAATTATTCCATAGTATTTCAGACGTTTACGTGGACGCGTTCGAGACGTTTTTGTATGCGAAAAGTTACACTAGAGGCTCTGCACGCACGAAAATGGCTGTGAACGTGTCAATAAAAGCTGTCTAGCAAACATTTTAATTCTGTTTTCAAGCTGAATATTCCGAGAAAACAATTGTTGTAAGCGTACAATAAAAACACACCTGTGATAATAAACTTTTGTGTTAAACAATTATCACTTCGCCTCGTGTTTACATATAATTTTTCAATAATAGGTGGGTGCGAATTGACAATTAGTTATCTTTGTTTTTTCATTAAATTTGATTTAGAATAGATTAGTTTTTTGTAAGATTCGCATGCTAAATCAAAATATTATTTTGCAAATTGGCAACCAAGGGTTCTTTTACATGTCTTTTTTGAAAATACCAGCGCATTCGGAAATACCGTTATTGCCAAGAATGCGCCGCAAGCAACTTGGCAGAAAGTCATTTTTTCGAAATAAAGTACAGGAGGAATACTTAAATTCTACTTAAACATAAACATTACATTACTACATTTATAAAAGGGATGTATGAGGTCCCCGAGCATTAAATTAGTCTGTAATAGAGTTGTATAAAATCTCCTACTAGTCAAAACAGTTTCTACTTTTGAGTAAGATTATTTTGGTCTGGGTTTTGGGTGCCTTGTTGCTGCCCTTGTTTCTGATCCATTGCCACATCTACCACGAACTCTTAGTTGGAATTGGTTTAGAGTATAGGCTATACTGCACTACGTTCCTAATGGTTTTTATTGTGTTTGTACTTATCTGTATTTTCCCCAATAAAGACAATAAAAAAAAACCGTTATTATTTTGTCGGCTTTTCTAAAGATTTTATGTTCTCTATTTCTACTGAGAACACGAGAAAATCTAAGCTGAGTCTAGAATCGAATCGAGAGGGCCTACATATAACGAAATTTACGAAAAATTCTTTCGGCGATAGATTGAACTACTAGATTAATGCCGAGGCCTGGGAAGTACCCAATTGGTGGATAAGTAACTTGTTAAAAATCACGAACCACAGGCGAGTGTTTTTTAAAGTTACGAATCCAGCAATTGCTCTTCCAGCTGAGGCAGATATAATGTTTTTCTCAAACATTGAGAGGAAATGAAAATAAATTTTGCACTAAACTTCCTCGTAACTTAGGTGGTTTTCACGTTCCCGCCTTTTTTCTTAATTTTTTTTATGTCACCGTAAGCTAGGTATTTGAGGCATTGATAAAAACTTTAGACTCGATCAAAACGCGCACTCCTAGGCCATCGACTTGGCTGTATGACATTGTTGTTCATTATTCCATGGTCTCTTTGACTTTTTGAAAATTTAAAAACAAATGAAAAACAGCCCAGCCAGTTTATGGTCAGAAAATCGCGCCTGCAATGTAATCCGAACGTCAACAAGGCCCTTCGTGTTCTGTTACTTAGAATACAATGACGATTTTAGGACAATGTTTGAGAATAAAATAATTAATTGTTGTTTTTGTTTGTTACAGATAATGAGCCTAGCGCTCGGTCAGCCTAGTCAAGGTGCAACTCCTGTAATTATTAATTTTAATTCTAGACTAGCTCTTGCTAAAACCTGATACTTGAGGGATGGTGTGACCAAAGGCAAAGGCGTCACAGCCTGGCGTATCTTAGAATTATCAGTGGTTCAATGTGAAACTCATGAAATTTCACTCATAAATTCCGAAAAACAGAAATACGAACTCAGGTTGAACCTTATCCACATGAGAAGCCATGACCACTAGGCTACCACGACTTCTTTTTCATGTGTTAAGATTCTTAGGAATTGATTATTTACACTATTTTGATTCCCCTTTTCACCTGTATGCCCAATCATACTAAGCGTGGCCTTTGGGTCTTGACCCTAGACTTTCTACCCCCTAAGGGATAAAGACGTGAATGTATGTTAAAATTCAATGGTATTTTCCAGAACCACCTCGCCCGCCCTCTCGACCCAGCTGTATCCACATGAGCCCAGAAAAGGAACAGCAAATCGACATCATAGTCGAGAAGCTCAGCGGCTTCCTGAGCACACTCCAAATGGAACACGAGCACTTCGACATCAGACTCATAAAGCTGGCCATCGAACAGCACTCCGCAGACGAAGTCGAAGAAAAAGAAACAATGCTCCAACTGTCCGTCAACGACTGTCAACTCACCGACGACGAGTTGGACGAGATTGATCACCACAGAGAAAAGGCAAAACACCATGAACTGGATAAACAAAACGAAGACTACAGCAAGGCGAAGAAGAACTTCGAAATCATGTATTTAGATTTGCCGGAGAACGGTCAACAACTGGTGGAAGCTTTGGGTAGAAAGGGCGCGCCGAAGCTGGTATACATCACAAAGGACCAAGGGCTGTTGAATTACATGTTTCTAACGAAGAAGTAAATGAAATAAACCTATTAAAATTAAGGTTCGACCACACCGCCGCGTATGTGACGTATCGTATCGAAGGCGTCACGTTTTATCGCCGTTTCTTCATACATTTTGTTGCGTAAACGCACCGGTGTGGTCGCACCTTTACGTCTGTTTTACCAATGTCCATTTTGACTGCGAGTTGCAATACATTTGATGAGTGCAGGAGATCATTGTCTATTTTGAATAAACGAAGTTCCTAATCAGTTACAAAAACATGTATTTAAGTGTATAATTATAGTATGGCTAAAACAACTGCATTAGGTACGCCTGTTAACATGATAAATCTGATAAATTTACGAAATATTTAATCTCGAGTAATGTTATGTGCAATACCTAACTACAAATTATATGAGGTGAGTCACTCGGCTCCTTGATTGACCTCATATAAAATACGTGAATTAATTTCTAAGCTGTTATTTCTTCAATTAGAATTGTAACAAAGTAATTAGAATAACAATAATTTTTGAGCATAGATATCTAGAATTTCTTACATACTTCAAACCTCAATTTCGAATAATAACCTCGTATAAATCATTATATTTATCAGTTGCCGAACCGGAGAAGTCTTCAAGTGCCTCACACGCACATGTGCGTGCAAATGTCTGTAAAGTCATGACAGCGGCACTGGGCGGACGTCATGAAAACGCATTTAAGCGTCGCTGGCAGTGAATGTGAAGATCTTGCAAGCAGTCACTTTTTTAGAATTAAAGGAATAATCATTACATGCGATATAACCTTAATTCCTAATTAAATACAATATTGAAATATAATAAAGAATGGAACAGAAATAATACGAGCCGTGGGCTGGCAGTTGCTGTTGTTTTTAAAATTCATTCCGCAAGGGAATAGGCGAAGGTTTTGCACCATACAGCCAAGTCTTCATTATAGGAGTCGTCTGGCGCGTGACATCGTCAAGCCAGACCTTCTAGCTGCCAGCCACCTTTTAAGGAGGTTGCTTTCCGACAATATATTATTATAATCAGCTTATATTTTTAACGCATCTTATAAATAGTTTGCACTCAAAATAAAGAATTTAATAACGATACTTTCTATGGTTGTCCTAATGTCCTATTTATCCTATTGCGTATTATTTTCTTGGTAAAATAGTGTATCAATAAAAATACTTTATTTGAAGTCAGTGTTTTATTTATTAGTACTAACAAGTTAAGGAGGAACATCTTAATCACTACTTAGTATAAAATAAAGTTGCTTTCTCTGTCCCTATGTCCCTATGTCCCTATGTATGCTACTACTACACAACGGATTTTGATGCGGTTTTTTTAATAGATAGAGTGATCCAAGAGGAAGGTTTTTATGTATAACTAGCTGACCCGGCGAACTTTGTTCCGCCTTAAATTTGAAAAATTCCAGTGGTTTGGGCTGTGCTATCCCGCGGGAACTATGAAATTTTCCGGGATAAAAACTATCCTATGTCCTTTCCCGGGACTCAAACTATCTGTATACCAAATTTCAACTAAATCAGCACAGCGGTTTAAGCGTGAAAAGGTAACAGACAGACAGACAGACAGTTACTTTCGCATTTATAATATTAGTAAGGATAATATTAGTAAGGATAAGGATTCTACGCAGACGAAGTCGCGGGCAGAAGCTAGTTAATTATAAATCAAAGTCCTTCGTCACGCCTGTCTATCTGATAAACTCAAAATTACTGGACGGATTTCAACTCGAGCGGGTCCTAAAATCTCTCGACACTCAGCAGAAGACAATTCCAACACATAAATAAATAAATAAATAATGGGGGTATTACAGGTCACTTCGGAACTAAATACCCAGTGGCGTAACTATAGGGTGGCAGGGGTGGCAAAATGTCCAGGGGCCCCTGGCTCTACGGGGCCCCGAACTGGCTTGGTTTAGAGCACAGAACGCTGATGCACTTCTTTATATTGAGGAAGGAGCCCCATCTGACGAATTTGCCACGGTCCCCATGTTATAGTTACGCCACTGTGAATACCTATTAGCAAAGGGACTACAGGACAATAACGACGATTGTAGAATGTGTGATGAAACGGTTGAAACAATGGAACACCATCATTGACTTACATTAAACAACTAGACTCTCAGTCGCTAACAAAGGTTCCTCAAGAAACGTCCGAGTTGCGTTGTCTATGTGTTGTGTGTGTCAACACATCGACTTAGACAGATAACATTAACATATTCGTTCAAATTGACACCTTATTTCGTGGCAGTAATGTTTAATATCAATGGCGCAGGATCGTGAGAAGTAATGACACGACGCCACGCGCTGGAAACCTGCCTGTCTCTTTTGTTCTCAATAGTAAGATTACGGTGCGAAAGAGACATATACATCGTTATCAAAGCGCGGTCGAAACACAACTGAACCAAAACTCTGCACAATAGACGCGTCGTGCAGACTTTTGCTTCGGACAGTTTTTGAGCGTGATTGGAAGTCTAGTTGTTTATTGTACGTCAATGAACACCATGTGTGAATGGGATGCCCTCGCCAGACTAACAATGGCTCCTCGGCGGCGGATACTCTGAACCAGGAGATTTCAAGGCACTACCACTGCGCCCAATCACCCTATTCACGAATGAGGCGGTAAGGGGGCGTCCATTAATCATGTGATGCTCTTTTAGCACTTTTAACCCCCCCCCCCCCCCCTCCCCCTTGGTGATACGTAGTGAGGTTTAAAACTACCCCCCTTCCCCATCTAAAATCACGTGTATTTTTAGTACCTACAAAGCATTTTAAAATTTTTAGAATATTATCTTTAAATACAGGTATAAAAGTTTAATCTAATTTTATTCTAGAAAATTAAGCAACATGATAAAAATGTCTAGACAGAAAGGTTGCAGCTTGTTTTTGACTGGCATGGTTTAAAAATCGCGCGTTTGACGAATAAATAAATACACGTGATATCTACTACACCCCCCGCCCCTCTTGTGATATTTCGTGATTTTTGCCGAAGCCCTCCCCCCCTTTCGGAGCCTCACGTGATTAATGGACGGCCCCTAAAAGCGATGGAATAGTGCGAAAGAGGGGTAATTACACAAAAGATCCACGAATGGGTCGAAGTATCCGTAGAAGAAAAGATGGATAAGTTAGTGCGTCTTTGCGTCCAGGACACTCGCAACATTCGTCTCCAGCATCACATCAGTGTACATAAAACAAGAAAAAGATGAATACAGGACAACACACATGCACAAAGGCGAACTTATCCCTAAAAGGGATCTCTTCCAGTTAACCTTTGAACGATTGACAGGACATGAGTATTAAGCAAGAGTAGACACACAGAAAAAGTAAAAGAACCGATCGAAACCTAAAATAATCCTAAATGTCTAAATTTTAAATAATGTAAGATATAATAATAAACTACACATAATAGATAAATACGATAAACTAATACACAATAAATAAAATATACTACATAACATATAAATATATACATACACACACAAGTTATAAAACACATCACATTCATAAGCCCTAATGTCCCAGGCCCGAGGATACCTAGGGTTATGTCGGACTCCCCTCCGACGGGCTATACCCAAACTAAAAACTCTCCGGCGTTGCCTCAATCCGGTGTGATGGGGACGCAGTGGGATGCCACTAGGGTTTCACCACAAACGCCCGGTGGCCCCGGCGCCCGCCAGGACCGCGCCAAGGGGAGGGCCCGTACGCTGGGCCCGTCTTCCCTTAGACGATGAGACCGTGCAATGCAGGTAGGTAATGCAACGGGGTAGACAGAGCCTAACAAGACCGTAAGACCACGTTTAGCATGATTGTGGGTGTATGGATGGAAAGGGGAATCAAAACAGTGATGGGTTGCTAGCCACATCGCTTATACAACATCCTACTAATATTATAAAAGTGAAAGTTTGTGAGTATGTTTGGATGTTTGTTACTCTTTCACGCCAGAATGGCTAGACAGATCGGGATGAAATTTGGAACATATATAGATTAAAGTCTGGAATAACACATAGGCTACTCTTTATCCCGGAAAATTGCGTAATTCCTGCGAGATAGCGATAAACGAATTCTATGCAGACGGAGTTGCGGGCAACAGCTAGTGATCCATAAGATTTTCGTCCAATCCCTCGTTGGGCTTTTACCATCTGCGCGGAAAGAATTAAATGCTAATAAATAATTTGTATTACTCTCACGTGCTGGGTCTTAGACAATACAACTGTACACAATAGACAACCACTTGTGACCAATTAACATGAGAAGAACAATAATGTTTTGACAAGTTTTAGATATTTCTGAGAAATTATATCAGGGTTATCAGAGCAAGAATCATGCCATAGGCGATGCGGCTAGCACACCATCACTATTGTGATTCCCATTTCCTATACTTCCATGCTGGTCTGGGAGCAAAGAAAAAACATATAATGTACGTACCATTTGCTTTTCTTCCCGCGCATCAAAATAGTGATGTGTTGCTAGTCTCATCGCCTATAACATGATTCCTATGATTATCGCCCATTCCCTCGATGGGCTTTTACCATCTGCGCGGGTAGAAAGCAACTGGTATATTCTATGTTTTTTCTTTGCTCCCAGACAAGCATGGAAGAAAATGGAATGCGTTTTATATACCAAAATAAAAAGTTTTGATTTAAACCATAGATATTTATTTCCTTTGGTTAGCTTTGTCCCAACCCTAGGTTAACCAGAACGAATTACACAAGAACACACTTGAAGAGATTGTTTCCGCACCATTTCTGTTTATGGCGTCTTTTACCATAACATCCATAGATAATAAACGCCTTTACAAAAAAAACGGATGCTTTTAATTCTTTAGAAGAAAATATACCTAACTCCAATTGACAATCTCCTTTAAGGTCCGGAACACCAGTGCGCAAAAGACGCTAACGGTGCAACGCAACAAAATGCATGAAGAAACGGTGAGAGAATGAGACGCATTCGACACGTCACTGAGTATACGCAGCAGTGTGATCGCTCCTTTATTTAGTAAAAGTTACTAACAATAAACTCACTTCCACGCTGGTCTGGGAGCAAAGAAAAAACATAGAATGTACCAGTTATCTCTTCCCGCGCAAATGGTAAAAACCCATCGAGGGAATGGGCGAAAATCGTAGGAAAAAATCATGTTATAGACGATGCGGCTAGCAACCCATCACTATTTTGATTCCACTTTCCACCTCTACGCCCTTAGTGTCTTGCTAAACGTGGCCTGTAGGTCTTGTTGCCATAGGCTCTGTCTACCCTGTACTAACAATAAAAAATCGAATATGGCCTGGCTGAAACTACTGTAATACTTCGAGGCATGAAAAGTTTTGGGCAAATAGGGTTATTATAAGTGCAAAAGTGTGTCTGTCTCTATTATCCCTCTTCACGCTTAAATAACGTGACCATTTATTTATTTTGTCAGACCGGGACACATCTACAGAAATATACAATAAAAAAAATTGTTTTAGTGTTTTACAAGCATTTTATTATAGACTAGCGACCCGCCCCGGCTTCGCACGGTATATCATGCATGTATTATACATTATAAACCTTCCTCTTGAATCACTCTATCTATTAAAAAAAACCGTATCAAAATCCGTTGTGTAGTTTTGAAGATATAAGCATACATACGGATTTGGGGATAGAAAAAGCGACTTTGTTTTATACTATGTAGTGATGATAATGAAGATAGAATAACACAAAATAATTAAAGCTCTAAACACAAAATAGTTAAGTTGGCACGACTTACTAACCAAGCCCCCAGTAGTGGCGTGCCTTCTAAGTCGTATTTTTGTATTTGTCGACTGAACAATTTTTTTTTTAATATCGGGTCTTGTTTTTAGATACGTGTACCTACGTATAATTTTAAACTATCGTTGGGTCTGCTTGCAAAACGTTTAGCATGATTAAGGGCGTATAGCTGGAAAGGGAAATCATAATAGTGATGGGTTGCTCGCCGCATCGCCTATAACATGATTCCTAAGACTTTCGCCAATTCCCTCGATGGGCTTTTACCATCTGCGCGGGAAGAGAAGCAACTGGTAAAATCTATGTTTTTTCTTTACCCCCAGACCAGCGTGGAAGAACAGCGATGAATTACTATGCAATTAATCGAAAGTATAACAAATACCACGGGGACAAAGTCGCGGGCATCAGCTATGGAATATAAAATCCCGGGACGAGCAGCGCTTCTAACGACACATATTCAAATGAATTGTCCATCGTCACTATTAGTTCAAATTTGGTATACAGTTACTTTCAGTCCCATAGGATATAGGATAGTTTTTATCCCAGAAAACAGCATAGTACCCGCGGGAATGAATGTAGATGTACCAAACCAATGAATAGCGAATTCAGCGCGGACGGAGTTGCGGGCAACCGCTACTCCTATCCTACTGATATTATAAACGCGAAAGTTTGTAAGTATGGGTGGATGGATGGATATTTGTTACTTTTTCATGCCAGAACGGCCGGACAGATCTAGATGTAACTTGGAACATAGATAGATTATACTGGACTCTGGAATAACATAGGCTAATTTTTATCCCGGAAAATTGCGTAATTTCTGCGGGATTGCCATAAGCGAATTCTGCGCGGACGGAGTCGCGGGCAACAGCTAGTATATAATATAATGAGAATCTAATCCGATAACCAGCATTATGCTGAGATGGGACCATTTCGTGATATATGTCCTTATGTTTTTAACCTCTTTTTTTGTTTTTTGTAACTTATCAGAATCTATGTCACGAATAAATGTTTTCTTTCTTTTTCTTTCTTTATAACGAGATCCCAAAGAAAAGTGAAATTATAAATAGCCCACTAATGGAAACGTAAACACGCAAAGTTAGCCCACTTTCTGGAATGAGTATTGTTGTGCGTCCAATATTTTTACTGTTTACCCAATTGGCCCACACAAGCGTGTGGTTCTGAACAAAAGCCGTGACAAATTGATTAATAGCATTATCTTGTACATTAAACAAATAATGTATTGTACATGTACAATGGCCGGACAAACATGGATATTGTTTGTGCTTCAAATGACGCAGTTTTGTGTTTTTTGCAAAATGGCGATGATGGATGTGTTTTAAAATTTTAGGGTGTCTCGTAGGTTCTATAAGCTCACGTCCACTAGACCTAGGCCTTCTAGGTTAGCGGCACCACTCACCAGCGGGGGAGGGCGGGACTTCCCAAACCTGCATTGCACAGGTGCCGCGAAGAGGGAACCCCATCCCGGGGGTGGCCGTGGGGCGTCGCGGTGACACCGAGTCCCGTAACACCTCACATACGACTGAATAGGGAATCCGTGTGGTTTTTAGTGGGTATGCCGTCGCGGGAGAGCCCCACATACCCCCGGTAAACCCGTACCGGGCGCATAAGGCGCATTTTCCACACCATAAAGGGCCTACTCCTAGGTTATTAAAAAAAAGTAAAAAATGGAACGCTTTTAGAATCACTGTTACCCGTTCGTCCGCCTGTCGAGACCGTTGTTCTCAGGAGCGCGTAAAGTTATAAAGATGAAATCATACATACATACATACATACATCACGTCTTTCTCCCTTACGGGGTAGACAGAGCCTAAGGTGACAAGACCCAAAGGCCACGCTTAGCATGATTGTGGGCGTATAGGTGGAAAGGGGAATCAAAATAGTGATGGGTAGCTAGCCGAATCGCCTATATGATTCCTATGCCCATTCCCTCGATGGGTTTTGGGAATGATGAAATCAATACCAAATAATTAGGTCTGCGGTACCTTAGAAATGTGAAATGATGAACTCTCTAAGTGAAATAAAATTATTTAGAGTTCCTACCTGACCCAATTATGATGACTTTAGGCCTCTGTTTCCCTTTAGGGGGTGTTGGTATGGGTGCAATGCGCTCATAAATGCCATAATTTATAAAACCATGTCTTTCTAGAAATGCATGTGTTCGGATCACTAATGCTGGATCACCATTGTAAGGGGGCTGCAAATAAAATTAGCCAGGAATTATGCTCTACATCCTTGATTCTTAACTGGCTCTCTGCAAAAGTCAACCTAATCAAAAGATACAGTAATTATAAAAGGTGTCCCGAAAAATCCATTCCATGCTGGTCTGGGAGTAAAAAAAAACATAGAAACACTACGGTCAAGTGCAAAAATAAGTATCGATACGAACTTCTCAAAAATGTGTCCGACGACCTTATTACGCCGGTGTAAGAGCGTATGGTACTTATTTTTGAAACTTTGACTAGATACATACTATTACACTTGACTGTACATACCTACATAACATACATACATTCATAAATCACATATTTATCCCTTACGGTAGACAGAGCCTTTTTTAAGGGATTTTAAGGGATGCCTAGGGATATGTGGGACTCCCCCCCCGAAGGGGTATACCCAAAATAAAAACATTCCGGCGTTGCCTCAATCTGGTGTGATGGGGACGCAGTGCAGAGTTGTGACATATTTGAAATACTTGTATTTAAAATACAAATACAAAATACAAAATACGTATTTTGGATTTTGTACTTAAGTACTTTTTTTAAAAAGTATTTTGTATCTTATTTGAAATACTATTCGAGACGTATTTTGTATTTGTAAAATGGTTTGTAAAATACAAAATACTTTTTTATTCTAAGCTTCATTTTTCTAAAGCATTCCGCGATTCAGTAAAAACAAAAAATGGCCACTAGTGGCGCAGCAGCTTTGAAAGTCTATGCGCAAAATGACAGATGAAACAAAACGCATATAAACCCCAGAGTTGTGACATATTTGAAATACTTGTATTTAAAATACAAATACAAAATACGTATTTTGGATTTTGTACTTAAGTACTTTTTAAAAAAGTATTTTGTATTTTATTTGAAATACTATTCGAGACGTATTTTGTATTTGTAAAATGGTTTGTAAAATACAAAATACTTTTTTATTCTAAGCTTCATTTTTCTAAAGCATTCAGCGATTCAGTAAAAACAAAAAATGCCCACTAGTGGCGCAGCAGCTTTGAAAGTCTATGCACAAAATGACAGATGAAACAAAACGCATATAAAACCTGACCAATAATATATGAGGGACCCCTCTTGACAATCCTCAAAGTCACTGTTACGTTTTGCAGTAATTTTACCATAAAGTATTTTATTTCAATAAAGTATTTTGAAAATACATATTTTGTATTTAGTATTTAAATACAAAAGGCAAAAGTATTTTGTATCTTGCATTTGAAATACTATATTAAAAAGTATTTGCATTTTGTATTTAAATACTTTTCGAAAAGTATTTTGTACATCTCTGGATTGACCAATAATATATGAGGGACGCCTCTTGACAATCCTCAGTCACTGTTACGTTTTGCAGTAATTTTACCATAAAGTATTTTATTTCAATAAAGTATTTTGAAAATACATATTTTGTATTTAGTATTTAAATACAAAAGGCAAAAGTATTTTGTATCTTGCATTTGAAATACTATATTAAAAAAGTATTTGCATTTTGTATTTAAATACTTTTCGAAAAGTATTTTGTACATCTCTGGCAGTGGGATATCACTTGGGTTTCACCACTAACGCCCCCCCGGTGGCCCCGGCTTCCGCCAGGACCGCGCCAAGGGGAGGGCCCGCACGCCTGGCCAGTCTTCCCTTAGACGATGAGACCATGCAATGCAGGTAGGTAATACCCCGTTACCATTCCCGCTAGCCTCAAGGGATCGGGTGAGCGGTGCAAGCACAGAGTTCGCTTTTTCCCCCGTCGACGGTAGACAGAGCCTAAGGTAACAAGACCTAAAGGCTACGTTTAGCACGATTGTGGTATACGTGGAAAAGGGACTCAAAGTAGTAATGGGTTGCTAACCGCATCGCCTATAACATGATTTCCGCCCATTGCCTCGATGGGCTTTTACCATTTGCGCGGGAAGAGAAGCAACTGGTACATTCTGTCTTTTCTTGGTCCCAGACCGGATGGAAGGTAGATGCATAAGAATCATCATTTATTTCAGACTAGTGTTTGCGCTAAAACTACTTCCTCTCTCCCATCGAAAATGTACAAAAATCAACCAAATGCGTATCCTACTTTAGCACGAAGGATTTCCTACTACTTCAACGAAATAAACCCGCTTTCTTGGACACTCACTTCCAATATTTTTTATCCTATCCTTTTGTCCTGAAAAAAAATTACAGGGATGTTCGGTGAAACGCGTGGGAACTATAGCTCAAGCCCACTCTTTCTGAGAGGTGTTCCGTGCCCAGCCGTGGGACGTACACAGGCTGGACATGACGTTGATGTACAATAAACCCCCTACAAATAACATGCATTGGAAAAGCATAAGAACAAAAGGACGTGTCAAACGTAAACATACGAAATTTATGGACGAGCAAAAACAAAAGAAGTTTGAACAGTTGAAAATCTAATTTATAGCTCTCAATATTTGCATTGGCTACAGTTTTGGGTATAAAAAGGGGGATTTTGGAACAACGGATTATAGTCAAAACGACTTCAGTAGTCTTCGGGTCAAATAGATTCTAGACTACCAAAATGCGTTGGCTTTCTATTGGACTCTTGGTGTGCGCGCTCAGTGTAAGTTAACTATTTATTATACTTTCTTTTCTGATCATTCTTCTTATTTTCTGAACTCCTGGTACAGAAATCATGGTCTTTTCTCCGGAAGACGTCAGCACCAGGTGCAGGGTTAGGTTGATCGAACTACAAATCCCTGCAAAGATTTCTGCTCTTAATTTTTGATTCAAAATTTAGACAATTGACGACCAAACCAAGCCTAGTTAGTGACCCTGACTATGAAGCTAGAGGTCCTGGGGCCCAATTTTTGGAAGCACATGTGTGAAAATACCACTCGAAAGTGGTTAAATTGTGCTGAATTGGAAATACGAGTAGCTTAGAAGATACTTACGGCTCTCATTAATCTTGTGAACTAGTCAAAAATTTGATTAGAGCTGTAGTTTCTGAGATATAAACAGATTTATACCACTTTCGAGTGATGTGCTTTCAAAAATCGGGCACCTGCATTTCAAATTTAAATTCGAATTCTTCGAGTATGTTAATAGACAGTTTGTATAGTTGCTTTCAGTTATCAGGGTAAAATCTCAATAAACATAGGTATATTAAAATAAAGTGATAGCTTTAAGATCCGGCCACACCAGTGCGTAAAAGACGTCGTCTTAGAATAAAAAAAAAACAAACTTTTACTTTTGCAAATTGGCCGCCACGGGCTCTTTTACATGTCTTTTTGAAACTACCCGCGCATTCGGAAAGACCATCATTACCAAGAAGAATGCGCCGCAAGAAACGCATTCTTCTATAGTTACATTGAGTTAATTTTGAAGCAGATATCTTAAAAGTACTCTGTGGATATCTTCATCTCGTAACTACAGTTACATACGATTATGGTTACACTGTGACCTTTGTGCATGTGTGTTGTCTTGTATTCATCTTTTTCTTGTGTTTTATGTACAATAAAGAGATACATACATACATACATACATTGAGTTGATTTTTCTTTTCAGATTCTGAGTGTGCAAGCAGCACCGAAAATCACTGGTAAGTTACACTCAATTTAAGTTTCCTTAGTTGAATGTCCACAACCCTAGTTTCGGCCTGTCCGTCTGTCTCCGCGGTTTAGCTCGGAGACTGAGGAGAGCCAGCTGCCACACTTTAAGTGACCCTTTTTATAAGCATTTTATGGAAAAGTGGTTACCGTAAAGTCGGGTTACTTTCACCCAAGTGACCCAACAAAGGGTGACTTCGACCCATATGAAAACCACGTAAAAGATTAGACAAAAACCATAAGAACGTGGGCTAACCTACAACAAATCATATTGGAAGGTATGCCATAATTTTAACGCAATAATAAAAACTGGGTCTGCGCACAGACCTCCTCCCAGAATGAGAGGGCTTGGGTTTCCACGCGGGTCCGTTGCGGATTGGAAACTTCATATACGCCATTGAATTGCTTCGCAGGTGTGCAGGTTTCCTCACGATGTCTTCCTCCATCGTAAACCTCATAGCGAAACGTAATTCGCACACAAATACCAAAAAAAGTCACAGGCGAGTCCGGGATGCGAACCCACGACCCTCTGCTTGAGAAGCCATAGTTCAAACCACTAGGCTATCACGCTTTCAAAAATCTTACCGACTTCAATGCGTGGTGGTAGGACCTTGGTCCGTCCAGATCGCTACCAACATCTTACTCGCTAATCCTGCCGCTAAGTAGCAGTTCTTGCACTGCTGTGTTCCGGTGTGGAGAGTAAGACAGCCGGGGAAATTACGGGCACAAGAGGCATTTCATCTTAGTCCTCTAGGTTGGCAACGCATCTGCAATCCCTCCGGGGTTGCGGGTGTCTATGGGCAGTGGTGATCACTTACCATCAGGTGACCCACTTGCTCGTTTGCCTTCCTATTCATATAAAAAAAAACCTAAACCCGGCCACTGTAGAACCCTTTCACAATCAACGTTGTGCTTTGACACTGACAAAGACAAATAACAAGCCGATCACTTATTGAGACAAGGTTGTTCAGAGTTCCATTTAGTTGACCGTACTTTCTTAAAAGCAACGTTCTACAAAATTGTATTTTCTTCATTTCAGAGTCTCACCACTCATCTTTCAACACTCAGCATCAGGCCGGTAAGCATACGGAGCGCTGGAAAGACAAAAACCTCAATACTTACGTCAAATACTAATCAAATTCACTCTTACATTCATACATTCACATACCCGTTCATTCACTTACCTATGACATTCACTTATCAGCAGAGATCGGACAAATTTGCGTCATTGCTCGTAATTATGTGGACATGACTCCAAAATTAATCAAATATGTCAAATTAAGAATAAGTATATCCACGGAGGTTTTATACCTATAGAACTAGAAAACTTTTTGTCAGAAATAATAATAATATCTAGCAGGATCGTGATTTCTTTATTATATAAAAATATTTACGAGAACGACAACTGCCACTTTAATTAACATTTTGCTAATAATTTTATGCATGTGTAAATTTTTATCTCCGGGAGTTCAAATTTTATTTCGATAAATTAATTAAATGATTAATTTTTGAGTCATGTCCACTTTATTCCGAACGATGACGCAAATCTGTCCGATCTCTGCTTATCAGAAATTCATTCACTCGTCACACAGTAACCACAAACTTCTAGTCTAGTTCTAGATTGAGTTTCTAATTTCTTGATTTATTTATGGCATTTTAACCTTTTTGGCACCACGTCAAATACAAAAGACGTCCATGCGCCAGACTTTTTTATTGCGATGCCTTAAATTGAACCTAAGCCCAATTGAACCAAGGTTGCTTTTGCATTAAAGTAATGAAAGTATATAGATCGTTTATGTGTCGATGGCGTCGAAAAGGTTAAGTAAAGTGTTTTAAATATTAATTGGTCATTGTGATGTTATTGAAATGAAGTAACGCATTAATTCATTATTTCTCCAGCCCGTCAATCTTCGTCATCCTCCTTCTTCGAGTGTAAGTACTTTCGTAGTTATTAATTCAGTCACTAGAGTAATTTTCACAGAGAACAAGTCTAAACGTGTTCACTCATACGTCCTAATTAGGTATTATGGAAATATTGGCAGCGCCACTTGTGAAAGGAAACTGTAACAAACAGTATAATAATATATGCAGACTAAAAGACAGGGGCTGCAATCCCCACTCTGGTTCGTGGCTGGTTCAAAGGGTTGCCATTGCAGTACAAAGAGACAACGCGGCCAGCATAATGGGAACCTTTGAACCAGGCACGAAACAGGGGGGCATTTTTTAGGTTAATTTTTAATATTTTTTAACATGTGATCCTTACTATTGTTTAGTTTTTAATGGTTTGTGTATTAATAAATTTATATAGCCGTTTATTCAGAATTCACTACATTTTTTTAAATAAAATCACTTAATTCGGCGTGCTTCGCCTGGTAATGATTTACGATGCACAATGTTTATTCAAAAAACAAGTATCGGTATGATTGAAGTTTTGAAACAAACTATGAGTGAGAGTTACTCCAATAAACAACGAAAAGAACTGTGAAAATAGTAACAGTCATTTGTATTTTTTTTACGGCTGGCTCAAAAATAATTGAACATCGTAAATTTCGTAGAAACATAAACGATGCGTGTGCAGAATCCCCTCCGCATTCAATGTCCGGGGAATATGCTACTTTGCAGGCTTTGCATATTATTATCCCCCGAATCGTAATACCCTGTTGAATATCTACCGCATAATAAATAAATACGGAAGCTCTGACCGCGTGTGCGCGGCCCGACACGCACTTGACCGGATTCTTCTACGTACCTTTTCTTATTTAATTTAACTTTACTTATAACCAGAGATCGGACAAATTTGCGTCATTGCTCGCAATAATGTGGACATAACTCCAAAATTAATCAAATATGTAATCATTTAATTAATTTCTTACTTGACTTAAATTTTAATTCCTAGTCAATAAATACAAAAGTTTGTTAAAGTATAGATTTACTAGAAAACTTTTTTGTCAGAAATAGTAATCATATCTAGCAGGATCGTGATTTCTTTATTATATAAAAATATTTACGAGAACGACAACTGCCACTTTAATTAATATTTTGCTAATAATTTTATGCATGTGTAAATTTTTATCTCCGGGAGTTAAAATTTTATTTCGAGAAATTAATTAAATGATTAATTATTTGATTAATTTTTGAGTCATGTCCACTTTATTGCGAACGATGACGCAAATCTGTCCGATCTCTGCTTATAACAGATAGGGGCTGCGATCCCCGCTCTGGTTCGTGGCTGGTTCAAAGGGTTGCCATTGCAGTTCAGAGGCAACGCGGCCAGCATAATGGGAACCTTTGAACCAGCCACGAAACTGGGGGATTTTTTAAGTTAATTTTCAATCATTTTAACTTACTTTAATTTAAACCAACTTTCCTAGTTTTAGTGTTCTTTATTGTTATTTAGTTGTTAATAGTTTGAATATTAATAAAAAATAATTAAGATAAATTTATCTTTTTATTTCAGCAAATGAAAACAACTTGAATTCCGATGATGGTTACACGAAGTACCAGGAAGTATCAGCACAACAACAGGACAGTTCAAGCTCAAACCAAGGTATGATGACCCTAATCCCTAAAAGCACCCCGCGTGGGTACTGTAGGAATAGGTTCTGCTAGTTTTATACTGGCAGGTTTCGGTTGCTGACTGCATTGAGACTTAGTTCAAGTTCCGAATATCGAATACTCGTTCGATATTTTAAAATATTTTTGTTAGGAACTTGGGACGGCTCTCAGATCAGCTTGAACCCGGAAGCCTTGTAGGGCTAAATTTTATTATACTTTGTAATAAATTATTGAAGCTGAAATGAAGTCAAAAGTATCTTTTCAATGATTGCGTTATAACTCTTAATAATTTGGGCCTTACGCTATATCAGTTTGAATAGGAACACTTAAACCGATTTCCCGTAAAGATCTAAGTGCCTCATCAAGCCAGCTCTACAGTGCCCTCTTTTTTCCCTTTTTTTAGGGGTAACTTCTAAAGGGAAAAATAAACCCTTATAATGATTACTTCGTGGTCCGTCAATACCCAACAACTTAGAATATTTTTTATTCTTCCCCCATGGTCTGGGAGTAAAGAAAAAACAGAATTCACCAGTTGCTTCTCTTCCCGCGCAGATGATAAAATCCCATCGAGGGAATGGGCGAAAGTCTTAGGAATCATGTTATGCGATGCGGTTAGCAACCCATCACTATTTTGATTTCCCTTTCCTTACGTCCTTAATCATGCTAAACGTGGCCTTAATGTTTTGTTACCTTAGGCTCTGTCTTCCCCATAAGGGATAAAGACGTGGTATACTTCCTCTTGCTTCATCTACTAAAAAAACCGCATCAAAATCCGTTGCGTAGTTTTAAAGACCTAAGCATGCATAGCGACAGACGAGACAGACGGCGGAAAGCGACTTTGTTTTATACTATGTAGTGATAGTACAGTTGTGTAAGCATACTTGTAATTGTTACAGAAAGTTCGAGCTACGATACGCTGGTTCAGAAGAGCAGCGATGGTCAGGTGATCACCAGCCAGAGCAGCCAATACCAAGCTGATCAGGAAGCTGCCCAGCAGAGCTCTCGTACGTAACACTTTTCCTTTCAGCTTAGCTTTATCTTATCTTCTACTATATAAAAATAAGTCGGGTTTTCCTTCCTGACGCTATAACTCCAGAACGCACGAACCGATTTCCACGGTTTTGCATTCGTTGGAAAGGTCTCGGGCTCCGTGAGGTTTACAGCAAAGAAAATTCTGGAAAACAGCATAGTTCCCGCGGGATGGCGGTAAGCGAATTCTACGCGGACGGAGTCGCGGGCAACAGCTAGTATCATATAAATAACTCAGTCGCAATCGCCATCGTGTTCATTTTGACAGTTCATGTATGCTGTTTTGCTTAAGACAGCAAGCTTGGCGGCAGAACGAGACATGACGGTGGTATTAACATGATGTATGTATGTAATTATGATGTATGTTCCTCAGAACAAAAGAAGATCGTGGAGCAAGGTTCTGACGGAAGCACCTACATCGAGGAGTCAAGCTCTTCGGCCAAGAAGAGCTCTAGCGCTCAACAGCAATCATGTAAGCAACAAGCTTCGCTTAAACCATCAGGGCTCCCAACCTTTTCTTAGTCGAGGACCACTTTTATATTATTTTTGTAAGCTGGGACTCAGGGCCGTCTTAACATAGACTGGATAGTAGAGAAACCTAACGTAAAATTTTGCTTCGTTGCAATTTCAAGAAAACGTTAGACCACAGATTAATTAGGAGTTTTTAATTATTTCTCTCTGTTTGCAGCAAGCTCTAAGCAAGTCATTACCGACGCAAACGGCGACGAGGTAGAAGAAGAATGGACCGAAGAAGAGGAGAAGTCCCAAAAGCAGCAATCCTCATCCTCGCGTAAGTCAAAGTAAAAATGTAAGACATGAACAAGCTCCGCCCCAAGACACTACCCTAGGACACCCACGCGTTCCAAGCAACTGTGACCTTGTATATTGAAAAAAAAAAAATGATTGAAATAATTAAAGTATTCTTTCTTATTTCACTTGATTGATTATGTTTGTTTGTATAGTAATTTGTAGCAGCGGCCGGCTAAAGTTCGTCAGTAAAAAGACATATAGCTTTGCATAAATCTGATGAATCTGTTACAGAGAAAACTTCAGAAACCGTGATCACCAGCGACGGTAGCAACGTCGCCTACGTTCCTGGCAACGGTGGCATCGATAAACGTAAGTCCAGCACTAACAACATTAAAAATAACCATTTGTAAATTTGATATGAATACTTAATTTAGTATGACTTACACTTTACACTTTTTGCAGCCAAACACAAGATCATCGACATATCACTACCATGTAAGTATACACTCCACGCACAACACAACATCATCATCATCGTCTCCAGCATCTATACGGCCAACTGCTGGTCATAGGCCTCCTCTCAGAATGACGCCACAGTAAATAAATAGAGCAGTATGGAAACTAGGCTTATTTTTTGAAATAAATACCTACGCTCCAGTAGAGTGTTAGGGTTGTCGGTTTAATTATCTTAACATTGAGAAGCTTTTTGTTTAGTTAGGCCTGTTTTAAAGCTTTAAAGCTACACTTAATTAAGGGCATTAGAGTTGGCTCCCTTAATTTCTGTAAAAAAGAAACGAACGTTTATTTGGGTTGTATAATAAATAAAATAAATAATCGAATAAAACTCGTTTATAAATAAAATAGCATATTTAAAATCAACTTCAACAGTTTAAGATTTTTTTATTCTTCGGTAGTTAAGTATTATATTACTTACTGAAAAATTATTTCGCCTACTATGACACGTTCGGTAAGCTCTATTATTAAATTTTATGGTGTGGAAATTTCTCATCCGAATGAATAGCTTTCTTAAATAAACTATTGGGAAACACGGACACACTGCGCAATACGCTCTTGGCATGTTTAAAACGAAAAGATCGCGCCCTGTCCGACGCACGCAGCAGACGGCCGCTCGTCTGAACGCAGCACGCGCGACTGCCGGCACCGCGAGATCCGCTTAGGGGCCTTGTAGAAGCGCGCGTCTATGTGTGCGTTCGTTTCGACCGTTTTCTTCGTAGTTTCTTTACTGTTATAGCTTATAATTATATACTGTGATGAAGCGGGACACAACGTACTAAGCTATAAAAGGCAGTATTTTGAAAATTAATTAACGTTTTTCACATACTCAGTTCCTAAATGCACCATACAAAGCAGACAATAAAATTACCGTTTCATCAATAAAAGTCAGAGCCAATGAGATACTCTTCATTCATAAACAAATACATGTTATACTAAATTCGGTATTCATGCCAAATTTGCAGCAACAGAACCGGGTGATTACGAGACGGTGTCGGAAGTGCATGAATTCAACGGACACAAATATATCACCATGCAAGTGGTGCCACGATCCATTCTCAAGTGTAAGTTTCGGTTCCACTTAGCAATCTTGCTCTTCATTATCCCTCTCTTTAAAATTTATCAAAAGTGAACGTCGCGCGCGCGGTAGTCTACCCGTCTCTTTCTAGTACGAACAGTAAGAAAAGACGCGACTCTTGTGCGCTCCCGTGCTAGACGTGCAGGTAAGCAGTCTTCGACTTAGTGCATGGTAATCTTTTTTTGTTTTATTTGAATAGGAAGGCAATCGAGCAAGTGGGTCACCTGGTTAGTGATCACCACTGCCCATAGACACCCGCAACCCCGGAGGGATTGCAGATGCGTTGCCAACCTAGAGGACTAAGATGAAATACCTCTTGTGCCCGTAATTTCCCCGGCTGTCTTACTCTCCACACTGGAACACAGCAGAAGCACTGCTACTTAGCGGCAGGGTTAGCGAGTAAGATGGTGGTAGCGATCCGGACGGACCTTGCACAAGGCCCTACCACCTGCAAATTCATGATGCAAAATCATGATGCAAATGCCAAAATGCATAGAATGTTGATATGGAACACTGTCAAAGAATTCAAAAACATGTGCCACCAGTAACCCCTCGCTATTTTGATTTCACCTTCCCACATATACGCCCACAACTAGATATACTAACCGTGGCCGTGATCTTGTTACCTTAGGCTCTGTTACCTCGAAAGGACTAAAGTGATTTGGGTATGTAGGTATTGCCAGTAGATTCACTGAAAGAGTTAATATATGATGCTTTCTTGATTTCAGACATTAAGTCACTCCAAACATCTACATCATCTCAACAATCAAGCGAATCATCGAGCGAATACGTGAAATCCTTACACAAGAAGAGTAAGTTTCTTATATATGTACCTTCACCAATCTACGAGCAGACGTAGAAAGTAGCCCTTACATTACAAAATTCGAATTTCCAAGTGCATTTCGTGGCGTTCTTACAGGGCCCGGAAACCGTTTTTGTTGAAACCGGTATTGGACACTCGCCCAAGAACCAAAACATTACCGGTTAAAGAACAGTTAAATTGAGATACCAGTTTGTGCTCATTTCGTTCGTCATGCGATTTTGGGGAACAAAATTAACCGGTGAAAATTACGAAACAAGATAGAACTAACTTGTAGTGCTGTCTCTTTTACACCACTACTAAAATTACACAACCTAAATTTTGATACTGGCAATTTGAATCGTTTTTTATGCGTTCAACCGGTATAATTCACGGTAAAACACCACACAATCTACTAACCACGACTACTAACTGCGTTTAGTAAAAATATACGAAAAGTCAACGGACTAACATCACTAGTAAACAAAATGAAATTCCGACGCGGAACATTCAACACTATGTTAGAAGTCTGTAATGTTAATAATATGTAATGTAATGGCATGTTAAGTATGTTTTCACTCTTTAAGGTATATTTTGTGACGGTGTACGATAAAGTAAGAACGAGTCGGTGGTTATTGTGATCGCGAATGACGTCGCCTTTGGTCTCGAACATTTTCAGCATATGGAGTCGACAAAACATCCAGTGACATACGCATAACAGCATCCTGTACAAGACAAAAATGCAGCACACATACCTACAGTTCGCAATTGTAATTTTATGTACCTACCTCATACCTCTTGTCACATTTGCCTAGTCTTAAATTATTAGTGAAAATACTTAAGAATATTAACATTAATTTAGTGTTTGAAAGATGAATGTAAGCTAGCAAGAAAATGCATTGAATATTTACAATAAGAAATGCTACACTGTACATAAAAACCACAACGTATCTAACACAATATATCTAAGAATAACGATTCCAGACACAGCAAGGAAACTATTAATTAAGAAAATAAATAATCTAAATCAACACAAAGGACGGAAAACATTTACATACTACGCAGTAAGTACGTACTACATACGTACTTAATACATACGCACTTCTTACATACGTACTAACCACATTAGTACATCATGTGAAGTCATCACATCATGCAATATAATTAATATAACACCACAAAACAACAACACCACAAAAGGATAAGTTAAGAATCATGAGCCTATGTTGCTACGTAGCGTTTAAGACTGATTAATTGTAGGTAATAATAAAATAATTACAACTATGTATTATATTATACTACTCTAGTTTGTGGGTAGCACCGACACACCTGCTTGACATAGTCTTGTAGTGACACGCTATATGTTGTTCCTTTATAATACGAGAAGTCTTCTCATTTCAAGATCACGACAACCTCTGGACGAAATTGTAGATATATCTTATAAATAAACCATTACAGTAATTGGACACCATAAGCCAGGACAGCAAGGTCAACCAGGACAGCCAGGATGGCCAGGTCAACCAGGACAGCCAGGTCAGCCAGGACAACCAGGACAACCAGGACAGTCAGGACAACCAGGACAGTCAGGACAACCAGGACAGTCAGGACAACCAGGACAGTCAGGACAACCAGGACAGTCAGGACAACCAGGACAGTCAGGACAACCAGGTCAACCACAGCAGCCACAGCAACCACAGCAACCACAGCAGCCACAGCAGCCACAGCAACCACAGCAACCACAGCAGCCGCAGCAGCCACAGCAACCGGGTAGCGCAGGACCATCAGGACAGCCAGGACAGTCAGGACAACCAGGACAGTCAGGACAACCAGGACAGTCAGGACAACCAGGACAGTCAGGACAACCAGGACAGTCAGGACAACCAGGACAGTCAGGACAACCAGGACAGTCAGGACAACCAGGACAGTCAGGACAACCAGGACAGTCAGGACGTCCAGGACAGTCAGGACAACCAGGACAGTCAGGACAACCAGGTCAACCACAGCAGCCACAGCAACCACAGCAACCACAGCAGCCACAGCAACCACAGCAACCACAGCAGCCGCAGCAGCCACAGCAACCGGGTAGCGCAGGACCATCAGGACAGCCAGGTCAATCAGATCATCCAGGACAGCCAGGTCAACCAGGACAGCCAGGTCAGCCAGGACAGTCAGGACAACCAGGACAGTCAGGACAACCAGGACAGTCAGGACAACCAGGTGAACCACAGCAGCCACAGCAACCACAGCAACCACAGCAGCCACAGCAACCACAGCAACCACAGCAGCCGCAGCAGCCGCAGCAGCCACAGCAACCGGGTAGCGCAGGACCATCAGACCAGCCAGGTCAATCAGATCAACCAGGACAGCCAGGTCAACCAGGACAGCCAGGACAACCAGGTCAACCACAGCAGCCACAGCAACCACAGCAACCACAGCAGCCACAGCAACCACAGCAACCACAGCAGCCGCAGCAGCCACAGCAACCGGGTAGCGCAGGACCATCAGGACAGCCAGGTCAATCAGATCAACCAGGACAGCCAGGTCAACCAGGACAGCCAGGTCAACCAGGACAGCCAGGTCAGCCAGGACAGTCAGGACAACCAGGACAGTCAGGACAACCAGGACAGTCAGGACAACCAGGTCAACCACAGCAGCCACAGCAGCCACAGCAACCACAGCAGCCACAGCAACCACAGCAACCACAGCAGCCGCAGCAGCCGCAGCAGCCACAGCAACCGGGTAGCGCAGGACCATCAGACCAGCCAGGTCAATCAGATCAACCAGGACAGCCAGGTCAACCAGGACAGCCAGGACAACCAGGTCAACCACAGCAGCCACAGCAACCACAGCAACCACAGCAGCCACAGCAACCACAGCAACCACAGCAGCCGCAGCAGCCACAGCAACCGGGTAGCGCAGGACCATCAGGACAGCCAGGTCAATCAGATCAACCAGGACAGCCAGGTCAACCAGGACAGCCAGGTCAGCCAGGACAGTCAGGACAACCAGGACAGTCAGGACAACCAGGACAGTCAGGACAACCAGGTGAACCACAGCAGCCACAGCAACCACAGCAACCACAGCAGCCACAGCAACCACAGCAACCACAGCAGCCGCAGCAGCCACAGCAACCGGGTAGCGCAGGACCATCAGGACAGCCAGGTCAATCAGATCAACCAGGACAGCCAGGTCAACCAGGACAGCCAGGTCAGCCAGGACAGTCAGGACAACCAGGACAGTCAGGACAACCAGGACAGTCAGGACAACCAGGTCAACCACAGCAGCCACAGCAGCCACAGCAACCACAGCAGCCACAGCAACCACAGCAACCACAGCAGCCGCAGCAGCCGCAGCAGCCACAGCAACCGGGTAGCGCAGGACCATCAGACCAGCCAGGTCAATCAGATCAACCAGGACAGCCAGGTCAACCAGGACAGCCAGGACAACCAGGACAGCCAGGACAACCAGGACAGCCAGGACAACCAGGACAGTCAGGACAACCAGGAACGTCAGGACAACCAGGACAGTCAGGACAACCAGGACAGTCAGGACAACCAGGACAGTCAGGACAACCAGGAACGTCAGGACAACCAGGACAGTCAGGACAACCAGGACAGTCAGGACAACCAGGACAGTCAGGACAACCAGGTCAACCACAGCAGCCACAGCAGCCACAGCAACCACAGCAGCCACAGCAACCACAGCAACCACAGCAGCCGCAGCAGCCGCAGCAGCCACAGCAACCGGGTAGCGCAGGACCATCAGGACAGCCAGGTCAATCAGATCAACCAGGACAGCCAGGTCAACCAGGACAGCCAGGTCAGCCAGGACAGTCAGGACAACCAGGACAGTCAGGACAACCAGGACAGTCAGGACAACCAGGACAGTCAGGACAACCAGGACAGTCAGGACAACCAGGACAGCCAGGTCAGCCAGGACAGTCAGGACAACCAGGACAGTCAGGACAACCAGGACAGTCAGGACAACCAGGTCAACCACAGCAGCCACAGCAGCCACAGCAACCACAGCAGCCACAGCAACCACAGCAACCACAGCAGCCGCAGCAGCCACAGCAACCGGGTAGCGCAGGACCATCAGGACAGCCAGGACAGTCAGGACAACCAGGACAGTCAGGACAACCAGGACAGTCAGGACAACCAGGACAGTCAGGACAACCAGGACAGTCAGGACAACCAGGTCAACCACAGCAGCCACAGCAACCACAGCAGCCACAGCAACCACAGCAACCACAGCAGCCACAGCAACCACAGCAACCACAGCAGCCGCAGCAGCCACAGCAACCGGGTAGCGCAGGACCATCAGGACAGCCAGGTCAATCAGATCAACCAGGACAGCCAGGTCAACCAGGACAGCCAGGTCAACCAGGACAGCCAGGTCAGCCAGGACAGTCAGGACAACCAGGACAGCCAGGTCAACCAGGACAGCCAGGACAACCAGGACAGTCAGGACAACCAGGACAGTCAGGACAACCAGGACAGTCAGGACAACCAGGACAGTCAGGACAACCAGGACAGCCAGGACAACCAGGACAGTCAGGACAACCAGGACAGTCAGGTCAGCTCAATAGTGGCAGTTACATCATTACTTATAAAACACTGACAGACAGCTCACAGCCCAAACCACTAAAGATCCTTGAGGATCAAAGACACCTCTTTGCAGGTATTATGAAGGTATTTTTCAAATTTCCCGCGGGAAAAATAGATGGGTTGAAAGTAAAGACTTAATATTAAGTAAACACGTTCCTTGAGGATCACGTAGGTGCCTTGAGAAGGGATTTTTCGACTTTCTAACGGTACAACGGGATGGGATAGGAAATAGAGAGCGTCACCACAAATAAGAACTGCACGGACAAAGTCGCGAGCAAATGCTAATTTTGTGAAAGATGGCCAGCTCTATAGTTATACATCGAAGCTTGCAGGATTCGACTCACTTTTTGTAGAAAGTTTTCTTTATAACTAAAACTAAATGTACTACCTTTACTTTCTCATATTTTTTCGGTGTTACACACTGCAATTTTCAAGGGGTTTCCAAACTTACCACATTCTGAACATGACTTAACAACGGTCTATAATGGCACGACGTCATCACCAAAGCACTTATCACAACGATTTCAAGAAAGGATGCACATTTACACTCTAACCAGAGAAAGAGGAAAAAACAATGACCTAGCATTGACGTACGATAAACAACTAGACTCTCAATCACGCTCAAAAACTGTCCGAAGCAAAAGTCTGAACGACGCGTCTATTGTTCAGAGTTTTTGTTCAGTTGTGTTTCGACCGCGCTTTGATAACAATGTATATGTCTCTTTCGCACCGTAATCTTACTATTGAGAACAAAAGAGACAAGCAGGTTTCCAGCGCGTGGCGTCGTGTCATTACTTCTCACGATCCTACGCCATTGATATTAAACATTACTGCCACGAAATAAGGTGTCAATTTGAACGAATATGTTAATGTTATCTGTCTAAGTCGATGTGTTGACACACAACACATAGACAAAGAAACTCGGACGTTTCTTGAGGAACCTTTGTTAGCGACTGGGAGTCTAGTTGTTTATTGTAAGTCAATGTGACCTAGAGAGCAAAGCGGAAAACGTTAAAACACATTAAAGCAATGATAGTGCAATAACGATACATGAAAGAACGGAGGGGAAGGAAAAAAGGCCTCAAGGCTAGCCTAGGCCCATTCTCATCCTGCAAAAGAAACCAAAAAAAAAACAAATTTGACTATGCGCGGCATTGTCATAAAGAACCAAATGAGATGAGCAGCCAGAACAGTAAATTATGTATATTAAAGCAAAACATAAAAATAGCACCCGACGTGTCTTTACCTATGGTGCAGGGTGTGCGGCGCACACGGGCGCCGGGTCTAAGGGGGCGCCGAGCGCCCTCTAATGCGACACCTCCAAAGATGCGTCGCTCGCGGCGCCGGCGCTCTCAAAGACCCTGCGCCCGTGTGATGCCGACGCCGGGCGCGCGGCGCGGTAGCAAAGCAAGTCTACTCCTTTTCCTACTCCATTTAAATTTACACAATAACTTTTGTTTCAACGTGAAATCAGCCTTAAAACAGATAATTAAAGATTAAATTGCGCCTACCAGAGTAGAGGGCGCCAGGGTAGTGGTTGCACACGGGCGCCACAAGGGCTAGAGACGCCTCTGCGACGTGTGTTTAAACACGTCAGTCTCTAAATCAACAAACACAATTATCGATGTCATGTCTAAGCACAACGTTCTGCGTTGCTTAGACAACCGTTTAAACACTAACATACATGTAAATAGATTACATTATCAGCCAGTATATTATCAGGGGCTATACAGCCTCTAATAGAACCCGATATTACCTTTAGTCTAAAGTAATTAGTAATTTCAATATTGACTTGCACACTCAAAGCCAGTGGCGGACTAAGCCCGTCAGAGGCCCGGGGCGACAAAACTAATTGAGGCCCCCCAGATGCCCTCTTGATGACATTATCTAGGTACTAACTGCTAAGCACATTTTGAAAGTCTTGTTTAGGATTTGATCAGGAGAACGCGGAGGCATTTGGGGCCAAAGACCGGGGGCCCGGGGCGGGCCGCCCCTTCCGCCCCCCTGTTAGTCCGCCACTGCTCAAAGCCAAAACATATTCTTAGTAATAGGTTCTAGACATGCCCCTAGAATATTCTCATGCATGCCCTAGAACGATGGTGTGGTGGATTTATAGCAGGCTGAGTAAGAGCCCAGGATGGCAGATTTTGGGAGCGGCAAATTTGATGGCAAACTTTGTCTGACAGATATAAAACAATTATTTATTTATCAAGGGGTCGTCACCTCATGGAGAAAAAAAAAGTAAAGTTTAAGTCAGGAATCACTTTAATACAGATGCGAATATAGCGCGTGCGAGGAACCTCGACTCACCGTGCGATCGCGGCGGAGCAACTAACAACTCAACGGCTGTGTGCCGCAAGCTCCGCCACCGCCGCCAGAGCGTGACAGAGATATATTTTAACTACTCTACTGCTCTGTATCGGGCTGGCAATGGCAACCGCCCGCGGGACGACTGTTAATAATACGTGGTTTGCTATAGCGTCAAATATTCTACGGCCTACTGGCACAATATGTGTAAATCCGCCAATGCATCGAACTACGGCAAGGAGCATTATCATTTCAATTCCTGGGAACAATCACGTTTATTTGATGTCAATACTCTATTTTTATCACCCACAACACTAATTTAAATGTTTGGTTTTGTTACCAGGTCAACCAGGAAGCCCAGGACAACCACAGCAGCCACAGCAGCCACAGCAGCCACAGCAGCCACAGCAGCCACAGCAGCCACAGCAACCACAGCAGCCACAACAGCCACAGCAGCCACAGCAGCCACAGCAACCAGGATACCCAGGAAAACCAGGACAGCCAGGAAAACCAGGAAAGCCAGGACACCCTGGACATCCAGGATATCCAGGACAACCAGGAAAGCCAGGACATCCAGGATATCCAGTACCACCACGGCAACCAGGATACCCAGTACAACCAGGACAACCACAACAACCACAGCAGCCACAACAGCCGCAACAGCCACAGCAGCCACAACAGCCACAGCAACCACAGAACCCACAGAACCCACAGCAGCCAGGTACTCAAGGACAACCTGGACAACAAGGTCAGCCAGGTCAACCAGGAACACCGGGACAAACGCAACAGCCAGGAACATCAGGTCAACCACAGCAGCCACAACAGCCGCAACAGCCACAGCAGCCACAACAGCCACAGCAACCACAGCAACCACAGAACCCACAGAACCCACAGAACCCACAGCAGCCAGGTACTCAAGGACAACCTGGACAACAAGGACAGCCAGGTCAACCAGGAACACCGGGACAACCGCAACAGCCAGGAACATCAGGTCAACCACAGCAGCCACAACAGCCGCAACAGCCACAGCAGCCACAACAGCCACAGCAACCACAGCAACCACAGAACCCACAGAACCCACAGAACCCACAGAACCCACAGCAGCCAGGTACTCAAGGACAACCTGGACAACAAGGTCAGCCAGGTCAACCAGGAACACCGGGACAAACGCAACAGCCAGGAACGTCAGGTCAACCACAGCAGCCACAACAGCCGCAACAGCCACAGCAGCCACAACAGCCACAGCAACCACAGCAACCACAGAACCCACAGAACCCACAGAACCCACAGAACCCACAGCAGCCAGGTACTCAAGGACAACCTGGACAACAAGGTCAGCCAGGTCAACCAGGAACACCGGGACAACCGCAACAGCCAGGATCACCAGGTCAACCACAGCAGCCACAACAGCCGCAGCAGCCACAACAGCCACAGCAACCACAGCAACCACAGAACCCACAGAACCCACAGAACCCACAGCAACCAGGACAACCAGGATACCCAGGAAACCCAGGACAGCCAGGAAAACCAGGAAAGCCAGGACACCCTGGACATCCTGGATATCCTGGACAACCAGGAAAGCCAGGAAAGCCGGGACACCCAGGACATCCAGGATATCCAGTACCACCACGGCAACCAGGATACCCAGTACAACCAGGACAACCACAACAACCACAGCAACCACAGCAGCCACAACAGCCGCAACAGCCACAGCAGCCACAACAGCCACAGCAACCACAGAACCCACAGAACCCACAGCAGCCAGGTACTCAAGGACAACCTGGACAACAAGGTCAGCCAGGTCAACCAGGAACACCGGGACAACCGCAACAGCCAGGAACATCAGGTCAACCACAGCAGCCACAACAGCCGCAACAGCCACAGCAGCCACAACAGCCACAGCAACCACAGCAACCACAGAACCCACAGAACCCACAGCAGCCAGGTACTCAAGGACAACCTGGACAACAAGGTCAGCCAGGTCAACCAGGAACACCGGGACAACCGCAACAGCCAGGAACATCAGGTCAACCACAGCAGCCACAACAGCCGCAACAGCCACAGCAGCCACAGCAGCCACAGCAACCACAGAACCCACAGAACCCACAGCAACCAGGACAACCAGGATACCCAGGAAACCCAGGACAGCCAGGAAAACCAGGAAAGCCAGGAAAGCCGGGACACCCAGGATATCCAGGATATCCAGGACAACCAGGAAAGCCGCGACACCCAGGATATCCAGGATATCCAGTACAGCCACAACAACCACAGCAGCCACAGCAGCCACAACAACCGCAACAGCCACAGCAGCCACAGCAGCCACAACAGCCACAGCAACCACAGAACCCACAGAACCCACAGAACCCACAGCAGCCAGGTAGTCAAGGACAACCTGGACAACAAGGTCAGCCAGGTCAACCAGGAACACCGGGACAACCGCAACAGCCAGGATCACCAGGTCAACCACAGCAGCCACAACAGCCACAGCAGCCACAACAGCCACAGCAACCACAGCAACCACAGAACCCACAGAACCCACAGAACCCACAGAACCCACAGCAGCCAGGTAGTCAAGGACAACCTGGACAACAAGGTCAGCCAGGTCAACCAGGAACACCGGGACAACCGCAACAGCCAGGATCACCAGGTCAACCACAGCAGCCACAACAGCCGCAGCAGCCACAACAGCCACAGCAACCACAGCAACCACAGAACCCACAGAACCCACAGAACCCACAGAACCCACAGCAGCCAGGTACTCAAGGACAACCTGGACAACAAGGTCAGCCAGGTCAACCAGGAACACCGGGACAACCGCAACAGCCAGGAACATCAGGTCAACCACAGCAGCCACAACAGCCGCAACAGCCACAGCAGCCACAACAGCCACAGCAACCACAGCAACCACAGAACCCACAGAACCCACAGCAGCCAGGTACTCAAGGACAACCTGGACAACAAGGTCAGCCAGGTCAACCAGGAACACCGGGACAACCGCAACAGCCAGGAACATCAGATCAACCACAGCAGCCACAACAGCCGCAACAGCCACAGCAGCCACAGCAACCACAGCAACCACAGCAACCACAGAACCCACAGAACCCACAGCAACCAGGACAACCAGGATACCCAGGAAACCCAGGACAGCCAGGAAAACCAGGAAAGCCAGGAAAGCCGGGACACCCAGGATATCCAGGATATCCAGGACAACCAGGAAAGCCGCGACACCCAGGATATCCAGGATATCCAGTACAGCCACAACAACCACAGCAGCCACAGCAGCCACAACAACCGCAACAGCCACAGCAGCCACAGCAGCCACAACAGCCACAGCAACCACAGAACCCACAGAACCCACAGAACCCACAGCAGCCAGGTAGTCAAGGACAACCTGGACAACAAGGTCAGCCAGGTCAACCAGGAACACCGGGACAACCGCAACAGCCAGGATCACCAGGTCAACCACAGCAGCCACAACAGCCACAGCAGCCACAACAGCCACAGCAACCACAGCAACCACAGAACCCACAGAACCCACAGAACCCACAGCAGCCAGGTAGTCAAGGACAACCTGGACAACAAGGTCAGCCAGGTCAACCAGGAACACCGGGACAACCGCAACAGCCAGGATCACCAGGTCAACCACAGCAGCCACAACAGCCGCAACAGCCACAGCAGCCACAACAGCCACAGCAACCACAGCAACCACAGAACCCACAGAACCCACAGCAGCCAGGTAGTCAAGGACAACCTGGACAACAAGGTCAGCCAGGTCAACCAGGAACACCGGGACAACCGCAACAGCCAGGATCACCAGGTCAACCACAGCAGCCACAACAGCCGCAACAGCCACAGCAGCCACAACAGCCACAGCAACCACAGAACCCACAGAACCCACAGCAGCCAGGTACTCAAGGACAACCTGGACAACAAGGTCAGCCATGTGAACCAGGAACACCGGGACAACCGCAACAGCCAGGATCACCAGGTCAACCACAGCAGCCACAACAGCCGCAACAGCCGCAACAGCCACAGCAGCCACAACAGCCACAGCAACCACAAAACCCACAGAACCCACAGAACCCACAGAACCCACAGAACCCACAGCAGCCAGGTAGTCAAGGACAACCTGGACAACAAGGTCAGCCAGGTCAACCAGGAACACCGGGACAACCGCAACAGCCAGGATCACCAGGTCAACCACAGCAGCCACAACAGCCGCAACAGCCGCAACAGCCACAGCAGCCACAACAGCCACAGCAACCACAGAACCCACAGAACCCACAGAACCCACAGCAGCCAGGTAGTCAAGGACAACCTGGACAACAAGGTCAGCCAGGTCAACCAGGAACACCGGGACAACCGCAACAGCCAGGATCACCAGGTCAACCACAGCAGCCACAACAGCCGCAGCAGCCACAACAGCCACAGCAACCACAGCAACCACAGAACCCACAGAACCCACAGAACCCACAGCAGCCAGGTAGTCAAGGACAACCTGGACAACAAGGTCAGCCAGGTCAACCAGGAACACCGGGACAACCGCAACAGCCAGGATCACCAGGTCAACCACAGCAGCCACAACAGCCGCAACAGCCGCAACAGCCACAGCAGCCACAGCAACCACAGAACCCACAGAACCCACAGCAGCCAGGTAGTCAAGGACAACCTGGACAACAAGGTCAGCCAGGTCAACCAGGAACACCGGGACAACCGCAACAGCCAGGATCACCAGGTCAACCACAGCAGCCACAACAGCCGCAGCAGCCACAACAGCCACAGCAACCACAGCAACCACAGAACCCACAGAACCCACAGAACCCACAGAACCCACAGCAGCCAGGTACTCAAGGACAACCTGGACAACAAGGACAGCCAGGTCAACCAGGAACACCGGGACAACCGCAACAGCCAGGAACATCAGGTCAACCACAGCAGCCACAACAGCCGCAACAGCCACAGCAGCCACAACAGCCACAGCAACCACAGCAACCACAGAACCCACAGAACCCACAGAACCCACAGAACCCACAGCAGCCAGGTACTCAAGGACAACCTGGACAACAAGGACAGCCAGGTCAACCAGGAACACCGGGACAACCGCAACAGCCAGGATCACCAGGTCAACCACAGCAGCCACAACAGCCGCAGCAGCCACAACAGCCACAGCAACCACAGCAACCACAGAACCCACAGAACCCACAGAACCCACAGAACCCACAGCAGCCAGGTACTCAAGGACAACCTGGACAACAAGGTCAGCCAGGTCAACCAGGAACACCGGGACAACCGCAACAGCCAGGATCACCAGGTCAACCACAGCAGCCACAACAGCCGCAACAGCCACAGCAGCCACAACAGCCACAGCAGCCACAGCAACCACAGCAGCCGCAGCAGCCACAGCAACCAGGACAGCCAGGTAAACCAGGAACACCAGGAAAACCAGGCAAACCAGGAAGACCAGGAAGACCTTCAGGTGGAAAGGGCAAGATCTGCGTGTGCTACGACGATCTTGCTGATATGCCTTGGAACCTTCGCAATTGGATTGGAGCCTAAATATGTAACCTCAAATCTTCTAAAATATCTTTTATTGCCTATAATGTACGCCAACGACTAAGCACGAACGATTGATTCAATTTCTAATCATATATTTTATTTATTTGTATGGAGCAATATAAAAAAATAAAAACAGTAGTGAATAAATTCTTTATTTGTTTTTATTTGTTTTGTTTTATTTATATGGTGTGCATGCATTACTCGTCGTCATTTATGGATTTAAAAAAACTACCAATGACGTAGGTACGTACATTTTTAAGAATTCGTTGTTTACAATTGTGAAGATAACTTATTGAACTGCCTGAGAAAGCAATCTTATTTAAATATTAGCCGCATCAGTTAATATTTCATTAAAAACACTTTTATACATAGAAGAAATGTTTGCTTGGATCCAAAAAAATAATCCAAGTTCACGATAAGAGCCACCGAATTACCCGGAAACGGCACCTATCAGCATTTTTGTGTGAAAATTTGTCAAAATGTCAGCCAACCAAAAAAATTTGCCGAATTTTCGTTAGCCAACAAATTAACCGGAAAACTACATCCATCACCATTTTCGTTTCAAGTGACATACCGCCATCTTGGATTTAAACATTAAACTGTCAAATTGAAATATACTATTACATACGTTTTGTCTTGTTTGCTTTTTAAATATGTACCTAATGGACAAATTGCAAAAAAAAACCTCATTGGCAGTAAAAGTTTCACCTAGGCCCAGCTTTCAGCAGTCTATGGCTGGCAAAATAACGATGGAGCACTTTAAAAGCAGCACTATACAACACGTGCTTTTCGAGGGAATAGACAATATAGACTTATTTAAAGTCTTATTATACCCAGTTCTTCCAATTATTTATTTTCTCGATGACAGTTCCCGTAGAATGTAACTGCGCTTTTTACGCAAAAATTAACTTTTAAATGCGAGGTATAAAAAATATGACAACTGCCTAATTTTGTTCCTTGATCTCATATAATATTCATCTAAGACAAATTGAGTCCATATACTTTATAAAGTCCATATCTTTTTAAAGTGCGATAAACAATAAACGTTTTCATAAAGTTACATATTGTATCGATAAAAAATAGACTATAAGGTATAGTGTAATTATTAAATATGCTGCGAGATGTTTATTTTGTGATTTTCTTGTCAGGTCTTAAAATTAACCGTGGAGAAATGATGTGTATTTGTTTCGAATACCAAAACAAACGCGCGCAACTGTCATTCGGCCATTTTGCACGCTTAGTAATAAATTAGCATTCAAGTAAGTCGGTTGTTTTATTCGCTTCATAGCTGAATACTTCTCAACTACTCGTATATATAAAATTGGATCGATATCGTATCTACTGATCACTTATTAGGTCACAACACTTTAACTATCAAACTACATCTGTCATCGAGAAAATAAATGATTGGACGAACTTATACGAGTGTTCTTATAGTGGTGTTCGTGACTACATAGGTAAATCAAAGATAGGAGAAGAAAAATTATATCCCATCAAAACTAAACTTGTAAAAAAACCAAGTCTCGCTACTCAGTTCTTCTACCGTAAAAAGTTGTGATCCATGAATACCAAGTCGGTTAATTTATTCAGTCTCTACTAAAGATACCTCCTATCTTAAGTTATTACATAATTAGCTAACCTAACAACATGTAATACCCATACCAAAATTAAAAATCGTTTATGTTATAAATAAATAAATTGACTTGGCGTTCGCACTTAACCATCAATTTAATATAACATGCATAAAACACAATTTTTCTCACAAGTAACACAGATTATATTAAATTGATGGGTTAACCAATCAGTCATTGTTGGTTTCAATAGCCGCTCAAAAGAATAAAGACGCAACGCCCTCTGGTGGAATTTTGCGGGAAAAACTTGAAAGTCAATGTATAGTACCAAAAAGTTCGATCGATTTCGAACCGTTTCCTATCGTTAATGCGTTTATTGAAAATTTTGCATTTACGTCGTTGTTGCAATAGAGGTGCGATATATCTGTTGGACACCAAATCACTATCATCATCACTATCACTATCACTATCATCTCTACATAGTATAAAATAAAGTCGCTTTTTCTGTCCCTTTGTCCGTATGTATGCTTATATCTTCAAAACTACACGACGGATTTTAATGCGGTTTTTTTTAATAGATAGAGTGATTCAAGAGGAAGGTTTATATGTATAATACATGCATAATATACCGTGCGAAGCCGGGGCGGGTCGCTAGTTATGGATAAAATAGATTGGAATGAAGAATAGGAAGTGCTTGTGGTCGAAGGGTAAAGTGGCGCGATTTGACAACCGGATAGCCTAGTGGTTAGTGACCCTGACTATGAAGCTAGAGGTCCTGGGTTCGAATCCCGGTAGGGGCAGACATTTTGTATGATGAATACGAATGTTTGTGCTCGAGTCATGGATGTTATATGTATTTAAGTATGTATTTATCTACATTATATAAGTATAATTATCCGTTGCCTGGTGCCCATAGTACAAGCTTTGCTTAGTTTGGGGCTGGGTTAATTGGTGTAATTTGTCCCAAGATATTTATTTATTTATTTATTTGTCGACTGTTACAGGCCGATGTCAATGATGATGATGGGCGCAGTTTAGTAGCAGTTCATTCCTCCCCCAGCACAGCTGGAGTGGCCGTGGTAGCCATGGTCGCGGCAGCAGGAGTCCTTGTCAGTGCTGTTCCGAGAACACACCTGGAGACAGACAGAGTGTAGGTACATGGGACCCCGCTAGGACGTGTCACAGGCGCCCTAACACGTTGGCTGCCATGAGCATGATGATTCCTTCTGTGCCCTAAACCAAGCCATTTCGTGGCCCCCTAGAACTAGGGCCCCTGGCATTTTGCCACCCCTGCCACCCTATAGTTACGCCACTGGAAGTAGATGTTCTTGAAGCAGTTTTTTAAAACTACTTAATTTTTCTTTCAAACTATTCGTGCAGCAAAAAAAAATGGCCGTACTCTATACATAACTTGGACGAATCGACGACAAATTGGACGACTAGGAAGAATTCCGCTCGATAGGAAATATTTAATTGCAATTGGTCTTAAAAAGTGTCCCGAAATAGTACATTATGATACAAGTGAGCCGATATGTGTAATTACCAAAGTACACGCGTCGCATACGACGTTTTTCAACACATTTGCGAGGAAAAATAAATAAAATTTAGTTAATAAAAGGACTTTGAGAACTTTAGTTTACCTTTGTTACCAGACATTGCTTACCTGGAGCTGCTTTAGAACTTTACTTTATCATTTTGGTAATTAACACCTTGGATTTCTTACTGATATAAACTGTCCGAACACATTTTAGTATTTCCAGCGACGGACACTACATTTCTTTATCACTTGAACTAGTAATTTTTAAAGTAATAAAATAACAAATTCTGAATCAACAATATCAGTGAAAAATGGCGGCAGATACTATTTCTCCGCGCCAATCCGTGCGCAGCACTCGCGCATGCGCGCTGTGCACTTAGCACGCGCGTGGCGAAGACACTGACAACAGACTGCTAAACAGCCTAATATTAAAATTATAATAAAATAATTAATTTATGTCTTAAATATGCAAATTATGATCCCTTTTTAGATAAAAATGAATAATTTGTCGAAATTAAATGTTTATTTATCATCTTTTTTTAAACTAAAATAGTTTAATATTCACGAAAATACTCTTTGTTCCTATTGATACTGAACCGTTTGCTGAGATTAAAAAAAAGTTTATATTACCACACTCGTGCGGTAATATTATTACAGCACTTGTGCGTAATAAGCTGTATTATGAGTTTAAATGCGGTGCAATAAGACTCAATTTACGAGCAACTGTGTCGAAAAAACTAAAACAATACCTGGTCGCAAGGATCGACGCGAACAGCCATGGAACTAGCCAGAATGGTGACCACCAGGATCAGCAGAAACATAGTCTTCAGTGCTGCCATCTTGTAATTCAAACGTACAGTGTGTATTTAAAATAGTAATGAAAAAAACCTTCTAAAAATTACCGCTAAAAAGCGAAAACTTACCACAGAAATTTCATTTCAGGGGCCCGATTTTTGAAAGCACATCACTCGAAAGTAGTATAAATCAGCTTATATCTCCAAACCTACAGCTCTAATCAAAGTTTTGACTAGTTCACAAGGTTAATGAGAGCTGTGATTGTCTTCTAAGCTACTCTACTCGTACCTATTTCAAATTCAGCGCAATTTCACCACTTTCGAGTGATACTTTCGAATGGTGTGCTTTCAAAAAGACCCTTAGATTGGAGTATCATTTTCAAATTTTTATGGGACCTTCGGGGTGCCCAATAAAAACAGTGTTATCAAAATCGGATTATGCAAAAAATTATATGCGTGGTCATAGATATAAAAAAATAAACACGTCGAATCGAGAACCTCGTCCGTATTTTTTTCCTCCGTTCACTTAGGTTTAGGTTCACTTAAGGCATCGCAGTAAATTTATAAGTCTCTCGCGATGGACGTCTTTTGTATTTGACGTGGCGGCGAAAAGGTTAGGGGCCGTCCATTAATCATGTGATGTTTTTTAGCACTTTTAACCCCCCTCCCCCCTTGGTGATACGTGGTGAGGTTTAAAACTACCCCCCCTTCCCCATCCAAAATCACGTGTATTTTTAGTAACTACAAAGAATTTACTTTTTTTTAGAATATTATCTTTAAATACAGGTATAAAAGGCGCGGGGACTTCGTTGCCTGGCAACGGCGAGACAAGGTCACGCTACACGCCGCTTTTCGGTTTAAAAATCGCGCGTTTGACGAATAAATGAATACACGTGATATCTTACTAGACCCCCCCGCCCCTCTTGTGACATTTCGTGAATTTTGCCCAACCCCGCTTTCGGAGCCTCACGTGATTAATAGACGGCCCCTTACACATGCCTTCGGGCCATGCTCTCACTCACTCTTATGGGTTTACTTGAATCAGCTGATTGTGACCAAAACCGAACGTAACGGTCACTATTGCCAACGTTGATAGAAGAAAGTGTGCCAGTATCTGTGGGATGCTTTGCTTTTATAGGCCACGGATAAGGGAAATGCAACTGTTAATGTTATGGTATAGTATTACATTTCCTATCATTGTTATAATGTTATGTTATGAGTTATGGCGGCCATATTAGTGCTAGAGATGGATGTTTTTGTTTAATTCATAGGGAGGTAAGTAGCCCGCACAGTCACCATGTAGTGGGGTGTAACTCAGATATAAAGGAGCGACCACACCGCTGCGTATACGCAGTGACGTGTCGCATGCGTCACGCACCGTCGACGTCTTTTACGCACTGGTGTGGCCGGACCTTAAAGCAATCACTTTATTTTAATTTTCATTTATTGAGACTTCACTCTGATACCTACCTGAAAGCAACTACACAAACTGTCTATTAACCAGAGATCGGACAAATTTGCGTCATTGTTTGCAATAATGTGGACATGACTTCAAAATCAATCAATTATGTAATCATTTAATTAATTTCTTACTTGACTTAAATTTTAATTCCTAGTCAATAAATACAAAAGTTTGTCAAAGTACAGATTTGTTAAAGAAAATAATCAGTATTTTTTCCAAATTTTCTGCAGTCACGGAGGTTTTATACTTATAGAACTAGAAAACTTTTTTATCAGAAATAATAATCATATCTAGCAGGATCGTGATTTCTTTATTATATAAAAATATTTACGAGAACGACAACTGCCACGTTAATTAACATTTTGCTAATAATTTTATGCATGTGTAAATTTTTATCTCCGGGAGTTCAAATTTTATTTCGAGAAATTAATTAAATGATTAATTATTTGATTAATTTTTGAGTCATGTCCACTTTATTGCGAACGATGACGCTAATCTGTCCGATCTCTGCTATATATTAACATACATTCGAAGAACTCTCTTCGAATTTAAATCTGAAATGCAGCTGCCCGATTTTTGAGAGCACGTCACTCGCAAGTGGTATAAATCTGTTTATATCTCCAAAACTACAGCTCTAATCAAATTTTTGACTAGTTCACAAGATTAATGAAAGCCGTAAGAAGCTATCTTCTAAGTATGTCTGTGGAATCGTAGCTCTCAAGCGGATAAACCAATTTCGATGCGGTTTTTTTCATTCGTAAGCCAGTGTCCTTGCGTTGGTTCTTAGCCATGTTTGGTTAAAATCGATGCAGCAGTTTGAAGACTATCAGCTTCTCCAAAATGATGTAAGGCATTTTTGGCATACACACACACAAACCACGTCTTTATCCCTTACGGGGTAGACAGAGCCTAAGGTAACAAGACCTAAATGCCACGTTTAGCATGATTGTGGGCGTGTAGGTGGAAAAGGGAATCAAAATAGTGATGGTTTGCTAGCAGCATCGCCTATAAGTCATGATTCCTATGCCCCATTCCCTCGATAGGCTTTTACCATCTGCGCGGGAAGAGGAGCAACATTCTATGTTCTTTCTTTGCTCCAGACCAGCATGGAAGCAAGTCTTAAAATCACCGGCCTTTTTATTTGTAGCATAAAGGTCTATATAGATGTTTTTGACGTCTTGGTCAGTGGCGTAACTATAGGGTGGCAGGGGTGGCAAAATGCCACGGGCCCCTAGGTCTACGGGGCCCCGAACCGGCTTGGTTTAGAGCACGGAAGAGGCCCTGATGCACTTCTTTATATTGAGGAAGGAGCCCTGACGAATTTGCCACGGGCCCCAGACGTTATAGTTACGCCACTGGTCTTGGTAACGTACATAAATATATTTATGCCCTCAATTGTACACTACAGGGTTATAAAATATAATAAAACAAGAAATAATTTAGCAAACTTAATTTAATTGAGACAAAAATAATCAGACGAACATAAATGCTTTTGAGACCGAAAATACATCTGACTTATAATTTTCAAAATATCACTTACAAGCTTACACTTTTATAAAAATTAAACACAGTTAAATTACATATAATTAATAATTAATTTAGCGTAACTACTTTCTATTTGGCCTTCACCATATGACGGATTTTCAGCGATACTTTATTTTACTAGCGACGAGTACATTGTGATCGGACGTTGAAAGTAATTGAATGTCATCAACGTACAAAAGATTCCCAACGTTACAAGAGAGTACAGTCAAGTGTAATACTATGTATCTAGACAAAGTTTCAAAAATAAGTACCCTACGCTCTTACGCCAGTGTAATTAAGGTCGTGGGACATATTTTTGAGAAGTTCCTAACGATACTTATTTTTGCATTTGACCGTACATCATTACACATTCCGAGGTTGGTAAAGTAAAGAATGTTTCAGATCGCAGAAATTTGTTGCACAAGCCAACAGAGCCTTTCTTTATCACCGCCCGTGGTGTGTACAAATTTACGTCTTCCCCTGGGGCCCGATTTTCGAAAGCACATCACTCGAAAGCACCACTCTAAAGTGGTATAAATCTGTTTATATCTTCAAAACTACAGCTCTAATCAAAGTTTTGACTAGGTCACAAGATTAATGAGCGCCGTATCTTCTAAGCTACTCGTATTTAAAATTCAAGTCAATTTTTCACCACTTTCCAGTGGTATCTTCACACATGACCTTTCAAAATCGGACTACTGGCCAGAAAGTGGAAATTTTCGCTCGCGTTGCGGGCGGTCAATTGCTAATTACAAGCCCGGACGACGTAAAAAATATTTACATGAACAAGAGCACAACGGGTTACATAAAGTTCCAATCACTTCACTATCATCATCATCATCACTACATAGTACAAAATAAAGTCGCTTTTCTGTCCCCGTGTCCGTATGTATGCTTATATCTTCAAAACCAGTCAACGGATTTTGATGCGGTTTTTTTTAATAGATAGAGTGATTCAAGAGGAAGGTTTATATGTATAATACATGCATAATATACCGTGCGAAGCCGGGGCGGGTCGCTAGTTAACAATATTTTGAAGATCGCCTTTAACACGACCGGTGACAAACTAGTGCTATACATGCATAATGTAAGCTATTTGTAGCGACACCATCTCAGTGCCAAATAGAAAGTTGTCAGGCTTTATAGAGGTAAAAGATACAACAAAGTCTCTTGTCCTTTTCTCTCTCAAAGGGCTTCTTCCTTCACACACACACACACACACACACAAATCACGTCTTTATCCCTTGCGGTAACAAGACCTAAAGGCCACATAGCATGATTGTGGGCGTATAGGTGGAAAGGGGAATTAAAAATAGTGACGGGTTGCTAGCCGCACCGCCTATAACATGATTCCTAAGATTTTCGCCCATTCCCTCGATAGACCTCTTCCTCCAATCTGGTGGAATTAGAGGATAATTTTAAGGAAGTTAGCCGACTTTCTCTTTAACGTTTGACCGAATGCATCGTTTGGCAAACACTTAAATTTCAACTCCTTATTTTCTGTCAACATTATAAATTACCTATTTAGAAATGTTCTAAAACAAACCTAAACTAAATTAGCGTGTGCTCCACACACAAAGATTTTCAGATTTTTAAAAAGTTTACCTTTTAGCAGATACAAAAGGGTTATCAAATAATACATTCGTCAAAAGTTTGCCCATCAAATGATACAATATTCCTTTCAACATGAAACTTCCGTAACAACCATAATTACACAAACGGACAACCCACGTATAAAAGTCGAGTGATGCGCGACATGTTTCGGACTAGTTGGTAGTCCTTCCGATTTCACGTTGCCGCAGGGACTACGAACTAGTCCGACACAATCAAGCATCACTCGACTTATACGCGAGTTATTCGTATGTGTAATTATAATACAATAAGAGCCACAATTATATCAGTAATATGGTTTCTACAAGTAAGAGCTGCCACTTATAAAGGCACCACACACAGTGGCGTAACTATAGGGTGGCAGGGGTGGCAAAATGCCACGGGCCCCGAGCTCTACGGGGCCCCGAACTGGCTTGGTTCAGAGCACAGAAGGGACGCTGATGCACAGTGGCGTAGCTAGGTAACCAAGGGCCCTGGTGCAAATAAAAAAATGGGGCCCCACTACTATCTAAACTGGCTACGTTTTAATAATAATAGTTCGATCGAGATTTTCTGGTAAGGATTCGAGGGCCCTCTGAGCTTGAGGGCCCCGGCGCACTGCCCCGCCTAGTCCCTAGGTAGCTACGCCACTGCTGATGCACTTCCTTATACTGAGGAAGGAGCCCTGACGAATTTGCCGCGGGCCCCAGACGCTATAGTTACGCCACTGACCACACATTTCATTGAAAAAACCGTTTGCAGCTTTTAACAAAATTCAAATCGGAATAACAGAGTACAGTGGCGTGCATGGGGATCCCTAAGGTAGGCCGCGGGAAGTTGACGCATCTAAATTTTTAAGCGCTGCCTACCGAGGCGTACTGTCGAACTAAGCGTGTTGCCAACGATCGATCATCGATCGACATCGATCGATGAGATAGCGTTGGTCTAGTAGAAACTATCGATCGACGCACGTCGACAGTTCCATTCTACCATTGATCGATCGGTGTGGCAATACCCTAATCGTACCGCCTATTGAAGTATTTTAGATCACTATCACTATCACTACATAGTATAAAACAAAGTCGCTTTCTCTGTCCTCATGTCCCTATGTATGCTTATATCTTCAAAACTACACAACGGATTTTGATGCGGTTTTTTTTAATAGATAGAGTGATTCAAGAGGAAGGTTTATATGTATAGTTCTACGCAGACGAAGTCGCCGGCAGAAGCTAGTAAATTATAAAACACAGCGTAAGTATATTATCCACATTCTATCGGAATAGCTTTTAATACTATTTCACACTGGCGTTTTCAAATTCATTTCTCATTAATTTGTATGTACTCAAAAGTTCTTTGGAAGTGATTGTTCATTGCGCTAAGCCCGCCTATTGTGCGTCTTTAAACTAATATTACTTGTACATTTAAATACAATTTTATTGAATCATGAATCAACAAAAAATATTATCCTTGCTACACCGCTACTCACGTGAAAGATAACCAAGCCTGTGCGAAATATACGTTTTTCATGAAATCCCCCTCCACTACTGCCACAATACATAAAACACGTATAAATCCCACAAACTGTAACAGTGACACAGTGTAACAGTTGTGCTCACTAAACTTTGACAATGATCCCGTAGAGAGATCGAAACGCGTCAGTTTTTGTGTGGTGTCAGGGATAATTAAGTTTGTGGGATTTATGTGTTTTATGTGGCAGTAGTGAAGGGAGGGATTGCATGAAAAACATATATATTTCGCACAGGCTTGGTTATCTTGCGCGTGAGTAGCGGAGTAGCAAGGTAAATATTTTTTGTTCTTCTAAATACTGTAACGAAGAGTATTTATAATTTTGTGGCGTTTTTTTATATAAAAAAATATATAGATACTCACTACAATTAATGTTTTTAAACTAAAACACTATGTTAACGTTGAGAAATGCTTAAGTAAGTATAATATTATACAATTATTATGCTTAATTATAAATTCATCTTTATCATAATAAAACACAAGAAATAGTTTGAAAAATAATTTAAAACAAGTATACACACACACACACACGCACACACATATCACATCTATATCTCTTACGGGGTAGACAGAGCTTAGCTACAAGACCGAAAGGCCACGTTCAGCATTGTGGGCGTGTAGGTGTAAAGGAATCAAAATAGTGATGGGTTGCTAGCATCGCCTGAACATGATACCTATGCCCGTTCCCTCGATGGGCTTTTACCATCTGCGCAAGAAGAGAAGCAACTGATGTATCTTGGTTTGAAATATAACTTACTTAAACAAGTAGCTATAGACACTGAAATCTTTCATCTTAGCCCTCTAGGCTAGCAATACAGATATATCAGATCACTACATAGTATAAAACAAAGTCTCCTTCCGCTGTCTGTGCCTATGTATGCTTAGATCTTTAAAACTACGCAACGGATTTTGATGCGTTTTTTTTAATAGATAGAGTGATTCAAGAGAAAGGTTTTTTTTATGTATAATTCTATGCAGACGAAGCCGCGGGCACAAACTAGTACCTATACCATTATATATTTTTTTCATATTTCGTAGGTAAGTATTACAAATCATAAGCGAGCGTATAGCTCTTCTTACCCTAGGCTCTGTCCGCCCTGTAGGATAAAAACAAGATTCAAGTATGTAAGAATTACAAAAGAATACTTCCATGCTGGTCTGGGAGCGAAGGAAAACCATAGAATTTACCAGTTGCTTCTTTTCCCGCGCAGATGGTAAAAGGCCATTGAGGGAATGGGTGAAAATCATAGGAATCATGTTATAGGCGATGCGGCTAGCAAGCCATCACTATTTTGATTTCCCTTTCCACTTATACGCCGTTAATCATGCTAAACGTGGCCTAGGTCTTGCCACCTTAGGCTCTGTCTACCCCGTAAGGGATAAATACGTGATATGTGTATGTGTATTTGGGTATGTATGTACAAAAGCATCCAAAGTCCTAAACGGTACAATACTTAGCAATAAGCAATAGGATTTTCCATCTTGCCAAGTAGGCCGGCAACGCGTCTGCAATCCCTTTAGTATTGCGGGTGTCTATGAGCGATGGTGATCCACTAATCACTTAACGGCGACACTCTTGCAAGTTTGACTTCCTGTGTTGAAAAAAGGTATGTATTTATGTATGTATGTATAACTCTTTATTGTACACGATTTAATTATAAAGATAAGATAAAGATAATTTATTCATAAATGTTTTACAAAATTATAACTAAGAACAAAGTTTCCTTATAAATCTAAGTTAACAACTCATATGCCTGAACTAGGAACCTGTGTTAGTCCTGTGTAGTTATATGTATAGATAAACACTAGGGCAACACAAATTCACAAATTACTGGAATCGTTGACTTGATTACTTATTACTTTTACTTGATTGCTTGGTTTCAACATCAAAATTTAATGTGAAAGTGAAATGCTAGAATTTTATTTGAGTAACACATTGACTTACAATAAACAACTAGACTCTCAGTCGCTAACAAAGGTTCCTCAAGAAACGTCCGAGTTGCTTTGTCTATGTGTTGTGTGTGTCAACACATCGACTTAGACAGATAACATTAACATATTCGTTCAAATTGACACCTTATTTCGTGGCAGTAATGTTTAATATCAATGGCGTAGGATCGTGAGAAGTAATGACACGACGCCACGCGCTGGAAACCTGCCTGTCTCTTTTGTTCTCAATAGTAAGATTACGGTGCGAAAGAGACATATACATTGTTATCAAAGCGCGGTCGAAACATAACTGAACCAAAACTCTGAACAATAGACGCGTGTTCAGACTTTTGCTTCTGACAATTTTTGAGCGTGATTGGGAGTCTAGTTGTTTATTGTACGTCAATGACGCCCCCTTATTTAATTTACTGTGCTATAACGTTTATTCTCATACAAACTTCATACAAACCTATTCGAACACTAGAGAGGCACTGGCGTACGACACCGAAGAGTCCTGGGGCGTCATACACTGCGACGATTGGGCGTATTTCAAGAATTTCATCGACATATTAGGACTGCTACTGGAACTCTGCAGTTTTGATATGGCCTGAAAAAAAAAAATCTCGTAATTTCTAACGACAATGAAAATTAGAACACATAAAAAAATCCGAAAAGTAAAGCTATGGCCGGGAATCGAACCCGGTACCTCGTCATTACGTGACCCGTGCTATACCCCTACACCACCCATAGCAGTTGGGTAAGCCTTCCAATTTGTTCTATCTGTATCTGTATTTTTATGTGTATTTCTCGTATTTCATTCCACTCTCTGTCTTCCATGCTGGTCTGGGAGCAAAGGAAAAACATAGAATGTACCAGTTGCTTCTCTTCCCGCGCAGATGGTAAAAGCCCATCGAGGCAATGGACGAAAATAGGAATCATGTTATAGGCGATGCTAGCAACCCATCACTATTTGGATTCCCCTTTCCTCCTATACGCCCACAATCACGTTAAACGTGGCCTTTAGGTCTTGTTACCTTAGGCTGTGTCTACCCCGTAAGGGATCAAGACGTGATTTGTGCATGTATGTATGTTATTTTACCTGTAGCAACACTCCGATGGGGTGGCGGCCGCATATCGTGTTGCCATATTTATTAAGATAATTTGTGAAGGACCGAGGATCCATAGTTTCTATTATGTCCATACCCTGTAACAAAACAAGTACCTAATATGTTTGATGAAAATAACAAAAAACCGGCCAAGTGCGAGTCGGGCTCGCGCTCTAAGGGTTCCGTAAAGTCTACGAATAATAATAAGTCAAGAAGCGTAATTCCCTAACAGTTGCCGCTTCGATTGTCATTCCACTTACGCACACAAAGTAACAGCAATGCAAACGTGACACCTGTCACTCACACAGACAATACTTGCACGCGATCAGTCCGCGTGTCGTGATCGTGTCCGCCCACTTGCGGTAAGGGAAGGGTGCGTGGATCGCATGCATCCAGTCGTCAAGTATGGTGTCCTAAAATATTTATTTACATACATATGAAAGGTGAGTCTTCTATTTTTCATATCTGAATGGCTTCTACACCACTTCACACAACACTATGGCATATTTTTCTAATGTATTAGCGCAAAAATACAATGATAACGTCACGATAACGGCTCGAGCGTCCCGGCCGAACTAATTCGCCGCGCGGTACATATTTTAAGCCCCGCCCCCTGCGGTTCACTTCGCGTGTAATGATTTTTCGGGCTTAGTTACGCTTCTTGACTTATTATTATACGTAGCGTAAAGTGCATTGGTGTAAATTGGCGGGCAAGAGCTAGTATGTTAATATTACATACCGTCACGCGTTTAAAAAACACGTTGTTAGGGAATCCTAAAAATGTAATATTAATATACTAGCTCTTGCCCGCGACTGTATCTATGTCTGTCTGTGCGACCTGTCGGTCGAGCCACTCTATGCTCAGCCCGGCTAGCACGAGCGCGAGATACACTACCCGTCTCATTCTAGAACGAACAGTAAGGCCCCTTCCTCACTTGGCGGTGCGGTATCGGTATGCGGTATTTTATACGTTACCGCGAGCTTACTCATGTCGGCCAGAACTCCTCACTAGGCGGTATACTGTCGGTATGCTTTCGGTATAAAATAGTAGAATCTTGCAGAAACGTTTATATATACGTAAAATAATACAAGTGGTTCTTTCCGCCGCCATTTTGGTCGCTAAAATCACACGCGGTAAGCGCTCGGCATACAGGCTTTTACTGGCTGTCCGCGCCGCGATGCGGTATACTGCACGCTCACCGCCCCGCTCCCGCGCAGCCCGCGCCAATCAGGAAGCATGCATTCAAATATAGGCGCTCGGTAACGAATCGGTAAAAAAAACACCGAGCGTTCTTTACTGCACCGATACCGTACCGCCAAGTGAGGAAGGGGCCTAAGAACAAGACGCGACTCGTATGCGCTGCGTGCTAGACATGCTGGTGTGTGTGTGTGTGTGTGTCTGTGCTACCTGTCGGTCGAGCCACTCTATGCTCTGGTGCAGCGCGCCGCGCGCGGCGTCCCGCCACGTGTAGCGGAAGCGGCTGCCCCAGTGGCAGAAGTCCGAGGAGATGACGAACAGGTTCGCGGGGTCCGCCAGGTACGGCGCCAGGATTGCGCCGTATCTGTTCAAAAAAACGGTCACTTTACAAAAAATAAATCTTCACACACACACACACACACACACACACACACACACACACACACACACACAGACACGCACGCACACAGAGAGAGACGCGCACACACACACGCGCGCACACACACAGAGAGAGACACTAGCACACACGCACGCACACACACACAGAGAGAGAGAGAGAGCCGCGCACACACGCACGCGCGCGCGCACACACACACGCGCGCACACACACACACACGCACGCACACAGAGAGAGAGACGCGCACACACACACGCGCGCACACACACAGAGAGAGACACTAGCACACACGCACGCACACACACTCAGAGAGAGAGAGCCGCGCACACACACAGAGAGAGACGCGCGCACACACACGCGCGCGCACACACAGAGAGAGAGACTAGCACACACACACACACACACACACACACACACACACACACACACACACACACACACACACACACCCAGAGGGAGACAGAGATAGAGAGAGGGGGGAGAGAGAGTGGAGAGGGGGAGAGAGTCTCAGACACACACACACCAAGACATAGACGTCAAACTTATAACACTCCTCTTTTTGCGTGGGGGGGTGGAAACTAAAGACAGATAGAGCACTTACTTGGCTTCTTTTTCAGGAGACAACGATCCCACAAGAATAGGTATAATCGTGAAACCGGTTTCGTATCTGGAACAATGGAAGTGACAGTAAGTTACAATTTCAGTGCCACAAACCTTAATTAAGCCAACGCTGTGTAGAGTCCGTGTGTAGTCTTTTAGCCAGTGCCGCCGCTTAGTAAATACACACCAGCGAAGACTATTCGTGACGTTATAAACACTAATTACACTATTACATTACACACATTAGTTAATATTATAATAGTTTTAACATAAATCCGCATAAAAGACCGACCGTGCACCGACAATTTAGAAAACAAGTGACAGCCGCCTTATTCTTTTTATTCGGTGCCGCGGCGCGTGGCAACGGACTAGCGCCAGCCAGCCACCAACAGCCAAAAAGGTTGAAACTAGTGATGTGCCGCGGATACGGATCTGATTACGGATATTTAGTGTCAAGATCCACGGATACGGATACGAATCTTTATATCGCGCGGGTAGTATTTTCCGATAAAAGATCCGTAAAAGATCCGCGTGAAAAGTAACGGACACGGATACGGATACGGATTTTTCTTTTCCCTCGGATATCCACGGATACGGATACTGTTATCGGTACCTCACAAGTTGAAACCCGAAAAATGTATTGTTATTCAAAATACTTGCACAATCTTCTTCTTCTTCTTGTTTGTGGCGTTTCAAGTCGTTATAGGGACGACAACTTCGCCAATGTCAAAGTAACAAAAATATGATTAAAAAATCTTGTGACAAAATGTCGGCAACGTTGTACGGTAATGGTCAAAGTTCCCTCCCCCTGTCGGGCTCTTAGCCAACGGTCAATGATATCCCTCAGAAACTGCCAGGAAATCATTAGCCGAAGCCCAGGGTGCACCGGATCAAGCACTGCTCTTCCCCTTGCACAATCTTTTACTTACTCTTCCATGACTTTGGCTATGTAAGGTAGGTGCATCTCTATAGAGTGCTCGTCCTCGTCCGTCTGTACGTCCATCCATTCAAACTGCCGCGTGGCTTCCAGCTCGGCGTATACTGAAACAGTCATTATCCAATTTTTATTAAAAACTAGCGGTTGCCCGCGACTCCGTCTGCGTAGAATTTGCTTATCGTTATCCCGTTGGAACTACGCGAATTTCCGGGATAAAAACTATCCTATGTCCTTTCCCGGGACTCAAACTATCTGTATACCAAATTTCAACTAAATCGGCCCAGCGGTTTAAGCGTGAAAAGGTAACAGACAGACATAGTTACTTTCGCATTTATAATATTAGTAAGGATAGTAAGGATAGTAAGGATGGCATCAGCTTCCATTTTTTTTACGCAAACCTAACAATAAACGAGCACAACTAAAAAAAATTGCGTGGTTTTATGAAACCACGAATCAATCACGTTTTTAGGGAGGGACAATACAAAAATCTGGTAGCTAGTAGAATTCTCATGACCCGGCCAGGACCGTCTCCGTAGGACCTCTACAACGGTTGGACAGGTCGACTTGTAATTTGGTATACATATGTAGGACGAATGGCAATGCGAGTACAGTCAACAAAAAGTACAGTTAGCAAAAAAACCTTGTATCAAAATTGAATTTTTTAGGTTAGGTTATTACATAGTTATATAGATACTAGCTTATGCCGGCGACTTCGTCCGCGTAGATAAATCCCGTTTTTTTCCTAATCCCGTCGGAATTTCCAAAAATCCTGAAATTAGTTTCTTAGTTTTGTAATCACCTACTTTTGCATCAAATTTGAAGAGTCTATTATAGTTACTGAGATAGCGTCACTCGGAATCGAATATATAATTCCCGTTTTTTCCTTATCCCGTGGGAATTTCCAAAAATCCTTCCTTAGTGGATGCCTACATTGTATAAGGTATCTATGTGCAAAATTTCAAGTCTCTAAGTCCAGTGGTTTGGGCTGTGCTATCCCGCGGGAACTATGCAATTTTCCGGGATAAAAACTATCCTATGTCCATTCCCGGGACTCAAACTATCTGTATACCAAATTTCAACTAAATCGGCCCAGCGGTTTAAGCGTGAAAAGGTAACAGACAGACAGACAGACAAAGTTACTTTCGCATTTATAATATTAGTAAGGATATCAGTATAGAAGTATAGACTTACCCTGCTTGTCTATGGTGAGGTCGTAGAGCGGGGTCTGGTACTTGTCGAGCGAGGACAGCGCGCAGCCCCCCAGCCGCACGTGGTGGGAGGGGCCCAGGATGAAGATGCGCTTGCTGCGGACGCCATCATCATCATCACAACTTACTCTGTCGGTCTCGCTTAATGCACCTCTCATTTACTCAAAGGTTAACTGGTAGAGATCCCTTATAGGGATAAGTTCGCCTTTGTACATACATACATACCGTCACGCCTCTTTCCCACAGGGGTAGGCAGAGTGATGTGTTCTAGATTGTCTTTGACGGATGTCAGTCATTAAACAGCGTTTCCTAAGAAATCTTGGTTTGAATTCTAAATATTAATAGTTAATATGTTCGGGAACGTTGGGAAACACAAGGATTAATATTTAGAATTCAAACCAAGATTTCTTAGGAAACGCTGTTTAATGACTGACATCCGTCAAAGACAATCTAGAACACATCAGCTCCTTCACCTTTAGTTAGGAAACCTAAAATAGAAAACATACACAATAAATATAAAACAAACAATAGATCAGTATCAAAAACAGGACCTTATCAAATCTTATAACTAATACTTTTTCTAGGTCTTAAAACCCTATCGCAAGGAACCTCAGCGGGTGCTCCCTCTGCAGATCCTGGTTCCCCAGAACAGGCAGAGACAGAAACTCAACAGGTAGATACAGAAAGGCAACAGTTAGATTTAGCAGGACAGCAAGTAGGGACAGTAGGACAACGAGGAACCGACACTGGGGAACCAGGATCTGCAGAGGGAGCACCCGCTGAGGTTCCTTGCGATAGGGTTTTAAGACCTAGAAAAAGTATTAGTTATAAGATTTGATAAGGTCCTGTTTTTGATACTGATCTATTGTTTGTTTTATATTTATTGTGTATGTTTTCTATTTTAGGTTTCCTAACTAAAGGTGAAGGAGCTGATGTGTTCTAGATTGTCTTTGACGGATGTCAGTCATTAAACAGCGTTTCCTAAGAAATCTTGGTTTGAATTCTAAATACATATTAATCCTTGTGTTTCCCAACGTTCCCGAACATATTACAGAGACTACTTTGTCCCACTTGCTACGATCCTGACATACTTCTTTTGCTTCATCCACATTCATCAATCTCTTCATACATGCTATCAAATTGCCCTTATCGCCCAAAGGGGGCGTCCATTAATTACGTGAGGCATTTTTGGGGATTTTTTGCCCCTCCCCCCCCATGGCGAGATGTAAGATTTTTCTCGACCCCCCTCCCCCCATCCCCAACTTCACGCGAGATTTTTTTTAATTTGTATTTTGCTTATAAAAGCGTTGGATTTATTAACAATCAAATATTTGCCTAATTATTTAGTAAGATTCGGTCAACTAAGATTAGGCTCGATCATTTCCTATTATCGATTCTAAGTATCCTCAGACAATTATTTTTATATATCTTCCATGTAGACTTTCATCCGTCTTCAGCTTTATTATATGTATAAATTTCATACACCATTATCATTAAATAAATGATATGTATATACTCACACAACCACAGGGCTGACTTGTCTGTAGGCGTACGCTGCGCACGCGCCGCAGTAGGAGTAGCCCGCGTGCCTGCGACAAAGCACAGGTAAATGCAGTGCTGCAAATATGTGTTTACCTATTTGTCGTCTTGTGGTTGTCATACACATTGAAATGAAATGAAAATGTTTATTTATTCACAACTAGCGGACCCGACAGACTTCGTTCTGTCAAAAAGATTTGGAATGTGGCAGCTTTTTGTTCCTACCTATTTTACAGTCGGGGCAAAAAATTCTCCTGAACAGAACTGTCACCCTGGTGGCTTAGACAACAGGTGAGTGCTTGTAATTTAATTTGACCGTGTTCTACCGTACAAAGTTGCCGACATTTTTGTCACAAGATTTTTGAATACTGTATTTATTACTTTAACATTGGCGAAATCATCGCATCGATCGATGAGGCCATATTAAAAAAAAAAAGAATTTATTAAGATACAATTATGAATGTTAATATATGTCAAATAAATTTTCTTAAGCTAAGCTAAACTAAACTAAACAATATTATCTTGTGTCGTGCAATGCGTATCTTCAAATTTTGCAAGTGGGTAGTGCCACTCTTTTTTCTTTTTCTTAAATGTTTAAATTCTTACGGGGCAATGATGGCGCGAGCTGGCCCATGGGTGAGATCTGCCTTCGACAGCCACAGCTCCAGCTGCCGCGACAGCTCGCTGCCTGGAACACATTTAAAATTAAAATCAGTGGCGTAGCTACCTAGGGACTAGGCGGGGCAGTGCCCCGGGGCCCTCAAGCTCAGAGGACCCTCGAATCCTTATTAGAAAATATCGATCGAACTATTATTATTAAAACGTAACCAGTTTAGATAGTAGTGGGGCCCCATTTTTTTATTTGCACCAGGGCCCTTGGTTACCTAGCTACGCCACTGATTAAAATCAAAGAGCATTTGAAGCCCGCTAAGGGCTTTTCACGCGTCGTTATTAACCCCAAAGCATAGTAATCCTACTAATATTATAAACGCGAAAGTTTAAAAGTTAAAGTAATAAAAATGACGATGAAAACGAGGGTAGTTGTGCGCCGCTGTCAGTTGCGTCGAGCAGCCGCGCGAACAGAGCGCTGGCGCGGTGTTCGTTTCGCTGCCGCCGGGGCGAGCGCTCCGAGAGGAAGGACTACGAAATAGTCCCAAATATGTATGTATGTATGTATGTATGTATGTATGTATGTATGTATGTATGTAAACTCTTTATTGTGTAAAATAAACAAGACAAATACAATTGACAAACACTGAGATACATGCACAAAGGAGGACTTATCCCTTTAAGGGATCTCTTCCAGTCAACCTTTGAGTGGATGAAAGGAGTATTATATTAGGGATGGATGAGTGAGTTTAAAAATTGCAAACACTGAGAGCCACAATACATAACTTTACCGAATATAATACATAAACTCCTAAAACCTAGTCAATAAACTACTTTATACTATCTATAATAATATACATATATACCTATAAATAAAATATACTACATAAAATAAATAAATAAAGCATCACTCGACTTTTTATACGCGAGTTATCCGTTTATGCGTAAATGCCTCAAGGGTTTGTCACCTTAGGCTCTGTCTATCCCGTTGGGGATGAAGATGTATGTATGTATTTAAGCATTTGAATACAATGTTTAAGGCAAAGTTAATAGAGGGTTACAAATTAAATTAAAAGGCTCAAAATAGTTGTATGAATAAACTTTTATTTTCCTGAAAATATAACAATTGATCAAGACAAGGTAGCATATGCTCCACCAAATATACATAAAGACATTCACAAAGTACATTCACAGCCTGCACTATATGTTTATTTAGGTAAATATTTACAGAGCAAGGAATTACAGTACCCAGATTGCACATAGGTCTCGGCTAATTTCGAATTCGTAGAGCGTTGTCTCGCTCTAACTTCCGTAACCGTTCTCTTTCCAAAGACCGAAGTGCAATCTTTATGGGACTGTAAGTTCATTATGGTCGATTTAGACGAAGATTATTTACAGCCGCCTAAATGACGGCGCCTAAAAAAGGCACCGTATAAACACTTTCGGCGCCATTTTGTCGCGGCATGCCAGCGCTGGCACGGAATAGAACACGAGTCTACTTGTCGGCGCCAGTGCCCCCCGCCCGCGTCCCTCGCCGCCCCCCTCGCCGCGGCGTGGCGGTGTGCTGAGACTGGTACTGAAAAGGCACCGTGTAAACGGTTTGCTGGTCGCTGGCGGCGAGATTTAAGCGGCTGAAAATAGTCATTGTCTATACGGTCTGAAGATGTGACGGTGCCTTTTTTAGGCGCCGTCATTTAGGCAGCTGTAAATAGTCTTCGTCTAAATCGACCATTAACCTGTCATTGTCTGTCGATCGCACTCGCACAAACGCCGACACGACGAGACAGCAAATCACACGCGAGCGACAGAAACATGATGATCATTGTACGTATGTACTCTTTGTACTCCACCCTTTGTACTTTACATACCTAAACAATCACTTTAAAATCAACAATACTTTTAAACACAAATATAAATACTTTCACAAGTACAAAAATACGCGTATCCTCATTCCTAGCGCTTTAATAAACATTTAAAACAATCGCTTGCAGTGGCGTAACTATAACGTCTGAGGCCCGCGGCAAATTCGTCAGATGGGCCTCCTTCCTCAATATAAAGAAGTGCATCAGCGTCCCTTCTGTGCTCTAAACCAAGCCAGTTCGGGGCCCCTGGCATTTTGCCACCCCTGCCACCCTATAGTTACGCTGAGCACTAGTCAAACCATTTCCTCAATCATC